>OZ018322.1:199286379-200486379 GCA_963969495.1 Ceratothoa steindachneri
CAATAAATATATTAATAATGTAAACTCAAAAATACCCAGGTTTGCAAAAGTTTTGTTACACTAAATTTTTATCTTTCAAGAGGCTTACGTGTATGATAGAAAGAGTTCTATCAAATAAACTTAAGTTATACTTTCCAGCACGTGTCATTAAAACGTTTTTTTCCATTGTGTGCAGGTGTATTGAGATGGAAATGAAAAGAGTCGAGATCTCTGGTCTCGTGCGCTCGAGTCACAACATGTCCGACATGGCAAAGTGGTTTAACATCATCCGGATGACAGTCTATAGAGTCGCGGGGAGGCGTAATAACGGGGACTATTTTAAAGATCGACCTAGTTCAGGTAGACCTCAAGTTGCCAGCAGTTTGGCTCTGAGAAAGGCCTACGGAAGTGCTCCGAAGCTCAAAATGATTGCGTTCGCGAAGAGGAAGGACATATCGGTGTCAACGCTGTCCATGGACATTAAAAAAAAGTTAACAAGAGCTTGAGGTGCGTAGAAAGGCCGTTGCTCACTGACCGTGATCGAGAACAACGTAGTGAGCGTTGTCGTTGTCTTCACAACGACGTGAAAAGTCATGGCAATTGACTTCTCAATTTTTCTGATATAAAATATGTTTAAAGTGGAACCGGTCACCAACAAGCAGAACGAACGCGTGGTAAGCTTGGAACAGGACGTTTTAGAGGTCTCACCAAGACCACCACCCGACCTCTGTGATGATGTTCGTTGTCGTGGCTTGCTGATATGGTTTGAGGCAGGTTACAGCAACACCGCGGCCGAGTACAACGACATCTTGGCCACAAAAGTCCTACTTTGGGGCAGAAAAATCACGAAGAAGGCATAATATGTCTTTTAGTAGGACGGCGCTCTGACTTACACACTCAAGATCGTGCAAGAATGGTTGGGGTCGAACATGAACTTCTTTTTGGTCGAAGTACTTTTGGCCAACGCAGTCGCCCGACCGCAATCCCATCGACTAGAGCTTGTGGGCGCCTAGGGAGAGAAAGGTCTGCAAAGGCCGCCACACCAACGTCGATGAGCTGAATTGCTTTCTTAACTACGTGTGGGCCAGCATGAGGAGGGACTTCGTTCGCACCCTGTGCTCGGCTTTTAGCTCCCGCCTGGAGTGCGTACTCGCCGCCGAGAGGCCTACGTTGATTAATATTAAAATTTAAACACATTTTATTATGTCTTCCAATGGGAGAAAAAGGTATAATAAGTTCTATTTACCACAAATATTAGGGGCGAGGATTTAATTAAACATGGCCTAAAAAATTGCAACAATATTGGAATCTTTGAATTTTTAAGATTACAAATCAAAATAGATTGAAATTTGGTTTAGGGGAGTACCGACCTTACGGCAGATAGATTAAGAACTAAGTTTTAATGCTAAGTTCTTGAGGGCACCAACTCGGAGTTTGCGCGTATTACATGTCTGCATGCTGGCAGACTTGTGTCACACCGAAAGAGCTTAGACTACGCTTTGTTGATGGAACTAGTAAGTGACTGATGTAAGGCAGAAATTCAACACTATTATTATAACAGACGAGAACAAAAAATTTAGGATAGAAAAATATTTGTGCTTTCCCAGCATCACTGCTTAAGATTAATTACCTATACCACATGATTTTAATTCTGAATAAAGAACAAATATAATATGTATACAATTTTTGGAAAGTAAATAAACTACATAAAAAATTTAGTCATAAAGTTAGTAATTAAGTTGTGGGAATGTCCACGTTTAGGACTCCTACAACTTGCTCCTGCTTGCTGAATATGGACTTATGGAGCAAATTTAGAGTCAACGCGTTCTTGTCTTAACCTGCTCAGAGTTTGTCAGTTTGTGGGGGGCTCGGTTTATCCAAAGTAGATAGTGCTTTGCTTCAGGTCAATTTTCAGACTGAGGTCTGCGCAGTTTGTCTGCTAGGAACAAACGAATTCAATCCTTTGGTATTCAAACAATTAATTTTTGTTTTTATCTCCTAACAGAATGCTTTGTGTGAAACATCACTGATCATCATCATACTCCTGAATATTTGGTTGTAATTCGCTCAGAAGATATTGTGCTACCATCTTTTGTCCATACAGGGGCTTTGAAAAGGGAGATTCTTCAGAGTAAATAACAGTTCCAATCTTTTAACGTCCAATTTTTGTTCTTTATGCGAGATTTCATCATAGCTTAAATGTTTTTTCTATGTGAAAAGTGGCTTCTTTGCCGGCATATACAATCTCAGCTGCAACTATCGAACAAGTTAAAATCTAGTCATCTTACGGTTACGAAGCTGACTCAACAAAAGAGGATGGTCCTTACACGTACTATAAAACGCTAAAATCCTGAGGACTACCGTGACGTATTTTTCTTCTTGTCTCATTATCCTCTTAGCGATCTGATCGACGGGATTTATAAGTCTACTAGGCGAAGAAACATTTTTTATACTCTACATCTCACTTTAGTGCAGAGCAATGATTAGAGCACGAACTTACATATTTGGTAATAATCACCGTTAACTTAGAAAAAAACTAGGTAGCAAATCCATTTAATTTCCATTAAAACTTTGGTGAAGCTTTTAACGAGCAAAGAACATTTCAGTAAGAATGGTTCTTTTCACTCCACTAACAATATGGTAAGCGAGGAATGGTTGGTTAGTTGAGTAAGTTTGGGTAAGAACAATGTAGTCAGAGTTTTACTTCATAGTTGTAATGTTTACACCGAAAACAATGCCTGAATTCATACTTATTTTGGTACTTCATAAAAATAATAGACACCAATTGAAATTAAACAAAGATAATTAGGACAGATATACATACCACTGCATAGTTATAATGATGGTGATCCCAAAATTAGTGTTTTTGTCAAATCCTGCCCATATCTATAGTAGCTGTAATAGTAGCCAAAAAAAAGCTAGGGTTTAATTAGAAATTATTACAACCAGATAAGATCAATAATAATACACAGGGTTATGCTCGTTTTGTTTCATAAAGAGTAACGGAAAATTTACGTAGAAAGAAATTGAGACAGATACAACGCAGTATTAATATCTTATTACTATTATTATTCTTACGAGGTTAGCCCTCTGAGTTTTTTACGAAAATAGTACTAATATTATTTTTGTTTAAGACATGCTTTTCTTCTTATTCAAATAAAGAATCCTGTATATAGAGAAATTCACTCAAAAGCCAATGACGTAAAACAATTAAACTACAAACGAAACAATATGGAAAATAAAAATAGATACTATCCATAAAAACAATACACTGCTCTTATACATGATCTCTCGTCATTATTCTCGCTCTGCCACAAAAGACTAATTCCGCCGTGGTAACCCACGCCATGGAGACCCATAAAAAACAAATAGCAAATAAAAGAACAAAAGAACGCAGAAGAAAATAGAATCTGGCGTGTACTTAGCGCAGTGTTTTCTCAAAATGAATATGCTTTGAATCACAGTCATTTACTCTCTTCTTTTCTTACGCCAACTCTTTTATGTATCCCGAAAGAACCATTTAGAATAGATTTTACAGATTTAGTGGCAGACATTGGTCTATGAGAATGGCTACGCCATTTTGAAAATGAATTTTGATTTAAAATGGTGTTATGTTCTTGTTTTATTAGATTGTTGAAAATAGATGCTGAATAGGTTCAACGTTCAGCAGGTTATAATAATAATTGTTTTCTGAAGTGTTCTTAATGTTCATTGAGGGATAGATTTATATACAGAAATGGTATGTACTTAATTGCACTTATGATTACTTGTACATGTTTGATGATCATGTTCCAAAAAGCTGAAAATCCTCCTTATCTTCTTCGCTAAATTGTGTTTGAATAATAGGAACTCAAAATGGACTTTTATAGATTTTCTTTTTTCTTTCTTCTTTTCCTCATATTTCTATTATCTTGCCATCTTCTTCTTTACCCAAACTTACCAATTCATGATACTATAAATTACAATGACCTAAGGTATTTATTTATATGGCTTGAGTATATGTAGAGGGAGAAAAAAAGGTAACTGGGTAATTAGTTGGATAAAAGCTTCAAATATATTTAAAACCATCCCGATGGATTGTTTTTTTTTCAATTTCAAATCAACCTTTAGCCCAAACTTTAATAACAGCTTTGAATTTTAAAAAAACCCGCCCTTCTCTTTAATTTTTCCATCTATAAATAAATTCTTAGGAGTAACTTGCTTAAAAACATTTTCTATACGAAAATCCATTTTTTGTCATCATCATTATCACTAATTCTATAATTGTATAACGGGATTTTGGAAGATGGGAGAAAAATTAATAAATGTATTTTTTTCTTATTCGACAAATGAGTTATGATTCTTTTATCAAAGTTATTTCTAATATTTCTTTTATACTATCAAAAAATAAATGGTGAATTTCAGAAATAAATAGAAGTATCGAAATTTTGTGAATTTTTGAAAACCCAAGAATTATAAATGGTGAAGTTTAGAAAATTTATTTATATATATCTTCTATAACTCTATATTTTAGCAACGTGATATTTTGAAATAGGGAAAATTTAGTTTAGATTTTCTTTTTTCTAATTATTATAATGAGCGAAGTTCAGAAAATTGATCAAAGTTTAACATAGCTTCTTTTTTTTATTATAAATTTTACTCTTAGTAGCGAAGCCCAAGCTCCCCCCCGTAGGTGGAGTGGCGAAGCCATTGCTTGGACTCCTAATAATTTACTATTGGTCTGTTTTTCAAATCATTCTTTATTTTCTTAGCCTAAAAGTAAAAAACATCTGAATTCTTTAGAAAAACAGAAAAAAGAATCTTCATAACTCATTTATTCCGAATCTAAAATTGTATTTATTATTTTTATTTCGCTTTATTTTTTTATATTGAAGGTACTTTCTTATGATAAAGATTAAAATGACAAATCTATTTTAGAAATAAGTTCGCTAAATGATTTGAAAAAACGAAAAAATATAAACGCCCATATCATAATTTTGATAAAATCTTTGAATTTCACTAGTTGCAATTCGTTTTGTTATAAAAAAAAATCCAAAAGATTCGATAAACATATTTATTTTTTCTTCACTTAAACAAACTAGGAGACAAAATATTATTATTATTCAACCGATCCCAAAACTCACGTTCTTAAAATATATTGTTAAAGATAAAAGGAATAGCTACCTCACTCTTCATTTTACTCTACACGTTTTTATATGCCAGTAGGTATTTCCTCGAGAGAAAGATTAAAATTAAAAGTCTACTTTAGAAATAATTTGGATAAAACTTTCGAATATACCAAAAAAATAAATAAAAAAACAGCCAAGGTTAAATTTTTATAAATTTTCTGAACTTCACCAATTCTATTTCTGTTAGTTTTAAAAAATTAAAAACATTCGATAATCCTATTTATTTATTCTTAACTTGACTATTTTGTTTTTTTCAAACTGTGACGGGTCTCTTTGAAATAAGATAAATATAAACTTAAAATATACCAAGGTTATAACCGAACTAATCATCACTAACTATAATTTAAGAAGATGAATTTTTTTTAGTATTTGAATGATAATTTCATCTTAGTTTGTTTATGACATATGTTTTTTTTTTATCAACGCTATAGCTAATAATTCTTTAATAATATCCCCCCAATTTTTTTGTTTGTAGCCATGGTTAAATTTTTAGCAATTTTCTGAACTTCGCCAATTATAATAATTAAAAAAAAGCAACTCTAAACTAAATATTCCCCTTTCAAAATTTCACGTTGCTAAAATATAGTTATAGAGGAATATAGTTGTGGAAGAAGAATATAGAATAGCTCAGAAATACTGTGTATGGTGTATGTGTGTTTGTTGATGCAATGGTTATTAGTAGAAAGTGATATATATGGAGATGATACCATGAGAACGAGGATGAATTTTGCCAGGTTACCTGGCAAACATGAAATATAAGGAAATTCAGTTATATAAATACAAAATATATGTAGACATTTTACAAGTTTTAAAGGAACAAAATTGAATGTATAGTTTAATATTAAAATAGAAAAATAAATTTGGGATTAAGATGAAACTTTTTCTGAAACCGGCTTGAAGTAACCAACCACATATACTAATAACCAAACGCATATACGAATAATCTCTAAATATAAATTAGCAGCCGAGCAGCTTATCTTCAACTTTACCATATATATATATATATATATATATATATATATATATATATATATATATATATATATATATATATAATATATATATATATATATATATATATATATATATATATATATATATATATATATATATATATATATATAGAAGAAGGAGCAAATGCAAGTTCTGCGGGTGATAACAACCACCACAGTGCTTTCGCCATATTTATTTTCTGCCTTTCAAAACAATTTTGAAGACAGAAATAAAGGTGCAGAAACCTTGCATTGCAGGCTATATTACAATATAGTACAAGGAAGTAAATTTGACGCGAATGAGCAATGAGACAAGAAACAGGAGTTTTTTAGAGGTAAGAGAAAGGGACATTAGAAGAAGACTAGAATCATAGAGAGCAGAGGGCGGCACAATGAAGGTATTTATATTTGAAATATGTCTTGTATTTTGAAATAATGTAACCATATTTGAGTACAGTTTATATATATAATATATATATATATATATATATATATATATATATATATTATATATATAAACTGTACTCAAATATGGTTACATTATTTCAAAATACAAGACATATTTCAAATATAAATACCAATGTTGAGATTTAATGAGGACGGTTGATTAAAAAATGTAATTAAAGAGGACATAATACAACAGCGAATGAAAAATTTAATTTGCATAATTCTGCATGATTTGTTAAAAATATCACTTAGGGAAAGTGCTAAAACACAGGAGAATAATTATTGTCCTGTGTTTTTATCACCTTTCTTCAAATGATATTTTTAGAAAATCATGCAAAGTGTTATGCAAACTACATTTTTAATTTGTTGTTCGCTTTAATATTATTCAAAGGCAACAAAGATCCTACGACGCTTCAATAAGAATAATTCGCTGTGAAGCGAATTAAGTTTAATGACGAGGGATGCAAAACCCCTTTGAAATTCATCTGGTATCACAATTTTTTTATGGCTCTGATTCCCATCAAAATAACCTATTCTTTTTCTTGTTTGAAGAATTAGAATTAAGTAAATCGATGTTTTATATCTTTTTAAATTTTTATTCTTTAAATCGGCAACGATTCACAGTTAGAGAGAGAGAGGTGGAAAAACAGGAATGAAAGAAACGAAAAGAAACTTCTTTAACAATTTAATATTTTTTATTTATTGTTTATTCTAGCGATTCACTCCAGCTGGTACTTAATCAGTTGGACTTTAGTTCATTGGGAGTCTGAATCACTCGACTCCCAAATGCTACCCATCTATTGGCCGTTGTTTAGGGAACCTTCCAGTCAACTCCTCTTTCATATATTCTTCAAATTTCTTTTATCCAATCACAAACTGGAATTATTAATCCTTTTTCTCTACTTTCTCTAATAATGACCATGAATTCGAATTGCAGCATTCATCAAAATTACATCTTTATTCACAATTTCTTTCCCTGAAGAGTTAATTATCATTCTAAATGTGAGATTGGCCTAAGTAGCACAAATACCTGTCTAAATATAATAAAAGATTTTTAAAATAAATTTAAGTTGGAACTTTTGCCCCCAGGCACAAAAGAGAAGGTGGATTGAATTACTCATATTAGGTACTCATATTACCTAATATTACTCATATTAGTATATAAAACTTAGATTGTGTTAGTATTATTATTCTGCATGCCCAATCTTTTCTAATTAATGTCATTCGATCATCTTATCAATGCCATTCTATATATTCTATGTTTTTCTATACCTGAAATGCTTTGGGAACCACAAGTAATTTATATATTACACTATATATATCTCGGGTATTTGTCGAAATTTTTTCTAAGAATTCTTTTCATTTCAAAAAAATGTTTTTCTCATCATAGACCAAGAACAAATTATTAAAGCGTCTCTATCTCGTATATTCAAAGTATTATTTTTCCTTTTAGTCCAAGAAAATAGGTACTGATCCCTGGAAAATTAACAGGAATTCAATTTTATTTTGGAAAACATGGGGAGCTTATTCTTGAATTCTAAATATTAGATGAATTCTTTCTAACCTAACATATCCCACCAAGGAGGAGCAGGCAAGTTCAGCATGCCCACCAAGAAGATTGGTAATGAAAACTTCTAAACTATTTTCACCGAAACTCCTCTGCAAGAGCCTTATAAGGAGGAAAGCAAGCTCCTTTTCTCAGGAGGAGTACCGCAGCTTTAGCTTGTTTATTAAAATTTTGGTTTAGAGTTGGATTCCCTTTTCAACCAATCGTAAGAACTTCGTTTACTTACCCTACATTACTAAAGTTATGCTAATAATAATTTATTATACGCATATTTCAATATTTACCCATAATAACTCTCGTTCATGAAGAATTCCCAAGCTAATAAGAGATATACTATGGACACATATCAAATAATAACAATGTAAAGAATTTCATTTAAACTATGGTAATTGAAATACTATAAAAAAACTATGCCATTATAAATAATTTACATTAAGGTATGAGAATGTAAATATTTTCCTCACAATGATCAACAATATTTCATCCAAAATACTAAGCGGTTGAAAATCGATTACTGAGTTATAAAAGATGCACGTGTCCGGATGCAAATAGGCTAGTTTCGTCCTAGTGATGATTCAAATATTAGGACATGAGAGAAAAAGAAAACATATCCACTTCAAGATCCGCTCAGTTAAATTCGATTTATTATTGAGTTAAGGTATTTAGAGATAATTCTTGCTCTAATTTGTACTATTTCCAATGACTACATTCTTTAAGAAAGAGAGACAAACATTTATGTACTATAATTTGGTTGTTTTTAATAGCTTCCTAGAAGCAGATAGCCTCTGCTCCCTTCGCCCGCTTGGGAGATTGAGGGAGAGAGCTTTCACCCTGTAATGTAGGCCCCACCAACTTTTCTACAATTAAATTTGGCCGCGCTTTCTGTAAAAAGTGTATAATAAACTGAGCGAAAGATATTCAAATAGGTGACGTTGATTTTTTTAAAACTTAAACATGATTGTGTGGAGTTTTGTTCTCCTGAAATACATAAATTTTAGTTTCTAACAGAAGATGTTGCTATCTTTATAGAAGGACACTGAGAATAGAGGAAAAGTATCACTTATCTACTCACATTGTATACAACGTATGTAAGCAGAGTGTTAAAAGATAAAAGGCTTCAATATGGGTGTGTCTGTGCAGAATTAAAGCTAGGTAGATTTTTAAAGATTATCCTGTACGATTCTCTCCAAATACATGTACTTTGTGTCCAATATCCACCCTAGTCTGATATTGTTTATTACCGCGTGAAAATTTAATTTAAACATACACTGAACCTAATTAAGCCCCTTGATGACTATTTTCAAAAAAAGGTAATTCCAACTGACCTGATTCAAAAGATGCATCAAAGCACAAATGACCTCGTTTCGCCTTTCCAGAATGACCTGGGGGACGCATTATAGCTCTCACAACATTAGTCAGCACTCCTTCCAAATCGCTGTCATCAGAATCTGCAAAAAATGATAGAAGTAAACTTAATTACACCGACGGAGCCAAATCAACGTTATTAAAAAATCGAAATTCAATTACGTAGATTGGAAAGGAGGTGTAAACTCATCCAACAGGAATTATAAATTTGGTTCAACTCCTCCGTCGTTTACAGGTTTCCAGATGATCCTTTTCAATGGGGGAAAAAGGTCATAATAGCTTCTTAACTTTTATATCAATTTAACAATAAAAAAGACAGGTGATTTTATTCTCGAGCTTTAATTTAACACTTCAATAAGTCACACTGCTACTATGTGATACGCCTTTTCTTTTAACCAATTTAACCAACCTTGTTCCAGAAAAGAAATAGACCTTTAAAAACTTGCTCAATAACATTAAGGAACAAAAGAGCTAGGCACCAAGCATCTCGACCAAAAATAGCAAGTCAGGAAAAATCTACTGGGAAACAATAGCTAGTGGGTCACATATTTTTTTCTTTCCTCTGTGCCCTCGTTTTGCACATAAATTCGCTCAGTTAAAATTTCAGTAGCTAAAACAGTGTCGAGGCAATGAATTTTTGACGAAAGTATTGTAATAATTTGTCAAATACTAACCTAACATAAGAAAGTAACAAACCTAAGTAATTACCCTAGCATAACCAAATATAACAAGTTTGAATACTACAATATTAGTGCAAGATTCAAAACCATAAATAGAAGGGGAGCAAAAGATTTTCTTGCGAGTTATTTATTAAATAATTTTTGTCCAAAGTCATTTGTAATCATCTTATCATTTGCAGATTTTTCAATATATTTTCCTTAGTTTTAGTTTCAATGACACTTTATAGTTCCATCAAAGCAAGCTATATAGATACTAGCTCTTTCGCGCACTATAATTTTTTTTTACTAACTCTTTTTGGTGGAGCTATTATACGAAGAGTTGTATTGTCCTATTAACTTTCCTAACTAGCTGTTTAGGTCCTTGCCATTACTGTACTAGCTTTTTCGGACCGGATCAGCTTTGAGAAATATATATCATCTCATTCTTGATTTCGCTATAGAGTATCGTATCACAGGACACTTCTTTCTTTGCTATTTCCCTCATTTGATCTTTTACACTGTAGATCACTGATAGAAATAGGACTTAATAAGTGTTACTCACTCTATTCATTTTATAAATATATCCAGCAATCAAGGTACAAAACTTATGCATAAATTTTCCGAAGGCAGCATGGGCAAAAATGCAAATTTGGCCAGTTTAATACTTTTTTTTCTCACGTCGAGGTACTATACTCCAAGAAGACCCTCCTTTTGCACACCAACTAAAGCTATTTCCCCATGGGGTTTCGCACGAGTTTCTGGTCATCCTGTGTTAGTAATTAGGATGTCTAAAGGATATTTTCTTTCACTACTTCTCTTTGACATCCGACGATTAATATTCATGGGTTGATCTGCGTCGCATTACTGCTTGATATCAGCAGTGAAGAGGTAAATTTTGGCGTAACTAATTAATAACTGTTATCAAAAGAAATGACATTCTTACATGTTTATTTTTATGAAATCAGGGAAGAATAACATAAATCTTCAATTTCAATATATTTAAAAATTTTCTTGCAAAACACGAAAGTTTTTTACATTTTTAAAAATTTGAACATAAGATTAAACATAAAAATAAGTCGTAACAATTTTGTATGTATCCTTTGATGTTATATCCTGAATCTCGCCATTAATATTTAAATAGAAGGATTACCTATGTCTGGGGAATGTAATCTTCTTTTTAAACATTTACTTTGATTATAATTTGAACATTCAGTGATAGCATGCCACAATCTTTCATTAAAGACCTTATCCAGTCATAAATAGATCGGTTTCTCATTTTCAATTTACTGCAATATCCGTTATTGCTTGCTTCTAATGAGACGCTTCTCATTAAAATAATATACGACTGCCAGAGACTGATTTCATTATACGTTCATGTACTATTACTCTCGTGGAGAAAAGGGTTTCAACCTCGCCTGAAAACATACACAGCGAAAACATCACTAAAAAGGTCAGAGAGAATCGCCGCTAAAGCATACTTCATTTTGATGTCGGCGGCAGAAGGAAAAGGAGGCTTCTGAAGCCAAACAAAGTGGCCTCCAGCTTCTTCCCTTTTCCCTAAAGACCGACCATAATTAAAATTTCAAGACGAATGGAATATACAAAATGAGAGCGCGAGGCAGAAAATAGGGGAGGGATGAGGAGAAACATTAGAAGACATTGCAGAAGAGAGTTTGCAAAAGAGAGGTGCAACTTGACTCACGGTTGAAGGCTGTAATAGACAGAGGATGAAAAAATAAACAAACAATTAGATGTAAACAGAGAGGGTAAGTATAGATACACAAAGTAAAACATAGGTTGATTGCCAGTGAAGTTTATCATTACAGAGCGAGCGGCATCACAAGATCATTCAGTTAAGAAACAGCTTAATCAAAAAGATGAAAGAAGGGAGAAAGATAAAGCGGAACAAACGAAGTAATTTCTTCAAATAAGGTAGGAAAAAAGGTGGATTCAAGAACTTTATATTTGGGCTGCATAAAAGAAAACAAAGGCTCAAGAGTCCTTGCCGTAAATTTCCAATTATGAGGAAATATTTTGGAAATAATGACACCACCGCAGTTAGAGCCAAAATGTACCTATTATTTGTAGTCTCAACATATATATATATATATATATATATATATATATATATATATATATATATATATATATATTTATGAATCCAAGAAACTGCCAGAAACAGAAAACAGGAAAATTTTCATCAGAAATAGTATTTTCTAATTCGAAAAAGTTCCGTACAGGGATGGGATTGGAAGCGTGCACACTGAAGCAGCGAGCATCCGCTTTGATCTTAATTAAATCATCTCTTAGACCACTTGGCTACGAAAAAGACCAAAAAATATTCCCAATAAACAAGCTTTTAATCTACGATTCGCAAAGTCGATCGGGATTTTGAAAGAGAGAGAAAATTAATAGGGAATTCAAAGGACAAAAAAGAATTGATGTAAACACGCGGCGAAAGTACAATGTATAAATCTTTCAAGAGCGCGAAAGAATGATAAAAATGAATCCTTTAAACCACAAGAAACAGAAAACGGCCAATACTTTCTTCGGAAATAATATTTCCTAATTCGCAAAAATTCCGTCCAAGGGTGGTATTCGAACCGTGCACACTGAGGCAGCGAGCCTCCGCTTTGATTTCGAACCTCCATATCTCTAATCTAACAGTAACTCACCTTTCTAATACGATTTCCGACCACTTCTTGGTTAATTTTAAATTCTATATTCTATACCTCCTCACTCGTCCCGAGATCCTACTCCTTTCCGACGACTATCGTCAATTGATACTACTTCTCTTTTTAACGACGTTGTTTCTGCCCTACCTCCTATTGATACTACTGCTTCACCTTAAACTCTCTACACAAATCATTACTCGCCTTCCTTGACGTGCACCCACCCCTTATCACTCCTTCTTTAAAAAGCCATCACCGCGCCCCTTGGTTCACCAGGGAACTCCTTCGTTCAAGGAGGTCCTTACGGTGGGCAGGACACGACCTCCCTCTCACTAGCCTATCGCCTTGGTACTTCGACTTATTCTTCCAAATTAAAATCAGCGCATTAGGTTCATTCACGCAAACTTTTGTCTGAGAGCAAGAATGACCCTCGGACTATCTTTCCTTTCCTCTCTCGTCTTTCCTCGACTAGCCTCATTTCCCCCACCTCTCTCCCATCAACCCCTCTACTGTTTCTAAAATTTTCACTAATAAAGTTATTAACCTTCGCGCCGTACTACACCAGTCGTCTGAACCAGTGGTTCTCAACTTTTTTTTTACCCACGGACCCTTTTCTTTAAAAAATTTTAGTGGCCCCAAAGCCCCGCCCAAATTTTACTAATAAAAAAGCAAAGGAATTGTATCAATAAGTAAAAAAATAGTAAATAATTATGCTTATTTTGAAGGAAAACTTTAAGTTTAAATTAATACAGATAAATTATTTAATAGTTAAATTTTATGGAGAATTTATGTACATTAGTTAATAATTCATAATATACCTTTAAAAAGATAAGGGAGTAATTAAATAAAAAAGGTACATTTATTCAAGGAAATCCCTGTGACTGATGTTGCTCAGCAAGTTTTTTTATATTCGGCGATATCTATGTCAATGATAGTCGAAGATCACCCCCTTGCACAATGTCGAGTCTTTTACGAGCTTTTGACAATAAGTAAGAAACACGACTAAATCCTGGTTCAACAAGGTAAAATGATGGAAAAGCAATGACGTAGAGTTGTGCTTTATCCCAGCGTAGTGGATACTTTTTAGCAGCTTCATTTGTTTTCCATATATCATGCTTTTCATCTTTAAATTTTCCCTGCAATATTTCATCACTTTGTAATTCAATGAGGGTTTCCTGTAAAGAAATGTCTACAGCGGCAACATTATATTCGAAAGGAATTGTCACCCAAGTTGGTTTATCCATCATGAGTAAGTCACTTAACCTAGCTTGCATATCTTCGTGTAAATTTTCTAAATATTCATCATACAATGCAAGATCATCATCGTGCAGATCACTGCTAATTGAGGCCAAACAAGGAATTTGTTCAAATGCACGACTTCTGATATTAATCTTGTACAACTGTAGCCTTTTTAAGAAAGCAGTAATTACACCTTTACTGGATATGCGATCATAATTTTTTTCTTGGATCTGTTTATTAAGTGAATTGTTTTTTTTTTAAATATATCTGATAAGTAAAATACATCACATTTAGTTGCAAGCAGTTGTTATCCAAGATGAGTGTTGGCCAGAAATAAGACAATAGAATCCCAACGTGCAATAAAACGATGAAGACAATTTCCCTTTGACAACCATCTCACCTCAGTATGCATTACAAGACGTTCTAACTCTTCTTTATTTTTACTAAGAAACTCAAGAAAAGAGCGGTCTTTTGGAGAATTTGATTCAATATAGTTAACCACTTTTATCACAACACTAAGAGCATCATGTAGGTGTCCACCTAATTTCTTAGCAACTAAGTGTTGACAGTGTATTACACAGTGTATGCAAAATACTCCGGGGACAACTTGTTTCAAGTGTGCAATAAAACCTTTGTATCTGCCAGTCATGGATGATGCACCATCAGTAGCACACGCCATTATGTTTTTGAGTGGAATATTGCTTTCCTTGAAATATGTAACAACTTCATTAAAAAATGTTTCACATCTTGTGTCTGTCTTAAGACTTCTGGCGAAAAGCATTTCCTCTCTGGGTCCTTAATCATTCATAAATCTAACATATGTCAGTAGAATTACTTCATTATCTCTTAATATTAATTCATCAAGCTGAAGAACAAACTGTTTTACTTGCAAATTAGCTATTAATTGCCTTTCAACCTCCTCTGCCATTTCATCAATGCGTCGTGACACAGATGAGTTGCTTAACGGGATCGAATTAGTGATTTCACTTGCACTTTGTTTCAGAACTGATAAAATTATAACAGACACTGCTGGCAAAATTACTGTTTCACCAATATTATGGAGTTTTACAGCCTTTGATACTATCCTGTTAATTTAATAAGATGCCAATAAACCATGATTTAGTTTGCTTACTTGGCTGTTAAACACTTGAACCACTGTTTTTCTTGCTTGTAAATCATCATGGAGTTTTCTAAAGTATTCTACTAGTTTGTCTTTCTTTTCATTGTGCTTGATTTCCAGATGTATTTTAAGTTTACAGGGCTTGCATTTGCAAGTACATCCATGCATATGAGACACATTGGGTTCGTTGTAGTCTGTGGTGTTGGAATAAATCCGTAAGCCAAATATTCAACACAATACTCTCGGCACTTTTTCTTTGTTAGCACCGCCATGAACTATCTGTAAAAATATATCAGAAGCTGTTATAGCATATATTACAGTTTATAGTTAAGAATTATATGTAATTTGTTGACAAAACTAAAAGATAAATTTGCAACAAATACAGAGAAAAGTGAGTGACCTTGATATTGTAAGGTGAAATAGGTATGATAATTTGGTCCCTTTTTCTTAAAGTACAGTATATATATATATATATATATATATATTTATATATATATATATATATATATATATATATATATATATACATATACAAGCAAGAAAGAGAGAGAGGGAGAGGGAGATGGAGAGGGAGATGGAGAGAGAAGACATTTTAAGATAAACCATTGCAATTATATGGCGTGAAGAGGCCCATAATCGTGAGTACTTTAAACATCCAAGTTAACGTATTTAACTTTGCGGTACTTCAAGTACAATATATTGGGCACTATTACCATTTCTTTGGATCAGAATGTACGTCATGAATTATGTTTCAGTGTGTGTGTGTGTGTGTGTGTGTGTGTGAAGAAGTATATTTAAGATTAATTTCACACGCACGTGTTGATGTTTGTGACATAACATAACATAACATATAACATGGCAACGTAAAGTAACATAATATGATATGGGATAGCTCAACATCATTATGATATATGATATAATATTTGGTGCAATACGATGCAATACAAGATGATACAATAATTATGATACGCTCTATTACACCATAATACACTATAATATAATACAAAATAACATATAATAGTATAAAATGGTATAATATAATAATTTAATAAATCCACGAATCAATAATTACTCCTCGCTTTGATTCAAATTTAACCTGATGGAGTTCATTATTATAATCAATCGAAATGAAGGGTTCCAAGCTTATTAAGTTTGCGAAGAACTTCCTAAGAATGCTATTATCTTGATTGGTTTAATCCTATCTCTAAGAATTAAAGTACATAGTAATGATATTATAATAACTTACTCATTAAACACCAAAACACGTTTTACGAACAATTAAAACTGAACAAATTCACATGAATTCTCCATGAGTTCACACTGTGTATCTGTATGAGTTGGACCGGGAGGCGAGAGGTTGCCAAATAATTTTTTCTATGAAGAGCATTTATATAAATTAAAAATTGATACTAATAAATAATTTGAACGATAATGATATATATAAAATATATGAAAAAAAATGGTGTTATAAAATCTCACTGTTTATTTTACTGCTCAGAAATTATCAATGGCAAAAGTTAATATTTGAAAACACAAATTGGCATCCAACAGTACTTCATAAACACGCGTTACCATCCTCCTTCATCCCCCTCCCCCCTACCCCACTCTATCTCTATTTTTCTATTTCTCTCTTTCTTTCTCTCTCTCTCTTCCTCTCTTTCTCTTTCTCTCTTTATCTCTTTCTCTCTCTTTCTCTTTCCATTCTCTGTAATAATAACAGTTCTGAAGTAGAATTGCTCTATGGCCAACCAAAATATCACCGTGGACCTCAATTTGTTATATTATGTATGTATACCCCTAGTAATGTTACATGGCCCTCTAAGAGCCCACGTTTGAGAATCACTGGTCTGAACAAGCCCATGCTGTTCTCCCCAACCATACTCCTTTGCTACTTAACGTCCTCACTCGGGGGTCCTCTGAGATAGTAACTGCCCTGTTCTCACGCTCTAACAAATCTGCATAGCTTTAAGACGTCTTTTCTCCCAAACTTCTCCAGCAAATTCCCCCTGCTGTCCTCACACTGATTCTTCATCTCTTTAACACTTCACCTGCCCCAATGGTGGTTCCCTCTTCCTTTAAACATGCCTGAATTCATCTTATTCTTAAAACAACACATCGTAACCCCTCTGAACCATCTAGCTATCGCCCTATCTCACAGTTTCCTTTCTTCTCTAAGATCCTCAAAACAGTGTTTTCTCTCTCCTTAATGACCATATTTCTAACTGCAATATCGATGAAATGTACCAGTCGGGGTTGAAAGCGAAACACTTTGCTGAAACCGCTCTCTTTAATGTTTCAAACGGTTTACGGAGAGCAGTCGATAGGTGTCGTACCTCCATTCTAGTCCTCCTAGACCTCTCCTCTGCCTTAGACACCATCGACCACATTGTCCTCCTTGATCGTCTCCACACTTTCCTCGGTTTCTCGGCTACTGCACTTGATTGGTTCCAATCATATCTCTCCTCCAATCTCAGTCCGTCTCGCTTCATAACCTCTCCTCCAAGCCCGCGCAAATTCATTTTGGGATGCCTCAGGGCTCACCCCTCGTTCCCCTTCTCTTTCACATCTACTTACTTCCTTTCAGCTCCCTTCTTCGCGATTGGTGCCTGTCCTTCCACCCCTATGCTGATGACACTCAGATATACCTTTCCTCATCCCCTCTGTACTTCTCTCGATCAATTACCTAGCTCCTTTCAGCCTCCGCTTCCATAAACGAATGGCTGTCTACCAACTTCCTCAAACTTAACCACAATAAAACTGAAGTTCTCCTTGTTGGTACCGCTTCGATGGTGGAGAAATCTAAAGCTCTTTTCCCCTCCCTTAACCTTGGGGAAGCCAATGTCGCCTTCTACGATAGCGTAAGTAATTTTGGTGTTATTTTCGACGAGCAAGTCTCGTTTAAACCGCACAACAATCGTATCTGTAAGTCTTCCCTCGGTTTCATCCAAAACTTCTCACGTGTTTGATCATCTTTTGATCGACAAAGCATTGAAACTGCTATTCATGCCTTCGTAACCTCACGCTTAGACTACTGGAATATTCTTCTAGAAAATCTCCCTTCTTCGTCACTTCGGCCCCTACAACTAGTTAAAAACTATGCTGCCCGGTTCTCTCCTTTGATGCCTCTGTTACAGGAGTTACACTGGTTACCTAGTTGCTTCCATACCCACTATAAAATACTTCTCATCACCTACAAGGCCCTAAACCTCGAGGCTCCACCTTATCTCTCGTCTGCCCTCTCCCGTCGTCAAACTTCTCGGGCACTTGGGTCTAACCTCGCTTCCCTCCTGAACACTCCTCGTTCTGTCCTCTGCTCGATGGGTGCCCGATCCTTCTCAGTTTGTGCTCCTACACTCTGCAATGTTCTTCCTGACGAAGTCCGATCCTCTCCCTCCCTCGCTACTTTTAAACGTCTCCTGAAGACTCATATCTTCAGAATTGCATTCTCTCCCCTGTAAACCTTCTCTACACTCGCTACACAACCTGCTCTCTAGGAGGGCTAACAGTCCTGAATGGCGCATTATAAATACCTATCTATTATTATTATTATCAATGTATGAAACCAAATAAGAGCGAAATTAGCTCGACCTAATTTTTCTAAAAAACATATCAGTAGAAACAAATAATTACACAACATTATACAGTTTATGTTTAAGAAATTGAAACACATAAATCAAAGATGAAGAGTAAATGATGGTATTAAGTTTTGCTGAGGTTAGAACTATTCATTATATGAAATCTGAGATGCCTCCTACACGAGGATTAAGCTACTAGGTTTAACATTTAGAAAAAAACTTATTAAACAGAAGCCACAAAATTATTTATTGGGTGTTATTCTCATTTTCTCATTCTGATAGCTCTACGGGTTCTATTCTATATAATTATAAAATATTATTTATAAACTTTTAGTGCAGAATTCTCATTTCACTCTTGACTGTGTTTAATGCGTGAAATATATAAATCTTTTCTCAAAACGTATATGAAAGGTATACATAGTGTATTTTATATTCATTTCATCTTAACCTTAACAACACTTAGAACTCAGATAAAATTATTTTTCATTCTAAAGGTGTTATTGTAAAAAAATGTTTTCGAATCGTGGTTACATTCTCTCTTATTCACTCTCATTCAGTCTCTTTCGCTCCCCTTCAATTTTAATCGCTCTAATTCGCTCTCATTTGCCCTCATTCGCTCTCAATCGCTCTTATTTGTTCCCATTCGGTAAACAGTTGGTCTATTTTTCTCTCTTCCCCGCTCTTTCTCTCTCTATCCCTATCTCTCTTTTTCTTACTCTTTTTCTCTCTAGTTTTATTCTATTACCATCTTTTTCTTTTTTGAATAGATTCGTGATGATAACATCGTGACCTCAAAAGGTAACAAACTTACTGATGAAAAATGACATCACACCTAAACAATCTAATTTGAAGGCTAACAATATGGTGAATAAATTCAACTACCCAAATGAGGACCGCGAGCCTCATCACGATTTCTATATTAGTATAAACACTACTAACCTTAGCCAACGTTTAGCAATGCACCTACAACGAGACGGAATCAAGTTCTATTAAAATGAACAAAATAAGCAACAAGTCTTGACAAAAATACTAGTCGAAAACACTACCACCCTTAGAAGAAATTCGCATTTTTGATGGTATATGATCAAAGAGACGACTCCCAATCTAAATACCTTACCGAACCACCTCTGAGCGAATGCTCCTGAAATTCACTAAAGTGAAAGCTACCAATGAATCCGCCCTGTAAAAGCTGCAAAGAACGAAACCAAACTTAATTATTTGTTATCTTCGCTCGTCCCTCAATGATTCCACACTATTGGAAACAAGTTCCAATCGAAAAAGGAACATCACCACTGCACGAAAAAAGCTTCGCCCAATCTAATTTTAGCTCAAGAGATTAACTTGCCTGCAAGAATTTGTCAAGCTCAGAAGATATTTTAATTTATTTTAAGTCTCGCTTCATCAACGAGAAGAACATCCAAAAACTCAGTCTCGTCCCTTTATTTTTCCGCACTCTCCTTCTTTCATCCATCATAACACGACCTTACTCAAGTACGGAGGACCTAAAGAAAGTTTTTCATTGACCAGTCCTAAATAAAAATGTTTGGCTAATTTAAACAGACTTTCTTGCCTCAGAATCTTGAAATTTGGTTGAGAACGCTACCGCTTATAACCTAATTTAAGCTATTCCTTTCACTTGAAAAGGCATAATTTCAGGCTGCGAGTAAAGCAGGTTAGAGTACTAACTAACTATAAAACTCTGTTTCATAAGAGTCCTAAAGAATGGGATGATATTGAAACCTATGGGAAATCCTAAAATACATCATAGATGCACGGTTATGGCAATAGGGCCACATGCAACCGTCTCTTTGTATGCTGGAAGCAATTTCGTTAACCAAATCCCTGAGATGCCGGCACCTCGGGTGGTGGTAGTTGATTCGACCACTACAAAACAAATGTTTGTAATGAATCATCCCTCATGAGGATCTACCACTGGTCCATTCATCCACATATGGCAATAACCCAAGACCGGAGAGAAAAGCCCAAAATGGGCGTCGCAGATGTCTCCAGTAAACACAAATAAAGCAAAATAATAAATAATTTATAATTTTCGCCGGTAAAATTAGAGATAGGTCGTCTGATATTCGCCAATCAAGACATCAAAATAAAAAATAACACAAACGTCTTTGAAGAAGCCAAGAGGGTCATCCTCAGAATACTAAAGAAGCAGACCAAGAAAAACGCTGGACACCAAATTGGCAAAAAACGACTTCGGAACATTGCGATTTAATGAGCATTACAAGGAATACATTATCTTATGCAATACCAAGAAATACCTTGATAACCTTCTCAGCAAAAAGGCTACCAGAAACTAAAGAATATTGGAGTCACTGCCAGAACGGCGCCTGCCTTCACGAGCCATAGATAAGTGATTTCCAGGAGCCTCAATCCTTGGATAGGGAAACACACAAGTATGAAATTGAGAAAAATCTACTTGTAAGGAAGTTGACGAAGTCATCAAGTTCAAGATACCCTTAGGTGGAGAACACACTCATATGTTCAAAAGTAATATTCAAGTAAATGGAAAATTGCTTCTGAACAGATATATAAGGGAACCATGATCTTTGATAAGGTTTGTTTCAAGTGTTATGTACTGGACCATTACAAGTTTGAGGAATGCAAAATACCAACGAAGAAATGCCACAACTGAGCGCACTTGCACCGCACTCTCGTGATATCTTGCCCAATGAAGAGACCAATTACTAAAACAAAGGAAATAACAATGATTGAAGAAAAAGAAATAAGAAAGACAACAACATAAGCCGCATATGGATGATGGTCGAAGAATAAAACGGTCGTAAACATTGAGGTCACTATGAAATGCCCTTAAACCAGTGTGGTTCTACAAAAACCCTCCATCCAGCGAACTTTACAGAATCTCACTTATTAGCGAGCACGAAGACATCAACTACAAAACTGAAAATCAAAAATCCTTGACTCAGGAAAAAGCAAATAAGCAGAAAGCGATACAATTTCCGCAGCAATAAAAGCGAATTCATAGTCGAAAAAAAGCAAATCCACGAAGAGCTCGACAAAGCAAAACAAGAAACAGAAGAACAACACTGAAAGTTTTAACATTAAGATCTATGAAACAAAATCAAGAACACTCCCCACAGTAATCAAATAGAACGATATAATCGAATGCCTAATAAAAGGAAAATTTAAACTGGACTACGAAATCAATAACACACTCAAGCAAGGCTTTATATAAATTAAGTCATACTTTACCCTATCCATCGACTAATTCGGGGAAAAAAAAGAAGTTTTAACTTTAAACACAAGAAGAAACCGAACCTATTTATAGGTAATATGAAAATTAAATAAAACAAGCTTCAGAAATCAAAAGCATGCATTTCCACACAAACAAAACCAAGATTAAACTGAAAGAAAACCAATGGAATACTCAGGTATTCTAAAAAAACGGCTCAAATGAGCACACACTGAGAACAAAGGTTCAAATGCTGAAAAACCAAATCAAATTATCATAGCCGTAACATAAAAATAAAAGCAAATCAACGATAACATGGCAAGGCCTAGCACGCTCTTTCATCACCATCACCATCATCATCCTCATCCTCAACTCTATCCTTATCCCTCTCATTCATCTTAAATTATCTGTCCTATTACCCAATATTAATAACTATTTGGCCTACTTCACACATATACACCTACACACATTTAAGCACTTAAATCAGCCCAAGCTTTATTCTTCGCTACAATCCTTCGACAATCAACAACTTCACCTTAAAGAAAGCAGGAAGTGAATGGAAAACAGACCATCAACACCGCCTTAAGTACAAAGAAAACTTCCCTCTGAAATGCCTCAAGGAAAGGAAAGCTCAGGGCTAAAGTAATTATCAGTGTCTGTTTGAGTCTAAAGATAATGAATCTTTCCAGTCTAATTTTTCCTCTATAACTAAATATTAAAAACTGCATTCGCAAGTTAAAACGTTGCCGAAATTGCTAAAAGCAAAATATAACTAGGTCTTCAATAAAGTACATATATATATATATATATATATATATATTGTGATAGAACGGGTTGAGGCAGCGTTAGTTTCAACTCTTATCACATATTATTTAAAACCACGATGTTCCCACGTGCATCTTCGCTTCAAAGCTTGGTGTCTTATCGCAGCCACCGGATGTCAATGTTTAAACAAGGAGGTTATCGTCCCCCCGTTCGCCCCCATAGGCCTATGGGCAGATAAGGCATTGTTCCCAGCCTCGGCTGTGCATTCCCTCAAAGCTCCCACTCCATTGTCCCCCACGCCAAGGGAGTGTCTCGACTATTTAGATGGAAACTTTACCACTAAGATCAGATTGGAGATCCAGATTTTCGTCGCGAAACATCACCACGACCCTCTCTCACTTTGTGCGCCAAGGGACCTCGACCTCGAGATTCACCATCACTTGTCCAGAAGGAGGACAAAATCCCTTGAGTGCCAAAGTTTGAGCCTTTGCGACGCCGAGTCCAAAAGGCTTCCCCCTCGTTGTTCAGAAAGAGAACAACGTTAGAACAGCCATTGTTCGTTCGAGCCCCGTTGACAAGAAACGGTTCTCACCCTACCCCCGTTGTTCAGAAGAGAACACCTTAGAACAGTCATTGTTCTTTTGAGTCCGTTCGCCAAAAAGCGGTTCTCACCCTTCCCCCTTGTTGTTCAGAGGAGAACAACATTAGAACAGCCATTGTTCTTGAGCCCGTAGACAAGAGACGGTTCTCCCTCCTTCCTGTTGTTCGGAAGAGAACAACGTAGAACAGCCAATGTCCTTCAAGCCGTTCGTCGAGAAACGGTTCTCATTCCCAAGACGCCACGTCAGGATCATTTTATTCTCCCCCTTCGGCTGGAACTCGCCAGCTGACCGAAAATTCCTTCACGTCGCCTTCCACTGCACCACTAGTATAAAGTTACGTAAGCCAAACGTCACCTTTGAGTACTTAACCCTTTTGTCAATTCTATCCTGTGCTTTAAATGGTTTAGCGAACCATCCCATCCCTTTAACTCTATATTTGTTTTACCTTTTTAAATCCCCCTAATCCTCGGATTAGCCGGAGCCCCCACGACCCTTTCCATTCTCTGTTTATGTCAATATTTTCCGTTTTACGTATTGTTGATAGTTATTATTAATAAAACTCTATTTTATTAATGATAGCAATATTATTATCCTTGAGCTCAGTTCCACTTCTTAAGCATATCGAAGATACATAATATCGGCCCTTAGACATTAACGCACTCTAAAGATGATTAAAGAAGTTCCCTCAAGGACCTACTCCTACTAAATGATACACAAATATTTTGAAAAGACATATAATATAAAAAATGGTTAGAATTGTTGTTTTACAACATTTTTACATAGTATAAAAATAATATAAACAATAATAAATTTCTTAATTTTATAGAACATTTTTGAGCAAGTAATGCAGAGCGCTCTTTGTTTATCATTTCATAAATTTATTCATAGTCTCATTGAGCAATGTAAAATCCTTATCTTACTGCAATAATGCAAATGGAAAATTAAAAATGGAGCCGGCGTGAATTTAAATTTTTTCAAAGATATTTTTAAAATACCTATAAACACTTATCCTATTATTGAATACACTTAGTTCACCCCTCTATATTCTTAAATCTTGCATTTAACATTAGATAATGTTAGATAATAACAAAAATAACCATTTAACACTGATTAATATGGACAAATTTGCACTTTGATATCTTGTATTTTTATTCATTTTTTGTCGCCTTTTCCAAATTAAAACACAAAACAATGTTACATGATCAACATACATTAGTTTCAAAACTAAATCTCCATTAGAATGATTTTCACAAATTTTTAACTTTGTACGGACCTGTACTACACACTCATTTTCGTTCACAATGATCATATTCATCATGGAAACCATAAGCAGCGGAACCACACAATATTTACGAACACTGTGCACTATAATGTAACTCGTAAAAATTACATCAGACAGGTATAATATAAAGAGACTTTCCTAGCAAAAAGGAAAATAGCGTTGGAGCTTCGCGGGAAGAAGAGGGAGGTGACGTAGCTTCAGAAACGTTATCAATGCCAAAGGTAAAAAGGCCTTTAGTAACGTCCGTGTCCACTTCACTTTATATATATATATATTTATATATATATATATATATATATATATATATATATATATATATATATATATAAATATATATATATATATATATATATATTATATATATATATATATATATATATATATATATATATATATATATATATATATATATATATATATATATATATATGAATATATGACAGAAATATTAAACCACAAGCTCTTCTCACATACATGAGAAGATATCGCATAAAATAAGCTTTTCTAGGACAGCTGTCTTAGAAAAGCTTATGTTATACGTTATCTTCTCTTGTATGTGACAAGAGCCCATTCCGAGGATTCGATGAAGAGCTATTTAGCCCCCAAATTGCTTTCTTAACAGCATATATATATATATATATATATATATATATATATATATATATATATATATATATATATATATATATATATATATATATATATATGATCATATGGAGAGCCCCTTCCCCCAAACCTACTTGTGGGGGAGGATCTTCATATGATCCATTTTTATAAATATTCTGAACTTCACCACTAATAATAATAATTATAATAATATCTTGATTTTAGAAACATGCAAAAACACCAATTTTATTCAAAGAATCCCTATTAAGTTCTACAAAACAAAATGGTGAAGTTCAGAAATAGATGAATATCGAATGCTTCGGATTAAAAAAAAAATAATAATGACCAGATTTGTGTTAGTATATATATATATATATATATATATATATATATATAGTGACATTTTGCCCATCTACTTAATATCGAGAGCACCATATATGGGCAACTTACATATTTCTATGAACGTACCCTTTATATGTATCAATCGGAAACCATTCCCAGACACTTTGATGAAACTCAAAGACCGAGAAAAGTTTATTCGCATATGTACATACAGAATACATAGCTGTGTTACACAGGTGGAAACTGTTCAAAACTCCTTTATCATTAGAAGTTAATTATATTTAGAGTTTTGGGAAACTTTTCCTTTTCTCTTTAGCGTTATATGTAGTAGGGGTGGTGGGAAGGGGTGACTTGTCCTCATCAAAGGATTTAAGGAAAAGCTGAAAGGATTAATCTATTTTATATTCAAATAAGATACATTTGAGTTTGGTAATAGTTTGTAGGGTTTTCAGGTATTCTTAGATATAAGTTAATATAGATAAAATGTCCATTCTTTGGTTAGGCTTCACATAATCTCAACTCGAGAATTGATCTGTCTGCATAAATATGATTATATATATATATATATATATATATATATATATATATATATATATATATATATATATATATATATATATATATATATATATATATATATATATATATATATATATGTATATATATATATATATATATATATATATATATATATATATATATATATACATGTATATATTTATATATATATATATATATATATATATATATATATATATATATATATATATATATATATATATATATATATATATATATATATATATATATATATATATATATATATATATATATATATATATATATATATATATATAGTCATAGGCAAAGTTTTGAGACTACTATATTTTTTCATATAAGAAATTGAATGGAACTAATCAAACGATGCCTTTGGTTTTATTATTTTTCCTTATAATTTGAAAGTGAAATAGGCAAATATTTAGAGGCAAAACCCATTTTAGTATTAATACAGTCAATTAATATCTACAGTCATTATCTAGAAAGATGCACCTTGTTCTTCAGGATTGTCTTAATTCGTTTGGGCAAGTTGGAGACCAAACTTTTGACGATATCTTACCTAATATTGCTCCTTTTTTTCAAAAGACACACGCAACTACTTACAATTAGATGGCTTCTGTTTAATAACTCCCAGTTTTATTATCGCCCATAAATTATCTATCAGGTTTAAATCTGGTGAATTTCCTGGGCCAAATTCTCAAATGTCCGATTATATGTACTTACAAAGAAAACTTTGTCATTGTCTTAGCTTTGCGACAAAGTGCGCCATCATGCTGAAAAATACAGTTATCCCGAAATTTGTCCTGAACTTTTAGGAAAAGGGGCTGATGAACCACTCTTTGGTACAATTTGGAGTTGATGGGACTGTGGCAAGGATGAAAATGTTACTGATTCACTTTCCTTAGATGAGAAGTAGCCCCAGACATGGAGATATAATATCTTGATGCTTTATACCATATGAAATATGAACAATTAAATTCAATTTGAGTATTTTTTATGTTAGACTTCTAGCATTAAGACAGTGATTCAATCCCACGGAGCGCAAATAAACATTTCCAGTGGCGTCAAGACTGGTTGACCATTAGCTGGATGTGGTTCTACTCACCTCCGTGGGGTAAGTAATTTCCCATTCCTCATCTCAGAAATTGATATCACAGCACCGTTATATTACATTTTCCCTCTTCAAAGCACACAATAACCACTCTCTGCTCTTTTTCGGAACCCTGGCAAAGAAATTAATAATGTCCAATCTGGGGAACTCGTACCACGTAAATAAAATAAACACGAAGAGTAATTCGTTCACTACTTTGCGCCAAAACACAATACGACTAAGACCTCTGCCGACAATTCAACGACAACCAGCTGCTGGTGCGAGGGCTTCTCAGTAATTGTGATTCTAATCATTATCTGCATTTCACTATCCGTTCAGAGGATATCTTCCACGATGCGGGAGATGGATGGCACGACGTACTACTATGTATCAAGCCACACGATTATCTCCAAGTTCTATAAAATAACGTTAGCTAAATTTTATAAAAATATAGATGACCCCCAAAATATAGGCGTTTAAACTAAACAAGGGCTGCTAACCAAATGTCTCTTGCTCTCAATTATTCTGATTTATGACCTTACTACCATCAAAAGTTCAACGATTCCCGAACCAACCTTAGGAGGACCTTTGCAATTAATTCATTCGAAAGAGAATGTAAAACAACATAAGGGTCTCATATTTCGTTAGAACCGGCACAAGGTTTATGATATTATTAACAAATAATCTCCAACTAACCTTATCAGGGGTTTGAAAATAAAATTATTCGAAAAGGAATGTAAAACGACATAAGGGTTTCAAATTTCATTAGAGTCGGCCAAATAGTTATGATGTTATTGCCTCTAAAGAAATCCCGGGGTGAATTTGGGAGGACCTGGGCAATTATATCAATCGAAAGAGAATATCAAACAAAATACGAGGGGCGATCAATAAGTTTTTCAATTTGGATATAAGGAAACGAGATATGAGGAAAAGTGTTATATTATTTTTCAATATAACTACCCTCGACTTCAATGCACTTGCGCCACTTGTCCCTGAGGCTTCGAATTCCCGACAACCAGAAATCTCCCGACTGCTGTTTAATCCACTCTTGGATGGCGAGCTGGACATCTTCATCGTCCCCAAACCGGCGTCCATGCAGTGCAGCCTTGAGTTGGCAGAATAAAAGATAGTCGCTAGGGGCCAGATCTGGACTGTAGGGGGGATGGTTGAGCTCTTCGAATCTGCACTCGCGCAGGGCAGCTTGTGCAACTCTGGCCTCGTGGGCTTTGATGACGTTGAAGTCAATCATGGGGCGTGAGGTTTCTAGGAATCCAACGGACAGAGACCTTGGTCATGGGCAAATTGTTGTGGGTGATGTTGATAACACTTCCATGTGATATTCCAAGTTCTCACTCGATTTCTTGGACCTTCACCCGTCGATTTTCGAAGATCATCCTCTCTATTCGGGTGACATTGTCCTCGTTGGTCACGTCTGACGGGCGTCGTGGACGGGGATCATCTTCAAGGGACTCACGACCATGGCGGAACTCCCTATCTCAGCGAGAAATGGTTGCATAGGAAGGGGCGGTGTCGGTGTGCACTTCAACCATGCGTTCATGGCCCTCTTTTGCATTTTTGCCTTCTTTGGTCAAAAATGTGATCAGTGCGCGGTGCTCAACCTTCTCCATTGTTGAAAAGTTTGTGACTGACGATCTGCAATCAGCTACTGCTTCTTAAATAGACAGGCAGGAGCGTATGGCTACAGGTCCTGACTCGTCGTAACTTGTCCTGCCCCCGCTACAAACAGACATCCCCCTTCCTCTGTTTTGCCCTACCGATTCGCAGAACTTATTGACCGCCCCTCGTAAGTGTATCAAATTCCGTTAGAATAGGCTGAATAGTTATAATGTTATTACCAAAAGAAAATAATTCCAGACTAACCTCACATTATCTTTCAAATCATATAATTGCCAATATCCTTTCAAGATTAGCATGGAAATCATTTTGGGGAGCAATAACATCAATACTTTTCGGCCGATTCTAACTAAATTGAAAATCCTTATGTTGTTTCACACTCTCTTTCGAATGATAGGATTGTCAAGATCCCTCGAGGTTATTCCGTGAATTATTGAAAGTTTTAAAGGTCGTAAGATCATAAATCAGAATAGTTGAGAGCACGCGAATTTTGGTCAGCAAACCTTGTTACCTCTCTCTCTTCGTTTCTTTTTCTCTCTCGATTTCTTCCTTTCACGCTTTCTCTCTCCTGTGGTGTAGCAGGACTTTGGAACTGTTTTGTTCAATCCTCCTTGAGATATGCTCAATTAGCAAAGGGACGGGTTGGATACTTATTCCAATTATGGACAAGTACAGCTTTAATGCCTCTTGAGGAGTTGTCAATGAATAGCCTCCACTCTTGAGGGTAACATGTAATTGTGAACATCTTGATAGAACATCTTGATAGGTAAAGAATCTAGAAAAAGATTATGTGGTTTCCTTTGGTTTGTCACATGCACATATTCATCCATCGAATTCCACTCTTTGACCATGGAAATCAAAAGCTCAGCATTTGCCATTTACAAGACAATATCTCCAACAAGGTATTTGAGTTCTTCTTAGTTTGGATAGTATGGATATTTCTCAGCCACATCTCTAACCTTTTAGTCTACATCTTCACTGATCATTTCAGCTTCTGAATTGTTGTTTTTCTCTGAGGATCGCTTATTCATTTCAGGATTGTTAGGTAAAGGAAGATCAGCACTGTACATATGATACTTGTGTAATAGAGAATGGAAATTAGGAAAGATAATAGCAGCTGCATCTTTCCTACTTCATCCTTTGGAAGGTCCAAAATCCAGAAGTAGCATTTGCTGAGCTGGCCAGTGGTTCATGCCAAATCCTGGGAATAGCAAAGTTCATGGTCTTCTTTATAACCCTTTATAACAAACAATTTCTCTAGTTTCAAATGTTTTCTTGCAGTGTTCACATGTAAAATGAGGTTGTCAGTGTTTGTCTTGGTTTACAAATGGCATGCTAAATTATGCTTTGTAAGTTTCACTACATTCTCAAAATAAGCTGACACACCGAACCTTTTTGTCTTGATACATGAAATGTCCACATATATAAAAGAATGCAACTAGGGGATGTTTACAGACTCTTGATGTCCTTTCTCTTTTGATATTTTCACTATAGTAGCTAAAACTGAAATGATAACAGATATGTGAATCCCTCTTAAATTATTTCTGAAGCAATATTCCAAAATACCTCATAAGGTAATGGAATTATCCAGGGGTGTGTTCTGGTAAGTTTCACAACAATCTCAAAACTTCAAAATGGGTCCCATTATTTCTATCGAATTCCCATTAAAGAATTAAAAAAGCAAAATATTGATAACAATTCAAAATCTCAAAATAATCCTGGAAATTTTAAGCCGGTTTTCTTGATATTGGTTGGTGTCGTAGGGTGACAGGGAAGAGGGCACGCCAGAAAATCGGGATACGGATCCTAGTGTGAGGTGAGGGTTAAATAAACAAAATCGAGTGCGGTTGGCCAAACTAATCAATCCTCAGAGGTTTTGGGTTTAGAGAAACTAATGGTAGAAAAATGTATAACTTAATAGCACAAGTAAAAAAAATGACAATAAATAAAATGAGAACCGGGGTACTAAACGGTGGGGGAGAATACAAATGACTCGACGAGAGTCGAGAGAAGATGTACGGGGATTGCTTCCAGAGAAAATGAGAGAGTGCAATTATCGGGGAGACTCACGTAAAAGCTAATTGACTGGAGGCTTGAATACGTTGAGTAAACGGGGCGCTGCAAAGTTGAACTTACAAGATTCCTTCTTATTTAACCTCACTGATGAATGAGCGAAGAAGTACTCCAGTCGTTGAACGAAGTCGATAACCGAGTGATAGATGCCTGTCCGTGTCTATCGTCTGTCGGTGAGACCTATGTCCTTAGATACGAGCAAGGCCGGTAGAGGTGACGCGTCGCGTTTGTAGCTGGAAGCCGTTGGGAGGCGAAGCAGAGTGTACGAGACTGTACGTGGCTAGTAACCAAGACAGGGCTGTATGTTACGGATTTCTCAAAGCTTTTCTCGAAGTATTTATACTGCCTAGGTGAAAGCGGGGCGCCTTGGGGGCCTCCAAAAGGTGGACGGGGATCTCATTAGCGTTGGCGCGCAAGGGGGAGATAGTCTCCGTGGCTTCACAGCTTTGCGCAAAGGCCCTTGGTGCTGTCGGTCTGGCAACGATCAGACGGTACGACAGCAAGGAATGGAACCCAAACGGATTACGCGGTCCCGCATATCTCCTCAGGTGCTATAGAAAGACGTTGGGTTCTAGGGGGGAGGGAGAACCCTGTCTCTCTCTGACAGTTGGCGACAAGCTTTTAGAATCTATTATTATAGATTAAATCTTGCAAAATTTGTAGTACTTAATATAATATTCGGTGACAAGGCTCATTTTTAATTCTTACTTTGGATTTTTTTGACGAAGTGATGTCCACTTTTGTAAAGCAGAATACACTCGATATAGTTTACCTCAATTTTCAGTAGGCGTATGATACTGTTTTTCATAAGAGAAATCTAATAAAGTTTAAAGCACATGGTATAAAATGATGTATAGTTAAATGGAGCAAGAATGTTTGACAGATAGGATTAACTCAAACTAGTGGAGCAGTTGGCTATGCAAACACACTCACTATTAATATTTATTGAGGATGTCGCGTGGATTAAGAACTTTTGGGAGGTTGGATTGAGGCCTGGTACTTGGCGTGGAGCGATAGAAGTTGGGTGAAGGGCAATCTTTCTCCTATTTCGTGCGTGCCATATTAAATAGGCCTCAAACGGCCTGAGGTTTCCAGGTGTTGCTATCATGCAGTTGGCAGCGGTTACTGACTGTGCTAGCAGGCATCGGTTATTAATGCTATCCTTCAGGATTATGCTTGGTCCATTGTTATATTAATGATCTTGAAAATAATTATAGATTTGAGAGCTTAATCTAAGCACAGTTTGAATTTAAATAAAAAAATAATATTCTACTTTGTTTCAAGCGTTTATCAGACCACACTTATATAGAATTCAATTTTGGTATCCTCATCTTCGATATACTATTTTATCCATCAAACGCGACCAATGTCAAAGATCGAAAGAGCTTCAAAGCTTAGAAATGAATCACATAAAGAGATACAGAGGGACTTATTTCGCTTCCAGTGGAAAAACTTCATTTGCACGGTCAGTTAATCGGGGCGACTATTATGACGTATACGTTGTTATTTAAGTGAGATAATCGCAGTGACACGACACAAGAGGGACAGTCCCTCCAATGACCTGCGGCGTTTTGTGACAAGATGATAAATGGTTATTACATTGATATGCCCCATGGTTTAAATCACTTACAAGTGCCTTTGAATGGTTAAATGGCTAAATGAGGCTTCTGCTACTGGACGGTGCCACCCAGGACCAAATCCGTTGGCAAATTTGAAATCCCCAAAGTGAATAGTCATATGTCTCAAGGTCATATCGGTCATTTCATTGCTCTGAATAAGTAAAGTTGAACTTTACTACTTTTGAAAAAAATAGCGACGCCTTGACCTGGCGCTTCGCCGCAGGTAAAAATAACGGCTTCGCGTTTATCAAAATTACTCAGATATGAAATAATTTACCCATGTTTGTAGCTAGAAGCAGTTCAGTTAACTTATTTAACAATATAATTAATAAACATTATCTTATATAAAATTCTATAAAGAGTAACATTGCTTATAAGTCAAATATCATTTATATTCAATTTACATCCAGTAAAATCTTTTCTCCGACATTCTTAGCCTTTCTTGAACTGGTGTCGATAGGATCTTACGATCTTTTCCAGTTTCTGAACCTCGAAAGTACATTAACTCAAATAACATAAATAATCTGGACAGGTCAATTTCCGCACGCTCAGTGAAGTGATTTTCCTTTATAACGACTTTTGCTTACTCATCCGTGATCTGACTCTTTATCTGGGTCAATTTCCAGTTAGTTTATTGACTGCTCACAAATAAACTGGTTGTAGGAGAGGGATAGTTTGCTCGGTATTTTCAATTTCGTTTGCTCTTCAAGACACAACAATATAATTTCTTAAAGAGAGGACGATTATGGGAAAATTAGGGTGTCCAATACAAGCCATTCTATTCAGGGCTTCTTTTTTATTCTTATTATGTTCACGGTGCTCCTTCCTGTTAATGGACTTAGTTATCTGAGAAATATTGTTCTGAGAAATTACTAAGTGTTTTGATAGATGATGAACGATTATATGAATTATAGAATTAAAGGCATCTCTACTATACCAACCGTGCCCAATACAATAGTTAAAACCATTTATGTGAGAAGTAATGTGTATTAGTAGAAAGAATACGTACAAAACTATAGAACGATAAATCTAAATTCAGACACAACCAGGAAACAACATAAATACCTCATTGATAATTGAGAAAAACATTAATAAGAACTATACAAGAGGTCCTTGTTCTGAACGACTAAAAGTCATCTGTGGCTACAGGACTTCAATGATTTGTCACATTGTTCGGGTGTGATTTTATTCCGTTGTTCTATTAATCTTTCTAGAGATCTTCAACATTCGTCGGTTCTCGGGCCATGACCTTACCGAATATCTTCAATATTTTTATATAAGTTTAAATCATAGCTCTGTACAGGCCACCTTATTACGTCGATATTTTCAGTATCGAAGTTCTGCTTCACCTTCTTTGCAGTGTGAAACTGAATTGTCCTGCCTAAAAACATCCTGCCGTACTACCGATGTTCAGAGAGAGATCACATTTTCTTGAAAAAGATTCTTTATACCAAAAGAGTTTACCTTTCCGTGCAAATCGACAGACTCTAGCACTTGAAAAGATACCCGATACCATAACCTGCCTTGTACAAATTTACCCGTCTTTTTCGAGCATGTAATATTTTATCTATCTCCTCTATTGCGCTATAATTGAAAACTTGTGTCTCATTCCACTAATTATTTCTTCCAAATTTAACCTAATACCTTCCTTGCTTACACTTTATATTTGACGAATACTCTGAAAAAAAATCTCAGATTTTTATTTAGCCATTGTCAAACTTGTAGTCTCCAAAAGTGGTAGAAGACCATCTTGCCTAAAGATGATCTCATCACGCATACCAATAATTTTTGTCTCTGGCCAAACTTTTTCTTGCAGAATTGTTTTATAGTTTTCAATTGTGATATTCTCAATCCAAAATAGGGCCCAAACATAACTCTTTACCAAAAAGAGGCCTGTACTTTAGTTCTTAGTGAGTGAAGAGATTGTTTTGTCATCCATCTTGAGTTTGATAAACCACTGACGCTGGTTTTGTTAATTAACAATTCTGTCTCAATGAAAGCGGGCTTCAACAGAACATTGAAGCATTGGAAGGTGCATACGATTTTCGTGTATTCTTGAAAGTTTATTAGTAGCGAATTGCTAACGATTTGCTTTCCCTTCGTCATAGCCTTTGCATTATTTTATTCCTTTGAACATGCGCTCTTTCATTATTTAAAATTCTCTATAAGGTACAGCAAACAATATCATGGCCAAAGTTGCCGCTCTCAAAGACCGGCCACTTTGATTTGTCTTTTTTCTTCATTTTCTGATGAATTTTAGCACTACTTTTTACATTTAATTTTTAATTAAAGACCACATTTGTGTTTATATATAAGATTCATTAATCAATTCCAACTTTTTTAATGGTGTTAACACGGTGTACAGTTTGTTTGCTCTGCTCTTGTATTCCATATTCCTCAATTATGGGTTTTAATTTGTCAAACAATTAAATCCAGGTCAAGAAAAATCTAGGCCAACACATCTTTTGTATCACTGCAAAAGGTAGGAAAATTAGATCTGAATTGGTTAAGTAAATATATATGTAATAATTAAAAGTGTCAGAGAGAGAGAAGAGACACCTTCTATTTACAAGATTCTTGTCCCTGGTTTGAAAAAGCCTATTCGTATTAAATATTAATAATGTTATCCTCGGGTCGAGGGGATTTGGTTTATATGTCTATATATCAATAATGCATATTTGCGTCTGATAAACCATTAACAAAATAATGCATCGTTGAAGTATTTGGTAGAATACCCATTTGTTACATATGTATTTTCTATTAATCGTGATCTTAACCCAAGTGATAGATTTCATTTTCGATGTCCTTTTATCTAAAATTCTCTCCTTTCCTGAATAGGATAGAAATACCTCCTTTGTTTATCGTGATTTCATTGCTCTTCATTCGTAATGGCTAAGCTATTTTTCTTGAAATTCTTTACATAGTTTTCGCGCGTTGCATTTTACCTCCGTTATTGGTCAAAATGTATATAATGATGGATTGGACTGCAGTGCAGCATTTGAATGTGTCAATCAAAAATCTTAAAAATGGCAATCTAATTATTAATGTTTTGGCTGAACTCCATTTCAATAGGGGTCAAAATGTCCGATCATGGCTAAAAGATTTGAGACTAATATATATATATATATATATATATATATATATATATATATATATATTCCATTTGTTTTCAAAATTGATGTGATAGGAAGAATTATTCTTATATTTGAATTAATACATGGTTATTAAGAAGATAGCATTTATAAATTAATATAAATAAAAGATTACATTCCTATGCTGAATCCAAACTCGCGTTCTGGTCTTATGGCGAGGTTTAATCAATGGACCTTAGGTATTTGATAAAAAGGGTAAAATGATAGGAATTGTGTGTCAAATGAATGATGCTGTGTAGTTAAAATCGATTCCGCATTTTTGGGTGGAAATAAATGCGAAAATCTTTTACAATTCCAGAAATTGTTCTCTCCAAAGAAATACGCGCAACCATTGTATCTGTGCAGCAAATTGACCTAAAATGCAAGGAAGTATCTGATTCATGATCAAAATTTGCAGGGGGCGCTAACCTGACTTTCTCCCTATGAGAAAAGTGCATTGATCATTAATAAAGGTATCTTACACAGCATTGATCATTACCAAAGGTTATCTTACACAGCATTGATCATTACCAAAGGTTATCTTACACAGCATTGATAGTAAATAACAGTTTCTCACACAGGAGTGAGCAATAACTCTTTCAGATCCGAATTTTTTTCCACACATCAAAAAATTAGAAATTATAGTTTTTGGACGTTAACTAAGGTATAATACTGAATTCAACAATTATTTTGTAATTTTCCGGTATTTTTAGGCGTGTATCATATAAGATACATTTAATCGTAATGGTTTGAAACGGTTTTATTAATATTTTATATTATTACATAACACTTTTTGAATAGCATAATACAAGTATGACTTAAAAAATAAATATAAACATAAAAATATTTGAAATTTGGGTGGTTTCAACTCCCTCAGCCCCTCCCCCTGGATCCGCTCCTGCATCAAGGAGCTCCATCTTTAGGATGATTAATGACTTTCTAAAGAGTGGTTACACTCTCGACATTAAAATTAATGCCAAGATGGCCGGCTGTTTAAGGTGCAGCTCAGGGGTTGGATGGCCTCTAGTGCCAAGCTTGCACACGATTGGAAAGGAATCGGTGTTAACTCAGAGTTCAGTGAGACAAAAATATTAGAACAAAAGTCTCAAATCAAGAAGGGTGGCGAAAATCCTTACGAATAGGATCCACATTTGTTGAAAATATAAAAGAATGGAGCGTTGATGAATGGCGCAAGGTGATATATTCTGCTGAGGCTCCCTTCTGCTTGTTTGGAGCTTCTGGATGATCCATCGTTGGGAGGAGAAAAAGGAAGCTCTTTTAGGAATCTTGTCTTTTGCCCATTTTAAGGCAATCGGACACTCTCATATAAGGGAACTGGATCACAAAAATTTGCCGAAGAACTCTGCCATAAACTCAAAATCGTACCAAAACGTGCTTCATTAGCACTATTTCCCAACAGTTCAGTACCAATTTGGGGATAATAGCTTAATTAGTAAGTATCATGGAGCCCCTTGTCACAAATAAAAAGCGATGACAAAGTTTTGGGTGAAAATAACATCTAACTTTTGGTACCATTCCCCAAGAATTCGTCAGATTTGAACCGAAAGGAGAATTTGTGGGCGATACTTCCGACTGGCGGTTGATAAACAAAAGCCCTCCATCCATTTAAGAGGAACAAAAAAATGAGCAATATCAGGTAAGATATCTTCTCAAATAAGGTGTACACCATACCAAAACGAATTGAAGGAGTCCTGATGAATAAAGGACATTATCGTAAATATTTACTGCGCGCATCAATTGACTGTATTTTTAATAAAATGGGTTTAGTCTTTAAACTTTTGTATATTTCCCCTTCAAAATATGATAAAACATCATAAAAAGGCAATAATCGATTAGTTCTATTAATTTTCTTATATGATAAAACATAGTAGTCTCAAAACCTTTTGTTATGATTCTATTAAGATCCTCGCGAGTGATCTTCGAGGTTGCCAACGGACACTTTCGAAGATTGCGCCAAAAGTACCCTCTTTGTATGGACCGTAAGGTCTTCTAGGGTACTTATTTTCCTTGTAGTTTCTTGTATATGTATCGATATTTTCACGATTGAGATGTAGTTTATGGGGTAGCACATTTTGCAGAAACCGATGAGGACATGGCTACAGAAAATGAGAAAGAGCTTAAGAAACTAAGCCGGTAAAGGAGGTCAAGCAGGCCCTTTGTAAGTTTCGAACTGGTAAAACTCTTTAACTTTATTTTGTTATTGATGATGCTGTATTAATAATTCTTTTAAAATCCTTGGCGTAAGAAATAATCGCAAACTAACTTCTAAAAAAAGTGCTTATTGCCTCTTTCATTTCACATAATATTTGCATTTTGTGGACACTTTTTAAATATTATATTATGTGTTTATCTTGTAAATTGTTTTTATCACTTTGTTTCTCCATTTTTTTAACAGTGTTTGCTAGTTTAGTCATCTGCAAGTAGATATTCATTTAGTAACTTTTTGGCAGTGATTCATAAACTAAGAGATTTTTAATACCTCATGTAGAAATTGATCTTTGACTTCCTCTGGATATTAGAGGGTTGTGTGGTTAGTCAAATTTTAAACACAAATAAGAGATAAAAAAGATTTAAATTTCTTAATCTCGAGTGATCTAAAATTTTAAAAACAAATTAATGTTGAGTTTCAAGAGGCGAATTCAGTTTTAGGATATATAACTATACATTTTTCGTTAAAACGAAAGATATTATTCTTTTCTTATATAAAGCACTTGTAAGACCTTTTTTGATTATTCATTGCAATTCTGGTCCCTTTATTCTGCGTTCTAAAGATTAGAAAAGATCCTAAGATCCTAAGGCCACTCTAAGAGAAAAAAATAATATAGTAGATAAAATCAGAATTGAAGGAAAATGTAATATAAATTAAATACTTGTATCTTTTCTCCGTATTGTCACTCTAGATTAATTTAGTTTGTTAAAGTAATGTTTATTAATTCAATATTTAAAGAAGATGAATCAAGTGCTTTCAGCGATTTGCGAGGCTAAATGATTCCATATATAGGTCATTTTGTAAGAGAAAGATTTCTCCACTGTCCTAGTTGTTAATCTTTTGTTAATATGTTCGAAGCTGTTATTTTTAGTGTCTGCTAGTTTATTTAACTCAAATAACATATATATATATATGTACATGAGTTAAATTGCCATTTTTCTGTCTATTCCAGTACTCAAAATCGCTATGTAAATTTATTACATCTCTAAGCAATTTTGCTATATTTCCTAATTTGGTATTTTTCACAAATTTTGAAATTACATTGAAGATCATTAATACAGATTAAAACAACAAAGGAACAAAAACATATCCTTAAAGGCCATCGTTAATGACCGCTCGAGTTTATCCCATCAACCTCGACTCTGACTGCAGCTGGCCAATCAGTTTTCAATCCTCTTAAGGACATTTTCCTTTATACCATTTTCCATTAACTTTATTATGTTTCTTATGCGGAATAGTCTCAAAGGTCTGAAAATTGGGATAAAATAAATAGGGACCGCAACTTTACGTTTCTAATGGAAAGAATTATAACTATCTTCGTAATAAGAGTTTTTCTTTTGTTGTCCTGATATGAACACGTTAATTTATATGAATAGTTTAGGAAAGAAAAATACTGGAAAATTTTATTTTAAATACTGATGGTCCATTGTACTCAGAAAGTAAAGTTAAATTTTCCATTATCAAGTAAGGAATCAGCTCTCTAAATTGGCGATGATCCGACCTATTTTTCGTTTGCAACACTAAGAATCTAGAGTCGATTTGCAAGGATTCGGGTGACGATGTTGATTAGGAGACGGGTTGACGTCTTCCCGAGAGCTTCATCTCTCCACAAACGTTCTAAAGCGTTTCTATAAGGGTTTACGCATGTACCCATACAAGATGGAATTTTTTCAATAGATGTATCCGATAGATTACACAATTTCTCCCTGGCCTGTGTGATTTTACAACTCTTTTTATTGCAAAACAATAGAAAATAGCAATTCTTTGCTTTAAACTTTGCTTTTGTTGCTTGTATGATTAAATATTTACTAAAAATAAGCAAAAAAATGAGTAAGATTTATATATTTTTATTGAAAATTACACAAGAAATATATAAAAACAAGTAAATAAAGTTAGAATTAGACAGTTTTCCTTGATCTCTGTTTGTTATGTAAATCACTTTCCCCGTACAAGCCCACAAATAGTCTCACATCATGTTTACACTATATACACCTCGCTATCTATGCTTAAAGTTCAGTATATCTTTATGTAAGTGCTCCCCTTGCTCCTCTGTTTATGCTCCCATATTCTCTTTTAGTTTGTCAGATGGGAATCAAGGATTTTCCCCTTCTAGAACATAATGCAGCCCATTTGGCCATAGCTTTGCATTGAGTTCTTAACCAGTTCCACATAGGTAAGTCTTAGGCTTGTGTTGGGTCAAAAAGCCCCAACACACAGAAACAAAACTCCAGACAAATCTTTCTTTTTTCTTAAGCTTTTCATAGAACTCTGAACACAAAATTACTTACCTGATCTGTGGTACAATAAAGAAACCATCTTTCACCTTTACCTCAGATAGTTGGGGGATATTTAAAGGTACTTGACGGCTACAGACGCCTTGTTAAGCCCTCTAACAAACTGCTCCATGAGACCTAGTTTTAAATGCAATGGATGGAACAACACCATTTGAAGGCCTAGCAATTGCTCATGCTAGACATTATGCCCTCAACAGACAACTCAGTACATTTTGTTAAATGTTTCTTCTTGTATCTCTACTGTCTCAAATTCAAAGATGACATAAAATCTTGGTGAAACCTCCCTGAAGAAGCATGAAAAATAATTCAATTTTGAAGATTAATCACTTTGTAAGCATGCTCGGTATAATAAAAAAATTTGTAGCAGAAGCTTGACACTCTTGTAATTAGTTTTTCTTCAAATATACTGAAAGAGTCGAGGAAAGGGATGGATGCTTATTCCAATTATGAACAAGTAACGCTTTAATGCTTCTTGACGAGCTATCAATAAAGAAGTTCCACTCCTTTCGATCAAATGTAATTCCAATTGCATCAAACAGAACAAGATAAATCAGTGCAGTAGTAAAGCTTAGTTTGATAAGTTAAGAATCTTGAGAATTGTTAATGATGTTTCCCTGGGCTTGACATTTGCACATGATGCTCCAACAAATCCCACTCTTTGAGCTTGGAAATCAAAAGCTGAACATTTGACTTTTACAAGCCAATATCTGCAACAAATTAATTGAGGTCTCTTTGGTTTGGATAGTATAAATTCTTATCCACAGCCATATTTCTGGCACTGCAGTCTTCATTTTGACTGATCATTTTAGCTGCCTTATTGTTGTTTTCGTCTATCGTCTAACGGTTACTTATTCCTTTCTGGAGTTGTAGGTACAGGAAATCAGCATTGTATAATACTGGTGCAATAAAGGATGGTAGATCAGGATATAAAATAGCAGGTGAACCTTTGCCACTTTGAAGTTAGGAAAGGTCCGCCATAGAGACGTAGCAATTGATTGTGTGGTCAGTGGGTTCACGCCAATCCTAGGAATTAAAAAAATCATGGCTATTCTTTCACCTCCATACCATCCTGTTGAAGTAGAAAAAATATAATATATTATAACTTTGGCTTACAAACAAACATAAAACTTAAATACTCGTAACATTTAATATTTTACTCTTTGTAGCAGACAATTTTCTTACGTTCCAAAGTTTATTGCAGTGGTCTAAGCAAAAGAAAGTGTTAGGTTGTATCATATTTTCCCTCTGGTATGCCAAAGTATGCTTTGGAACCTCACACATTTTGATAGATGCTGTCACATCGAACTTTTTTTGTTCTTGTTTTTGATCAATAAAATTGATCTGAAGAATGAATGCAACTTGTTGATGGCATTTTTCTTTTGATGTGTTCACTATGCAAGAGCTGAAATGATAGAAGATCTGTGAATTCCTGTATAAATATTTCTGAAATAATCTTCCAGAAAGTTCTAGAAATCTCTAGCAATATGCTCTGGCAAGTTCTGAACAGTCTAGAAATTTCATAAAATTCTACTAAATTCTAGAAATTTCTCAGTAAATCAAGCCTACCCCTTTTTTTATTCCCAAATCTCTTCGAAAATAATCATACCCTAGAAATTCAGTGCCCTAACTATAAAAGCAAAGTTTTAAGATTAAAATGGCCCTTTAAATTTACTTTAGTTACGAACAACTGAGAAATAACACTTTTAACACAACAGATGGCTCCACATTAATAATGGATGGTGCAGCCTATTTTTGCCTGAATAGTTTTGATAATAAACAACATGGCATACTTTATGGTACTCAAAATTCACTTACCATTCATCAGCGTTAATTGCACCCATTGAAATTCACGATACGAAATTTGAGCATTTGAACCGGACACACTGACTCTGGTCATGGAAACTGCACTGCAAATGTACGCGCTAGCGAAGAGGCCAATGGAGGAGATTTGTGAGACATCCTCTTCCTGAATTGCTGATTAATAATTGATTCTAAGATCTTGCCAATGAAACAAGTAAAGTAAATGGGACTAAATTTTCAGGGATATGCGAAAACACTTTGTAGCGATGGAACGCGTCCAGCTTTGAGCGGAAAAATTAATACATAAATTAGTAATAGATTGTACAAAGCCACCTCGAAGCACTTAAACTTACTTTAAATGTAAAATCGGCATTTACACGGGTCAATTATTTAGTTCTTTAATATCATAAACCGGTTCACTACTATAAATTGTGATAATATTTCAGATAGATAACCGAGCGACCAATAGGAATAACGGTTTCGATCGAATTAGAAAACAAAGGATTAAACATAACGATAGCCAAAAGTTAATTTTCATAGAAAATAATACGAATACAGCATAAGTTATTGAGGAAGGCTGTCGGAAGCACTACAATAAATATGTTTAAGATATTCGATATTCCTTACCTCCAATTATAACAAAACCGACAAGAATAACCCAAAACTCAGCAACACTAATTGACAATATTTTCAGAGTTCACCCCGAAAATGACTTTTCCGGTATTCTTCTTTGTGACATATCGGACCATCTTCCTATATTCATGATCCAAAAGTCTTTTTTCAACTCGAACAATATTCATCAAAACCGTATAATAACCTACCGCATAATTAACAAAAATACCTTAACAAACTTCTATAACTATGTTCTAAATCACAATCTATATGAAATTTCCTATATAAATGACATAGATTCTGCTACCGAAGAGTTAATTTCAAGGCTAGATGATGCTTTCAAACTTAATTGTCCTCTAAAATCTAAAACTATATCATATAAACACAAAACAAAACCTTGAATAACAAACGCAATTATAAATAACATAAAAAAACGTCAAAAATACTTTTCTCTTTATAAGCTTAGTCAAATTCAAGAACACACATATAAAAAGGTTCAGAATCAAGTTACTAACCAAATTAAAATAGCCAAGAGAAATTATTACCATGAACGATTTAATCAAACGAAAAACAATATAAAACAAACTTGAAAATTAATCAATTCTGTGATAAAACCTGAAATTACTAAAGGAACAAACCAAATTAAACAAATTATCATTGACGGCAAACCAGTTGATGACAATAAGGAAAAAGCGAATGAATTCAATATTTTTTTTTTGTCAACGTAGGTAAAAAAATCTCAGACTCCTGCAAAATAGTCGATAAATCTTTTCTTTCGTATTTTAATGGAATTAATGTACCAAATTCCTTGTTCTTTTCTCCTGTAAGCGTAGCCGATATAAAAAAAATCATTAGTTCACTAAAAAATAAAAAATCAGGTATTAATTCATTCTCCACTAAAATTTTAAAATACATCTCTGATATAGTTGCTCCAATTTTAGCATCAATAATTAATAAATCATTTACGCAGGCTATATTCCCAAGTGTATTGAAAGTTGCTCGGGTAACACCGTTACCAAAGGACGGAGACCTCGCAAACGTCAGCAATTACCACCCTATTTCATGTCTTTCAATGTTCAGTAAAATATTTGAAAAAATAGCATTTAATAAACTTTATAAATTTCTGGAATCTAATTCACTGTTGTATAAACACCAATATGTTTTTAGACGTCAGAAATCAACGATTCACGCGATAATTAACCACCTTCATTATTTATATCATAACAGGACACATTGTATTCTCAATGTTTCTCGATTTTAAAAAAGCTATGTACGGAAATTAGCTATGTACGGAATTAAAGGCAACTGTCAAAATAGGTTCAAATCATATTTAACTGAAAGAAAGCAATTTTTCTCCGTCAATGGTCAAGACTCATCCCACCTTGATATTATAACTGGGGTCCCACAAGGCTCCATGCTAGGGCCACGGTTATTTTTAATGTATATTAATGATATTGTTAAATCTTCTTCTCTGTTTAAATTTATATTATTCGCGTATGATAGTGCCTTATCAACTCCTTGCCATATGACAAACCGAGCAACATTGCATCTACAATAAATAAAGAACTCGAAAATGTCTTTAGGTGGCTTAATGTTAATAAACTATCAATAAATGTAGATAAAACCAAATATATTCTTTTCTCTTATGAAAATCTATTGAATTGCCCCATATTAAAATGAGCGACGGAATAATTTATGAAACTAATCATATCAAATTCCTAGGCATCATTATGGACAAAAATCTGAGTTTTAAACAACATATCTGAACAAAACTATCAAAAACGATTGGAATATTATATAAATTAAATAAGTTTCTTTCCTAAATCTATTCTCCACTCTTTATATATGACAATGATGCAACCTTACTTGACATATGACATAGAGAGTTGATATGGAAAATATCAAAATTATCTCTATAAATTAGTCATATTATAGAAAAAAGCAATTCGAGCCATCCATCAACTTGACTACAAAGAGCACACTAATCGATATTTTAAAGAATCCAGAATTCTAAAATTAAATGATCTCTTTGTCTTTTCAAACATCCTTATTCCTTTACAAAACAATAAATTGTTCCTATAATAACTATATATAATAACTATATATATTATTATTTATATAAGACTGTTGACTATGAACTACAGATCTTTTGAAATAATCACTAGAAATAAAATAGTTTTTTAATTTATCTCTAAATTTAAATAATATAATTATTCGTTATTTGCAATCTTTACAATGGTTAGGTTCTCAAATGTATACTAAGTTGTTTATATTTTTATAACAAAGGCGTTCTCTGTTCGTAAACATGAAGGGATTTTATTCTTGATAATGTTATGCTTAGTTTTAAGTTTCTACCCTAAAAGTCACTGACTTATTTTGGGTCCATAACTAATCTTTGTATGTATATACATATATACGAGTATGTATAAGTACTTATTGTAACTTGTCATTAAGATTTAAAATGCAATATGTTTATACTGTACATTGGATTAATATGGAATAAATAAATAAATAAATAAATAAAAATAAAATATTATTTAAATATATAAATTTACAAAAGAAAAATTGTTAATATAATTTCATAGCACAATCCTATTTTAACTGTCCTTCTCACCTTTGAATTCCAACTATACCATTCTTTCTTGACCTAGCGTCGATTCGGTCGTTAGTGCTTTGCTAATTTGCATTTCTGTAATGTAAGATTAGAAACAACAACCATACCTCTTTTATGCTTCCTCCTGTAATATCAATCTCCCTGTACGGTATACTAGGCAGACAGCTACTGCTTTCTGCTCTGCCCTGGCCCCAACACCTAGGAGGACCTGTGGATATATGTATATACGACTGCGTTGCTATTGTGCTTTAATCTTTTAATCCTGCTCGGAGTTGTAAATTATCAACTGTAAAAATGAATACTTATCATTGCTCATGGTGTTTCATATCTGTTTAAATCATGCTGTAGAATAAACCTATTTGCTATATTGCTCAATATGGTGAGCTCGCAGAATTTAACTGATACCCTAAATCCTACGTATCCCTTTGGCGGAATGTGATGCAGATCTGCATCAACTAAAAACAAGGTCTGCACACCAAAAACTCGCGTGCCATCATTTATTCTGATTTATATCCCTCCGACTTTGAAAACTTTCAATAATTCAAGGAGTAACCTTGGGAGGAACTTGGGAATTCTATCATTCAAAAGAGAATGTAAACACCTTAAGGGTTTCAAATTTCGTTAGAATCGGCGGAACAGTTATGTTATTGCGAAAAAAAAACTTAATTCCCTGGCTAGCCTTATGGAACTTTGGAAATTATATCATTTGAAAGATAATGTAAAAAATATAAGGGTTTCAAATGTCGTTAGAATGGTCGGAATAGTTATGATATTATTGCCCCCCCCCAAATAATTTCCTGTCTAACATTGTGAGGACTTTGGCAATTATATCTTTCGAAAGAGAATGTAAGAAAACATAAGGGTTTCAAATTTCGTTAGAATCTGCCGAATAGTTATGATGTTATTGCCAAAACAATATAATTCCCGGGCTAACAGGGGAGGACTTTTGGCAATTGTATCATTAGAAAGAGAATGTAAAAAAACATAAGGGTTTCAAATTTCGTTATAATTTGCTGAATTCTTAGAGTTATTAAAATAAAAGCAAAATGTGGACCGACCACCATATTGAGATGTAGAGTCGCCCGAGACTAAAAAGTCACAACTTTCTAAAAGTTTATTAAAAGCAGAACTAAATTATATTAAAATATATATTTTTAAAATTAAAATGGCGGGCTTTAACTTTTTGTCACACCACATTTATGGAATTGGAAAAGCGAAAAAATGGACACACCCTTATTGAATAGTCTATAATAGTAAAACATATCATAGTATAACATAGCATATTATTGCATAGTGGTGCTTATCATATTATAGCATAGTATAACATGGCATAGGATATTATAGCATAACATAGTATAGTATTGTAGAATAGCATAGAAAACATAGTATAGTAAAGTATAATATAGTATAGCATAGAAAACATAGTATAGTAAAGTATAATATAGTATAGCATATGTTGTATAGTATTTCCTAGCATAGTATAGCCTAGCATATCATATCCTTGTATAGCCTTGTATTGTGTAGAATAGTTAAACAGTTTATAGCATAGCCTAGTATAGTCTTGAATACTAGCCTGGAAAAACCTAGATTACCGTAGGGTAGCCTACCATAGTATTACCTCAACTAGCATAATAAAGACTAGTATAGTATAGACTAGCCTAGATTACCTAACATAGTATATCTTGCCTAGCCTAGCCTAGTATAGTATATCATAGCATAGTATAGTATAGAATAATATAACAGAGTAGATTATATCATAGCCTAGCTTATCATATTATGTCCTAGGCTAGCATCGGATAGTCTAGTCTAGCCTAGCCTAGCTTAGCAGAAAATATATAGTATGGCTATCATAGCTTAAAAACTATAGCTTAGTATATTCTAACCTATCCTAGCCTAGTTACCATATTATAGCCTAGGCAAAATAAAATAGTATAGTTTATCATAGCCTACCTTACCCTACCCTACCCTAGCCTTGTTAATATAGTATAGTATATCATAGTATTACCCAGCCTAGACTAGATTATTAGATCATAGCCTAGGATTGGATAGCATGCATAACATAGCCTAGCCTACCCTAGCAAAGCCTTGCTTATCCTAGCCTAATATAGCGAAGACTAGCCTAGTGTAGCATAGCTTAGTATATCATAGCCTAACCTAGCATACCATAGCGTAGCCTAGCCTAGTATAGCCTTTCATCCCCTGCCTAGCCTAGTATAGCCTTCCATGCCTTGCCTAGCCTAGTAAAGCTTAGACTATCCTGGCATAGCATACCTAGCATAGCACTAACTATCCTATACATATATAGCCTATACTATACTATTATACTCTAGTCAAGCAGAGCTTATTATTCTCTATCCTAACATATGTAATATATATAGGCTATCCTATCATAGCATATAACATAGTTTATTTTACCCTTGTACATTATATCTTAGCATAGTATAGCCTAACCTATAATATCCTAGCATAGCATACGCTATTCTAGGCTTGTTAGCAGAGTATAGCATATTATAGCCTAGTCTAGTCTAGCAGAGTATTGGGCGAAAAGTGATGATGCTATGGTCAAAATAAAATAATTCCCGGAATAACCTTAGTAGGACTTATTGCATTTGAAAGAGAATGTAAAACAATATGAGTGTTTCGAATATCGTTAGAATTGGCCGAATAGTTATGATGTTATTGCGAAAACAAATAATTACCGTGCTAACCTTAGAAGAACTTTGAGGATTATAGCATTCGAAAGAAAATTTTAAACAGCATAAGGGTTTCAAATTTAGTTCGAATTTGCCGAATGATTACAATGCTATTACAAAAACAAAAAAGAAAAGCTAAACGGGGACAGACCGACCAATCGAGATAGTGAGATGTAGAGTTGCTCGAGACCTGACTCGCACGCGCCTTAAAATCGCGTAGTTTTCTGTTTGTTACATAAGAAACTCCTGATTGGCTATGTCTTTCAAAAGCACTGTTTTCTTGTATTGCTAGTGGCACATTTGGTTGTGAATCGCATGTAAAAAGAGATGTTGTTTTTCTTTTAAGGTACGTTATTTACGAGCGTAGCCAAAATGTCTTTGCATAGTATGTGAATAAAAGACTGTATTACGTATAAATATGTACTATAAAATTAATTTTACTTACCATAGTTAGTAAGTAAACTTAATTTCTCATGTGATACACTAATGTATCCCCTTTGGCCGAGTTACCCTTTAAATATTTAGCACATAATATTATTCATCAAGGTTATTATTTTATTTACTTTTTTAAGGAAATATTGAGATATTTTATTGTTTATTACATTCATATTTTATTTTGCTGCTTGAGTATAATGAATTTTCTTCATTGCAGACACCCCTTTAAAATGTCCAGATAACGCGGAATCAGAAAATTACATTATGGAGATTTAGACGAGTATCTTTTCGATGATTTACCAGAGAAGAAAACTGTTAGTAAATATGACAGTGAGTTAGATGAAGATAATCTAAAAACTCAGCAAGAAATTTGTAGAAAAGAAAAACCATAAGAATGATTCTGGTATAGCTTACTAAATTTATTTTCTGAAGTAAATACTGTATGTGGCAATACAAGATGCACATACTATGTGCATCCTATCTTTTATTTCCCAGTATATTGTGTAGCATATGCCAAGAATAAAGGTAATTTCGATCACTCAGATATGATAAAGTTCACCTATGAAATAAACAGAAAATCCAAAAAAATGTTGGTTCAGAATATTTACTCACTTCGTAGATTTTTCTGCTGCAAACGCTTTATTATATATAGGTAATATTCCCAAGTACAAATCTCACTCACAAAGATTTTAGGCATCTAGTGATTCATGGCTTGTTTTGATTTCAATCAAGTGAAAAACTGCAAAGCCCAATGTTATTGATTTCCGAAAAAAAGCGGTTCAAATATGATATACCAAAGGAAATTAGATAAGATAAATAAGCATATCTACCAATAAAAATGGCAACCTGCAGGTGTAATTTTTGTAGTACAAAAGCAGAGCCACATCAAACTCAGTGTTTTTTAAACATGTGATGTGCTATTGTTTTCCTTTAGCAAAATAGAAAAAGAACTAGAAAAAATTGGCATTCAATAAATGCGGACCTTTATAAAATGGGACAGGCGTTTATACTACTAACAAATTTTTTAAAATTGTCCTTTGGTGAGACCTTATCCTCTGCAAAACTTTAGTAGAATTTTTTCATAGTTCTTTAGGTGAAGTTAATTTATTAGAAAACTTATTAATTAATAAATCGTTAAGCAGTTAAAATATTTTTACAAATCGGATTTTTGTTCTATAGGCACAATTATTATTTTTAAATTAAAAGTAAAAAAAAAGCTGTTTCTTCCATTCCACCAAAGTGATGCATTCCATTAAAAGGCCAAGTGATGCGATTGTGCATCACCTCCATTTAGTGATCTAATATTGTTTTTGAACAAAGAAACTTTGAGAACCTTTTTATAACGCACCAGGCAATGGCTTTGCCACCCCCTCCCCCTATGGGGGAGCTTGCCCTTCGCTACTAAGATTAAAATTTAAAATATAAAAAAGTAGCCATGGTTAAATTTTTATAAATTTTCTGAACTTTGCCAATTATAATAATTTTAAAATGGAACTCAACTAAATTTCCCCCCTTTCAAAATATCACGCTGCTAAAATATAGTTATAGAAGAAGATATATAAAAATAAATTTTCTGAACTTCACCATTTGTAATTCTTTGGGTTTTAAAAATTTCACAAAATTTCGATACTTATATTTATTTCTGAACTTCACCCTTTTGTTTTGTAATATTATAAAAGAATTATTAGAAATAACTTTTATAAAAAAACAAGTCATAACCAAACTAAGATGAAATTATTATTTAAAAACTCCAAAAAATCCCCTTCCTAAATTATAGAGTTAGTGATGATGATGATGATGATGATAATGATGATAAAATCATAAAAAATCACGAAAAGAACGATTTTGAAGCAAACCTTTATGTACCTGACATAAGGTGAAATATGCTAGTCGTTTAATTCCCCTTTTTCGCTCATTGTTACTTTGCTATTTACAATATATATTAAAAATACTGCATAAACATTATTGTCTAATCCTTTTCACTATTCTTCTATTTTCCAAACAAATTATTTTCTATTCTGGTTACTGAGATTTGGTTGTCATTTACTTTGCTACTGAGTTTGCATTTTTCAATCAATAATAATAGCATTGAATTGAAACAAATATAAATAAAGTTTAAGAGGTTAGAGTGAAAAGTGCAAAGGTTATAAATATTTGTATTAGAAAAGAATCAATGGTCGATGAATGAATGCAACAAAATGGTGTATAAAATATTTACGTTTTAATTAATTAAAGCATGTTTTCGATTAAAATGCAAACATAAAATTAATAGAACTAATCGGACTTGGGATTTTTGTTTTCGTATGTTTTATCATAAGTTGATGGCTTCTCTTTATCCGAATAAGTGAATAAGTTCTTTATTTAAATTTGAATGATATGAAAGTTTAAGGGGGGAGCGTATCTTTAGTTAATGCCAAAGTTTAAATGTAAATAAAAGTTCAATAGTAGTGCTGTAGCCTCATCAGCAATGACTAGGGAAAAAAGAAAAGTCGCCAGGGTGAACAGTGCAAAGTGCCACTAGTGTAGTTTGGTTTATGAAGGGTGAGTGGAAAGGGTAAGAAGTGTGTAAAAGCAGGTATTGTATAAGGATAAGGTATGAATGTGGTGTAAAATAAAATTTTCTGAGGAGGACTAAGCGAGCAAAAAAAGTGACAATTTGGGAAATAAAATATGAGAATGAGTATCCTCTTCTTCGGAAGACCGAGTAAAAGAAGTTAATTTCTTGAGAAAGTGTTTAAGTGAAATGAGAGGAGTGACAGAAGGAGAAGGGGATGAATGATATCGTGGGAGTTAGATGGGCACTAAAGACCTTTGGCGTGGGACCTGATTCGTGGCGTCGAAGCGGAACAGGTCTGATTGGACGAAATGGAACAGCAGATAGATCTCGAATACTATAAAGGCCCAAAGACCCAAATAATGGATGGGTAGCTAGTGTATAAAGGATATCAAAGCCTTAGATGGGGAAGGTTCTCTGTTCTGCTGATACACACTGATCACTTCTTTGGAAAACATTTTAAACTATAATGGTAATAATCATAATTATAATGAAAAGTACTCGCTTGCTGCAGCTTTAATCCAATACTTATCGAAACATTTATTAAAACCTCATTTTGTAAGTACAAATTATTGTATACTAAATTAGAATTTATTTCGAGTAAATAGCAATTCACATCACATTAGAGCAAGAGCCGAATAGAGAATTCACATTAATTAATTATCATACTTTTGTGGATAGCATTAATGCAGGCTATTTTGCATAATTTTTTAATGACTATCATTTGGCTCTCTAACTGACAGCAGCAACAGGTTACGGACAATAAACAAAGAAAAATAGAGTAATTAAAATATTGAAAGTTTATTTGTTATTTTTAATCTGTATGGACTACTGTGCAAGAGGGTTTAACGTCCTTTATTTGATGCATGTGATCTGTCTGAAATAGAAAAGTATAAAAATGCATTTAGCAAAGGAATTTAAGCCATCTTTATACTTCATTAAGAGTACCTGAGGGATGCTGTTTATCTTCCCTAAGTAAATGAATTGCAATTAACCAATTTATCATTCGAAAGAGAACGATTTCAATTGGTTATTTTGACCTTCAATTTTGCCGTTCCAGTACCTGTGACCGTTCACCCACTCGTTAGACCACCCTTTGTTAAATTTGTCAGTGTCATTTAGTTACCGCATCGTATATTTTACAATGATCAGTGAAACTTAAAAAATGGCTAGCGTATATTTTAGTAACTATGGACATTTCAAAATATTGACTGTCTAAGCCAAAAGGCAGGGTTAGCTGTGGTTAATATTACATTCCTAGTATGGTTATTTTCCCAATCGTTTTTTCTTTGTTTTTATTTGCATTTTTTATCAGTCTATCCCCTCTCCATTCAGTGAAAATGATTACTTGCTCATAAGATTTTCTTTGCTCGATTATAAGGAGCAAAATCATTAATTTCACTTAAATTCTTGATTCCTGAAATGCACTGCCAATTGTCACCAATCCAATAAATCCTAATTTATAGTTAAATAAAAAAGGTTATCCTACATTTTATGTCGAAATTATGTTAATGCTTAAATATGGCCGTATATTTTCCATCAAATTTATCGTCAGTACGTTAAATGCTTCTAATCTTTTCTCTTTTTTGTGTGTGTTGATTACAATGAACAAGTTGAGACATTACATAAGTGACAGTTCACATATGGCAAGAGTTTTGGGGTTAAATGGCTATTATGTTCGATTAAATTTCTTTCTGTTTTCAAAGTCATTTATTGGTGGTAGCAGTTTTATATGAGTGAAGGATTGTTTTTTCCAAAATTTAAAAAGAAATCTTAAATCCACTTCCTCCAATAATTTGGAAAATAAGAATTAAAAACCTTAGAAATTTGAATGATATTAAACCGCATATCCTGCTATAATAATAAAATAACAAAAAAAAATTCTTATAATACGCTCTTTAAGGCCCGAGGCCTTCACAGACACACGTTCGGCTGTGGGCTAAGATCAGGTGAGTGAGTAGGCAATCCTGAACAAATGCGTTTTCAGGAGTCGCTTGAAGGTGGTAAATGACGCAGCAGATCTAATTACGGCTGGAAGAGCATTCCAAAGCTTGGAAGCCCAGACTTAGAAGGAGCGGTCGACCATTGAGCAGAGGGACGAGCCAGGAGTATTTAGGAAAGGAGTATGAGATGACCAACAGGTCCGAGGGGCGAGACATTGCGAAAGAGCAAAGGAAAGGTAGGTTGGGGCCTTTTAGTGAAGGACCTTGAAAGTGAAGACAAGAATCTTGAAATGAGAACGATATCTGACAGGTAAGCGGTGCAGTTTCAGAAGCAGGGCCTTAGAAGGGGAGAAGCGAGAGCGACAGAGGAGTAGTCGGGCAGCGTAGTTCTGGACCAGCTGAAGGGGACGTAAAGAGGGAGATGGTAGAATTACAATAAGAGAGTTACAGTAATCGAGGCGGGAGGTAATGAAGTCGTTGACAGCAGTCTCAAGACTTTGGCGATCGAAGTGAGAGCGAATGCGGGAGAAGTTACGAAGGAAACAAAGGGAAGATTTACTAATATTGTGGATGTGGGGCTTGAAGGAACGATGTTCATCGAACACAACGCCCAGATTTCGAACAGAGTCAGAGAAAGCGACAGAGTTTCCACCCAGAGGATGGGAGGGAAAGAGGGATTTAACTTTGTATACTAGAGCGGAGGTACCAACCAGAGGAACTTCAGTTTTGGATTAGTTAAGTTTGAGGAAGTTAGCCGATAGACAGTCCGAGATAGAAGAATAGGCAGATAGGAGGTCACAGATTGAGTGGGCAATGGTCGAGGGAGAAGAGGAAATACAGATTTGAGTGTCATCAGCATAGAGGTGGAAGGATAGACCAAGATTGTGTAGGAGGGAGCTAAGAGGGAATAAGTAGATACGAAAGAGGATAGGGCCGAGGACAGAGCCTTGAGGGACACGAAAGCGAATGGTAGTGGGGTCAGAGGAGTCATCTTTAATCACTACAGATTGGATGCGAGACAAAATGTAAGAGCGGAAACAGTCGAGAGCAACGCCAGAAATGCCAAGAAAAGAGTGGAGGCGATCAAGCAAGACAGAATGGTCAATAGTATCAAGGGCAGAGGAGAGGTCAAGTAGAATGAAGATGGAGGCATAACCCCGGTCAGCAGCGCTACGTAAGCAATCAGTAACATTGAGTAGAGCGGTTTAGGTAGAGTGCCCAGCTTTAAAACCTGATTGGTAAGTCTCATCAATATTACAGGCAACGATGTGGGAATTAATGCGTGAAACAACTACTCTCTCGAGGACCCTAGAGAGAAAGGGAAGTTTCAAAATCGGGCGATAGCTAGCTTGTTCGGAAGGGTTAAGCTTCGGCTTTTTAAGGATCGGACGGATTTGGGCACATTTGAAGGAAAAAGGGACAACACCAGTGGCAAGAAAGGTATTAAACAGGTGGAGGAGCATTAGGAGTATGACAGGCAATATTTTGATTAATAGCTTGGGGGAGGGAACGAGTCACGAGGGGATCTAGATTTTTTAGAGCGCGAGAGTAAGGCAGACAGCTCAGAAGCGGTCACGGCAGGAAATACATTGAGCGGCCGGGGAAGGGGGGGTCAGGCATACTGTGAAAGGCCTGGTCAGGGAGTTGCAGGAGGGAGGCATGAAGGTTGATGACCTTATCAGCGAATAAATTCAAAAAGATGGTGGAGCTGATGGGGGTGGGGACTTGGTGTGAGGAGGTAAAAGAAGAGAGTAGGCGGAAAATGGCACAGGGGTGATTCTTATTGTCGGCTAGCAATTTACACGAATGGGCTTCACGAACCGATTTCAGTTTAGCCAAGTAAAAAGAAAAAACATGGTAAAGGATTTAACAAAGATCTAGGATCAAAACCATAGGCACCTAAGGGTATATACTAGCCGCCGTGAATTAGACGACTCTATCCGGTGTTTTACCTCGCCGGATGTGGCTTAAGTTCTTTGGAATCAGAAGCAATTTCCATTCGCTTGAGGCCGTAGCCAAATTAGAGTAGATTACTTCAAATTGTGTACCTTTATTAGTGAGTGCTAAACACGATTGTTTTTCCAAACTTTCTGCCTAAATACCCGCTATAATTCTCTATTATTGAAAAGAATTATGGTAAAAATACCTTTATTTTCATCTCCGCATCTGCAACTACTAGAAAAAATATCTGAATGCACAGTCAGCAAATATCTTCCTAGAGAGAAAAGACTGAGTAAATTAAATTGTCCTTCAGGACATCAGTACATTAACCCTTCAAAGGCCAGAAAGACTCGAGATATTATTCTTTCGCGTATAATGCCCAATTAATATGTTTTTCGCACTTTTTAAATTCCCATCTTTGAAAGTGTTTTTTGCCATAAAAAGTTATTAATTTGATTTTCCTTTCAAATTAAGTGTTTTTCATACTCCTAAAGTACCAGGATTACCCTTTAAAACCTGACCTTTATTGCAATATATCCGACGTTTATGGGCTAAAATTGGCAGTAATAGGAGAAAAAATATGATACTACTCTTTATTCGATTTCTCTCTTTCAAACTGTTTTCCCGAGATCACATTAGGTGAACAAAATGTTATAATTTTTAATTTATCCTGAAATCTCTATCTTGTTTTAAAGTTTTAGAAGAGCACTATAAAACTTTATGATGTCAAATAATATCTTAATTAAAGAATTCTAGAAATTTTATATTTTAATATAATAATTACGCATACTAAAGTTTTATTCATTCTGGATATATCAAGTAGGTAAAACAATTCTTGGAAACAGGTAAAAATGTCTTTGGGATTTTTCGATGCGAGTAGGCAAGTTCTCTAATTCAGGTTACATTTATATAACTACTTTTTTGAAGCTTGTGGAAAAGAACAAATTCTAGTACAGCCAACGTCTAGTTTTTGTCGAACTGAAATGGAAACTAACCAATATTAGTGAAACATTTAAAGATGTTTACTGAAATTATTTTTATTCTAAAACAGTCGTATATGATTTGATTAAGCGTTTTATGGACAACATGAAATACTTCACATACATCTCAAGAGAGGTAAGAAAGTCAATTTTAACAAATAAAGAACGTGTGACTGGGATTTATCCTCATGATCGAAAAGGCAAAAATCAATCCAAACACACGTTACTACCTTTATTAGTGTGCGTCAACTTTTACTGTCTTCAAAGTTTATTTCTATAATTTAGCAATTATTAAAATTACATATAGGATATATGAACATAACAGGAAAATGACATTACCGCTATAGGCCTCACAAACCTGCTTCTATGGCATCATCTTGAGATAGGTTAATTTAGAGTCTCTCGATTTACAAAGAGCCCAAGTGAGTGGAAAGAAATGGTCATTAAGATGTTTATTAATTCAAAGTAAATTTGGCCAATTTCATCAATATGAAGGAAAACACCAGCAAAAACTATCGCGAGCAAATTATCAGAAAAGACATCCTTTGACAAGGAAATGCCGAGCGAAGTTGAATCACTGAAACTAGTTCCATCTCCATAACGTTCATGCTCTGTTTTTGAATACTGTGAGAGCTCATTCTTTCAGCATTTCTCCTGGAATTCATTCGACATCCTCACTCCAATGCTAGTCTCGTTAAATTTATCTGGAGAATAGAGCCTCTTGCTTGGAACGGATTAGGATGGTTGCTAAGGCATTCCCAATGCAGTGAAAAAGAAGCTAACCATTGATATTTTAACCGCATACCATTTAATTGCGTTAGCTACAATTTAAGTCAAAATTATCCCCAGCCTCATTTTTTAAAGATAACTTAGAGTTCATAACACACTATTGTTTAAAATATATTTCAAGATTAGGTAACCTTTTGTTCAAATACAATTTAAGCATTGTATTTACAGCGACGTATAAGTATAAGAATATTAATAGAGAATACATAGCTAAGAAACTAGTTAATTAATGAGAACTCAAACTTTTAGAGATTCACAAATAAGATTCCTCTAACCCAATTTTCAAGTTATGAATGAAGCAAAATATCAATTTCAAATATTTTCATTACAAAATTAGATTGTAAAAGAATATTTTATAAATACAGTTAAACAAAATGACTAAGCTAAATGATGATAGAATTAGTGTATCCTAGAATGGTATAAGTAAACGAGGAAAAAGGTATTTTTATTCGTATCTCATTTTGTTTTCAGCAAGGTAAAGTCTGTTTTAGGCTATAGTTAGAAAGTGCGAATGGTAAAGTAAGGACTAAAAAGGTGCAAAGCAATAACCAAACAACTGGACACTCTGAGCAAAGAGAATTGAACTTTTCGTGTAACATCTTGCACTACCGCTTGCGTCCACTAACTAGTGCGCCGAACAATAAGAATGAGAAGAAACTTTTTCTATCTGTCTTCAAAGGTTATTTATATAATTCAGCAATTATTAAAAAGTAAAATGCTTTTACTTAATTTTTTCACAGTGATTTAGAAAAACTCATATTAATTCAATAGAATAAGCTGACAAAATAAACAAATCATCGCACCTACTATAAATGTAGTAATTATTTTTTTCAAGAAATAATTTAGGAGTAGTAAAATGGCTCAGAACTATCCGCACCATCTATCCGGGTGGAAGTATCATAAACAGAAGTAATGAGATGACAGATTTTTCTATTTGTATAGACTTATGACACTATCGTGGACAAAACATTTGGTAGAAGCAAATTGCGTCCCAAGAATTCCAGTATGAAGAAAGAATGGGGCAAAAACCCCCCTTAAAGTAGCACCAGCAACGGCCCATATGCACATTTCCAACTATGACGGACAACTAGGTGTGGTTGAACAAAAGAAATAGTAGGCACAGGCAGCGATCCTTGATCCAACCTGTAATCGGTGCATCATCCTCGAATACACCGAGTGATAAACGGAAGCTTGAAATTACAACCATATCCTTCCTCAATTTAGCCAAGTAGGAGTAGCAATTGGTGAGGTTGAATGGTAGAATTCTTTTATTAAATGATGAAGAGAGATACATATGATACCATAATGTTGTTACATACACAGTTCTGGCCATTTCTCTACATGACTATTGCAACTCGGAAATTTGTTCCTTGTCCGTATTCTCTTTCGTAAGTTAATTTATTTTTTTGCCATTTCTCTCTTATATGACCATACTCTTTTGTGCAGTAGCACATTTACTGCCTTTCATCTTTGCTTCTTGGCGTCTCTTCTTGTCTTTTCCTCTCCATTTTTCTTGCATCTGTGATTCAATTAGTGGGTTTATTTTGTACCGTAGGCTGGGAGAAGCTGCAGAAAGTGGTACTGTTGGGTATAAAAGCGTTGATCACAACAACCTTAGCTACATTTTACACTTATTTTCTTCTAGATAAGCACCTGAACCTTTGCACTGGGCTCATTAACTTATTGGATTTCCTGCAGATTCTTTCTTCCTTACGAACCTTTAATCCTTAAACCTTCCTTTCGAACCATGTATTTTACTTTATCAGGCGTATTTATACTGTTTTCTGCCAACTATTATTAGTTCTTTTTCCACTCTTTCTCATAGCCGTTCAAGTTCCGGTTCTCTTACATTGTAATTCTTGCAACAAAGTTACAGAGCTGAGTGCATCAGAATGACCACTATTTGAGTCAAAACATCCGTAAATTGGACGTACAATGTACCATGAACTACCAAGTACGATAAATTGAACTCATATGAGGCAAATTAACTTTTCAAAAACCATGCGGGAAGGGTTCACAAAACCAGTAAAACTTGTCATTTTGATTGTCCTATGACATGCCACTGAAATTTGAATGTTGTAGTTAACTAATTAATTAATTACTTAATAAAATTTCACAAAAGCTTTGGTCAAGACTGTAAGCTTAAATGTTATAAGAAGGTACTTAGTATTTAGGCAATCCAAAGGGTGCAAAATAAAGATAGTGGCAGATTTCATTTTTCAATAATAGTGGACCGTCGCGCGTTGTTTCGCTTAAATTAAATAATTTGCAGTCGAATTTGAGGCACCGGGTTAACTATTCTTAAATTTTAATCACTAACTTAACAGCAAGACAAATATAACACCCTCTGGTGGCTGGTAAGCGATCAGTTACATCGAATGATGTAACTGACGTTGGAGGAAAATCAACTAACTTTACTTTGTCCTACTAGTTTCAATAAAAGGATACAAAATAAGATTTTGGTATTCTCTAACTAGTAAATCAGTTAGCGTGAGATTCGTTCATATTAAAAGATCATGGCTAACTTCAGTTCAAAAGAGAATATTTCTCTTAGTCTAGAGAAGAAGGGTTTAAAGCCTAAAACTACCTCGCATTCCAGATTTGCCTTTCTTCTCAGGCAAATGACTAAGATCGCACAAGCCATTCTAGATTCAATCAAGCAAATGAAACTCACTCAAAATGAAATTATGTCTCATACTTACATTTACGATCTACCTATGAGCTCAATCCTCATAAGAAGATATGATAGTAATAAACAAGTTGTTGCATTTCTGGAGGTGAAGAACCTCAGATATTTAAATTACCGGCAAAATAGATAGGCTAAAATATGGGATTTTACTTACATATTAATACGAACATTTCACGACATATGTGAGTTTAAAGACATGAATACGAATGCAAGGATCCATGCATATATCTATAAAGAGGTTTTATTACGCCTGCTGTAAAAAGACGATACAAAACTTTATGGCCTTATCGCGGTGAATATTATAAGAAAGCTCCATATGAGCACGAATCCTAGTTGCTCATACCAATCACTTGTGTCTGGAAGATTTAAGATAGAGGTATTACGTTTTATAAAGATTCTGGAAATACGACGGAAGTTTTAAAATCACTTAAGCATTAATGGCCGTATGGAAACTTAGCAAATACTCTTATTGCTGAAAGTTAAAATGGATTAAAGGAATAACTATTCGAAATTTTACGAGTCGTATATTTGGATTATGCTTTTAAAAGATTGCATGTTTAAATTTAGTGCAAAATATAGATAAAAAATGTTTAATAAAGATTTAAACGACCTAAATAGAACTAGATGAACGCGGGAGATGTCATCCTAGAAGATGGATTGGACTCTTACGCTCTACGTTAAGATGAAGGGCTTTTAGAATTATTTATATACGGTGATTTTTAATCATAACTCTTTTTTCTTTACTATATTTCATTTTTTCATTCCTTTTATCTTATTTTGTTCTACTTTCGCATGAAATGAGCGTGATTTTTTTATAATGTAAATAAGCTCACCGAACAAAAATTAACGTGGGACGGGAGCGTACCTAATAGTGTGTAATACCTCAACGAGCCTGAATAACGGCTGTACTTCTTAGTGTTATGGACATCAATGATATTCAAATCTTGCAACAAAGAATTGTGCAATTCGACGAGATTGCGTGGATGCCGTCCCTGACGTTTAACAGTTGTTCGAGGTAGTCTCATAAATTTTCAAAAGGTTTCGATCGGGTGAGTTTGCGGGCTAATCCAGATGTGTGATTGTTTCTTAATTTTCTTCATACCAGTCAGGCATAGTTCTTGCCCGCTGAATGCGGAAGTTGTCTTTCTGCCAGACAGGGATTAGGATGTTACGTTTTGCGTTAAAATGAAACGCAAACGGCAAAACCTGGTCGTCTAGGCGCTCGATGTAAGCATAATGGTCCAAATTATTTTTCACTGCACCGAAAAGACACATTTTCACATAATTAAAACACCCGAATACATTTCATAGCCTCTCCAAGCTTGAACAGCATCCTACACGCAGACTTCCTTGAAGGACTCATGAAGTTTACGATGAACACAACGCAGCACATTATTTGCATCCAGGCTTGTTTCCAGTCTTTCACTATCCATTGTGTATATCTTCTGACCCACTGTAGCAGGGTAAAATTTGGTGCAGAAGTGAACAAAGGCCTCTTGCGCACCAGGCTGTTGCGTATGTTCATGATAGGCAGTTAAGAAGTGTTATTTCAGTAATTGGTGCCGAATGACCAACGTTGACGTCTTGCATGAATTCCTGTGTTGAAGCTAAACGATTTTTAGCCAGAAGCGGTTTCGGTAGCTCAGTATAGTATTTTGGCCACAGTTCTGTCGGGAATTTTCTGTAGGCTGCAATATCCAGCTGTACGAGACTTACGCACACTTTTTAGGTTGTAACCTTCACATTCTCCTGGTTCAATGCTAACTACAAGCCACTGTAGTTTAAACTATTTTAAACAGGCTACGTGGTTAATTTTTTCTCGGATGAACGTATTTTTTATTTACTATTATCAAATGTAATAAGGAAAATATGTTTAAGGTCATTTTGATCGATGATGATAATTAAGTTTGAGTTAATAAATAAAATTCTTTAGCCCACCGCTTTTCAAATTTTGAAGAAACCAATGACCGGAATAAATTTCTAATAATGATCAGAATGACGATCACTGCCAACTAATATGGCGCAAGGTGCCGTACCTCAAAGGAGAGAGGCGGGATGCAGAAAGAATAGTCTTACTATATTGTGCCACAAAAAGATGGGAATCATTCGTGGACAAGGGAGAGCGACCCGCATGCGAGAGTAGATATAGAAAATTGTTCGGTTGGTTCTGTAGATAGAGGAGTAATGTGTTTCCTACACGAAGGTGATGTGAAGCCGGAAAAAGATAGAAGTATTAAATTGGACATTTTTTTGCGGTAGATTCCTACGAGAACAGAACTAATTTTTATCCTATTCGATCAGAATCTAACCTGGTACCTAATGCTGGAAAGAGAACCGAACATGGAAATTAACTGGCTTAAAAGGAATCAGATCTGGTACCTAGCGGTGAAAAGGAATCAAACTTGGTACCCACTATTCCAAGAACGCCTGGTTGGGTTTATTATGATTACTGTAAAATGTACCTAGTAATCTGCGGCATTCTTGATTAGTTATTTTGCAGTTAACAATAACGATTATAATGTGTTCATAATTTTGATTACCAATATTCCTATTTACGAACAGGTTTTTTTATATTTGGAACAAATCCAAAATAAAATAAAATAGAGGCTGAGTTTTTTAGAAGTATATTTAAAAACAACCCAAACGCATCTTAAATTGTACAGTTAATAAAATATATTGATTTTATTTCAAAAGTAAATATTTTCCATATATTTTCTACTTAAATAATATTTACATTTCAATATTTTGATTAAACATCTTTAGGACTTTGCATATTTATCTGAATATAATCCCGAAGCCAAAAACATATTTTGAAAAAATACATAAAACAGGTAACATCGTAAAGTTCACCAGCATTAGCCATAAAGTTCACGTTGTTCTTGCAAATACCAGAAAATTTGCATTAAAAAAAATTAAGGGAAACTCTAAGCCCATCCAAGCAATTACAGGACTTATGGTCTAGTGGTTAACCAGGTACATTTAACCTTAGCTGGGACTCACCTTGCAATGCACTCGTGTAGAATATTCCAATTACCTTTCAGCATTAGATATTTTTTCTCTATTCTTTGATTAAATATTCTTTTAGTTTCTTTGAATTGATTGTATAACTTCAGAAGTTGTTCTTTTTTTTGTAAAAGAAAGACATCAACACAACTAATTAAATGTTAATATGTTAACTCTCTTTGGACTATGGCATAGCCAAGTGGAACCTCCGTTTGCGATTACAGCGAAGTTAAGCCACATTGGGTTTGGTTAGTCGTTGGAGAGAGTAACGATCAAAATCACATTTGCAACGACGGGTAGATGTTCTAGATACCAGGGGGTCATTTCCCACTCCAAACAGTATGTCCCAATTGATCAAAAGATCTTAAATAAGTGGATATTAGTGGCAAAAGCCGTATCAATTATTAACAATCGGTGGTAGACTCTATCAACAGGTGCAAATCGTTGGTAAATCCCGGAAAAAGGGACTATCGATAGTAAAATCATTTTCAAGAAGTGAAATTGGGTGGTAAAAACCCTATCTATAAGTGCAGATCAGTGGAAAAAAATAGAAAGTCTTGATCGGTAGTAAAACCCATTTTTAAAAGGGCAGGTGGGTGATATAACCCATATTAACAAGTGCAATTCGGTGGTAAAACCTATATCAATAAGTATATATATAAATGGTAAAAAATCATATCAACAAGTACCGAATTGTAGTTAAAAAGTCCTTTCAATAAGTGTAGATCGGTTGTAAAACCGCTATAGAGAGTTACAGTTCGGTTTTAAAACCCTATCGATAAGTACAAATTGCTAGTAAAACACCTATGAATCAATCCAGATCGGTGATAATAGCACTAACAATGCCTGAAGATCGGTGGTAATAACACTAACAATTCCTGAAGATCGGTGGTAATAGCACTAACAATGCCTGAAAATCGGTGGTAATAGCACTAACAATGCCTGAATACCGGTGGTAATAACACTAACAATGCCTGAACGCTGGTGGTAGTAGCACTAACAATGCCTGAATATCGGTGGTAATAGCACTAAAATGCCTGAAGATCGGTGGTAATAGCACTAAACTGCCTGTAGATCGGTGGTAATAGCACTAAAATGCCTGAAGAACGGTGGTAAAAACCATATCAATAAGTGCAGATCGGTGGTCAATAAATCTCTTATCGATAAGTACAGATCTAAAGTAAAACCACTATCACAGAGTGCACATCGTTAGTAAAACCCTTTTCAAGTAATGCAGATTGGTATTAAAACCTAATCAATATTTTCTGGTAAAGCTTTAGGAGGTTTCCTGTTATAATTTTATTTAATTTAAATATTTTCGTTGTTTAATCTCTCCATTTAATAGCAAATGCTTTCAATTTTAAATTAATTAAATCCAAATTGAATATAATTTCACTTAAAAATGGAACACAATTATAGAATGATAAATAATTTTCGAAAACAAAATTTCTTTTATTTCTTTTTTTGAAAACCTGAAATTATATTTGGTTACGAAAAGATTTTGGTTTATATTAGATTATCAACTAGCTAAGTGTGGTTGTTTTCAGTGTATATTGGTTGGTATAGGTTGATAATTAATGGTTTCTTTTGGTTATTATTTGTTTTTGCTGTTTCAATAGTTGCTAGTGATCGCTCTTTCTTAGTGAAAAATTTATTGGCTTTTTTCTTCTATTTATCTTCATTTTGTTTCTTGGCTGGTGGCAGATTTTGCAGGCTATTAATTCCTGATCGGAGAAAAGGGGTTATCCCTCCAAAACTACCTTATTCTCCTCTCTTTTCCTTTCACATCTCTTTTATTAATATCCCCCGGAATGGGTTGTCGAATGTAGAATTTAAACCATGCTGCAGCCAACATGTGGAAAATTGTGCGCACTCCCAGCTACAACGTCCTCACCCCGTAAGGGGCGGGGCGAGTTGCCTTCCTGGCCGCCGTGTTGACGAGATTCAGGCCCCGTCTGGCCCCAGCTTAGCTGCTTCTTCTTCTTTCTGTTACCCTGAGTTTTAATCCTACTTCCTACCTTTTCTTTCAACCTCTCCCACAACTTTCCCTTGTCGGCCTCTAATTTCACCCCTGAGCTCCGGTTTGTGGTGGTGGGCTGTTAACAACCTGCTTCATCGCCACTCACACCTTCCTCACATACATCTTTCTTTTTCCTTTCAATCTCTATTGATTTTATGCCCCGCCAATGTTGGAGCCGCCATGCCAAAAGGCTGCCTGGACACTGGGCAAAAAAGTGTGGTCCTAAATTCCTAAATAGCAACAGCTGGTTCTGCCGGCCTCGTGTTCACCCCTCGCAGAGCAGGCTATTGCGAAGGGGGGGGGAGCGTTTACTTCCCGTATAACCAATGGGGTCCCCCATGCCCTATGATGAAAATTTTAAAAATAAAACTCTCTCCCTTTTCTCTTCACCATCCACAGATGTGGCCACATAGAGCCGCTTCCCCCTCCGGGATGGATATGGTCCCTCAGGTGACCCAGTCCCAGACGGTAGGACCTTCCATGGGGACGGACCTGGGCTCAGTGCAAGCATCGAACCCGAGTGCGCGCCCGTGCAAGGTCTTCTTCAGACGGCTCGGTTCTCCAAGGAGGAATTCATCGATATACTCCACTATACAAGACCAGCAGGACTAATATCATCTCTTGACGTAGAAAGCCTGTTTACAAACGTGCCTATCGCTCAGACCATCAACATTATTATAAAAACGTGTACCACCATCCTGAAATGTCTCCTCCAAATTTAGACCAAAACATTTTAATGAGCATGTTACGTTCATGCACATCAGAGGTGCCGTTCAGGACACCGGACGGTAAACTACTGTATACACACAAGTGGATGGAATGACTATGAAGTCACCCTTAGGGCCAACTTTGCCAACTATTACATGGATCAACTTGAGGAGAGATTATTGGACATCATGGAAAATAAGCCACACACATATTTTTCTGATACGTAGATGACATCTATATCAACGTCTAAAACGAAAATCATCTGATAAACATCAAGCAGCATTTTGAGGAGAATTCCGTGTTAAAATTCACTTATGAAATAAGCACGGGCAATAAACTCACTTTTTTGGACGTTGAGGTTCAAAACATCAATGGTAGCTACATAACTAAAGTACATAGAAAAGGAAAGGACATGGGAAGATGCCTCAATTCTGAGAGTGAATGCCCTGAAAGGTATAAAATAAGCGTAATCAGCTCATACATCTGCCAAGATTATAAATGCTGCTCTAGGTGGGGACTTTTCCACCAAGAGATTGCACGAGTAAAACAAATACTTAAACAGCATGATTGACAAACAACTCCAATCATTTTAAACTTACCATTATAAACATACGGATAAAACTGAAAGTAATCAGGGAGAAGTCAGCAACATGCCTTCCCCCTCTCTCCTTGGCTGCTCCATGAGCGGCCAAGGAGGGCGGGGGAAAAGTCGAAAGAGCTGTTCTTTGTCTACCCCCTCTCTTTTCATTTCATTTAATTTCATTTCTTTCACTCTGATTTACTCAGTCTGTACGTTTGCTCTATTGCTGCGAACAGGTAAAGGAAGAAAAGTCTTAGGCAGGACCTAAAGAAAACGCCTTCTCAAGAAAACTTCCAAGAAGAAATATATGCGCTTCTGGGGCTGATTAGAGATTCCTCCTGTTCCTTTTGAGCGAAGTAGGCCCCCCGAAGGGGTTGCTCTTCCTGATTCTAAATTCTTGACTCTTTTTTCATACTTTTTACCTCAAACTTACTTCTCACTAGCATTCACTCTGTCAGATCCTTACTCCACTCCTTACATCAGTAAAGTAGGCAAGAACATTTCAAAACGCTCGAAGATAATAGAATAAGACCGAAAGCTTAGCAATTTAGTTTGGTATTTACCAAACACTTTCATTTTAAAAAAGAGATGAATACTGTACAAGTGATCACCATTTATAAGATGAAATCAAAAGATAGTTACAAGATTGAGAAAGTTGCCAAAGGAAATTAATTAAGGCAAAATAAACAATGATCTTCAACAAAATTTTTATTCAGAAAAGACTGCTACCTAAGTACACTAATATATATATATATATATATATATATATATATATATATATATATATATATATATATATAGGAAAAAAGGTGAAGTTCTTTGTCGATCCGCTAGAAACGAGTGAATGAAACTTAAACTGGAGCTTCCCTGGTAATGACGAGGGTGTCTTCCATAGGCCTATGAGAAGCAGGCGGTGTCACTTAATGCTCTACACTAACTGCATCATATATATATATATATATATATATATATATATATATATCCCTTCCACAAAATCTGATTCCCTGCTACTTTGTCTTTCTGCCTCTTCCTCTCTTTCATCTCTCATGCTCTCACTCTCTCTTTCTCTCTTCCTCTCCCTATCGATTTAATCGATAGATAATTCCGAAGCGACATCCTCAGTCATCGTTTAGTGAGACTGGGGATTATATAAATAATAACAAAGATGTACAGGCGTGCAACATCCCTATGAACCTGTGCCAGACTAACCTCAGCTATTTTCCGTCTTACAGGAAATCAATGCCCAACGATGGCATCTCTTGAACACTTAATTGCACACCTGAGCGACAAAGAATTATCCGAAACGCTATTCCATAGTCGAACGAAACGATCGATAACCCACCAGCTACATCCTTAGACATAGGCAGAACAAAGAGAAATATATGGCTCTAGAAGATAGTATAGTTTAGTATAGTATAGTGTAGTGTATTGTAGTGTAGTGTATTATAGTATAGTATAGTATAGTAGATTAGAGTATAGTATAGTGTAGTATGGTATAGTATAGTATAGTATATTATAGTATAGTATAGTATAGTAGATTAGAGTATAGTATAGTATAGTAGAGTAGAGACGAGGGATGCAGTGAGGGAGTTAGAGTGAATTTTCTCTCTCAACCAGGTAGAGTAGATTATCGGGTTTATTTTTCCTTTAGACAATCTTCATTTGTCTCACTCAATTTTATATTAGGCTCATTTACCTCAGTTTCGTAGCCATACCTACATATTTAAAATTTCAGAATTCTTTTAAATACTACCTTTAATACTCAACGCCCTTCTAGTGGAAAGTATTCGCTTGGGCATAGAGGTGGAAAATGGAAAACTTTATACCAGGATCCATGAGTCTAAGTTAAGTGATTTTGAAGCCTCTCATTTGACTTGCGGTTCAAAGCGTCTCGTCCTTTGCAGAAATGCATCACTGCGTCCCTTAATGGATTCGAGATCAAAGAGACGAGGGAAGCAGTTGTGGAGTTAGAGTGAATTTTCTCTCTCAACCCAAGATTAACTCGTTTTTTTTCATTAGCCGATATCAAGATTAACTTAAAATCTCGGATCAACATGTCCGCATAAATGATTAGAAACAAACTTAATATAGCTATAAAGAAAAATATTGAGTGCTTTTAAATATATTGGGCTTAGTCGATGTAGCTATAGAAAGGCCGGGTGAGATTGTTGATTCTGGATACCGTTTAGACGCCGTAATTCTGTCTTAAATTTTACAAATAAATGCTGTTCCTTAAATATTTTCAGTATTCATCACTTAAATTTGAAAATATTGGTAATTATCAGCTTATATTATATTATTAGTTAATTATTAGTTAATTACATCCCACCGCGTCCATTTTCAATCGCCTACAACATTCCCCGACTAGATCTTCAAATTCGTAGAATGATTATAATGATAATCTTTGGCGGTTTTGTCCCCGTTTCGTGCTAGTCAAGGTATTAATATGACTACAAATGATAGGATCTGGGTTGGACGTGCGAAGAGAGGTTGGAGGTAGAACATGAGCGTTGTGATTTCCTATGTGTGTGGTGAAGTATGTGGAAGGACCTGCCTGCGCGCACACATTAGACAACGTGTAAGCAATAATAAGGAAAATATGTAAATAAAAACGAATTGTTATTTATCAAATTCTCTTGAGAAATTTTCCATCTAATGTTGGGTCACATGTATTGTAAGTTTTTTGTGATCGTAACTTATTTATCTAGAAAAAGTTGGAAGAGAAACAAGGTGAGTGAAGGGGTGAGATAGAGATATATATTAAAGTCAGAAATAATCATTATTATCTAAAATTATATAGGCTCTGTCATCATTCTTTTACTTACCGTATATACTCGCCTTCGTATCCCAGGTGCCTCGTAGCCATCATTATAAATAAGCTTATTTCACATATTTTCCATAAATAGCGCCAAGGAAATTTTTAATGATCAAAGGAAAAATGAAGACATTTAAGGATTTGGGGATAATGTGGGAAGACATACTATGGTTTAAATCTAAGCTCCCTAAATTTGGTCTGATTGATATAAACTTTAGGAATCTTCGTCACTCGATAAAATGAAGCCTTATTATAATTAGGGACTCAGGAAAGAATCCTGTTACATCATATGTTTATAACAATTTACTTTAACCTTTCATATGTATATAATTAACTAGAGTGAGGTGATAACTACTTATATGGTACTTTTTAGTAGCAAGAAATTAGTAACTTGAAGATCCTACAATCTCAAATATATGTAGAAGTAAAGGCGAAAAATGTAGGACATTCTCACAGCAATCAAATTGAAAGTCATTTAAAATTGACTCAACCTAAATGTGATATCAATCTAAAATTTGGGGTGAAGAAGTTCACGTTAATGTTAGGTTCATAGTCCAAGTTCAAAAAAGAATGAAGTATTTGATTAACTACTTAAATACTACAAAGTCGAGCAAAGACAATTTAAAAATATAAGCTAAATTATGAGTTTATCCAAGAGATGATAAAATTCTTACTCCTGCTATATTTTGACATACGCATAATCTTAAGCCTTTATGGTAATATATGTGAATATAACTCAAAGAAATTAACACTAAGAACAAAGAACTAAGTCAAGAACTGGAAAAAAGTCTTATCTAATGAGCTCTTGCAAATAGCTCTAGAAAAACTTTCATTCTCCTCCTCTTTAGCTGTATGTATTCCTTTTCAAAAGGACAAAAGAAAGAAAGAATTAAATAATTACTGGATATTTATTTTCTCTACAGGTATATACAAAGTTCTCATAAACAGACATTTAACAGATTAACTAGCTGATTAAGCAAAAAGCTCAAAGGCAATCAGGCACCCATAACAGCTAGGATTTATAATGAGCTTTGGTGCATATGATATACTGCTAGATGGTCTACAATTATTGCAACAAATTAAGGTGTACATACAATATACCTGTCAACGTGTTATTCGTTGACAAATTAAAGTTAGTCAATTAGTTAAAAAACATAATTTATTATTAGGAGTTGAACAAAAACTGAGTTAGTCACACCTACATTGACATAGTTTACGCATATGTACATATGTATCTGGTCAGGAAAGAGCGTCATCTATGTTATCTATTGAAAACTGTTTAGCTTATAAGCTAAGACATTTTTATGAAACTTGAGAGATAGAAGATCTTTCCTTCTTTCTGGATGGAAAATCGCCTGGAAATCTGCGTCCTTGAGAACTTAGGTAGGTAGAATTTCGTTGTTTTAGCTTGAATGTTTTACTGCTTGTCTCTCTCTACGCAATTGTAGAATGCTTTGATTGTGCCTTAGTTTAGTACTTAAACACCTGCACTTCGATGAAGTTGTTCTTATAGAAATCTTGGGTGGGCAGAAACAAATGGATCGGGGGGGATCTCTCTCCCCCTCTCTCTCTCTCTCTCTCTCTCTACAGCGCTGCTCCCGCCGCAGGTGTGGTTTCCACTCGTGTTTAGCCAAGATCCGAAAATGTCTTACTGCGTAACCTGGGACAGAATTGGAAACTCAAAAGGAGGGCACTCACTAACTGTGCACATGCATGTGTGTGTAAGTCTGTGGGACGTAAGCAAACGACGCCCCCATAAGTTCCTCCCAGGAGCGAAAAGAGACTTGCAGGCTTTTCGTTTGCTTTTCTGATCACCCTGCCTTTGTGACGTGTGGTTTCCATCTCTGAAGTATTGAAGGTTCAAAGTTAGTATAAGGAGCTAAGTTGCTACCGCATTCTCTTTCATATCCCTCAAAATAACAGATCTTCCGTTCTTTACTTTCATCCAGCCATAAATTCTGAGTAATTTAAAACTCAAAGTAGTCCATCAGAACTTCAAACAGCCATCATATTTTAGCACTTCATCGACATTTTTTATATAAAACCATTAAATTTTAAAGTATTAACACATTTGAACTTTGAATATACAAATTTAACTTTAAATTGGACACTAAGTATTAATAAGTGGCGAAAACTAGAGATATCTCAATAAAAATACAAAAAATACATATTATAAATAATGACACGTAGGGAGCATAAGAGTAATGATTGCATGGTAAAAGAATAAAAATTCTAGAGTAGAAATAGGCAAGAAAACATTGAGAGGAGAAACGATTTAAGAAGAATTAAACACATCCTAAACTAGACAAGTCTAAACACAATGAGACCCAAAGACGTTCTCGTAGTTGGTTTAATGCATCGAATCCTCTTCTGGGATAGAACGTTCGATAGTTGTCGGATAAGATAGACCATTAATAATGGTCTATGTATCTATCTATATTAAAAATATAATAAAGTTTGATAATGATAGGAGATGTACAAATTGAAACAAGAAACACTGAAAAGGCGATGAAAGAATTAATTAATGTGGCAACATCATACAAAGGGGGACCAAGAAAGCCCTTGAACTAACCCAAGTAAATATTTCTTTCCCCTTAATGTATTATTTCGCCACCTTTTTCGGGTATTAGAGTAAAAATAATTTAAATATGTATTTTATTTCAAGTATAAAGGCTAATGATAAAAATTCGAAAATAAATTTCTTTGGTAGCTTACCTCAATATGTTTGCAATGAGATTGTTGACTAAGACTCTTCTTACTATAATTTTATGTTGCTTAGAATTAATCTCATATCTCTTAGCTTTGCAATATGTAGGTTTTTTTATTTACTAAGAAGATTCTAACCGTAATAAAATCACGTTCAGCTATATAGGAAATTGGATAAGCAGTGAAAAATGTTTGATGTCTTCCCACACCTTTAGATACCTTTAAGAAATTTCTTTTCTTATCCCAAGTTCTTAGTAGGACTGTTTGAAGACGAGCTTTAATTTAAAGTCGTTTTTTAAAGCAATTAATAACTCCTTGTATTGCAAAGTCAGTTTGTAAAAACATCAATAAATTGGTTTCTTAAGCAGCTAGATATCTTTACATTAATAATAGCCTGATAGCTACACATCATATCCTCGTGAAAAGAGTTCAAATGGTCGCAATGAATCAAGTATTATCAGCTTTATAATAATTCCTTAGTCAATCACGATTTGGAAATAGGGATAACAAATAACAGAGTTTGCATTGAATTGATTTACATCATAGCCTTACAAGTGATAATTCAGATCATTGGATATATTGAATAAATCTGTTAAATCGACAATGCCACATTTGCAAGTTCAGTTCTTCCCTCAAATAACCAGTTATTCTTATTTGGATGAACATCTAACTTCACTATGTAAAATGAGACTATCAAATTCTTCATCATTGTTTTTTCAGAGTGGTCGAAAGATTCTAGAAATAAGGGAAACTCATTTTATTTTATACAGTGTTTTGATAACACCACCAAGGGAATTATGGAGCCGATCACTCCCATTTCTCTTAACTATATGTTGAGAATTAATGACGTAATGTATTGTGCGAACATTAAGTAAAGCTTATTTTAATGCTAGAGCACCGTCCGTTACGAAAGCAATATTTTTCATGTGGATTTCTTTTTCTTTGAAAACATGCTCAGCTATAGTAAATGGATTGACCTTTAGTATCTGTTTCAAGTTATTTTTTAAATGGTAAATCTTCCACAATTTCATTATCTTCAATTAAACGAAGATATACTAAATGCAGTGCTTCATTGTATTTAACTATGTTATATAAGGTCTCTTCAATGTCCTCGGACATTTCATTAATTCTTCTTTGTACAGAATTATTACTACACGGGATTGCTTTGATAAATCCAGTTATGACTGGATGATGCACTATTATACTACGAAGGGTTTCCTCGATACGAGTAGCTGGCAAAATGAGTTCTCCAATTGTATGAGGTTCCCCTGATCTGGTAATCACCTTGGAGATGATTAGAGTGAAGAAATTTTCTTTTTTGAAATTTATCTCGTAGAGTTTTAAACTATGACAATCGTTGTTTCACTTTATCAGGATGGATCTTCTTTAAATTATCGCAATGCCTAAAAAGCTGCATGGCCTCTTTCGAAAATACTTTCTTGCAAAGAAGACCCATGTCAGTTATGCATTATTTCGAGAAGTAATAAACCGAAAACTCAAATACACTATACTGTCTTTTTTTCGCTTTAATTACTTTTCCAACATAATAATGCGTAAAGTTAAGAACTAAAAATGAAGTAAAGCCAAAAAAAAAATGACCCTAAGAAACTTCACGAATAACGCCAACAAGCTCTGCCAACTCTTCAACAAATACTGAGGTACAGGAGTGCCACTTTATCTTTTTATAAACTAATATTACAAAAAAATTGTTTGTTAAAAAAATCGGAGGTGATAATTAGTCATAAACATTACCGGAATAGTGAGTGGAAAATGGAAAATACTACTATATTTAGACATAATTTAACAAAAGTTAGGTTAGGAGATAAAGTAGATCTACTTTGCGTGACTGAATGATGACGGGTTACAATTGGCTAAGAATCAGCATGGTTTAATTAACTTGTAATGTTAATTGATCTGTCACTTGCATAGGTCAATGGCTAATGTTGATAATTAGGAGCGTTTTAGAAACACTAATATTTAATAATATTCGAAAACTTGAAATCAAATGGATAAATGCCAACCGCCCCCTTGGGTATATTCACCGCCCCCTAAGAGAAATTTAAACTTGCAGGGCCCACTTTCAACACAACAAGGCCCACAATGGGGCACTAGCACCAAAGTTAAGAATCACTGCCCCTGCGCCTTGTACTATCAACATCTGAACTCGAATATACATTAATTAACGCAGCCTAGCATACAAGCGAATTTATCTTGTTGACATTTATTTAATATTAATGTCATTCGCTTGCATACAGCGAGCTCATTTTGACTGTTGTCTTCACTTCATTTTTACGTCCTGTTTGAAAATTAACTTCGAGAATTAATTTAATTTTCAAGCTTGGTCATTTACGAGTAAAGTTATTTGAATATAAAGAAAGTTATTTTCCTAATTTGTGTATTCGTTTAGATTTTGTCCATCTGTTCATGTTGAGTAAGTATGGCTAAGTAAAATGTGTCGTTATTTTCTAATATTGTATTTATCCTGTCTTTGTTTTGATTTTTTTGCATCATTATTCGTAGGCATTGTACTGTTTTGGGTTCGCCAGTCCATATTTCGTAGTTATCAGCTACTTGTTTTAGCAGTTTTCATTATTTCGTATCATCTTTATTTTCCTATCTCATTTCCTCTGAGCTTTATTTTCATATCCTTATTTTCAGACAGCAGAAAAATAGAATGATGATAACGAGGTAAAGGATAAAAAAAATAAAGTTAATAATATGTCAATTGAAAAATAAGCAAATGATGAGAAAATAATAACAAAAGGTTCATGTTCAGAAATATTGTCGAATAATGTGGACACATCTTTCGTTGTAATTTGATACGTATATTTGCTATATACAATTTCGGGTTCGATTTTATAATTGATGCTTTCTGATAATACGAATCCCTCCCCCCCTAAAGCTGTGTTCAAGAGAGTTGCGTGACTAAGAATGCGAGGTGCAAATTGTTGTTACTTAAAACTAGAAGCGAAAACCAAGGATGGCATCTCCGCCATAAGTTTTTAAGGAGAGATCTGTAACGAAGATGAAGGTGGAGTGAAAATGTGTGGAAGATATTTATATAGACACAAATCTTCCCTTGTCTGTTGGGACTAGGAGTGAAGGAATTATGGTAGCCAATGCTAGACCTGTCTCTGACTTGCAGATCTTCAATTATAGCTATGTATCAGTCACATATCTTCACTTATTCTGATACACCCCATTTGAATTTTTTTCAAATACATTCTGCTGATGCTTTAGTTGCTGTTTTACTTAAAAGAAGATGCAAATTTTAGGTGTCCACTTTCCATTAATTATAAAATTATAAACAAATATATGTAACGAATTAATACAATGTGAAAAATACACATACATTATTAAATAGAGCAAAGTTTCCTAATTTGTGATTTATGTTCAAGCTACATCACGATTAGGAACTAGAAGGAGAAGAATTGTGAGCTCCAAATAGAAATCTAATCTCTCAAAGCTCTTTTAATCCTAGTACCCTTCCAATGATTTCTAGGCTGAGAATTTAAAATTAACTTCAAAGTTTAAACATTCTCTTATTCTTTTTAAAATTCTAATTCCCTAATTTGTTTCCCGACAAAGGAAAACAAAGGAATAAATCTCCCCTTTTCAAGTGATAAAATATCTTTATTTTATTGTCCTCTAAATCACAATTTCCATCACGTTTCGGAAACCGTAAAATTCTTGCAATTCCTAATAGCGTCTCACAATGAGGGATTTTAAAACAATGAATTCTATAAACCAAAATTACCTTCGATGCTATTGCTAAAATCCAAGGTGAAGGAGACTCTTCGTTCTGATTTTCTCGCCTGTACACCATGTTGGCTGGTTGAGTTCAATTTAGGAAGTAAAAAGGGACGACCTATTAAAGCTTTTAAACTCTCTCTTGTGGCTTCCCCACTCCATTTAGCCGATGTGTCGACGGAATTTCCTCGAAATGTATTCCCTAAATGGGAGATGCGAGATATGGGTAAGCCATCATCCTTCGGAATTCTGTCGTTTGTGAATGGGTAATAACTTGAAAGGATCATATGAACTCCGCCTACACACTTTTTATACATTTTTATCAAGCAACGTTTAACACATTACATGCGATTGTTTACCTAGGAGTAAGAGTAAAATATTCATATACAAATTAGTGTAAACTTTACCCAATATCATTTTAGACATCAAAATATATCACAGCACAATAAGAGAAAGTTATTTGAAATAAGAAAGTTAGTTATATTTTTTAAATTCACCACCTGGTGAAAACCTTAGTTACATTTTCGTTTATTTAGTAAATTATATGATGGCAATTAAAAATTATAACTAAGCAGGTGATTTTAAGTATTCCTTTTACAGTAAAGTAACAAATGGTTAATATTTTCACACTAAATTTTCATCATTACTGTGTACTATAATACATAATAAGACAGCGAAAAATATGCTAAACACAATATTAGATTTTTTCGTGCTCTTTAAAAGCACAAGTGCAGAGTTTGATAAGTTCATCAATTCAGTCAATCAAATCTTCAAATTCATCTTATTTAAAATTCCTTAAAAGATGCAAGAAAATCTGTCTTATTAAATTTTAAAATCACGTTGCACATAACAGCATGTAGAAGAAAGATTTGCAGCTTAACACATCACATGGAAACAATTATATATTTCACAAACGATGCTTCGACGAAACTTATTTGAATGGGATATTTTAATATAAAGAATTATGGCCCTGAATTTCTCCCCAAGGCTTAATTTCATTGGATTAATTTCAGTTTTCACTTCCCGCCCGATAAATTCACACTTTCACTACATTAACAAATATAAAAAAAAATTAATCGTACATAACTGTTATACATTTTAATCAAATTATGTGCACTTGTGCATCTGCATATTTGAATGCTCGCACATTTGTTCTTCGGCACATATTCCATGACGTTCAGTATATCTAACGTTCGTCACAGCTTAACTGAACAACTGAAGTCAACTGGGGGTGAATTTTCAAAGTTTTATATTGCGAGTTGGTGTCTAATATTCTTTCTGTAATTTGACATCAATATATCTAACAAAGTTCATTATGAAAGCTCAACTGAGCTTAAAATATACAGCTGACATCATGAAAAAGAAAACTTATTTCGTAATAAGCCTTTGTTGCTTTGTTCTCTTGTCAAATTTAATTAAACGACGTAGAAACTCGGAGTCTTTTTTAACGATTTCCAAGCTACGTTGACTGCAGCGAGGACCCGATTCTTTCAAGAGTATTTATGGCACTTTAATCTTCTTTTAATATTTTCAGCGCTAAATTTTATGACCGTGTTATATATACATACTTTCGAGCGTTGCAAATCATTAAAGTTTAAAAATCCATAGAAACTAATTTTCTACGTATATTTTGTGAATATCATATCTTGACACAAATATAAGTTCGTTAATTAGATTCATCAAGTATCTTACTTGTCTATTATGCCAAAAGTTAGGCAACGTTGTTGAAGAAGAACTTGCTCGTCGATCAATGAAGGACAATGAACACAAGAACCATAACTCATATATTTTCTTCGTTTTCTTCCTATACTCTTTTTCCTCTTATATTTCCTTCTATCTACCTTTTTTCTTCTTCTTTCTTTTATCTAGTTCTTTATCTCTTTCCTAAATAACATTATTTAAGGAACACTATGAACTAATAGTGAATTTTCGGAAGGTATACAAAAAAAAGGGGGAGGCTCAAGTTGATTCAATGTCAAAGAGCAACGATACAGTAAACACAACCTTTTAACGCGCTAGTTAAGATTAAGGTCAGCGGTTGGTAGGTCAGATTGATTAGAACCATCAGAATCTAAATTGAGAGATAAACAATTCTATATTCAAGCTTACCCTGCTGAGGGATATAACAGAAGGTGTCATATGAATACCATCTTACCAATAGCAGATTTAAGATAACAAGAGGAAGCTATTTTATCTTAAGAATTAAAAATAATTATTTAACCTTTCACTAAAAACTATTGGAAATCATACTATTCCTTCTAGATTATTGATTCAACAGAGTTGTTTAATAGGTTATAATTCAGTGAATTATTTTGCTATTTTATTGGTTATTAGGAAAATAAAGGGGGTGGAGATACTGAAAGAGAATAGTGAAAGAGATTAACATACCTGTCTTCTGGAACTATTTGTGTTTGTGAGTATATTCAATACTTGGAATTTTTTTGAGAAAATGAGCTGTGGTAGGAAAGTAGGTGAGTAATGCCAGCAGCTTTGGAAAGGAGGTAGAGAACGTCATCTGTCTCCTAGCCAGGACCGACCCCCCTCACCCCGACCGGACAATGAAACCCTCATCAAGATTAGTATCTTAATCGCACTCTCCATCTTTCTGTCTAGATAAATTGCGTAAACTTTCTTCGAGCAGAAATTCACGCCAATGATCATGATAAGAGAGTTCTGTAACGATAAATGAGAGCTCACTTTTTAGCTTTCTATAGCCAAAAAATAAAGTAAAAATCAGTATGTGTAAACTTTCGGGTAGAATAATAGGCCAATAGGCCCTTAATAGTATTTAGAGAAATAAAGCCTATATTACCATATATAATGATTAGAATCCCGATTAGATTAGGTTAATGAGATGTTGAAGGCAGCAATAGAAGCACTATTATGATTACCACAATTTTCTGGTTCCACAGCAAATGCCAACCTCTAAAAAATCTTTCCAATCCTACGAGCTGCAAGGCCCCTGACTCAGGCAAACAAGAAGAACTATAACAGTAGAACTTGTAAATAAAGATTAATTGTGAGCATGTTTATTTAAAACTAACCGTTCTAGTAGGATAAGTTGTTTCAAGAAACTTTAAGTCATTTTGTAAATATGCATATTATTTTGTTTTGGAAATTATAAAATAAATATATTTTTTAATATATTTACAGTATAAGTTCCAATTAGATTCAGTAATTTTCTGGTCATTCAGCTCAATAGCATTAATACTGTGAGTATGGGGTTCTCATACTCGGTTATCCAAGATTTTACATATCATCATCATCATCATCATCATCATCATCATCACTAACTCTCTAATTTAAGAAGGGGATTTTTTGGAGTATTTCAATAATAATTTCATCTTAGTTAGGTTATGACTTATGTTTTTTATCAAAGTTATTTCTAATAATTCTTTTATAATATCAAAAAACAAAATGGTGAAGTAAGGAAATAAATATAAGTATCGAAAGATTGTGAATTTTTAAAACCCAAAGAATTACGAATGGCGAAGTTGAGAAAATTTATTTTTATATATCTTCTTCTATAACTATATTTTAGCAACGTAATATTTTGAAAAGAAGAAAGTTTAGTTTAGAGTTCTTTTTTAAAATTATTATAATTAGCGAAGTTCAGAAAATTGATAAAAATTTAACCATGGCTGCTTTCTTTTAGATTTTAAATTTTAATCTTAGTAGCGAAGCCATTGCATGGTTCTTTTTATATTCCTAACGAATAGAATTTTTAATGAAATGCAGAGTGATTTCAAAGAAAAATGTAAAATTAAATATTGCCAAATGCGATGCTATAATTACAATTCGAGGACAAGAGCACAAAAATTAGAATTTGTAGAATATTTTTTACATTTTTAATCTTCGTAAATTTTTAGTCGCGTGCGAGTCTAGTCGCGAGCGACTCTACATCTCACTATGTCAGTCGGTCCCCGTTTTGCTTTTAATTTGTGTTTGCAATAACATCATACCTATTGGGACGATTCTACTAAATTTAAAAGCATTATGTTGTTTAACATTCTCTTTCGAATGATATAATTGCAAAAGTCGTCCCAAGTTTAGCCCTGGAATTATTTTGTTTGGGCTATAAAATCATAACTATTCGGCCGATACTCTGCTAGACTAGACTAGGCTATAATATGCTAGACTCTGCTAGGCTAGCCTAGAATATGCTATACTATGCTAGCCTATTTTAGGCTAGGCTCTACACTGCTAAGATATAATGTACAAGGGTAAGATATACTATTCTTATTTAGGCTATAAAATACTATGCTAGGATAGCTTATAGTATGTTATGCTAAACAATACTAAGCTATGCTTGCCCATGGTATAATAGGATAGTATAGGCTATAATTGTCTAGGATAGTTAATGCTAGGCTAGGCTAAGATATGCTAAGCTATACTAGGCTAGACAGGGCTATACTATGCTATGCCAAGTTAGGCTAACGTATAATACGCTAGGGACGCTATGCTAAGTAATACCATATTAGGCTACGATAGGCTAGCTAACTAAGGCTATAATAAGCCAGGCTATGAAAGATTATTCTAGTCTAGGGTATGGTATGCTATAATAGTCTAGGATATACCAGGCTAGACTATCATATGATACGCTTGCCTCTATTATGTTAGGTGTGGTTATGCTAGGATATGCTATAACAACCTAACCTAAAGTATGCTCGCCTCAGCTACACTATCGTATGCAAGGATATATTGGCTAGTCTATAGAAACCTATTCTAGCCTAGCTATACTAGGCTAGGCTACTCTAGGCGACGCTAAGCTCTGGCATGCAATCCTAAGCTTACTATAGCATAGTCTAACTAGGCTAGGCTATAGTAAGATAGGCTATACTAAGAAATGCTACGCTAGGCAAGGCTATATTAGGCTATGCTAAGCTGCTATTCTTTACTATAATATGCTAGGTTAGACTAGGTTTTACTAAGCTAGGCTATACTATTATACGATAGGCTAGGCTATACTAAGCGAAGGTAGGATACATAGGGTATACTATGCTAGATTATACTAGGCTTGCTAGATTATACTAAGCTAGGCTATTCTATTTTAGGCTAGGTTCTAACGAAAGTTGTTTTTACATTCTCTTTTGAATGATAAAATAGACAAAGTGCTCCCAAGATTAGTCTGGTAATTATTGAAACTTTTGAAAGTAGTAAGGTTTATAAATCGGAAAAAATGAGATCACGCGACTTTTTGGTCAGCAGACCTTGTTTTCTATCACCTCACATATTTAAACAAATTATATTAGCTTTAAAAGTTAACGAGGTGATCTTTTCTAATTTTCTCTTAGTTATCTCCGTTTTATTGATTTGATGGAAGAATATGCTTATATCGTGTGAATGCAAAGTCTCCCCGTGGTAAGAGGATTATCTAGTTAGGAATTGAAATAAGTGTCCGTAACGAAAAAGTGTTAAGTAGAAATTAAGAATAAAAGTCTTTATAATGTCTTGGTAATAAACTGAGAAGGATCAACCTCAATGTTTGAGTAAAAGGACGGCATTTCAACACTTACTTGTAATAAATGCATTTTTTTTTGTATAGAGGCTTTAGTGTTCATTATGTAAATATATGCCTAATTAATTTTACAGAACATATACTCAATGAATGTAAATTCTTCTATTCCTTATAAATTCGCTCATTGGAAATTCCACGGAATCTGTATTAGATAAAGCTTTCTGTCCTTCTGGTAAAAACACAAAAGCCTCGCCGCAACCAATTTCCCAAATACTCCGCTCATGAAAAAGAAGGGAACGTGCGAACTTCAGCGTAAAAAAATGAAACGAAAACCTTTAGCTTTGCTTGATTGAAAGACCCTAGAGAACGTGGCCAGGCTGTGTTCCATTGGTAAAAGAATGCCTCCGAAATAATGCCTATAAAGAAAATGAACAAGAGTAATATATTACGCTTCCCTGCAGTTAAATTTATAATATCCTTTGGGAAATGAAATCCGGGGGAAAAAATGACAGACTTGCAGAGTGGCTGAAATCAAATATAGCCGAAAATAAATTGATTTCGATGAAAATAAAAATAGAATTACTCAACAGTGGAATTCTCTGCGGAAAATAATTCAGAATGAAATATATAAACCCAAGAAAAATACGGTACCTACTTTATTGTGTTATTTTCAATACGTGATTGAAATACATGGAATTATATTCTTTGCTGGATTATTTCATCGAACTAGTGATCCAGCATGAAAAATAAGTCAATTGAATTGGGTTTTAGTCAGAATAAAAACTCTCCAGTCCAAAACGCAGGCTTGATACTTAAGGTTCTTTATGTGTTTTGGGGCATTATCAGAACAATAAATATGTATAATCATAATTAGTAGCATTTTGTAAACACCCATGATCCACAATTTTAATTAGGAGCAAATGTAGAATTTTTTAATTACAATTATTACCGAGGAGATAGCCACTGAAAATCTAAGTTTATATCTTTTATGCAATCTTTCATTTCTCATTATATACATCTAAAGACCCCTTAAATATTCAAGGAATGGTGTTTAAGTATATAAAACAACTGTTATCTTTCAAAATTTCACTCGTGAAGAGAAAAACTCAAATAATTCGGATTTTTAAACAAATATAGTAATTGACAGGTTGGTGTCCGAAAGAAAATCCACTTTTATATTTGAATGCTTTGCATATGAAAAAGTATTAAATTTAGGAGACTTTGATTCTAGGGGAGCTAAATCTACAAAGATGTCGACTAAGGAGGAAAATCAGATATGTGGAAAGATAAAGACTAGCAAAAATCAGCCCTACGGGCGTTTTTTATTAGGCCAGCTGCGCTTGTTCGTTTCGCTCACAAAATTAAGAAATCGTGCGAGAGAAAAAGTTTTTTTTTATTTCACAACACATTCAAAATTGGTATGCAAGAAAGAAAATTAATTTCTCTTTTTAAATGCACAGACGGACACGCACAGAGACCCACATTATAATTGGAAGAATGAAATAAGATCACATACGGCGAAAATAATTTTAAAATCTTAAATAAGCGAAAACATTCTGCCATATGACATTTTTGCCATATATATTCAAGCATCTCTGATCTTTTATGAAGGAGTTATTAAGGTGATTAAGCTTAGGAAAATTTTAAGACTATTATATTAATCTAGAATTAGTGGTTTCGAATGAAATTCTGAAAGAAATAAAAGTAAGGAGTAATAATAAACGACTTACATATCCTTCATCTTAAACAATGTTGTTCTAAAACTAGAAAATGCATAGCAGTGCATACACTTAAGAGAGACAGGAACATATGTATAAAAATCCCAGGTACTAAAGTCCAACAGGGTTTCACAAAGGTAGGTATAAAGTTATAGGAATAATAAAAACTTCTATAAATACACATACTAAAATTAAAGTTGCCGTCCATGGATTATGACAGCTATCTCCTTACACATCTACGTACAGTTACTAGACTAAAACACCCTTCATGCCATTCAGTAGGCAGAGTGGTAATGCCCCCCTATATATACTTTAAATATTCTATTACTTGTAGTTATGGACACTTAACAGGAACTAGTCACAAATTAACAGGTATTGAGAAACTGGAAGTATGAATTTTTCCAAAGGTGTCTACCACTAGAATTGTTTTTCTAAACTGCTCGATCAAATCTAAACTGCTCAACTAATCCAAAAAGCTGGCTATCAATCATGTTGAAGTTTTCTTTCAAGTTTCGGACTGATACCATCATGCAGAACATACTTGTTCCGCTCAACCTCTCACCTAAGTTCTTGAATATGCTTATTATCTTAGATAAAGAAGATCGTTGTTTTAACATCTACATAGCACTAAATTTGATCGTAATTAACGTAGTCAGATGTAAAGTAGTATCTCAAAAACTGTGGTTCCGATCCCACGTGAAGCACTAGGACCGAAAGAAAATATTCAAACCTAACAACCATAATTTTTAAAGAATTCATAAAGGATTGTAAAACGTATTTGAAAAACATTGTTTTTTTAAAATTACCTGATAAATTATTTATTTCGATTTAACCTGATAAATTTCTATTTTGTCAAAAAAAGACAAATGCGCATGGGCAAAATGATGGCTGGCTTTGTGTTTGATAGGACCCAAAGGGGGTGGAGAAGAGATGGTAGTTTTTTGACATTGATGCACTACCGCCCACAATATACATAGGTTTAAATTCAAGAATTAAAGATCTCTTTGATAACGTTAATTTTGATTGAGAAATAAACTTTGCTAAATAATCAAATAGAAGAGAAGGAATTCAACAGGAGCTGTGCTTGTGGGTGTGGAAGATAAAATCCTCGACGTATTTAAGCCGTTAAAATCATGAACAGTGCCTCAAATTTTTTCTCACCTACAAGATTTTTCAAACTGATTGAAACTCTTTGTGTGTCTTTATATTAAAAGGTTTTGTTCATTCATTAAAAAATACCAAAACCAACAAGAACAATGATACCAGAAGGTTTTAAGAATAGATTTGTAAATAAAGTGATGGAGTTAAAGGAAGTGAAGATGCAAAAATGTATATAACACGAGGGCGAATTGGACTGCATATATCTTTGAAAGGAACAAAATTAGATCGTAGAGATGGCTGCCCAACAGTACGGTAAAAGAGGGTACTTCACAGATATTATACTCGCCTCCGATTGTATAGCACGTCTGTATTAAACGTTAATTTAAGAATTATCATACGAATTAGAGTTGGTCTTTCATCCTTAACACGTCATTGAAGGTGAACAGCATTGACTTCTTTTTAGACTTCATTTGCTTTTCCATCCGGATAATAATACTAGGAATTATAGTTCTATCTCTAAGGAGAGCAAACAAGGAGAAGCCTCTTTCTTTAACTTACATAGCTAAAAACTGCCTAATTCCTAATGCTGCTAATTCCTGATTAGAGCAAATTCAAACTTGTTTAATGTCATATTTGCTCATCATTTTCTCGCGGAAGAATATTTGGCTTATGGCTAATTTTTCATCGTATAACGACCTCACCACTGCAAAATTTTCACTCGATACAATTCGATTCTCAGTCCACTGCAAATACTTACGTTGTTGTACAAATCTGCTTTCTATCTCGATGTATCTTTTAGTAGGTGATTCCTAACCTCGTTAATCTCTTTCCCTTAGTCCTCTACAGTTAGCAATCTAAGTGTGAGCTCAATCTTCTCTTGTAGTCTCACTCGTGTCGCATTCCGAGAAATAGCCCCGAACCCATTACCGTAAAAGATATCGTCAATATGAGTTTGATTTCCATAGTCATTGCCGGGCACTCGCATGCATTTCCTGAAAATTGAAGTCCAAGAATTCATTGTAATATGATATCATTCGTAACACTTATTTGCTATGTATTGTTCGTCCTATTTATTTTTTTTCCTTTTATCGAGTGAGTTTTATCTAATGCAAACGTAATCCTTTGAGTTATTTTTGTTAATTAAAGCGATAAAAGAGCTCTTAGCCAACCTTCCTCTTGGATAAACCAATAATACGTTGCCTCGATAATCAATCTTTTGGGTAGTGAGATTCAACTTATTTCCCATAAAATATGTTCTTTCAAATCTTAATTGAGACACAAAAGCACCCTGCAATAATGCTTCATTATATTAATTATTCGTTGTCTCTAGTTAATCTTATATATAATAAGACTTAAGATTTTTCTAAGACTTTTTGATTAATGTTTACATGCTATATTTTTACTGTAAAAACGACATATTGCCATTTAAACACCGTGTTAAATGCTCTTTATATAAATAAATAAAGTAAATTTAGGGAATTGTTATAAAAGATTATAGATAGAATGATTGCTAAACCCAAGAATTAAGGGAAGATAATAGAATAAATATCCCTAAGAATACATTCTTGGGTAGGATGTATTCCTAGTTTTTCAAAAGCAATGTAACTTATTGTCCTTTTGGTATCTGGCTGGAGTTTAAATATCCGCTGAGGGAGATTCCTTATATTTTTAGCATTTAAAAATTAATTAGAATTATTATCGAGAGCTTTCGCGTTTTTTCAGCCATCTTTTCAGAAGGAAGTCTTTGTTGTTGTTGAGGCAGCATAGATCTAAGTTTCTCCATTCATGATGACTAATTTAGCAGCGAGATAGTTTTTTGGTGGTCGTGAGGGGCTAGGAATGAAGTTTGTTTTTAAGGTTCCCCATGTGTATGAAGGTGGAAATTAGTCTTAAAAGTTTTGGAAGCGCTGAATTTTGAAATAAGTGTAGAGAGGTGTGTTGGCTAGAAGATGTAAGTTGAGTTTCCAGGTTTTTGGTTGGTCCTTTCCCTTCTTTATCTTAACAGTTTCTACTCTGTTCCAACTATGGTCTTCTAGTCTCCATCGAAACACTCGATGTTATACCTGTTTTAACCTTTTAATTTACCTTCGCTTATTGCGTCTGCAGTTTCCTCTTTCTTACTACTTGCCAGGTTAAACAAATTTGAGATCATATTTATTCTTATCCTGATCTAATAATAGGAAATTGAAATTTCCTCGCAATTCTCTCTTTATTCTCAATCTGTCATCCGAACCATTTTTTAGTTCTTCTTCGTTCCTCCTCCAGACCTTCTTTGCACTTTCATGTAACAATATAATAACAACTTTAATTTTTACTTCTCTATGCAATTCTTCCTGCCTTCTTATGTCTAACCTATTAGTGCCTATAATTAATCAGGTACCCTTGTATTGTACCCTCTGAAGTTTGCTCTTAGTACTTTTCCAAGTACCATGCAGTGCAACAGTTAGGTACAATAGGGTGACTCTGGCTATTACCGGGTAAAGTTTCCTTTTTTACCGTGCCGATAGTTCTGAAAACCTCCCTAATTGAGCTCACATCACATTAGCTATTCTTATCCATTCCGCTATATGTATTCTGTATCCGGATCAACCTATTTTATAACACAATATCCTATACTGATATTTCTTGCTCTCAAGCTGTATGCTCTCTTCCTTCCTCCTACTGATATGTATCTCCGAACTTGGGAGAGACAACTTCTCTGAGGGAGCCTCTCCTTTGTCTTAAAGGTGGGGCCTTCCAAGCAAACGAGCATCTTATAGTTTTTCCGGTCGCTTATGAAAATGCATAAAAGCCTGGTCATTTTCTCCTTGAGTTCATTTTTTCCCAGCTTATACTTGAGTCTATTCCTCCATACGTTATCAAATGCATGCTTCTTGTCACGCGCGACTAAGTCAACCATCTTACGCTCACTCTTTGCTTTGGCCAGCTTCTCCGTTATCAACGCTAGGGACATCTCCGTAACTTTCTTTCTCCTGAACCAGTACTGTTAGTTGTTGAACTTGCGGTTTGTCTCGAGGTGGAACATCAATTTGCTGCATCCATTTTTTATAAAACCTTGACTATAAAATTGGGCCACGAGATGGGGTCTCGACCCTTTGACAACCGTAGATCACTTATTTGGTTTCAGCACAAATAAAAATTTGTCCACTTTGAGTCTGTCCGGGAAGTAGCTAATGTTCCAGCTTGCATTGGAAATTTCCAACAGCCCCTCAACTACGTTGTTTTTAAGCTGACTAATGCTCGCTCTCATCAGAGCAGATGGCCCACAGGCTTTCTGTTGAAGGCTTGGACTATGTCGTGGTATTGCAAGGACCGAGTGGTGGTGTACGTACGTATAGGTTTGTTGCATACGTCAAAAGAACTCCTTGATTACGTTCTCTCTAAGAGTGCTATATTATAATTATTATTATTATTACGTTATTTTTTTTCATCTTTGAGGGTTTCTAGTGCCATGCTCAGCGTTTCGAGGATTGAAATGAATACTTCTAAGAAACTATACCTTTAATTAAAACATGAACAAAAAATGAAATCTAACAAAACAAACTACACTGTTATGAATTAAACAAGTTTAAGTGAGACTTACTAAATTACACAAATGAATATATAGTAATGGTTGACCCAAAGCTCACTTTAATATTGAACGCTAATTGACCTTCAAAAAAAAAGATATTGGAATTTATTTACCTTTAGAAATAACCACAAGGGAATCTGGTTGGAGAATGACCTTGGCCTCAAGAATGTTGTTTGCGAGCAGGCACGTAGATGTATTCACAGACCTTCCAGATGTTTGTCTGACTCTGGGATAGGATTAAAGAACCACAGGGGATTTCAGGGCAGCCGATAGATGGCGTTAAGCCCGTTGTCTTAGTTCGATGATTTCAACAACGGAATAGGGAAAGTATGCTGCTTCCAATCTTCTGGTTAATCTTGGAATGATTCGCATTGACGAGCGATGAGCAAACGAGTGAATCCTTTGACGAGTAGGGAGTGTTTGAGAAAGTTGATTTTAGGGTATTCCTCAAAGGTTAGGACTATCCTTGGGTTTTGTTGTAAACCGGGATAGGGGTTTTCTCTGACGAGATATAGTTGAACTTGTTTCTCAATACAAGCTAAATTAAATTTCGGTGTGACCAACAGGAATTGGCTCAGCATGAGCTTCTTCTATATCGTTTCCTTTGGTTGCCGGGCCTCTAGCCAGACCTCATTGTCTCAATGACTAACACGATCTTCTTGTTCTTCCGCAGTTTTCGGCATATTTACTCCACTACCCCACTTGGGGGGTAGGGAAAGTAGGAGGGGGGGATGAGGTCTTCGGAATTAAGACTCCTCTAACGGTTCTTCTCCGAGCGTCTTTCACTTAGTCCTAAAGTCACCTTCTGGCATTTGGTCAACGCTCCTCTAATTTTGTCTATGAAGTGAAATTAAATACCAACTCTTAAGGTAAATTTTACCGGTTTAGCCAATGTTAACATAATTTCACTGATGACAAAAGCCGCCGAACCCGAAATGTGATAATTAGTGCATTATGTGGTTGGGGACGACCTTTCTGGTGATCCTCGAGGCGAGGGGAGCGAAGGCAGGGGGTTAAGTAATAGGGTTAGTCCGTCCAAATGCCAGGACGTTGCGGTTACTAAGCTGGGCCTCACTTTTGAGGGTGGGATCTCGATTTCCTTACATACTACCTTTATTATTTCATCTATATTATCATAATACCGTCTTCGTTACCTTCTTCTTCCGATTTATAACGAGGGATCCTGTCTAGTGGATAGGTCTCACCCAGTTGGAAATTTATTTGTCCATAATCCTAGTTTTATGGTCCGCTCAAAAGTTAGCATTGTCCTCTCCCGTGATATTAAATACATGGCTCCAATAGTCTCTGAATAATTCTTCTTTTTATTATTCGTTCCTTTAATAATCGTTGCCCCTCTTAATTCTTAATTTCCTTAGTGATAGAGTAGATACAGTTTTTTTATTGATTGAAAGAATAATCTCTGATTCCTATATCGGTCTAGCCTATCAATCAAATCCTCCCGGAGTCTCTGTTTCCTGACTCTTATCAATTCACTTATTTCTCTTTGGAGTTCACGTTTCCTCAAAGATAGCTCTGCAGTTGGTGTTCTACCTTCCATCAGTTAGTTAATGGCTTCGAGTTCTCGCATAGCCGTCCTTTATTCAAGTTACCAGCTTGGAGACGGGACTGTTCTCAGCACCATCTTAAATATACTTACTTCCCCTGCTACCTTAATCTTAACCTGTATTCCTTCCATCTTCCGATCAATATCTTCAACCACTTTTCTTTCAGCACTCATGACCGGTAATCCGCCAGAACTTCGCGGAATTTGCCCCAATCAGCCTTTTCATATTGTTTCCTGAACAAGCATGTCACTTGAATTGGACTAACTGCCAGAAATACCGTAATATGGTTGTAATCGGTAGGTAACAGAGGGCCATGTCGTACATACATATTCCAGTGAAAGTTCCTACTGGATACTGATATGTCTGGCTTTGTTGCTGCTCTTTATGTCACGTAGAAGGAAAACTGAGACCCAGCTCGTACCACTATACCCCTATGAATCAATAGATCCAGGTTTTTCACCCACCTATTTTCAGAAATATCCCCTGAATGCCTGGAGTAAGCATTTAGGTCACGAATGAAAATCACGGGAGTGTTCCTTCCAAATACCCTAAAATAATTTATTCAGGGGGTTATCACCCCCCCCCCCAATTGCTACCACTGTGCAAGTCTGGGTATACAAATATATTACTTTATAACTTTCCTCTATCTCTTCCAACTCATTTACTTAATGCATTTATTAACAGCTATTATTATATGTACATTCATACCCATCATTAGAGTGGCTTTTCGTGTAGGTATAATAATAATTCTCCAGGTTTACCTTGTTTTCGCTTTTGATGCTTTTATAGGTTAAATTCAGAGTATGGTTCACTTTTAGCAGAAAACGTGTAGTACTCGCTCATTTTTATTACTTTCTTAACTTTTCGAGGTCCAGCTTCATCATCAGCATAACTGAGAAGTAGAATCGGAACTCGATTATCAAAACTGAAATTTTAAATAATAATCCAAATCTTATTTGACATCTAACGTTCAACGTACAATATTCATTATCGTAGAAGATAAATGACTATTAAAGGAAGGCTATAATATATAAATATACCGGGATTCCAAAAATCTAAGTTCAGTTATGTCGCATAGGAACTAATTTAGCTATCTAAAACTATCAAGGTTTTACAAGAAGTAGAGTGCTAAAAAGTGTCGAATATTCAGGAGATCTTACAATAGGACCTGTATGGCTTGTCTTTCCTAAAGGGTGATTGATCCTGCTATGAAAGTTTGAGATAATGAACCCAACTTATGATGCATTACACGATACGCAACATAATTGATAAATAAGATTAGAGAGCTTATCATATGGGATCGATTCCTTGGATTTGAAAAGAAGACCCAATTTTATGGCTAGTGGTAAACTCTGCGGTGAATTTACAGTCATTATCAAACGGATAGAAAATGTAGAAACGGTTTTATAGAGAAGAGAACGGACAGGCGTAAACATAAAATAGGAGGAAATAAACTAAAATTCCTTGTGCTTATTCTTTTTGCCAAAGGTATAAAACACCCTATTTAATCATGCATATACTATAAGTAGACATTTGTGGTTAATGGATTCAGTATATATTTCATATATTTTTTTTACTTTTACTTATTTTACTTGGTAGCTGGACCCCCTTTTGCTCTAATTAGAGCCATAACTCTTCGTGGAATGGATTTCACCAAATTTTCACAAATTTATGAAACAATCTTCCCCCACTCATACTATTCTTTTTCATTTGTTCTTTTGGTATTTCTTATTGCTTTCCCAAGCATTTCCTATCAATGGTCTATTGGATTTAAGTCCGTCTTCTGTAGTGGCCAGTCCATATAGGTGTGATCGCCATTTCACCTAACCAAGTCTTGGCTTGGTTGGATGTATGGCATAGGACATTGTCCTGCTGAAATATAACTTCATTTCTTCGTGTTAGGGGATGCAATTTCTGAATACATTGTTCTAAAACTTATGGGAACATGGTTGTATAAGTTCCTTTCCCTCTGGCATAAAAATATTTTTACTGGCTCTGATGAACACATGTAGCTCCATACCATGATATAATCACTTCTATGCCCCACAGTTGGTACCACATAAGAAAAGAAATGCGTCTCAAACTCTTCTTCTGAAAAAAGTGCCCGCTAGAATTACATAAACTGCGCAATAGTGATATAATAGTGATATAATTTTCTTCCAAGATATATTTAAATAGGAATAAATTTATTAAATACATGATAATTACTTTCATCTGGCCAAATAACTTTAGACCATTGTTCATGTGGGACCATTGGCAGAAAAAAACGATTTTATGTTGATAATCTCTCTAATATGAAGATTTGTGCATTTAATGACTAAAGCATGAAACTTTTACCAGTGTTAGTACATACCATGAGGTTCATTTTAAAATCGAGAGGTAAGTCAGATTTGACCACTGAGTGCCGTTAGAGGTCGTCAATTACCTAAAAAAAAAATCACAATATTGATGATTCTTATGTTTCTTTGATAGATTAGCATTTTTTTTAATTTAAACGAAATTTTTAATTTTTTTTAATTGGCTTAGAGTTATGTATTTTGTGTCAGTCAGAGGCTACTGTCATTCACTCTCAACATCATTGAAATAGTTTTTTTTGCTTTCTGCTGCTGGGAGACTAGCTCAAGGACAGCGGTTTGACGAACGCCACAGTACATGCCGTTATTATCAGCTCTAGGACAACAGATTTCTTCATTCGAGTCAGCCATGTTACCAAGACCCGCCATGCACACCAAGTCACAGCTGCAACTTTTCACACACTACTCTAGCACGAATAAAGTAAAGACTGTACACCGGATGATGATAACACCACGCAACCAGATGCTGAAAACTTTTTGGAGCGGTGCACAGAGCGAGCAAAGGCCATGTACACTTTGAATACTGGCTCAAGACCCTGTTATTGGAGGTGTCTTGCTGGTGTACATCTATTCACTTAGTGAAGGAAACTTTGAGCTCTATGTGCAATCCCTGAGACAGATAATTAACTGGATTTTCGCCCTATATCACACTAACTACTCCACGTGGCTATCTGTCCACATCCGTGATATGATGAACCTCATTGACAAACACTCAGATGTCCTGGTAGAATTCGACTAAGGTAAGCTTGTGGTAATCATGACCAGCATCAAGTTCTCTGCCATGGCAATTGACCAATATCATGAAGAGAACAACGCTGTGGTCCAAAGATCTAATGGACCGATTAGACAGAGAGGAAATCCTGTGAAACTCAGACACTGGATAGTGTCTTAGCCAGAAATTTCCAGGATACTGCAGAGTTTGAAGAGGAGGCGATAAGCGGACAGGGCAGTGCTCAAGACTCTGGACACTTTACTATGACCAAAAACCTGGAGTGCAATGGGCGTTTATAAAGGATGTCAGAGCACTTAAACTGATGTTTCAAAAGATGGGGGATCCCTTTCTAGAGGACACTAAAGATCTACTGGTACTTGGCATAAGAGACATCATGGAAACCCCAGTGGCAGAAACTGCGAGGAAGATTGAGTCCACTGTTGAGGAGCAGTACACAAAGTTTGTTGAAATAAGCCTGGAACAATGCACGAAGCCGCGAAGTCAGTTACAGATAAACTGCCCAAGAACAACTTGCCGCCACTCTTAACTCGGCCACATACCCAGACGCAGTCAAAGCAGCAGATGCAGCTCGCCGCAGTGAAAAGTGATCTAGTCTCTTCTCGAGGCTGTACAGTGCATGTAAATTACGTGAGTGGGATCTCGACCAGTTCTTCTGCCACGAAAATCAGGCAGCCCCACCCGCATTATCAAGTCGAAGAAAATTGCGCCTTGTAGTCAAAACAGATCTACTATACTGCTTGAAATCAGACCAACCCGAAACCACAAAGGCACCTGCGATTGATGCCACAATCATTAACAGAGAAGCTACTGTTCAAATGCTCAATCCTGTAGTGGGAAAGACCTTTAAAGAGTGTGTGAGCATAGTTTTTGCCCCTTACATCTCCACTCAACTGGAAAAGGTTCACAGACTAGACCTCGTCTGGATGTATATCTACCTGACAGCCTGAAAAGCACAACCAGAGAGAAAAGGGGAAAAGGTATCAGGAAAAGAGTGGTCCCTCTACAGTCATGCCTAACAACTAAAAAGAGTTCCTTTATGTTGATGAACACAAGACAGTGCGCTTTCGTTTCCTGTTACCAGAGGCCATTCGTCTTTTAATAGTTGATGGCAATGAAATGTATGCAACTTGTAGAATAGAGGTTCTCTGCTCTCCTGATGAATCCAGCTTGATTAGCCTCGTCACACGTTAACACGAAGAGGCGGACACAATTATGCTTCTACATGTGGCTTATGCTGTGCATAAGGGGATTAGAAAGGTGACCATACACAATGTAGGCACTGATGTTGGGGTACTGGTTGTGGCCTCATCTTGGTACTGGATCCAGCTTTCGGTATATACGTGTTCATCAGCTGGCTACCTCCAAGAACCCAAGAGAATGTGCTACTCTCCCTGTCTTCCATGCCCTCACAGGGTACGACACAGTCACTTCTTTCGCTGGCAGTGGGAAAAGACTGCCTGAGAGATTTGGAACGTTTTTACAGAGGTCACTGGTGCCTTTGGAGAACTCTTACGCATGCCCACTGACGTCAGTGAGAGACCAATGTCACTACTGAAACGTTAGGTTGTGCTAATGTATGACTGCACCAGTGATATCATAGAAGTGAACGATGGTAGGAAGCGGCTCTTCGCACACAGGTCTAGAGCTCTAGAAAACATTCCCTCGACGAAGGCAGCGTCGCAGCAGCACATCATGCGTGCATGTCTCCAGGGCAACTGCTGGAACCAAACTCTGGTCCTGAATCCTGAGTTACCAAGCCAATCTAACTTGGGCTGGATAAAGGAGGCCTCTGAGTGGCATCCTCTTTGTACGACACTCCCTGAGGCATCATAGCCTTGCCACTAACTTATACACTGACGCTGCAGGAAGGGAGGTTCCTGGCGCTGCAAATGAAGTAAGGCTGCACTCAATTGCACTGTATTATGTGCATGTTCGGGAAACCGTTATTTGTAATCAGACACCTTTACATTTATGAGTCATTTTAGATAATGCGTGTATGTTACATGTACTGGTATGTAGTTTTGCATATGAGTAAGATCATCCAGCTTACTGTACTTGTAAGCTTACAGATTTAGATTAGTGCAAATTAAAAATTAAAGTTATGGTATCCCATTTAAAAGCTGATTAACGAGTAATTAAAGTTACCCGATTGCCAATTAATTTATATTCTGTCAGAATTGTCCTGATTTACATTACCTATATTTCCCGTATGTATATATATGTTAACAAGTGACTTATTTAAATTATATTTTTGGTTTTCACTCTTTAAATATATCCTTAAACTGCAACTTGGCAAACTCATTAAATGCTATCGGCCCCTGTAGTAAATAGTACTCTTATATGTCATAATCAACGGATTACTCTTACGAAGTGAACGCACTTGTGCATAGCGAAGGACGCATACGTACATTCGAGGATATATGTATATATAACTATATATACATATTCTCGTGGCTTTTATCTCTTTCCTCCCAACCAATAAATAGATATATGTATATATAGACGTATTGTATGGGGAGGTGACCTATTCCTCGACACTTACCTATTTGGAAATTCTTGAAGTTTCATGATACAATCTGTTTATCGGAATATCGCACTTTTTCCAATGCCCGTAGACAACATCATTTTTGCAGTTTCTAAGGTGAAATCTTTTTTATCTATGATGACAATATTTCCAACATGTAATAAAGAGAAGTTATCAAGTAACTGTATGCATCTTATTTTTCTTTTATCCTTAAGAGTATCACTTTTTCTAGAAGATACTATTCTTTTCAAGGCTTTTAGTTTTTGTGTCTTAATTATTCGTTGTACAGAACTCCTTCCAATATTCAGGTTTTAGCAATTGTTCTTTGCGATAAATGACTTCCTCTTTTATGTTCTTGAGAGCAGATGTTATCGTTAATGCAATTCACATTTTCCGGTTCTGAAGCTGATTTAGGCCTAGCGCTTTTTGGTTTTCGGTTAGCGCTTTCCAATTGCAAATCTTTTTAAGAGTTTTTCCACGGCACTTCTTTTCAACATTTTTCAGGAAATTCTTGTGATACTCTTCCAGTCTTCCATCCCTTTTCGCAGTGGCGAGCTTTAATGATAATGCGATCTTCCTCTGACAACGTGATCATGGATACTGAGGAACTGTAAATAAAGATATCCATAATATGACATGTAAATGCCTGTAGGCTTTTGTAAGGACATCAAAATTCCTGTATTATATTGCATAATTAAATAATATTTTATCTCGTATTCGTTTCTTTTACCCATGTTGTTAATTTTGTAAAGTAGAAGAAAACTATAAACGGTATCTAAATTCCGTTTTCCATACGAAGGAGGAAGATTGAATGTATCTTGCATATGGAAATTTTCATGAATAGAAAAGAGGTTACTGAGATATTATTTTTTTAAAATTGCATCTTTTTTAGGGGAGAGGCACTCAATATATATATATATATATATATATATATATATATATATATATATATATATATATATATATATATATATATATATACCAAGCAAAGGTTTCGCTACTAAGATCAAAATTTAAAATAAAAAAGCAGTCATGGTTAAATTTTTATAAATTTCCTGAACTTCGCCAATTATAATAATTTTAAAAAGAAACTCTAAACTATATTTTCCCCTATTCAAAATATTACATTGCTAAAACCTAGGGTTATAGAAGATATATAAAAAAAAATTCTGAGCTTCATCATTTTTAATCCTTTGGGTTCCAAAAAATTCCCAAAATTTCGATACTTATATTTATTTCAGAAATTCACCATTTTGTTTTTTTATATTATAAAAGAATTATTAGAAATAACTGATAAAAAAAACATGTCATAACCATACTAAGATGAAATTATTTTTTAAATACTTAAAAATATCCCCTTCTTAAATTAGAGAGTTAATTATGATGATGATGATGATATATATATATATATATATATATATATATATATATATATATATAATATATATATATATGTATATATATATATATACAAGCTAGTCGAGTTAAAATACGGTTACTCAATTTAATTGAAGCCAGATTGGTTCTGGTTAGCTACATAATGCTTCTCACGTATCAGGTAGATTGTGTTGCAGCTGCTATATATTTGCTCCCTGAATTACACTCTAGGTCCATATTGGGTTATGCATTGGGCGCAAACTTATAAGAATGAAATAGTAGATTAAAGCGGTGTTAAAAGTTAATAAAATTAATTATAAATAACCAAATAATCTGAATATTATATAATTTTTGCCCTCTTCAATACAAGCAAGACTGTAACTTTGAATAAATATGCCATTTTAAATTTCAGAGTTCTAACTCATTGGCTTATTCACGTTTATTTGTTCTGTATCAGTTTGAACGCTAAAAGTAATTTTGATAATAACAAATATAAAATTAACATATATAATCTTTAGCTAACTTATGAAACGAAAAATAAAAAGGCTGTGAAAAATTAGTTATTGTCACTGAGAGAGGAATATTGTATCTTATAATAGTATGTCTGAATCACGCCATATTGCCGCATCGCATTTTTTTAACTACTTCCAATCAATACATTTAATCTGATAACCCCAAACAACAGATTGAACCGAGGAAAAAATAGCTTTTCTTTTCTTAATTTTGTTTACTAAAAATACAAAGTTCTTAAAAAAATGCTTCAACCTAAAATGACAAGGATATATATCATCTTCCAAACGTGTCATCATTTCCCCAGGCAATGAATTTCTTTTCAGATTAAAACAGTTCGGAGGAGAAACTTTGTTATTTATTTGTATATAAATTCTTTACTTCCGAAAAGTCTTGCATTATTTTGATCACGATTTAGGTGATAGTGACTTATATATATGCGTAACATGAGGTGACAGTCTTAAAATTGAAATCTACCTATTTTAATGAATTCACTTCTCAAGAAGTCAGCCTTTAGTGCATTATTTTCAAATAGCATAACTTCTGTTGTGAATATCAATGCAAAGTCTTCGATGGCTTTAATAAATGATCCTCAGGGAACTTAGTATTCGACATTTGTCGGTGAACAACCATTACAGGCGTTTTTCTACAAAGATGTGATCTGGCCAACGGTATGATGACTTCGGAATTTCCTATTATTTTAATGCATAACGTGCAAAAAGTGTTTTATTTTAAATAATCTAAGATGTGTAACAAAGTTCATAATCAAAGGAAATTGTCTTATAATAATGCGAACCTAGATTAAAGTCATATCAGAAGACAAGGGTGACGCGTTTTTTAAAGAGAACTTTTCCTATATCTGCTCATAAGTGAAATTGCCTCTCACTCTTAGCGCTAATTGTTCATAATCTTATAATTTTCAAAATCTTAACAGCAGATTAATCGGATACAAGAATAATACATAGATTGAATTGAAAAATAGAGATACGGTAGATAATTCCGAGTTAGAAATGCAATAAATGCCAACTGAAACCTTTATACCAGAATAATAAAATCATCCAAATGCAGCTATTTTTTATTATTACACCAGACAAAATAGTTTATTTATTTAGAAGCAAAAAAGGAAGGAGAATATTTCCGAGTGAAAGTTGGGAAAGAAGGTTGTCAAAGAATAGGACGAAATTTATGGCAGTAAAAAAATGTAAAAGATACATAGACCGAGTAAATAAATATGGTACTAGAAAAATGGGCACGCAACTCTCTAGGATCTTATTTTATTCGATTATTAAGATAGGGCCACTTCTGTAGAAAAAATAGAAGTGGCATCAAATATTATACTACCTAAGATACATATGACGGAAGTGTTGCTCTGTATGGATGTCCGTGGCATATTGACACAGCACTGGAGAATAGAGTGTGGGTGTGATACATAAGCCACAATTGTGTTTAGGGGGTTAAAGTTAGTTCAATTTTTCCTTTAGTTTAAAAAAAATAGAGGTTGCATTTGTTTTCTTTTCAATAGTAAGATATAAATTGTGATCCAATTTCAATTTGAAATGAACGTCTCAATAGTGGTTGGGCTTCATTCTTGTGGAGAGGGGGAAGGGTGATACGAAATGCACGTCGCAATAGAAGGCTCCAATTTCAGCGATGTTTAAGCGCTATCGACTCTGCAAAGGATGCCATGTAAGCCCTCTAAGTTTGGATACTACCTTAAATTGTAAGTTCTGCCTGAGCGATCTTTATGGTTGAGTGCATTAAAGAGGCTAGTCACAAACTATTTATTTGTGTATATCAATTAAGAAACATTGAAAGCAAGCCATACACTCTAGTTCAATAGACCAGTTCAAGTGTAAACTTCAAAGCTTTGTTCGCCAAAAATATCAGAAAATTGGAAAATAAATATAGCTCATGCAAACCCCCATACAAAAGAGGCCCACTTTACTAAATTCAAACATCAGCAAAACATTGGTCAATAAACTTTTGTGATTTTTACCAGTATATAGGTAATTATAGATTTAAAAGATACTAATATGAGTGAATTCTGTAGTATTTCTTTCAGGGTGTTGCCCCAGCGTCATTAAACTGGCCAACCAAAATGACATATATTTTCATTATAGTAGTTAGTTGGTCGAGGTTTCCCGATACGGAGAGAACAGAGTGAAGTGGAATTTGAGTGAGTGGCTCTCGACGGCTTGACGTAACAGAATAGAATGAATGTGTCCCATGGCGAGCTTGGTTTGCAAGGGGTTTTAAATGACATAGTTAGGCACCTTAATTGACACTTCGTTATTTGGGAAGAGTAGGAAATTGCTACATTTTAAAAGAAATTTAAATAACTCCATACATCTAACTTGTATGAGCCAATATCAATGGTGGATAAACTTCATGAAATAAAAAACAAATGAGTTATAATTTAAATTTTTTTGGGGGGGGGATTATATAAATTAATTTGAGCGACTTAGATCTCTAAAACGGGGCCTAATACGTGGCATATAACGATCATATATTATGTTTTTTTAATCGAGAAATAAAGGAAAAAGGAGAATAAATAGGAAACAAAATATATGAAAGCAAACAATGATAAAACAAAGCTTGTGAAATAAAAAAGGTTGAGGCCGGAAGAGTCTATGATAAGGTTAGAAAACAAGATCCTAAAAGGATGATAATAAGTAAGTATCAGAATAAATATAAGTAAGAACACGAAGTTTATCAAGTACGAACACAAAGATTAAGAAATAACGAAAACAAAGCAGTCAGAATTACAAACACAAACACACATAAGTGGTAACACAACATTTTTGTGTACTAGACAAACAGTCCTAAGTAAGACCTATTCTCGATGGCGTAGCGTACGGGAGGTCTAGTGTATGATAGATATTCTGTAAATGGGTAATTTCTAGCTTTTTACTATGGTATGTGAGCTTTATTTGTCAGAATGAGGCAAAATTGTTAAAAAAAGTTAAAAAAGGATTGAAAGTTAAACCAGAAATATTTAGAAGTAAACTTTTAATTCACTCTGTAGTTTTTAGGTTTTGTTCGAAATACTGAAACCTGGTTTGGGGTCTTTGTGAAACGAATTACTTAAATTCTATGACACATGCAGAATTCTCATTATTTTCTTCAGAATTCGCATTATTTTCTTCAGAATTCTCATTATTTTCTTCAGAATTTTCATTATTTTTCTATTGATCTTCTAATGTTGTATTTTTATTTCATTTAACTCAACTTTTTTTCGTCGCTCACTTGATTTCACATTTCACCGCCACTATTCTTTTTTAATCATTACTCATCCTTTATCTTTGTTAAACAGACTTCTTTCTTTTTCGCTTACTTAATTTCCACGCCATTTTCAAGACCGAATTCGCTAACAAAGGAGATGGAAAGTAGGAATTGCGAGGAAAGCCCCAAATCATCCGTTGTTAAAGGTAAATCAAGACATGATACTAGACAATAAGGCCACAAAAATCACCTAATACTAAAGATGGTTATTAGCATAAGAAAAATGAAACGCAATTCCATTACGCTTACTTCTATTCTGTAAAGCGCAAATGTTCTAAAATCATTAAAAGAAGCGCCCTAAAAGAGTTGTTGGATTCACTCTTTCTTGCGTGAGAGATAAAAACCGGGTATTTTAAAGGTCTATTGAGGCTTTAAATGGGCATTTGGGAACAAATTAAGGTAACTGAACTGTAATAGCTCGCCCGTATTCGTTGACGAGTTTCTGTAAAGGTGAAAACAAAACGAAAGTGGTCGGAATCGTCATTTACGTTTTATTACGCACGGCAGGAGAGATCTTATGGTTTTTACGTAAATTTGTTTTGATGTTTCCTAAGAAGTAGTTGGAAATAATTTAAAAAGATTTTCTTTTGAATCTTACATTCTGTGATGATATCTAATTCCTTAAATGGAATTAGAACTTTCTCCCTTCACAAAATAATGACCAGATGCCTTTGAATCTTATCTGTTTATTCATAATGATAATCTGAATCTCTACATAGTCGCAGGGTATTTTGTGAAAGTGCATCGACACATACAGTATTGTGAACACTTATTTTAGGTATCGGATGAACTGAACTTTTACGCATTTATTGCCATACTTCTTTTAAAAGTTCTCCTATTTCATTGGTCTTATGTTTTATTTTAGGAATATTGCCCGCCTACTTTCTAGCTTGCCTCCTAACCCGCTTAATATCTTTAAGAATCATTGTTCAGTTTGTACTTAAGAGCGCTGGTAGACCTCTATCTAGGACTTTTTGTTTTCAGGTTAAAATACGACATTTTCACTACATAAATTAGGTTTAATGATATTTGTAGTTGTTTTTCTTGTTTATTTTTTTCGTTTTAGCAGTTTAGTTCTTTTTATTTCCTCTTTCTTTGTGTTCTTTCCACCTTGAAGTCACTAAAAATGGTTATTGATGAAATATTCGGAATATCAATCAAATCATATCCTGCTCTTATTTGACATAGAGAGATTTTAATAACGCTCTCTTGTAAATTTCAAAAATTAAAGAAATGCATTCAATATTTTATGAACAACCAAAGAAATTATTACTTTACGAAGCTCTTTCAGCTCTCTTTCAATGGCAATAACATACAATTTCATGTATCCATTGAGATGGAGACAGTTCCCTACAGATTTATTTGTTGCTGAACATTTATATTCTACTTCTACAGAACATCATATTGAAAAGGTCACAAAAGCAATGATTAAGATTTATCTAGTGAAATTTCAGCGAAGAGTTTTAAAGCTTTGTTTATTCTTAACTCCTTCTCAGGTTGCTTTTATCGTGTTAGTTTGCGAGACCCTCTCGTAGAGTTTTCTCTGCTGTAATTAACATTCTTTGCATGGATTTTCAGAGATATTTAGGTTTTATTTTTCCATCTTTATTACAACATTTTTTTTGTGAATCTTTTGTGTTCAGCGTACTTTTTTCTCTTTATTTCCGTGATTTTAATTTTTTATTCCACTTTATTTATTCTTCCATTTTTTATAGTTCATCATTCAAACTAATGTGAGTTTATATTTGTTTATAAGGGCAAAGGTTCAATCGTTTTCCATCTGATACATTCCTAAGCCGTAACTTCCTACTAAATAATCCGATATCTTGTCTGGAAGCTGTTCTGTCCGTATGGCACACTGATTGATCATCACATAAAATTGCATAGATTGTAGGGACGGATCCCCTTAAAAGGCCTGTGATCGAGGTATTTTTTTTTCTTCGCTCTTTTGGAGATGAAAAAAGAAAGAGATGAGAGGGGACAAAAAGTGCTTCCGCAATATACTCAGATAGGAAACCCGTCTGGTCTTCGCAGACGGATGGTGGATCACCTGTAGCTGACCAATGAGTCTGATCCCACGAGCTCCCATCGATCATGGCTGACATAATGAGAAATTACTAAATTTTTATAAAGGAATGGTGGGCGATGGAAAGGAAAATCTTCGGGTCATTTTAGACAGAAAACCCCCCCCGCAATAAATCCACTAGGAAATGAATGAAATCATTGCATTTAGATGACAAAAATAAGAAATGAAGGAACGGAAAAATAAAAAATATATAATAAAAAATAGGACAATGAACTTTTGCACACATATGACTTACATGAATTTTAATAGTACAAATAGGCTACCTTAATTTGTTATGCGTTCATGGGTACTATACAAAATTTGATAGTCTATTTGGGGAAATTTCGGTCTTCCTCATAAGTCAATATACAGTTGATTCTTAACGCAAAGAAGCCTTTGAAAAATAAATATCCTTCTATTCTCGCATTGCTTTTATGGAATCATTTGTTCAGCACCCATCTTACACACACCTACATGCTAAGGAGAGTTCTTGACTTCATCATTTCCTATCCAGCTTTAATAAGTTGTCATGCTTCACATTATACAGTAATTTCATTCACACGATGGTTAAAAATTTAAACAATATATTTAAAACATTTAATATTCTATTGATTAAATAGAGAACGCGAGTTATTAACCGTCTTTAAAGGTAAACTTACGTTATTAGATATATGAATGCATCTATCCGCCCATAAGACACCCAGCCTTTGCGTTGACTGGTCTCTGGCTCAGTTGAGTTACGCCTCCTTCGTGTTCCTACTGCAGCAACTAGTTTTCTCATTTGTTTACAAGGGCTACTAGCTTTCATTCAGTTCTACTTCCCCTAACTTCACTAATTTCTTTTAGTAGTTATTCCAAATACTTTCTCGCATTCATAATCCCATTGATTTCCAATCGTTCAAAATATAAATTATCAATAAAATTTTGCTTGTTAAAATTTAGATGTGTCTTTTGTTCACAATTAAATGTTTGCTCAAAATCAGGTTCCGAAATCTTCAAAAGAGAAAGGACTAAATGAGGAAGAGAAGGAAAGATTAGTTTTTCGACCTGCAACCGTTGTTTGAAAAGCACCCTCGACAAAAGAGGGGTGGTTTATACTAGTTAGGTCAATTTAAATCAGTTTAGTTTAGGTTGGTCATATTAAGTAAGGTTTTGTTATTTTATTCTGGGTAGTTTCGGTTAAATTTTCCCTAGGTTTAGATAGGTTAGGTAAGTTAGGTAAGGGGAATTTTACCTGTATCTTTATGTACATAATTGCATTTTATCGCTGTATCCTTGCTTTAACTCCTCGGCCACTTCAAGGTCTTCATAAATTTGCATCTCTTATCCTTCTCCACCAGGGACATCTCGTGTGAGCAACCTGCTCTATGAACTGCAATGGCTCTCCATTCAAACCAGAATCACTTTCTAATTTCTTTTTCTAAAATATAAGAATTTTAAAAACCGCAGCACCTTCCTACCTGTCTTCCTTACTGACCCTATCCATACTACACCTTATAGGCCAGTTTTTAATACGGTGACTAATGCCCAAGTAGGCAGTCGCCAGATGAGCTCTTTAATAATAAAAAAAAATTCCATACTACACCTGAGATCCTTATGTTTCGCCTCTTCCTTGCCCCTAGTACTCATTTATTGCATTCATTTCTGCTGCAGACTGTGGGATTATCTGCCTGCTGTGATTGGCTGCTTCCACTCCATTGGGACCTTCAAGCGAGCATTGAAAACCCTCCTTTTCTTTCAAACCTTTACTTAGTTAATGGTCAAGTGCTGTGTGATGGCCCTTGGTTTTGAAGAGGACAATTAAAAATCCCTTTTAATTAATTATATTTTGGTTATCTATTTCCCTTTCTTGGCTGACTCGTATTTTCCTGGTACACTGTATTAACCTTCCGTTATTCAACACATTAGTTTTGGTAAAGTTATTTTAGATTAGGTTGTATAGGTTAATTTATAGTACTGGTAATAAAGTTAAGTTATCATAAACTAGGTAAGCCTATTCTGGTTAATTTACATTAGTTTAAATTTTGCTAATTTAGATTAAATGAAGTTAGGTTAAGATAAATTCATTTATATTAAGTATGTTACCTTAGTTTCCTTAAGTAAGTTTAGGTTCAGGTAGCTTAAGTTAGGTTAAGCTAGGTGTAGGTTAGATAAGGTTAAATTTTGTCACGTTATGTTTAGTTCTGTTAGGTTTAGTTAACTATATTGCTTAATTAATTTTATTACGTCCGTGCCGTGATTTTTCTTAGGAATGATGTTACTGGTCGTTTGTAAAGAAGAGGGACACTCCTTTTGAAGAAGATTATGTATGTGCAAGAGTATATTTTGAGTTGGGAGGAGGTTTAGTAAAGATCATACCAACGTCCCAAGTTAAATATCAGCACCTAGCGTAGAGTGTGTACGGATAAGATGTGATAAGTGAGGTATGCAAGATGATTAGTATGAAATGTGCAACTTCGGAGAATTAAGGTGATCCCAACGTAAAACCCCAACTCAGTTGAAGAAGAAAGTTCTGTAGAGTGGTGTGGAGGCTTGTAGTGGCGATAAAATGAATGGAGTAAGAAAATGAATATAATCATAATAACCATTAATAATATTATTATTTTGCATTGTGTGAATGTGGTTTTAGTTTTCGGAATGTCTCTTTCTGGTTAAATAAATTGATAAAGGTTAACTGATAGCATAGGGTGTGTGATTGGTGTGTATGATTGTGAGTCAAATTTTCCAAGTTCCAGTTATAGCCGAAATGAGTTGGGATATGATAATAGAAAGAGAGAAACAGATAAGGATAGACAGGGAGATTAATAGGAAGAATGATTAGAGACCAAGAGCAAGACATTTTACAAGGAGTCGCAAGTAAGAGAAGGACATAAGTGGGAAAGCCCTAACTTAAAGCTTAAGAAAAATCATAGTGCAGTAGAAGGTTCTCTCTACCTACCTCTCTGTAGAGGTATACGAGTTAGCCGAGGCAGTTAAGAAATTCCGAGCGTGTATAAATATATATATATATATATATATATATATATATATATATATATATATATATATATATATATATATCGAGGTCTTTCTCATGGCGAAGAAAACTAATGAAAGGAAAACAAAATCCACCTGGGTTTCTCTAAGCCACTCTACCTCCTCTCCGGTAACATACAAACTGGCGAGTTGGATAAAAATGGTAAATTCAGGAGACAGTTATTCTTGACCTCAGCTCAAAAGGCCTACCCTTCGAGGGCGTACTTATAAAAAAAACAATTCAAAAATTCAATCTTTCGATCTCGTAATACGCTCTCCCAGAGCTACAAGACGCCAAGCCCGGCTGAAATGATACCCACTTCTGTCGATTCAACAGAAGATCTAGTTTCCCTAATTTCAAAATGTCGAGGAAGAGAAATAACAGACGACCAAAAGCCATAACACCCTCCGGTCTCCCCTTGCTATCCCCATCCCCCTCCCCAGCTCCCCTTTACTCCGGTGAAGTAAGTCTAGTATAAAATGGTCAATCAAGAGAGAAAGTGTACTTTTTCGTTTTCGTCACGACATCGAGAAGAACTTGCCAGGATAGAGTCCCCCAGCAAGCTAAGAAGGACTTTCATTTTCGTGGGAAATACGAGATTGCACCAAGTATAATCGGCACAGTTCGATCACCCAAAGATCGTCAAGTGATCTTACCTCCAAGTACCATCGGCACAGTTCGATTATCAAAGATCCTCAAGTGATCTTACCCTATCTGAGTTTGACACACCAAACTAGATAGATTCCTCACCTAAAAGAGAAGTTCTACAAGCGAAACCAAATCTCTAGAAAAGCATACAACCATATGCGACCCTCGTCTGAAAAAACCGTTTCAAGGACATAAACGTTCAACTCCTCGCCTTCTCAATCGGGGTTTGTTTTGATTCCTGATTCTTCTACGCCGACCCGAAATTCCGTGTGCCGTCACTCGTCCACTCCTCGTTCGAAGTAATGCCATCTATTAAGAATAAAAAAAACTACACTAACGACGCCTCTCCAGCCCAGATTCGATTGAAGGTATTTCGTTTGGATTCTCTGGATAAAATACCTAATGTGAGTAATCAATTCTATCGTTATGTCCCCGTGTCTTTAACGTAGAGTATTTTGTATATCTTAAAGACGAATTCTTTTTAAAATAAATTGTTCTGCCTTAAAGAAACCTGAAACCGAGTGTCGGTAAAGGGACTTAAGAAAAATTTTTAAGTTGTATTTTGTACAGGTATATATTAATTTTTGTTTCAGTTGATTAATGTACAGTAAAAGTCTATTTTGGTTGAAGTTTTAAATTATCTTTGAATGAGTTGCGTCGGCGGTATTTAGTATATTAAAGAGAGAACTCTCCTTTTTATTTATTCAATAGAATAAAGATAAGAAAAGCGCTCTTAGAGATCGATGCTGAAGCGATCACTGGAAGTACGAACTTACAACACATTTTTATTAATCATAATAATAAATAAGAATAATAATTATAATCTCGGCTAACCTAAGACACTCTCCAACCCATATTTGCAGACAAGGAAAAGTAGAATAGATGCCTGACTTAGGTGAGGGAAGGAACATAACCAGGAATCTTATACTAAAACTGAAAAACTATTTTAGTAATAAAATTATAGGGCCTACATCAATCCGGAACTACCTTTCCGGCTTCATAGTTTACGAAGAAAGCATTCGCTATGAAACTTTAAAGTACTAAAATAAGACTCAATCCTATCCTTAAAGTGCTCAACCTTAGAACTATTGACTACCCTTAAAATTAGCTCATTCTATCTCTTCCATATTCTAAATGTGAAGTAGTTGCTTACCAGAGTAGTCCTGAACTTTGGAAGTTCAAGTTCATGAATGTGGATCAAAGTCATATTTTGACTAAGGTTGAACAACTTCTGGTGATCAATTTTCTCAAAGCATCGAAGAATTATAAACCCCTCTATCTGTTGTCCATACAGGTTCCTGGTTTCTAGCGAGAAGAAACCGAGCTCTATAAGTGCGGCTGGTAGTCTCTGTCTCATCGACGGGATTAGTTTTGTGACCCTGGTCACAAAAGCCGCAATTTTCGAAGGCTGGGGACTAAAGCTGAACCTCGTACTTTAAGTCAGTTCGTACCAAGGATGGCGAAACAATTTTCTTGTTCCATCAACTGAATTGCCTCTTTATTTAACCTGTAACTGAACCTTTTTTTCTCTCTGTTAACGCAGAGTCAGGAGTCCTTTAAGTAGCTGCTGATCAGTACAGCTATGTTTTTCTTATCATCGATGGCCCTTAGAATGTATCGTGGTAGAGAATACTCTGACATGTGCCTCGCATAACCAATGTGTATCACTATATATTGTCTAAGTTAAAGGGCACCTGCTACGAGTCTGGGCATTCTCCTATCCGGCGTAGGTCAGCCTTCAACTTCCAGATGCTTGCAGCTGACACTTCGCTCCCACACAATTATTGTCGTCTTCAAACATGGTCATTTAGCTAAATGATTCATCGTCTATATAGTATGTATAGATAATAAATAACACAGGGCCAAGCAGAGAGCAGCCAGAGACTGTTCTCTACGCCAACAACCAGGAATAGAGAGAGGCAGACCAAAAGAGTGAGACAGAAAGAGAGACACAGACAAACAGAGAACAATGTTATGGAAAGGGAACACACATATATATATATATATATATATATATATATATATATATATATATATATATATATATATATATATATATATATATATATATATTGAGAGAGAGAAAGAAAAAGAGACCGGCAGACAGATAACTATATATGTATATTGAGAAAAGGAAAGACGGACAGACATAGCTGCAGAGACAGGGGCGCTCTCTATGGTTACTCACCTTTCTTCATTACCATTTTAAGCTTTGAGTTCGCCTCCCATGCGATTAGTTGGATAGGCGCTTCTTCGTATTAGACGGCGTCCTCCGCATTTGCATTCTAAACTAGCGTGTAATGGCCTATCAGAGCGACGGTTGGCTTCCGAGCACCACACCATGGCTGATTCGGCTTAAATTACAATGTGTGTACACAGTAGGCTGTAAACGATGGAGAACATTCACAGCGTCAAAAAGGGATTCTTACAAAATCTGTTTATTTAGGTGTTGTTCTTTTTTTACACGCCAATGTATTTGTAAGAGCTCAAGAAAAACAGAATCATTCACTTATCGTTATTACAGTTATGATAAATGCCAAGGTTTGAGGAAATCTGTTTTTTTTTCTGATTTGCTCTTAAGTTAAATTGAGTTTACATGAATATTGCCTGCTTTTTTTCATTCATGCTGAAAAGTTTGTTCTATTTTTACAGTTAAAATGGCTCCGAATTATGAAGAAATATGAGGTAGAATTTCTACAAACTCTTCTCTATCTGAACCTTTTTCAAATCAGTACCTCTCTTTTGCATCGGAACACTAAGATATTACAGGATCCACCCAGACGTTAAAAGAAGATATGCCGCAATATTCCGACTCAGCAGAGAGATAGTCTCGAAATTGCCCCGTGATAGGCCCCGAACGGCAGCCAATGGATCTTCGAATGAGCTGTTTTATTGCATACATTTATCAGGATGGCAGATGTGTACTTTTTTCCAATTCGATGGGAATAATTTCCTTACCATTAACGATATATTCTAATATTAATCATATTCCTATTGTTGAGAGTGGCTTAAAACAATTTACTGATAATCTCATAATGAAGATTACGAATTATCAAGAAAACATGATAGCTATTAGTATTAAAATAGTTATCATACGTGCATAAATATTAACAGCCATTTTGAGATAAAAATAGGTAAATGTGGACTAGTTAAATAAGCTATAAATGCTTCTTATGGAAATAACAGAAATCAAGGTTCTTCCCCAAATTAATTGTGTAATCCAATTTGAAAATGTTCACTCACAAGAAGGAAAGTATGATGGATAAGAGAAAGAAATAAAGCTTTAAAAACAGTAAATTTTTAGAAGCAATGAAATCAGTGTTTGCAGGAGGGTAAGAAAATTCTAAAGAGAAAGTAAGCCTCAAATAGCCAATCTTGAAACTCCTGATAAGTTAGTGGGTATTATTGCTATCCATTCGTCGCCTATTTAGCTAGGGGTTAGACAATAATGGAGGGAACAGACATTAAAAGTAAAGTGCCACTCAACAGAATGAATAAGAATAATGAAAAAAATAAAGACAAAACACTGAAAAAACCTGTTTAGGTAGGCTTTTTCACGCATATTCGCACAGTCTAAAGCCTAGCTCACTGAATAACTACATGCAGTTTCATGTGGGATCCCTACCACGGGAAGATAAAATAGTGCCGTCACAGCAAAGTAGCTTCGATCAGGGGAACGAACACTTTGTTACTGTTCACTCCTATAGGCCAAAATACCAAATGGTAGATGACAGCAATTCAAGTTCATTAAGACCAAAATGGTAGGGAAAGTTGCAGTGAGTAACCCTTCACTTTTGACTGCTAAAACAAAATTAAATATTTCAAAAAAATAAATAAAGGAACATATATAAAATTAAAGGTAGAAAGGCGAGCATTGCCATGAAAGAAGAGGTCACCCTTTCCGCTGACGAGTGGAAGACGTTATTGTTGAAGAGTAAGAGTATGCAGTAATACTATGCCTAAATTTGAGGAATCCAGACTAAATACAACCTTTAACATCGCTCCAAGTGCAAAACATAGCCTTTCGCTATTGGATATAACGTCTAGGTGAGATTTTATTTTGTTGGTGATTAAGCAATTGATTTTGGAACTCAATATTACAGTATAGAACCCAATTTTCATATCATGTTACAATTCTGTCCAGAATTAGCTTATGGGCATTGAGAGCCAAAGGAGACGAAGTATTATTTACTCGTTGTAGACTTTGTCCTTCAGATAGTTCATGTGCACTCAAACGCAAACTTAAGTCGCGTGTGACTATATCTTAGGTTGCTTTACATTTTCTTACGAATGATATAATTGTCAAGGTCCTCTCAAAGTTAGCCCGGGAATGAATTTGTTTTGGCAATAACATCATAACTATTCGGCCTATTCTAAATAAATTTGAAACCCTTATGTTGTTTCACATTCTCTTTCTATTGATAGAATTGACAAGGTCCTCCCAAGATTATTCCAGGAATTATTGAATAAGTGAGAGCACGCTATTTTGGTCAGCAGACATTGTTTGTAACCAAAAAGCTCTACGCAGTACTAAAGTTTTTTATAAATAGATTGCAGCAGATTTAAAACAACTTAAACAACTCTAAAAATACTTTTGCATTTCTTCTAAAAATGAAATAAATTTATTGAAACCATAATAGATATTAAAATAATCCAAATGGGATGATAGCTGGTGCCTGAAATTTAATGATTGTTTTTATTGAATTGTGTTTTTCTCAGTTGATAGACAAGAAATTATGTTACCCCATTTGACCTTCACGTCTTGGTCGAGACCCCTAGAGTGGATCCTGAAAGGAACGTAAAGATTAGAATGACACCGCTGATTAACCCGAATGCACCAGGGGTCGGCCATCCTTGTGGAGAAGGGGGAAGTTGTCTGGGTAGTATTGTCCTTTTGGATACTAACTAGTGTGGAACCCTTCGTGATCCACGGGTGGGGGCATCCGTTCTTATTCAGAGTTATGTGAATGATAATACTCAAGAATAACGGAGAGACACGGGACCGGTTGTACTAAGTGGAAGGGAATGGAAATGAGGGTGTTGTTGCGAGTAGCTATGTGCGTGATGACGCGTGCGGGACCCCCTTACCAACGCGGGTAAGTGTCGTAGAGTCAAGGTCGTTGAGTGACCTTGTACTGACTCTCCTCAGACGGAACAGGAGGGAGAAGGGAGTCAAAATGAACGCGTGAGAAAACAATAATAAACTGAGTGCGAGATGTGGCATAAGTTAAATAACTTTTAGGGGTTCTGGGTTGAGAGAAACTGGTTATAGAAAAATATTTTACAATATACAAAAATAAGGAATATAAGTAATTCTACAACGGATATACAACACGAAATTAAGGGGGGGGAGGGTAACGGAAGTACAAAATCAAGGTCACGCAGACTTGGGGTATTACGGGCCTCTATAAGACTCGTTCACTGGACGTACGAACGAACTCTTGGGGGAAAACGGGTAAGCTGAGTTCTTAGGGAGACTCATGTAAATTGGATGGGCTGTGGCCTGACGACGACGGGGGTTTGCAATGTCTGATTGCAAACACTTTGTTTAACCTCGCTGAAGATGAGCCAGGAAGTACACCAGGCGAGAACAAAGCTGACCCGAGGTTGATAGAGGTTTGTCTGTTGACTAGCGTCTATCCGGCGAAAATCCTTATCTTCGGCTGCGAGCGAGACAGTCACTTCACGGGGCTGGCGGTAACGGGATGGCGCTTGCTACGCACAGGGTCTGCACGGTACTGCTATCCGCAACTGTGCTCGTGACTGTACTGGCAACTGTACTGAAGTGCATCACCCGAGGCGCCGGAAGGATAGGGCCTTATCAGACGAGGCGCGTCCTGCGTTGATTCTCACGGTCGCTCGGAGATTCCGATTTGCTTTGAACTCACCCTGCATCGAACGTTCTCGTTTTCCGCGCCGGCAGTACACCAGTTCTCAGGCGCTTTATGTACAGGTGAGGTTTTCCGTCTCTTTCTGGCAGTAAGCTTTCAGCATATCCCTCAATGGGCGGCCAGCTCGTGACGCCACTAAAATATTTTTGTCCGCGCTCGCTGGATTCGAAGCCATTCCACGATGCTGAAAGACAAAGGACTTATCCACTACAGTTTATCATGGAATCCGAATCATAATTTTATAAGGCCTATGGCATCGCCCCTGGAGCTATCCATAAATATAATAGATATTTGAACCTAATTCTTTGAATTAAGGAGGAATATGATAGTGAATAAGTAAATTAGAATCATAAGATCATGGATATTTTTTTTCGTGCTTGCAACGATTCGCAAAATCTCAATTCTCATCTTCTGGCAGGATACCAGGAAGATTACCAGTACAAAATGCAGTGATTTATATTGCATACCAAAGGACCAGTTTAAGAGTTTTACAATGAAATATCACTAAATATTTAGTAAACAAAAGAAAAGCTTGCAGAAATTTTAAAGTAGTAAGTATAATGGTATCCCGAATAGGACAAGCGGCAATAGACGAGTATTGATTAATTGGCCATGATCGAGACTTCTAATTACGAGAGAGATAATAGTTCGTATGGTGAGAATTAACTTCTAAATAATGGACTTTGTGTGAAAATATTGTAAATTACGAATCCTCGTTTAGAATCTCTGTTAAACAAGGCTCTAGGGACCATTAAACGATATATTACGATGACAGTTTATTAGACATAATTCTAATTCGGCAAGCTTCTTTAGTAAGTAGCGTCCAACGTGTTGAAACTTTGGTTCCCGGTTGAGAACTATATCCATGCTTCAAAAGAATGAAGAGTCAAAATTGTTTTGAGAGCCCCTTCCCCCCCTTGAGCATTGCACCACAAATTTAAGCGGATAACCCCATCAGCAAGCCTTTGAGAATTTGAACAGGAGCCGCAGATTAAAGTCATTTTATTAAATCATAAAATTTTAGGTTTTTGTAGTAGCGAATTCTATTCATCAAATAACACTGTTTTTTTCAGTCTTCTAGGCGAAATACTTTGATGAAATCATACTTGGATCACCTAAACAGCTCCGCCTTCTTCAGCAATTGTGTGATGGTATGCATTGACGAAATCTCCCCTCACGGCCACAACATGGAATAAATTCTTTGATTAACACAGCCAATGTACCATGGAACTAACATCACCACTTTTTCTAGCAACCTCCTTAAAAAATTCTCGCAGAGATGCTGCGAAGGGTACGCCATTTTATAAAATAAATAAATGAAGGTGAGCGAACTCAATTTAGCTTTCTCACTACACTACCTCTCCTCATTACCTTATTGCCTTCCTCTCTTTGTTTCTCTCTCACTCTTTCTCTCTCTCTCTCTCTCTCTCTTTCTCTCTCTCTCTATATATATATATATATATATATATATATATATATATATGAGGAATTAAACCACATTCTCCAAAGACAATTTAATTCAGAACTGTTCTGAATTAAATTGTCTTCGGAGAATGTGGTTTAATTCTTCATCTTTTCTTGCGATATTGCATTAATTTTCATCATATATATATATATATATATATATATATATATATATATATATATATTATGGGGTCAGGTGGACAAAGATCGTACTGCTAGTAGTTTTTGGTCGTCAAAACTAAAGTATTAGCAGTAATTCAATGTGCCCAACAGGTATCTCACATAAATACCTTTATTTTCCATTTACAGAACTTTGAAATATGTTTGTTAGTTCAGATTTAAGGTGTCATTTAAAAAAAAAAGTGTTTTAATACGGATCGTAACCATGTAGGAAACGCTTCGTATCTTCTCGGTACCATTTTTTGCCTTTTATTATATTCATCAACTAAAATTAAAGGATCTCCTACTAATAAAGGATACACAAATGTTAGGAAAAGACTTAAAATATAAAAAAATGGTTGGAATTGTTATTTTACAAATTTTTACATAAGTATCAAAAATAATATAAAAATTAATAAATGTATTAATTTTATACAACATTTTTGAGAAAGTAATGCACAGCCCTCATTGTTTATCATTAAATAAATATATTAATAACCTCATTAGACAATGAAAAATCATACTGCAATAATGCAAGTGGAAAATTGAAAATTGGATACAAAATTGGATGCAAAATAGATTACAAACCTCATAGAGTCGGCATGAATTTTCAAATTTAAAAAAATATTTTAAAAATATAATCACTAATCCTGTTACTTAATGCATTTAACAAAACACTGTATATAAGTAAAACTTGCATCCAACGTAAATTAAGTTAGATAATAACACAAATAACATCACTTTACACTGATTAAATAGGTCAACTTCGCACTTTTAAATCTTTATTCGTTTTTTCACATTTAACACACAAAACAATGTTATGAAATCAAATTACAGTAGTTTCAAAACGAAATATTTTTCACGAATTTCCAAATTTTGCGAGGACTTTGTACTACTCGCCATTTTATGTAAACTGTAAACACAGAAATTCCCACGCTGACCACCGTTATGTAATCACACTCATTTTTCTTCCCAATGATCATATTCACCATTGAAACTACAACCAGCGGAATCACGAACACTCTTGGTTATAATGTAACTTGTAAAACTTACATTAAACACTTAAAATATCAAAATCCTACCTAGCAAACAAAAATGGCGTCGGAGCTCCGCGGGAAGAAGAAGGAGCTGACGTTATATCAGAGCCTTTTTTTATGCCAAAGATAAACTAAATCAAACCCAAAATTTGGCAAGAAGGCCTTTTGTACGCCCTGTGTCCACTTCACCCTATAAATGACTATCATTCTCTATTTCGCTCCCTCTTTATTTCTCTTTCTCTATATCTATCTATATGCCAATCTAACACTTTCTCTCACTCCCTCTTTCTCTTTTTCTATTTCTCAATCACTCTCCCTCTTTCATTCCGTCTCTCACTTTTTTTCTGCTCCTCTCAATGCTTTTTCTACGTCTCTTTCTCTCTGCATCACTCTCACTCTCTAAAATTTTCTCCTCGTGCCTTTCTTTCTATCTGTATCTGATCTGGCTCTCTCTGTGTTCCCCACAGCCCCTACGACGATCTCCCTCTCTCTTTCTCTCACTTTATTTCTCTTTCTCTCTCTATAACTCTTCTTTTCTCATATTTTATGCATCTCTGTATCACTGTCTCTCTCTGCCCCATTTTCTCTCTCAAGTTCTCTCTAATTTTTTTTTAACTTTTCTCTCTCGCTCTCCTTTTCTATCTGTATCTTTCTGTATCTCTCATTGCCTCTTTCACCGTGGCTGACTCACTTTCTTTACATCTATTTATCACTGTCTCTCTTTCTTTTTGCCACTCTCTCTGACTTTTTCTCGATTTCTCTCTGGTTCTCCCTCTCCCTCTCTCTGCTTCTATTTCTATCTTACTCTCTCCTTTTCTCTCACTTTTCCTCTCTTTCTGCCTCTATAGATCACTCTGTATCTCTCTCTCAGCCGCCCTCTTTGCCTCTATCTCTTACTATCTTTTAGCCGCTCTCTGTCTCTCTCTTTGCCCCTCGCTCTGCTTCTATCATTTTGCCTCACTCTATCTATTAGTTATACTACCAAACACTCTCTGCTTTTCCCTAAGCCACTCTATATGCCTTTCTCTGTCTGTCTCTTACCTAGTCTTCCTCCCTCTCTCTGACTCTCTCTTTCTCTGCCATTCTTTTCTCTCTATCCCAATCTCTCCGTCTCATTGTCGCTCTGCCACTCGATCGTTCTCTCTCTCTTTGCTTCTCTGAACCACATCGCTCTCTGCGTCACTCTTTTTGGCTCTCTATTTGCCTCTCTAGCTCCATTCCTCACGATCTGCTTCACTACCACTATAGGTATTTTTTTGTTTCTTTCTTTATTCTTATATTTCTGTCTCTCTTTATTCTTCTATATCTCATTCTTTGTCTCTCTTTTTCAGCCTCACTCTCTTTCCCTCTTTCTGCCTTTCTTACTAAATCTTTTGTCTTTCTCTTTCTCTCTATCTATCTTTCTATCAACCGTGATCTTTGCCTCTCTTGCTGCAGCTCTCTCCCCCTCTCTCCACCTGCCTCTCACTCACTCTCCCTTTCTCTACCTGTGTCTTTCTTAATCTCTATATCTCTCTCTGCTTCCCTCCCTTTGCTTATCTCTCCCTCTTTATCTGTTACACTTTATCTGGCTCTCTCTTTATCTGGCCCTCGCTCTTCCTTTCTCTCGATGTTTATATCTCTCTTCCTTGTTCCTTTTGACACTTTCATGGTGTTAAACTCTCTTTATCTTCTCTCTTACTCCATCTTTCTCCGTACCACTCTTAGTTATTCTATATCTCTGTCTCTCTATACTTCTCATCTCTATCTCTAACTCTCTTTCTCCGTCTTCTCACTTTATCTACATCTCTCTCTCCCGGCTTCTCACTCTATCTGCCTCAATCTCTTCCTCTCTATCCCTCCTCTTTCTCTTTCTCTCTATTCCTGCCTCTCTCTACCTCTTGTCTTACCTACTTCTGTATCTACCTTTATATTTCTGCTTTGTTCTCTCTAGTTCTCCTTCTTTCTCTCTCTTCATCTCTTTTGCCTCTCTATTTCCCTTTATATCTGACTCTCTCTCTCTCACTGTCTCTGCTTTTTTTCCCTTCATCTATATCCTCTGCTTCTTTATTTGCCTTTATCCCTGATCCTTTTTCTCTTTCTCTGCCTTTTATCTATCTTTTTCTCTGCTTTTGCAATCTCTGCGCCCCTCTCTCTCTCTGCCTTTCTTTCTGCCTCCTCTCTCTCTCTCGCTAGTTATCTTTCTGCCACTCTTCCTCTCTATTTGAAGATCTCTCTTTACCCACTTACTGGTGGATACTCCCACGTTGGAACGCCATTTTAAATTATGTTAATAACAACGAGCAATAACCAGCTCTTAAGTAGTCAACTTGTGTGAGTTTTAGTCGCCCAGCTTTGAATTCCGTAGCACCGACTCCATCACCAGAAGCGATAGAAAACACACCCAAATTTATTCCATCTTTTATTACTTGGGAAGACTAACATTTCTTACAGCCATTATACTATATATCCCCAACTGTTAATTGATGGACACAACATACCAAACCAGTTTAGGATCTATTCATTTGTACCTTTTGTTTGGCATTCGTTGTCATTTTGTTTATTCTCATTTTCCGATATTCCTACCTAATTATATATATTCACTTTGGTTATCCTTATATCCTTTCTTCCGTCCTTTAAGATCAATAATACAGATATGCGTGTAATTGATTCGAAATGATCTAAATGTTCTGATTTGACAAGGTGGTAAATTTAGTATGGGAAATATTACACTTTAGTAATTTTACTTTCCTTGTTACTCATATCTATATATGGGAATTTTGGCTTAAATTTAATTTAAATAATTTTTCATACTCATATAATATGTTTCATTGATATTAATACCTTATATTATTTAATATTTATTATTATTAATAGTTTTGGTTGCTTGCAACAACTATGGATTATTTACACCTGAAGCTTGGTATTATAGATGCCATTATGTTTGTAAATCTCAGGGTTATTAACCCTTTGGTTATGGTGTGTTCAAGTTATTTGCAACCTCTGTGGGTGACTTATAGCTACACCACTTAGAAAAAATGCTATTATGAAAGGTCAAGGAGAATTGAAGTCTTCAGATCCGGAACCAGCTCAAGGACACAAAAAATTATTATGAGACCTGGTAGTGAGCAACTCTAATAAAGAAAATGAAAACTAACTATATATATATATATATATATATATATATATGAATGTAAAAACATCCATACACAAAGATATATATATATATATATATATATATATATATATATATATATATATATATATATATATATATAAACTAAGTCCATAACTGAGCTATATTTCTCTTTTCAGTTAATTGATTTTAAAATTTAGACTAGAAAATTGTATATATATGCATACAATTATACTTGTTTATGAAGACATACGCACACACATATACACACTCAAGGGCAAAAGTGACATTCCTCTTTGTAACGATTACTTAACTTGAATCAAATTATAATCAAGGTAGAGGGAATCATAATGAAAAATTTTGAGAGAGTAAATTACCTAACAAGGAGCAAAAGCAGAAGGTTGACCACCCTGGAAGTATTGTCCATGAGTAAGCAAGCATACATCCATCTTAAATCGGGCTAAGATCACTTGTTTTCTCCTAGATACAGAATTAGGGGAGTTCCATTTTCAATCAAAAGCTTTATATGCTATTTTCAAAGGTTCTTTTACGGTGCGATTGACCATGTCATTCAAACATCGTATATGATGACCAAGGAGATGAGTTCTTTTAACTAAGAGTAGCCAAGGATGACAATTTCCCCACCAATATAGTTGATTTTGAGGGTTTCTCTATTTAGTCATTGTCCTAAATACCAATATGGCCAAGCATATTAAAAAAATCATGAAGTCATATACAAATTTTCCTTTTAGAAGGAAATAATTTATCCTATTGATTGTATAATGTGATGTGGATTATGATTCTAATGCCTCTGGGCCAGAAACCGAATCAGTGGAATTAAAATTTGCCACTAACAAGATGTTTATCAATGACTTTATGTCTTATAAAGTGCAGAAAGTTTTTCTGTCAAAATTGAGCAATGAGGTGGTAAATGGTAATGCAGAAACCTCTCAAACTTTGAGAGCGTAGCTAGTATCATCTGCTGTTTGAGAACGAGCTGTGTAAAAAAAATTGCAACTCCAAGTTTTCATATTTATGTTGAAGCGCTATAAACCTACTATTATATATTGAGCATATTGGGTAATTTTGAGAGTGATTGGTGAAGATTCTTTTGATTCTGCCGATGAAATGGTATGGAATGAGACCCAGAAAATTTAAAACTGATATCTGAAACTATTCTTGATATGTTGTGCAACCAAATGTTGTAATGTTATACGTTATGACACAGAATTAAATCCCAATATAAATCACCGTGAATCGTGAGGCGGAAGGAATGTCTTAACATTTAGATGTGATGTCCATTGAAGAGTAAAAAATGGCGAAGGTAAATGATGGAGCATATTTCAAATTCGCGAGGAAGAAGTATAGTTGAAAAACTCAGTGAATATAGATATAAAGCAATACAGACTCACCCTCTCCTTCTCACTCTCTCACTCTTTGCAAGAGTTTAGAAAACAACTGTCCGAGGAGAGATCGATTAGGCAAGCTGCTAGTGATCAATGCCCTTGTTGAGTTATTTTCATTGAGAATAATTCTCTGCCTATGAATTTTCAGCCTTTCTCGAATTCATTTTAGTATGTTATCCTTTATTCTGTGGCCTTTTAGTGTTATAAAGAATACTTTATATGGCACGGTTTTAAAAGCCTTTTAGAAATCGATATAATCAATATTTATAACTTTAGCCTAGTCAAATGTTGTGATTATTTCATGAAAAAAATCGGGCAAATTAGTTAAATGTGATTATTCGCTTAGTAAGCTCTGCTTCCTGTCAATCATTAAATCATTTATCTTCTGTTTATCAAGATAGACTCCAGGAGTTTCCTAACTACCTAAGTGAAAGAAATGTGCTGAAAACGTCCATGATCAATTTTTATACCTTTTTTGAAATTTTGTGTCATATTCTCCTCTAATTACAACTAGGTTTAAACCGTAGGCAATCGAATTCTTTCGTAGATTAGATTTATTTTATCGGAAAGGGGGATTTACAAATTTTTATTTTATTAATAAAAAACTAATTTCTTTTTCGGTTGTGTCATTATTTGAAAGTGTAGTGTCTTCATTGGATTTATCACGCCTTATATTGTAAGTAGAAAAACATTTGAAAAATGTATTCCAGAGCATCTCAAAAGAGCCAAGGAGTAAACCTCAAAGAAGAGGAGCTGAAAAAGTAAAAAGATCAATATTTAAATATGCTTCTAAATTTAACTTAAAAAACCCCATTTTTTAAGGTTGTAAGATATATTAAATGTTCTATGAGAAATATCCTATGGATACCACAAATATTTATTAATATGAGTTTGAAACCTTTTTCTAATTAGGTCGGAAATTCTGGAATAAAATTATATTTTTATGAATATCAAGGAAATTAAATAGCAGTTCCTATGTAAATTATTTCTGGATAGCAATTTTGGAGAATAGATTCGTCCAAATGTAAACCCAATGTTTATTTTTAAATATGTTATATAGGGTGACTTAAATATACTTGGCTATTTAATCAATTCTTCTTGTACATAATTATTTTAAGTGGAATTGCTTTAATAATTTCACTTATGAAAGATAATGTAAATAATACGAAGGGCTTCCTCGATAGCTGATCAAATTATTGTTTTCCATTTATAAGAGTTTTACTTGACCTGCCAATCATCTTGAAGATATTATATGAACGAACAAGTCTATCGTTGTATTTGTTTTGTCATAAGAAAGTGAATATTTTCTGTTGTACAATTTATCTGGCAGAGGTTCAAAATATGACAAATTTTATTTCGATTTATCAGGATCGATCTCCTTAAATGATCGGAGAGCCTTAATGGCTTCATGGCCTTATTTGAAAATAGTTTCTCGCAAAGGAGAAACTTCGGCTGTTGTTTATTAGTACGAGAATGAATTAATTCTAACTTCAATGAATATTTACCCCTTTTTTGTGTATGTCTATCGCTCCCAAGTGAAATATAAACTTACAGAGCCCCCTTTTAACACAACAACGCCCACGTTGGGGACCACTGGAGTATAGCCTAAAAGAGAATTAGCACCTAACTTAATTCTTTTTACCTCGGCTTTTTAATCGTGTAGTTTAGGTATCATGAAATAATGAGGTTAGAATATGAATCAATTTTTTAATAGTATTTGAACCTATTTAAGTCATTTTGCTCTAGGATATAATGAACACTACACCCAGCCTCAATATATAAGTTTTATTACACATCTCCTTGTATAGATTGTATATTAGTGTTATTACAAATACTAATTCATTATATCAACTTTCCACCTATTGCAATTTTGTTTCAGCATGCTGTTCCTTTAAAGTTGATTTTAGTTAGTAGTGTTCGACAGTGCAATCTCAATCTACCCCTAAACACTGCGAAATCTTAATTAAGTTGTTTTTATTTTCTTTATATCAACTTAAAATCTTTAATGTACCTTACTCTAGTATCGGCAAGAATTACCCTTTATTTAAGCCACTGCGGTGATTCATACACAGAATCATGTCCCTTTTGGCCTACATAAAACGATAATTCCCCTCTGAGAAGTTTTATGCTAAAATCATTCCTAAAGTTCTTACGTCCATAACGTGTTAATGAAGGAGTAGTTTAATCGCAAACATTTTCATGTGATCCTCATAAAACACAATCTCACACATAAAGTTAGCTATTCCGATATATAATCTCTCTTAGAATGTCGTTAGCAATGAAATTAGAAGTAATTAAAATGTAAGTTGGGAAGGAATGAGAGTTCGGTTAATGAGATGGAGATGAAGAATGTGCTGAGTTTGTTTATATTATGTTGTGAATCTTGTAAAACAAATGAAGTTTACATATCATTTAGTGGAGCGATTTATAAAATGAAAACAAGCTTAATATATGCTATAACAAAGGTGATAGACAATTACGTGTTGGGGGTTATTTTAAGACTGGTGAAGAGAATAACTATTGGTCACGGTTCACTATCAGTCAAACCTACAACTTTATCTAGCTATAACTATAATTCAGCCTATGTGCTAGGTCAATTCAATATATTTCACTTGCCGCAAATCAATCACTGTCAATCGGTGGCCTTATTCGATGTTGACCATTTTTGAGAGTACAGATAAAATTGAATCAAATGGATGAAGGATCGATATGTAAAAGACCGTAAAACATCAAGACTTTCAATTATAAAATAATTGCTGACAGCACTCGTCACTTTAAGTTTTCAAAATGTAAGATTTATGGCTCTGAATTTCATTATTTTTTACTTGTCTTTCAAAATAAAAAGGGAGCAGTTTTGAACCCGTAAAAAATATCTGACAACAGGTATTTTTTAATAATATGAAAAATTTATCCATTTTAATTTTTATCTTTTTAAATAACAAAATAACGCAACCAAATTATGCCAGGAAACTAGTAGTAAATATATATTTTATATTGAATCTACATAAATTTCCCCCCAAAATATATCATCTTTTTAAATAACGAACTAAATGTGAATTTAAATATCAGTGGTTGGCACGATATAGATTTCCTCTTGTGGTCTTCAATTTAATAATTTCAAAGTATGGCTCCTAAAAATTGTCTAACAAATTTTAAATGATAAAAATTAGCTTTGTATCCCCTTAGAATCTAAACTTGAAAGGAGATTTATGAGTGCTTAGGTTGTGTTTGTCTCAGAAGTTTTAACAAATGAACATTACCTTTTTGGTAACCACTTTATACAAAATTCCTTGTCACTCATAATATAATCTTTTGTCCTTATTTAGGATGTCCATCTGTTTCTGCTATTCCTTTTTTCTTTCTTACACTTTTTAGAAGGAAATAAATTGTATATCAATTAGCTCTTAAGATTTGTGTTCCTGCCACGAACGAAATCAAATTGTCTATAAAAATAAATGAAATAGCAATGGAATAATTAGTACTCACACTTAAATTTACCAAACTTGAGATCGACAAGTTTATGCAACCAAGTTTTTAATTGTTCATTTCATAGTTTATCAATTCGGTTTTCATCTTAATTAGTCAAATCATTCCATATTTGGAGCTAAAATCTGTAATGGTTGTAAGGTTTAATAAAAGAACTACTTTCCAGTATCATAGAAGTAACAAGGCGGCGAACACTAGGAATATAAAACATATCCACTGCCAAGGTAAGTAATGTAATATTTATATCTTATGATGACTTAATTATTAGGTTAGTTCTCTTATTGGCTCTTTAGTTGAGAGTAAATTAGTAAAGCAATGAAGTAGGAATTGGGTCATTGGTTTGCATTTGCTTAATGCCCATCATCAACAAAGATCATTCATTAAGGCAGGACTTACAGTTTAACGATATATCCCACTCGGGGGCTGCAACTTGTGTTTTATAGAACTGTATTGAGAGAATTAAATATAGAGGGTGTAAAGTTATCATTGCATGTATACTCGTGCGAGTGGATCTATGAAGTTGCTTCCTACGTAAAGCGTCGAATTTTAATAATTATTTAAAAGTTCTTGGTCAGAAAGAAGCGGAGCATTTCCTCAAATTTGGGAATAATTGTTTTACGAACGACACGACTCCTTTATGCAAGTTTCTGTATCCTTTTAGATACTTCTCTGGGCTTTTGTTCAGGACAATATATAGGGACTGTAAAGTGCCTCTGTTAGGCTTTCAGGTAATTGCAAATATTATACTGCACTCATGTACAGGATCGTTATTCTGAGAATCAAATAAAAGAAATCGTCGTTGTTACACAAACTCGCATATTTTCAAAAAACAAAATTTATGTAGTGAAGGTATTAGTTGTAGCTGATGATATTGATATTATTGAAGTTACAGAGACATAAACTTAAAGTAGCTAGTCGCTATAGTGGAAGATATATTTACTTCGGAGGTTTTATCTACCGATTTCGTAATACAAATAGTAAGAAAAAGAACTAAATAGTTGTTTATAGACTAATAAGATAAAGGAAAGTGCATGATATTATTGGTTTTGAGACACTTTCTAAATTAATTTGGCATAATTAACAGTTATATGCGGTGGCTTCAATTTTCCTAACATATATATTTTTTTTAAATGAAACAGATGAAACTACAGAAAATCGGCTTCTCGAAACTTTTTCGACAACTTCTTGCACCAAATACTAAACGAACAGACCTACGAAAAGAATATCCTAGACATAATTTCGATAAATGAAGAGAAGTTTTTGGTATTATGCATTTTGACTTCCCACCATGGTAATAGTTAGTACAAACTAATTCGATTCAATATAAATATTCGCAAAAAATGTTCCGATATTTTTCAACTTACCCGGATTTAAATCCGGTAATTTTCGGGCCTGTATGAATATTTTTGAAATTTTTGATGATAGATTCTCCAGGTAAAGTATATAGAAGTTCAGCGTTCATGATTTTACTCAGCGTTCATGATTTTACTATAAACAATAAAATAGTGCACTATAAAGGTAAAGATTCTAGTAGATCAATCTAGGTGCCTTGCATGGATTAATATTGAGATTAAAAACTATATAAAGGAGAGTAATATATTGTATAACATTTAGAAAACTAGCAATAATTATGGGAATTGGATTCATACCTTTGTAAACGATGCCTTGAAAGAGTAAAAAAGAAAAAGGCTTAAAGAATACCAACCCAAGCCATTTTTAGACGGGTACTGCTTATTACAAAAGTCGTGTTGCACCGTTACGAGGCCCTCAACAGAGGACCCAATGATAATTTTGATGCATTTAGAAACGACTTAATTGTCTTAACTTTTAAATATGTGGTGTGATATAATAATAATCAATATGGCCTTCCTCCAGGGGTGAACATGAACACCAGGCACGACAGGAAGGCCGCGCACACGTTGCAGACGAAGTCCTTCCTAATGCCGGCCACACACAGTTAATGGCGCACTTCAGCTTGTCGATGTTGCTTTGGTGGACCTTGCAGATTTTTCCTCCGATATGTGCTCACACATTGTAGTCGAGAAAATTGAGTTCGGGCGACTGTAGGGGCCTGTAATGAGCCTGTAATCAGCCAAGAACCACACCAAGGGCATCTTTTTGCCATTCAAATTCACGACGCTGAGCTTCATCACGGAGGCCGGGTGCTTGGTATTGGGCATGTAGCAGAATTCGAAGATGTCCTGGCCAAAGCTTATCAAGCGATAGTTCTGTATGTTGATGACCACATTACCGTGATGGTTTTCTTTTATCAGAGAATGTGAATTAGATTTCTATGCATCTTCAAGTCGTTGAGAAGGCGACGGTAGCGATACCAACGTTATTTTTGCATACGATCGGGTATCAGAAGCCTTTGCATGCACCTCATGCTCTCGCCGCCCACCTCTTTGATATCCCTAGATACTATGGCCAACGAGATGTTCTTCGAGGCCACAGTAATTGTGAGCTTCGGGGCACCTTCGAAGGCATTTGAGGTCTTTACCGTTCTTGAGCCTCTCCGCAACTTTCTGGAAAGTCATCCGGATGACGTTGAACCGCTTGGCGATGTCGGAGTTGTTGTTGCCTCCGCCCTGGATACCCAAGATCTCGGTTTTTTACACTTCCACCTCAACACACCTGCAGACAATGGACAAGCCGTTTTAATGACACCTGCTGAAAATTAGAACTTTAACTTGGTTTTGACAGAACCTTTTCTATCACACGTGTAAGCTTCTCAAAAGTTAAAAAACCCCGAGTGAAACAGAACTTTTTTAAAACCAGGTAAATGATCTTAAAGCAATTAGTGAATCATCGAGCTACTCAAGGATGCCAAGTGAGTGCTTACACTATATTCCGACAAGGTAACAGAAATTTTAAATAACATTACGCACATACTTTACCTTTGAGGGTACAATTGATTTACCAACAATCCAAGACGTAATACATTTCATGAAGATATATTTACTTTCAAATTTCAACATAGCTGGAACTGAAACTAGTCTCATTATATTAAGAAAATAAAAATTTCCAAAGGGCTTGATCTGGATGAAATCTAAACAATCCAATTTACAGTGTCAAAAAGGTAACTATTAAACCATCTTTGAAAAGTTTGCAAAAATCTTCAGGAATCGAATACAAGTTTCGGAAAAATCCAAAGAATCAAATTTATCATATTTCGAAAAAAGAATTAAGACCGATTGTGGAAACTTTCGGTCCATTTTCCTTACTTATTTCGGGAAATCCTATAGAATGCCTTCTTAAAAAGATCATTGTGGAGCATCTAAAGGTCATTGAATTAATAAATGACTCGCAGCACTGATTGTCACGACGAAGCTCATGCTTAAATAATATGCTTTATTTTTTCACGAAATGATAACGTTTGACTACGATAGAGCTGTAGATGTATCCCATCTCGAATTTAAAACAACTTATTTAAGACAGTACCAACATATTAAACGATTCATTTAAGTTCTTAAATATCATAAAAGGACATTTTATAGTTTTAAAAAGATATTAACCGAGTTGCTTAAGATATAAAATAACATGAAACTAATTATTTATGATCTAAAATAATGATAAGTCTTAGATAAAAGTTAAAAGATAAAACTTATCATGAAATAAGTTTTTTGACAAGCGGTTAGTGTAAATCACTGATTAATAACGGAAAAGAGAAAAGGGGTAGAAAATTGAAGGAAATAACAAAAAATGAATAAATCAAAAGTAAAGGTTGTACACTAACTGAAAGAAAGATTAAATGCAGATTCTAAGTACCTTTTACGAGTACTTTATGAACAATCTGTACCCAAGGTTTTTAATAATAAAGAATAAATTCTCGTAGTTTTCTTTTGTTATCCTTTGTTATAATTTTGTTATCATTGTTATCTTTTTAAATATCTTTGGAATAACGGTCGTTTAGGTGAGTTTTAATCATAACAAATTTTGATACAACTAAATCCAGTAATTAAAAATAAAAATTAGAGTTTCAGATTTGTGTACTTGTTCCAAACAGTACATAATAGTCATTTTCAAAATAAAGCAAAAATAGACGAGAATAAGCTAATATTGAAAAAAGGTTCGTTGAGAATGAGCAAAAATGAGCAAGAAAAATACAAAAAATAATAAGGTTAGCCTAACTGAGCTAAAAAAGAAGAAATAAGAAATGAATCCGTTTAGTTTAAATAAACCTACGATGGGCGGTCAATAAGTTTTGCAATTGGGATATAAGGAAACGAGATATGAGGAAAGGTGTTATTATTTTTCAATATAACTACCTTCGACTTCAATGCACTTGCGCCACTTGTCCCTGAGGATTCGAATTCCCGACAACCAGAAATCTCCCCTGGACGCCGTCCCCAAACCGGCGTCCACGCAGTACAGCCTTGATCTGGCGGAATAAAAAGTGGTCGCTAGGGGCAAGATCTGGACTGTAGGGGAAATGGTTGAGCTTCTCGAATCCGCACTCGCGCAGGGAAACTTGTGTCACTCTGGCCTTGTGGACTTTCACAACGTTGAAGTCGATCATGGGGCTTAAGGTTTCTAGGGACCCAACGGGCAGAGACCTTGGTCATGGTCAAATTGTCGTGGATGATGTTGATAACACTTCCATGTCATATTCCAAGTTCTCGCTCGATTTCTTCGACCTTGACTCGTCGATTTTCGAGGATCATCCTCTCCACACGGGCCACATTGTCCTCGTTGGTCACGTCTGACGGGCGTCCTGGATGGAGGTCATCTTCAAGAGACTCACGACCATAGCGGAACTCCCTCTTCCAGCGATCAATGGTTGCATAGGAAGGGGAGGTATCGGTGTACACTGCAACCATGCGTTCATGGATCTCTTTTGCATTCTTGCTTTCCTTGCTCAAAAGTTTGATCACTGCGCGGTGCTCAACCTTCTCCATTGTTGAAAAATTTGTGACTGCCGATCTGCGATCAGTTACTGCTCCTTAAATATATGAGGCAGGAGCGTGCGGTTGCAGGTCCTGACTTGTCATAAGTTGTCCTAACACCCCCATAAACATCCATCCCCCTTTCTTTGTTTTGCCCTATTGATTCGCAAAACTTATTAACCACCTCTTGTATCTTCAAAAAAATGTTTGTAAGGAGGGATTTCTAAACAAATTGCTCAAGATGGACGAAGTGAAAATGTGCGGATGATATTCAGCCGTAAATTCTTCTTGGAAAATTGAGGCCAGGAAAGTGAAGGACTGCGAGCAATGCAAATGGGAAGGCAGAAACTTGTACAGATGATATATTCAGTATGGTTGCTCATGTTAAAACTTCTCCTTCCTGGTCGAATGTTTTCCTATCTATAGGTCTACATATAAAAGAAGAACTTGGTTTGGCGTCTATCCCAAAACCATTAATCTCTTACTCCCCATGTCATTCAATTTAATATCTTTAATGAGCCCCTAAATAATACAATCTTACATTTTATTTAGCTCCTATCACGTCGATTGATTATCGGATGAGAGAATGATGCCCCTAAGCATGTATACCTGTCAATAACCTTCTATTTTCCATTTTTACATATAGAGACTGTAAAGAATTATGAATATTCAATTTATTTGTTACCTGTATATAATTATATATATACAGGTAATTTTCTAAATTCACATTTTATCTCATAAAGTATGAATGCAAAGAACATGTAATTTTGATTAGGTTACCTGGGTAGGCTTAGGTAAGTTTAGATTTGGTTAGGAAAAGTAACGGGAATTTTGTTTGAAAATCATCATAGAAAAGCGACAGAGAGTATAATGAGATTGCGTTAATCTCATTAGATAAATATATATTAGACTTTACTTGTCTTAAAACACTGATTCTTTATTGATGTTCTCAAAGTGATCGTCAAAGGTTCAGGCAAATACATGGCTTTCAGAAGTTTGACATTTGAATTCTCCGAAAAGATAATCCTTTGGCGCTCTTACAATATTAATCAACCAATCTGATTGATTATTGGGATTGGGGATTTGAGCTCTTACCCTATCACAGATTTATGGAGTCACTCTGTAACAAAATTTCATTATTGTCTTGTCCTTGGGTTAAAAGGTTTATTTCTCAAGTGTTTGTGGCTTTATTAATAAAAAAGCCAATTTAAATCCAAAAACTTTGCTTTTGTGTCTAGGAAGGACATTGAATTTTTAAATTAGCCCATTTATAGTAATTAACATTATTTTGATGCAAATAGTAAAAATATATCAAAGGTTTCAAGGGTTATGCTTTTTCAGTTATTGTATAAACATTATATACTGTATTTAATATTATAGAAACAGTAATACAAAAGTAATAGGTATTATTTTTTGAAACCTGAACTGCAATGGTAGTTCTCTTACATTCCATATAGATTCAGCACTCATTTAGTCATAAATAAACTGTTGAATTTTCTAGAACTTCCGAGAATTTTTTATATGTTTAAAGAATTTCAGAACATTCTGGCAAGGTAGATGACTTTATAAATGCAAGGAATGTCTACTAAACAGATCAATTTAACTCTAGCCGTCACAGCGCAGACATCGTCACTCGTCATTGTTAGAAGCATTCATCACACATGGCATCGACATGTTGTAAGCATACGACAGACGCATTTTGCGATATCTGCCGTGAATTTATTAACAAAAGAGCCAAAACGTACTCTGTAGAAATATCTGTTATAATGTGTGACGCCTACAAGGCATATTTAGGCATGCCAGTCGGAGATCAAGACAAACCTTGGGTACCTCATTTCACCTGGGAGCTCTGCTAACGAATTTTGGAAGGTAATATATATATATAATTACTGACCACTCAAGTAATTGTTTCTTATGCATGGTAAACCATTCCAAACGTCGAGCAGGCAAAAATGTGCTTGTTTTCATGTATCCAGACTTTCACTCATCTATTACGCCAATGCCACAAAGTTTTGGACTCCTTGTACCCTTTCCTGCAAAAGAGCAGCATTTTTAGAAAGGAAAAGCAATTCCGAAGAGGATGAAGTCTTTGATCCAGATTACAAAGATGCAACTGAGGAGAGAAACTCATACTACCCTAACTAAATAGATCTCAACGATCTTGTCAGAGATCTTGATCTCACAAATTCCAATGCCAAGCTTTTAACTTCGAGACTCAAGCAGTAAAATTTCTTAGATGACAGTGTGCAATATCAGGTCAGAAAAACGTCACCAGTGTTTATCAAGCTTTTTTTACACGTTAAGATGAGCTATTCTTTTGTCAAAATGTAAGCGATCTGTTTGAGGCGATCAGAATCGCCTGTAGCCAAAACGAGTGGAGCCTCTTCATTGACAGCTCGTCCAAGAGCCTCAAAGCATTGCTGCTTCATAAGGGGGCATGTATTAATCTCTTTCCCTTGCTCACTCGGTCCAGCTCAAAGAGGAATACAGCAGGGTCAAGATCTTGCTAGATGCATTGAAATATGAAAAGAACGGTTGGAAGGATATCGGAGACTTCAAAATGGTGACCTTCTTGATGGGTTTCCAAGGCAGCTTTACCAAGTTACCTTGTTTTCTTTGCCTTTGAGATAGCAGGGACACTGTGGCACACTATCATCATCGGGATTGGCCTCAACGGACTGAGTTTATTGTGGAGAGAAACACCGTCAAATGGGAGCTTTTATTGGAGCCACCAAAAGTACTGTTTTCTCCTTTGCACTCACAATTGGGCCTTATGAAACAATTCGACACAGCTCTAGATAAGGAGTCTGTAGCTTTCAAGTACCTCCAAGATTTATTTCCTAAACTATCTGAGGCAAAAGTGGAAGTCTAGTTCTTCATTGTTTCACAAATGAAAAAGATCATGGAGTGAAAGGAGTTTCCCGAGAAGTTCACTAAGACGGAAAAAGCACCGTGGAACAGCTTTATCGCAGTGATTCTGGGCTTCTTAGGTAGTCAGAAAGCCGAAAACTATTAAAGGCTTTTCGAAACTTGGTGAGAAACTACAAGAGGGGTTGCAAGATATCCCTGAAAGTTCATATTTTTTATGCTCATCTTAAGAAATTTAAGGAGAACATGGCAAGCGTTTTCAATAGGAACTAATAGACTTAACCACCGCTATCAAGAAATCGTATAATAAAAATCTGTTGGGAGAAAAATATTTGGAAGCTGATTCATGAGAGTAATTTAGAGTAATAATTTAGACAAATAATTTACCGTAATAATCTACAGTATTCATTGCTTAGAAAATCGCTGATTCGATCGTTACACTCGCTCCAAAGGCGAGATGGAAACCAAAGAGAGAGGGTGAATTATTAATAAATTTTATAAATTGCACTTATTGGCTAAACATGAATTGCTGTACAATTTGCTCAAACTTTACTCTAAACATTTCACTGCACACGAGGTTGAAATCTTAGAGATTTTTTCGTTCTTCATCCTCGAAACTCAATTCCCTTAGAAATTAGATCCGTTATGACATCTTTAAAGATATAAACCGAATTAACTTCAATTTCTCACGAAACTTACCAGCTGGTTAAAGGCTTTTTCTCCTTACACATTTCAACGTTTTGTTTATTGTTAATTTCACATCAAGATAAATTATTAATTAGAATTCCGATAAAAACATGTTTATTCATACCTGAACAAATAATTAGAGTATTTTCTCATATCATTTATATTTATAAAATGAAAGGCAATTTCCTGATTCAGTGCCCCCGTGCATGGACATAAGTCACCGTAATTAAATTTTCTTAATTATTAGGCTATACTAAAAATAAAAACAAAAATGAAAAAAAACTAACAACAAAAGCCAAAAAAACAACAGAAAAACAAGAAAAATAAACAAAACTACAAAAAACAAACAATCCGGCACCTGGCTTCTTATCCTGAACTCAGCACCCAAAGGTTATATATATACAATACCCTCCTAAAAGATCAAACCACTCCGCTCTTCCATATCTTTAGCCAGGCAAAATCTAAGGTTTCGAAATTGGGTTATGATAACCTATATGTATAAAGAGTGTATGAGTAAAGATTACGCAAATCTGAATGAAAAATGAAATTTATCAGCATTAAGCAATTAACTAAAAAAATTAGATGGAAGTGTCCAAAATGATCCGATAAATAGCGAAAATAATTTATTTTCTAAAATACAGATTAAATTATGAGTGGAATAGATTTATTGTAGTTATAAGTATATAGTATTTTTGTATCATGTCGTTTTGTTTCTACTTTATGCAAATGGAAGTTCAAATGAGTGTTCCCATGAGGTCAAGTTAAGAAAATCCTCGACATGCAGTGGGTGAGGGAACGAACACCAGTGCACAGAGTAAACACGAAAATAATAATAATAATAGGAGGAAAAAAAGGGGTATCATCGATTTCCTAGGAAGGTTCGTACCCTTATATGAAAAGTAAAGTTACACTAGACAATACTTTACTTAATAATCCAAAGGCCTATCAACGTAATGAAATTTGATCGTTTTTTTATGAGAAACATGATAAAAAAGGCTTCAGATTATAGAGTCAAAATTCAATCACAATACTTAGAAGAGGGAATTCATTTCAGTAGATAAGGAAATATAAAAAAGATTTACTACGCCCCCCAAAATTTGGGACAGTAAATATTATAATACCTACTTAAGGCAGACCAGTATTTTCTACTTATGTACAAACTCTTTCAACGAAGATTATGCAGAGAGAAGATTACATTATAATCGGCAAAGTTTCCCTATCCTCGCGAATCCTTATGCTAAACGTTAAGAGAATAAATTTTAACATCGGAGAGTGTACGAGTATGTATGTTATCTTTGCCACATAAGTCATTCTATTCCTCGGGTAAGTGTATATTTAAAGGAAGAAAGATGTTGGAAAACGTAAGTTAGATTAGCGTCGTCATCACATCTTTAATTTAGGAGGGTTCTCTTGATGACATTTTCAAACTTAATTTGCCAGAATTCCTAAAAGGAACCAAGTTTTAAGTCAGAGCTTTGCTCAAACGCACCTCTTCAAACTTCAAAAAAAATTATGCTCAAAGGATATCATTATAAAAGAGGGTCTTATACAAAATTCGAAATTTATATATATATATATATATATATATATATATATATATATATATATATATATATATATATATTATATTTATATTTATAAGCTTATGTAAAGGTAATACTAAGAATTACTTAATCGGCCAAAAAGTCTATTGGAATTCCTAAACCCTTTTCAGAAGCGACACCATGCGACTGAGCAACCATCCGTTTGTATGAATGAGAAATTTTCAGAAACCTTTTCTAGAGGTTGGAGCTTCTCTTAAGTAAACGGAAACTTTTAAAAAGGCCTTTTGATTTTCTCTTTTTAAGAGAAATGGATGAATCTCAGTCGTATTGGTGGCACTCCTGAAGAGGCTTGAGGAACTCCAGGAAACTTTTCTAGCTGATTAAAGAATTCTTGCTATTATCCTTACCTATTTTTTTTTTTTACATTGCCGTTATTTTTCTTTTTTCAATATATATATATATATATATATATATATATATATATATATATATATATATATATATCCGTAAACATTTACATATCTATAGAGAGGAAATTTTAAAATGATTCACCTCGAAGCCATTTCTCACTATATTGGAATTATAATTCGACTTGGTCGTCGCTGAAAATAAAGTTTCTCGTAGACAGCGCGGATATTTTGTCGAACCTGAACTAAAGGCTTAAATATTATAATTATAGCATAAAATTTATAATAGTGCAGAGACTACGATTGGTTTATCAACAGTACAATTCTGAAATCGACCATTTAATTGGCCAAAATAAATTAAATATTCAGGATAAGTTTTTTTTAAACGAATATGTTTTTATATATTAGGACATAGGCATACATAATATTCGTTTTTCAATTTCAGCCATACTGAAAGTTATTTACAATATCAATTGTGTTTATATTCGCTTCGATAAAGCCAAAAGTTGAATAATGAGATTTCATTTTTAGCCACCCGAAAGAAAACATATTTGTCTATTTGTTCATAACTGAACAAACCATTTGAAAATGTACATAATACAAAAAATTATATTACTCAGTTTGTTATGTGAAATGTTATTTTTCTAGCACAATATTCAATGACAAAATTTCAAATTATTTGCAACGTTCACCACTTAAACACTTGTTATGCTCCATCATCAGCGGCTTTCTAAGCAGTGATACATGTTGAACAAAATGTAAAGATAGTTTAAGCTAACTTATCTTAATCTAACATTATTAATTAACATATATTCACTGCTTAGACAGTCATTGATTCTTTAGTTACACTCGCCCCAAAGGCGAGATGGAAACCAAAAAGAGAGGGTGAATTATTGATGAATTTTAAAAATTGCACTTAATGGCTAAACATGAGTGGTTGTACAATTTGCTCAAACTTTACTCTAAATATTTTCCTGCACACGAGGTTGAAACCTTAGAGCTTTTTCTCTTCTTCATCTTTGAAACTCAATCCCCTTCGAAATTAGATCCGTTATTACATCTTTGAAGATATAAACCGAATTAACTTCAATTTCTTACGAAACTTGCCAGCTGGTTAAAGGCTTTTTCTCCTTACACATTTCAAAGTTTTGTTTATTGTTAATTTCACATCAAGATAAATTATTAATTAGAATTCCGATAAAAACATGTTTATTCATATCTAAACAAATATTAAAGTATTTTCTCATATCATTTATATTTATAAAATGAAAGGCAATTTCCTGATTCAGTGCCCCCGTGCATGGACATAAGTCACCGTAATTCAAATTTCTTAATTATTAGGCTATACTAAAAATAAAAACAAAAGCAAAAATGAAAAAAACTAACAACAAAAGCCAAAAAAACAACAGAAAATCAAGAAAAATAAACAAAACTATAAAAAACAAACAATCCGGCATCTGGCTCCTCATCATGAACTCAGCACCCAAAGGTCATATATACATATATACAATACCCTCCTAAAAGATCAAACCACTCCGCTCTTCCATATCTTTAGCCAGGCAAAATTCAAGGTTTCGAAATTGAGTAATGATAACCTATATGTAAAAATAGTGTATGAGTAAAGATTACGCAAATCTAAATAAAAAACGAAATTTATCAGCATTAAGAAATTAACTAAAATAAATGGATGGAAGTGTCCAAAATCATCCAATAAACGGCGAAAATAATTTATTTTCCAAAAAAAAACGATTAAATTTGAGTGGAGTAGATTTATAGTAGTCATAAGTATATACTGTAGTATTTAGTGCGGAGGCCGTTATTGTCGATGATTCTTTGACAAGAGCTCCCAATTGCCTAGTAATTTTGCTTCATTCATCTTTTCGGATTTCTCGCATTAGTATCTTCAAAACATTTTCAATTAGATTTAGGTTTGGACTCTTTGTAGGTGAGTTCATTACATTGATTTTGTTTAAGTGCACATGGCAACTGCCTACTAGGGTAAAAATTGCCGTACTCACATTAATGTTCTCGTTGTTATCCTGCAAGAAAACTCCAGGCTGCTATCCGAAGGCTCGCAGATAGGACAAACCACGCTGTCGTTGCAATTGTATATACATTTGTGGAATCTCTTTGCCCCGTAAGAGCACAAGTAGCCCAGTACCTTCTACCGAATCCACGCCCCAGACCATAATGCTTCCTCCGCCGAACTTTGCACTCATGTTGGTGCAATTGACGAACAATCATTTGCCTATTCTGTGCGAACAAACCTCTTGCAATCGGATCCTGATTAATTAAATTTAGATTTGTCAATAAAATTTAATTTTCTCCATTGGTAATTTTTCCATGCAACTGACACTATCTTAACCATGGGCGTGGGAGTGTGAAGATTGTCTTCTTCAAGCCTACGTTATACAGTCTGCCTAGCGACATAGATGGCCAATAAGCTCTTGAAGCAGTCTTCAAACGATTCTTCTTAGCAATTTGTTTAATGGCTCGGTCTTCCCCTTTTAAGGCCATACTTGGCCTACTTATTGATTTTTTGCTAGTTAAGTGATCAATGCGCCCGCGTTTTATCGTGTTCGCAGATCCTGGGTGTTTCTTAACGAGGTTGTGGTGGGGGTGTGGGAAAGAATATTTTTAAAGGGTGGGATCGGGAGAGATGTACTCTTTTTGGATATTTATACATTTTCAAATGTAAAGTGCATAGATTCACCTTTATAAGGGCACAGGCGTTTTTATGGCGGCCAATATTTTTCACATTGAAAGTAAAAGAACCATGACGTACGCTTTTTTCAGCATTCTCATCCCACCTTTTCCAATTAACTTTTCTATCTTAATTAAGTTTAATATTTGCAAAGTGTTTGTGAATTGATAGTGAGTTAATTTAGACTTTTTACAGGAATAAGATATCTGTTTAGCTTCTTCTTTTGTACTGTAAAATCAATCAAACCCCTCTACCTCTCTAACTCACCGCAACCGCTTTTTAAATTCTTTCTTTTTATCAAACCTCAACACATTTCAAATATGTAAGTCAATTTTTATCCCTTTTTATAGCTAACTACAAACTCACGAGAGAATTTGTGATTCTACTCCTCCCAAAGCATTGCTGAGAAGGTAATTAACTTTTCCAAAACTGTCACCCAGGATTTGTTGTTACTCCAAACCCTATATTAACGAGTGAAAGATTACCCCCTTTTAAATTGTGGAAGATTGGCCGGCAAAGCTAAAATACCGATATCTTTAGACAAGAAGGGCATTATCCATGCTAAAAAATATATAAAACTCTTTAAATGGGATATCGAATATTTCTCATATTCAGTAATAGAGCAATTTAGGAGGCCTTTACATAACATTCGGTTATTCAGTTCTGATATCCATTCGTTAAAGAAAGATTAATTTTTTTAATTTTGTGAATTTAAAGGAAGTTGAAAGGGTTAGTATTGCAGAAGAAAAGACTTTGCTCGCGTGTATTACGTTAGTTTTGAGAAATATCAATAATAATTAATTTGTAAATCACTTTAAATTACACCGGAACTGGTTTTGAGGCCATTTTTTTCTTAGTGAAGACCTACAGTTTAATGTGGATTTTGAAATGCGGGGATTTATTTACAGCGTATAGCAGCCGCACTAAAGTAGACCTGAATGTACTATGCAGGATGTCTAGAAATATTAATGATACATATATTATAACATTGAGGTTAATGAGAAAGCAATTTATTTCTATGATTTTAATTGAGTCATGAATTGGGGAGATGGGAGAATATGAAAACATATTTCCAGGTTAGTTTTGGTTTGAAGGGATTTTAGTAAAATGAAATGAATTCTCACCTTCATATCACTATTAATGGTTAGAGCGTAGTTTCTTCTCATCATCCCTGCACTCATTGTTGATCTATCCCTGAGACCCACCCCTTCCTATAAATGTTTCTTTGCCTTTGTATCCGTTTGTCTTTGTCCCCAAACCCTAACCCCCCTCCCTTCCCTTGCCATTCTCCGCCTCTGTCACGCGTGAACCAATTTGCCAAAGTTTCCTTTTGCCTGCTCGGTGCAATTAAAATGCAACATGGCCAAAAGGGTATCAAAGAAGCCATTTTCTGACAACTCAGCAGAAATACAATTAGAACTTGGTTTTCAATTATCAGATATTGTTTTCCTCCGAACTTAAAGGGAGACACTGCTTCTGCTGACGTTAGCACCATAAGGAGAGATTTTGGAGGAGGTGTCGTGTACTTGACACGCAATAAGGGATAGCTTCGAGTCACTCAACTTTTTTTCAATGTTTTTGATGTGTTCTTCATATAATTCAATAAGATTTCTTGAGGAGATAATAACAACTGGCGGTACATAGAGTAAGGTACTGAGGATTCCTCAGTTTAGAAAGTGAGGTGTAGATTATAGGGAATAAAAAAAAATAATAGAAAGAATAAATTGAACGTACCTCCAGAAGATATTTCTCCTTTGTTCGCATGATCAAATGCGAGAACTAAAACAAGCGAAATTATATTAGATTAATTATATTTATTCCAACGAAGTAGTTTTATTCAGCATCAATAAGGAATAATAAATATTTCAAGCTGATTTGATTAAATACCTCGACCACTAGATGATATATTTGAGGGAAAACGGCTAAATCTGGGAATAATGTTTGTATTTGGGGCCGTATGAATCTCCATATCGTTCTCCGGCCTTTATTCTAAAAAACGACTAAACCATTCATTATTAGTAGTCATTTGGTCTTTGTAAGCTGCGCCCACAAAGGCTAAGATGGACGCTAAACACAATAAAGTTAATGGACAGGACTGTTGCTGATCCCGTCCAGTGAGGGTGTTTAATCTCCGTCAATGTGTAATTGAGTGATTGTATCGAATGTGGAGATTATACGCGATGCAAGAAAGAGTAGCGTGGCAGCCAATGTCTTTAAAACGGAGAGATTGCAGTGAAATAAAGATTATATGTGAGATGAAGTTCGAACAGTTGCAGATTGGGGGTATAGGAGTAAAGATGGCCTGGCCGTGATTTTAATTGAATAGAGTTATGAAGTTAATGATTGAGTAATTGTGTGAGTTAGAGAATTACGTTGATGAAAGTTAAGAATTCCACTGGCGAAACTGTGCATGGTTGTAGTCATTAGAACCAGAATGAGAGAAACAAAGCTGATAAAGAGTGGTTTTTGAATGACTATGGGGGGCGGTAATGGATAGAATTGACAATTGATAGAGGCTGATGGTGATAGAAAATTGAATATATAAATATGGGACAAATAATATGTTATGTAATGAGAAGGAATGATCTCGAGTAAAAATGGTGCAAATAGCCAACTCGTGAGTGATGTATAGTATGCGAAAGTTGGGTAGATTGAGGAGCGAATCGGTAGGAGATATTTAGAATGTTAAGAATGGTCTGAATTAGATTGTGACTGCAAGTATTCTGACGTGATATGGATAAGTAAGAAGAACGGATTTATAAAGTATATGATAATGAGCGTCAGGGTGTGAGAGTGGTGTGGAGACAGCTTCAAAGGTGGTTTGATTATATGAATAAGTGCATGAAAGAGAGAGCGCTGACGGAGGAGGGTTTGAGCTGTGCATGAAAAGAATTTGTGACTGAACGAGCCCCTAAAGTACATAGCGTTCCATGGATGGCTTTTGGCTTTGTGGTTAAGAGCACAAAATGTATGTGAAGGAAAGGTAACTTTAATGGCGTTGTACCGCGCTAAGTTCAACGGTCAATAAACAATACAGAAAAAATATTACAACACAAATATAATATAAAAGAGACGAAAATTCGTTACTAAACTTCTTAGCGAAACCTCTAAGAATAAAGTGATACAAACAAACAACTTAGAGCTAAACCATGACCCTTGTGGAAAGCCTCATTTTGACAGCGCAAGAATTGGGGAGAGCATTTGGAGGACTTAAGGTGTTTTTAAGCTTAATTGGCTAATCAAGAAGTGGTTTACCAAATGGGAAAAGTTAGCCTTTTCCTTAGTAAAGAACTTAAGCAATAAGTGTATTACGATGGGTGGTCTCCTCTTTAAAATATTCTCATTTAAACTTCTTACCTTAATGTGAGGGGAAAGTCGTTTTGTATCTCACAAATAGTTACTGAAGGAAAGTTTTTAAAAAGTGCTTCAAACAATAGGATCGTCGATATAGTTTTATATCCCCAATCCCCTCTTTCCATCCTTTTCCTGTGCATTTTCCCTATTCATGTCTCTTCCCCCTTCCCTCTTTCCCACAAATTATTGCAAAAAGGAGACTTAAGTTTGTATCTTGTTAGTAATAGTGACGTGCTGTCCACGCGTGCACAAATCCTCTCCTTTTCTTTCTCTCCTAGGACGATGTGTCTTCCGTAAATTTTCAGTTCCCCTAACTTTACACTCTTTATCAACCTCTTAGGTTTCACCTTTATTTTAAATGTAGAGTATATAAAGAACTAGTACACATTTCTAGATTTGGCCACAAACTGTTATTTTACGTGTTTGCATTTTACATGTCAATTAGTTAGGGTCAGGCTAGGTTGGGTGATTATATTGTAATGCATAAATAAACCATAATTACCAATTATAAGTTATCCTAAACTGATTAACTTGTCAAATAAAATATATATATCCAAATTTCTTAATTTTTCCCTCATTTTTTGTTTGACATTCATTCAGTTTTACTTTCACACACATTGATCTTTTTGACACCAGTTTCCCCAAGTATTTTCTTCAATTCAGTTTTCCTTATGTAACATTGTAAATTAGTCAAAATTATTTACAAAGCTTATCTAGCAGTAGATAAGCATGATATACTTATTTCAATTAATGAATCATATAAATAATATATAAATATATATATATATATATATATATATATATATATATATATATATATATATATATATATTATATATATATATATACTATAGTCAACATGAGGTTAAAATGCCTGTATTATTTAAATACTCATTATTATTTAAAACTAGTAGTGTTAAGAGTAGAATGACATATTTCACTACGTAGCACTAATAATATCTATACATATATATATATATATATATATTTATTTATTTATTAAGGGGGGGTGATTACTGAAATTAAATTAATTATACAGCATTTTAGTACATAACTACCCCCCAAATAATTAATTAGTACAAATATTTTTTTAATGCAAGGGCACATTAGCATTACCCTAAAATTCTCATTAACTTTCAAGCTCACCCTTTTGTCTCGGGTAAAATTCGAGCCAATTTTTCAATGATTCACCTTCCAGAGAATATAATCGATGAGACTGACTTTTTATTGGGTAACAATCGTCATTTTTTTTAGTATAAATTAATATATCTGCTCACTTTAGTCGGTATGATATCTCGCTACTATTTTATCTTGCCTTCTAAACTTTGTAAACCTTTGTTTTAAAATGATTCTAAATGCACGCATGGGTTCGCAGTAATCTTTTTTTTGACGTAAGTAATACTATTATAAAAGAATATGATCGGTCTTTTCTTAATAATCATTTGTAGACTCGATTCCATACGATGCTCTTTCGTCATGTTTTAGTATTAAATCCTCCTGAAATAAAGTACGTGAAAAAAACAAACGATTTGTATAAAAGTAGTAGAACTTTCTTCGCCCGGGTTTTCACCATAATCTATTATAATTAAAACTATATATAAGATCCTGCCAATAACTGAGACATTTAGAAGGTTATATGATCAGAGACTGAAGAAGCTAAAAATTGAGACAGATTTGAATAGAATCTAATCTAAATCTAAATATCTTTTAATGACTCAAACGATTTAAGACAATTAATATGACACTCTAGTAAAAGCAAAAAGGATAAAGCCAATGGAAAAGTATTGAAACCATGTCAATATTGATGAGATGCCATGATTAAGATTATTTTGCACGAAGGAATTGAGATTTAAAAATCGAAGGTAGACCATATTATGTGGATCAAAGAAAGAAATACCACCAGAAGCAAAACGAATATATTATTAATAAGAAATGGCATCACAAACCAGAAAATCCCTGAGGAAGATATTATGTGAACAATTAAAAGCTTAATAAAGAAAATGAGAGATTTAGAAAGGGATAAAAGAGGGAAAAAATATTTTAACCGATATATGAAGGTGAATAAAGGAGTTAGATTCGAAGTCCGTTTCCTCTCCTACTAGAAAAGCACTCGTCTTGTCTCTCACTAGATAATAACCTACACGTCGTTATTCAAAAGGCTTCTTGAATCAACCTTTTATGGGGTTGAGGATGGTTAGCCCAGTCGAGTAACGTCAGGTGCTGCAAGCGATGAGCGATTGAAGACACAGGTTCAAATACAACTCCTTTATTCACCTTCATAAAGCGGTTAAAATAGTTTTCCCGATTTTCTCCGTTTTTAAATCCGTCATTATCTTTCTTAGGCTCTTAATGATTCACGTAATATCTTCCTCAGCATTTTCAGGGCTGTATTACCACTTTGCTTTCTTTTGGCTGTTAACTAGATATAGAGATATAAATTTTTTAATAATCTAGAATGCCCATGAAACTTATGAATCGGGTAGTTGAATAATGTGAAGTAAGAAAGGCTAGGAATAAAAAATTTGCCTCTGCTAAAAAGTCTCAGCATAACCTTACATAGACTAATATAGTTATTGTCCACCCATAACTAGACCGTAGAGAAATCACTCTTATGATTTTCTTCTAGAAACATTTTTTATAATTAGAAAATAGTCAATGAATTTTCGGTATGATTAAATTATCAAAAGAATAGAAATGATTGAATTATTTTTAAAGCATCAAGTCGATCTTGGCATACAGAAAATGCCTGCAAATTTTATTTCAATGCTTAGTAGGGAGATTTTGTCATTAAGAACTGATAGCTCTCATTATACATATTACCTGAGTGGTAATGCATATAAAGTCTAGTCTTCTATGAGGTTCATGTAGGTTCAGTTACTAAGATAAGGAAGAGATTTAAAAGAATTTCGATTCAGTTTTCTTTAATTAACCTTAAGTGTTGATGAGACAACCTTATTTTAAATTTCTTGAAATTCATACCAAATGCACAGGGTTCCAAATACAAAAAGTGAGCCACCACTCCCAAAGTGGTGTAGGGGTGAAGGGTAAGTAAGGCGGGTTAAAATGAAAAGACACATTCCTATCCTAACTCGCACTGATGGGACCATCATCTAACCTTAGACTGCTCACACGTGAAATAATCCAGGAGAATGGTTCTCGTCTGTTCTACCCCTACTTGGGTTTTGGGACATTTGCAATCATGGTCCTTGTGGTCCGTAATCTGTTTAACCTAACTATTGTTTACTTTTCAACTACTCCTATATCTTTTCTTGCCCATCATCCATAATTCCATCAATAGTTATTTGTTTACTCCTTTAAAATGTTAAAAATACATCTGTGTTAAAGATGAAAGTATTTAAGGAAATCATTTAAATATTTTATATATTTAATATATTTAAATAACTAATGAAATTAATATACAATAATGGTTGTATTTTCGTATTTTAAATCAAACTTCCTTCCTTTTCGCATATTAAAAAAATTAATATTCATGAAAATATATTTATATTAATTTTTTCAACTTGGCAGTGATTTAAATTCGAATCATAAATTCCACCACAAATCATATATATATATATATATATATATTGATTATATTGACCATCTGAATTTGGGTGTGTTGGTAGGGTGCTTACAATTTTGTCACCCTTTAATTTACGTTCATTTATCAAAATTACCAATACCTACTTCTAAGTTGTTTCGAATTGGCTTTTCCATTAACAATAGTGTTAATTACCTTGTAAATATTTATATACTGACACAATCAAGTGTATAATTCCATCTTTGTATGTTTTATTTTTAGGTCGGATGTTTTATAGAGAATAGCAATTTAGTGACTTTACAAGAACCTTTAGGACTTGCAAATGTTTCATTAGTGTGGCATATATATATATATATATATATATATATATATATATATATAGAGAGAGAGAGAGAGAGAGAGAGATAGAGAGAGAAAGAGAGAAGAATATACGCGCCACTTCACCCTTCAATAGAGAGAGAGAGACAACAGACACCTGGACGATCCATTTTGTATGTGCTAATGGAGGTACCAACTCATGAGACGCCGTAAGACGCAGCGATGATCGGAAATGCGGCCATCACAGAAAGCTTCGATAAGTGTAAGAGCCCAGAAGGTCTCACCTGAAGTCAGACAAAGTTCGCCTCGACGGTTTAAGAACCTTCTCGCGTTCGCGCTAAAAGTCTGAGTCTATTCTAGTCTGTCGATTCGTCTGACCCTAAAACCCTCCCCTTTGGACGGAGGGTAAAAAACTCCATTTGACCCCTATAAATCCTCCGACGCCGTAGTTAGAAGAAAATATCCACCGTCCTGCCTGCCCAGCCAGTATCCTCTGTCTGCCCACGTCGGTACCCGCTCTCTGGAAGAATCTCTCAAGCTCCGAGTATTCTCGTTAATTCACGTCAGTCTACCTCGACTAACTTCTCCCGCTCCTCGAACTCAGTGCGCTCAATCTCGATTCGTGATACTCGAAAACAAGATTTAATTTTACCCTCTTAATAGTCATTTTCCAGAGACTATTGTTTAAACTTTGCGCCAAGGCAAGGATTACTCTCTCGAAACAAATCTTCGAGGTAACAGCAACGCAAGTGCTCTCTCTGTCCTTCCTCCCATTGTAAGCCTCATCATCCGGTTAGTTTACGCTCAAGGTCATTCGAGAGTCCCTCGGGCAATATTGTCCTTTTGTTTGTACGTTGTTTGTCCTCACGACGTCTTCTCCCCCCCCTTTAGCTCTGGAGACCCGTGTAAATCTAGTATGTGTATAGTTCATTCTAAAACTCATTTTACCCTTGTAAAATAATATTGATTTGCTTATTAGTAAAGTTATTTTTATCTGTTATCCTAGAACTCCAAGATAGTCGAGTATTGTCCAACCTACTTTCAGTTAATTTGCACTCTGCTTCTATTGTAAACTTCCCAAGCAATCATAAAGCAGAATGAGTGAACTTGACTTTATTCTACGAAATCTATATTAAACTGGTGTAAGGTGTGTAGGGTTAACCTACGACATCTATATTAATCTGGTGTAAGGTGTGCGGGGTTAACCTACGAGAAGCAATAGTACCTAGTTCCTTGTGTAGATTTTCTAAGAGTAGGTAAGAGGCAGAAGTATAAAGAAATATATTAGCCGACCCTAATAGACACCCGTTTGGTTAAGATGGGTCTCATGAGACATGACAAATCTACATCTTTACGTTTTGGCCAAAAGTTTTTTTTTTCATGACAATGCAAAATAAATTGCCCGAAATGTTAATGGTTTTATTCCAAACGATTACCTTTAATCGTATCATTAAAAAAAATTTTTTTTTTAATTTTGGCAAAAGTGATGTTTTCTAAGCATTGAAGGTAGCCCATTATAAATTTCAACTTGTGGTTTCATTTATTTTATTTCATAGTGTCTTATAATACTAAAGTAGTCAGACATTTTATGAAAAATAATCATAATTTATTATCAACCAAAAATCAATGACTTGGCCTGATTTTACCTTAATTATTTATATAAAAGTCCTTAAAATTAACTTTATCCCTTAATATGAAAAATATTTCCTTTGCATTAATAAACATTAGAAATTATATGTGTCATTGTCATCGAGCTTGTGAGGAAACTATTAATTACGCTTTACTGAGCAAAGGTTTTAGATATTTCTATTTAAAATATTAGTACAAATATAATATTTGATCTTCTAATTAAATGCGGTTCAGTATTTTACTATACTGCGAAGTTTATGCTCCTTTATTTTCAAATTTAATATATAAATGCTAAATCATTTAAGAAGGAAGTGAAAGTGTTTAACAGTCCTTTTTTAGTTTTTATTAGGCTGTAAACATGTCTACATACATTCACGCCAACTGAATTCACTCCAACTACATTCACTCTAACTTTAGATACCCTTCCTATGACTTCCCGGTGGGGTAATTAAGAAGAATACCGAATTATAGGAACAATTTAAAATATTTTCAAAGGGCCTTTACCACTCAAAATTTTATGCAGGAATTTGAATGATTTAGGCTTTACAAAAAATGGTAAAGTATGAGAATATGTTGCTACCGGCATCCTTTAAAGGCAGCCTCCTGGAATATCCGAATACTTTCCTTCTATTAAATCTTTGAAAACTCTAACCCATTTTTACTTTCACGCAAATCATGTCGCTTCCATTGGGTTCTCTCGCTATGCGCCTATTTTTAATCTAATTTCACACACACAGGAGACGTAATACAAAGCGTTATTACAGAGAGGAGATGATCTCTGACCATATTTCTACTAAATAAAGCAGCAAAATTTGGTCAGTTACTGATGTTGATTCAATTGGAAAGGAAGATTAATATGCAATAAGAGAAAGCCACAAAGTATGATATTTTAGAGTGCACATTGCCGTTCTTACAAAGAAGATAATTTATAAAATTTTGAGCATTAGGTATGAATAAAAGGTGGTCTATGTGTAAAGGGGGTTAAACAATTTATCTTTTTTTAATATACAAGTGGAATCTAATAAATTAACGGTTAATGTGGATTAATTTAAATGTATAAGCTGAGAATTTCAGCTCTTTTCCAGACAGAATACTTTTTAAAAAAATATGTTATGATGTGTATAGAGTGGAAGTGACTTGCTGGATTTGCAAGTAAAAATCATCATTTTAAAAGAACCATCATGACTTGTGTTAACTAGAAACAATGACAAACATCGAATTGTTGCAAATTGTAGTGGAAGATTAGTGGAATTATATCGATGCGTTAGCGAAAGTTGAGTGTGCCATTGATGATTGATCCCATCCATCTTCAGTACAGGAAGGAGAATCGAACTAAGCTCACTCAGGGGGCGACCAACCGCTTTGATATCAGTTGAAGCAAATTTTTGGACCACTCGGCTAGGTAGACGAGTGGTTTACAGGTTTGCTACAACTGAGTTCAAAGCGGTTCTTTGATGACTCAGTGCGCTTGGATCTTTTTGCAATTAGGGAAAAGTCATTTATACGACGAAAAAATATTCCGCTTATCTTTTCTTTCTTTGGGGTTTGACTGATTTATTTTGATCACACAGGTAGTTTCTGTGTAGACTTTGTACTTATAATTTGGGCTAGTTAGAAATAGTCTATAGCTCTACAAGCAATCACAATGAGAAAGGTAGTGAACTAACTTCCGACATTAAATCAAGAATAATTGTTAAATACAAATCTAATCTTGGCTACAAGAAGATTTCTCAAGAACTAATGTTCCTCAATGGACAGTGCAGTCGATAATGAGAAAGTTTAAAGAATTGAAGAGAATTTAAAATATCCCTCGTACCGATCGTCTTCAAAATATTTGACTGGGCAGGAGCATGCTTCAGACGATCCCTAGATTTGGGCAACGATCTGTTAAACGAAGAAGGCTTTGATGTTAGTTTGAACACAAAGTTTAATATGTTGAATAAAGCAGAAATCGAGGGACGTCGCTCGAGGAAGTCAGCGTTGTTGAAATACAATCATTTGAAAACTCGTCTAAAGTGCGCCAACGATAATTTGAATAGACATTTGAATATTATTGGCCATATAATCATGTCAGATAAACGAATTTGGAGTTGTTCGGTAAAAATCAAGTGAGATAATATATGGTGTAAACGTTGTGAGGCTAGACTTCTCAAAAACACTGCTTTGACATTGAGGTCTACCCAGCAGTGGTAATGCAGGCAACTAGTTCCACCTCTCTCAGATTTATGCAGAAGGTCCAGAACAATGCTACCCTGCTTATAGATGGCGCGAGCAGAATGAACTATATTCGGCAGATGGAACTGCTCGCAACAGCAGGACTTGAGCCACTGAATATTTTCTAAAGGTTAGGGAGAAAGACATGGGAGAAAGTAGAAAATGAAATTCTCCCGCATATAGAGGCAAACATAGATATACCACAAGTGGAAGACTGTGCTCCCGGGAAGATCAAGCAGTTATGTATACGTAACAAAGACTAAATTTTTCTATTCACGAAAAAGACCACGAAAAGAGAAAACCAAAAGAGTGAAGTGCCCAAATGATAAAAATGATAAATACAAGACCAATAAATAAATTAAACAGGCGAAGTGCTCAACATAAATAAAACAAAAAATAAATAAAATAATTAAATCAAATATTAAACAATAATTATAACGAAAAGAGGCAAAGGGCCCACAACAGGCGAAAAAAACAAAACTAAACCAAAATAAAAGTAAAAATGAAAGTTAATGAGTTAGCAAAATATAATTGAAAGGTTTGAATGCCTAAATACGTAGGACATAGAGTTTATAGAGATATTTATATATATATAATAAAAGAGAAAGATAACAATAAATAAATAAACAAATAAAAAGGCAAGATAAAATATCAGAAAACAACAATAAAAGTGTCAGCTAAAACACTGACATCATCGAAAGAGGAGGAATAAAAAAAGAAATAGAAAATTAAGATGCTTGAGATGCCTTCTACACCGGGGCAAAATATAAATATTCTTCACCACTATCTACACCCACAATATATTTTCCCCACTTGTTACATCAATTAATCAATCAATTCGACATTAAAAAAATGAAGTTGGATCTATTTGCTTTATCTGGAAGTTTTGTGAAACAGGCGTAAATAGAATTCATCGCATCAACAGAAAGGTGAATAAAAATACTACAGAAAGATTTTCGAAGATTATCTGAATAGGGATGCTCGCAAGCTTGGCTCTAGAAGTATATTGGACCTTTCAACACGACAATGACCCTAAATATCTAAATTGTGTATTCCGGGCTGAATGAAACTAGAATAAGCCTTTGGAATGGCTTTCGTAGTCGCCAGACTTCAACCCGATTAAAAGTTTATGGCATTAAATGAAGGTTCTAATCTATGCAAACCACCTCCAAAACATCGATAAATTGGAGAAGTTTTTTGCAAAGATAAAATTGTTTGAACCTAGTCAAAAAATATTATAGTCGTTCAAGGAGTATGATTAAACAAAATGGTGATACGATTGACTATTAGTCATTAAATTTCATTTGTTAGGAATAATTTTATATTGCAAATTTTCACAAAAAATATTATTCCTTCATATGTTTATTAAATTGTTAGAATTTGGCGGGGACTGTCTAATAAGGATTTTTCTCAAAGCCCTCACATTTCGTCGCCATGCAATAAACGGTTCATTAACTATTAAGGAAATTTGGAGAGGGTCTAAATTCGTTCTGGAGCAGGTTTGTGTGTATCTAGGTATCATATATACACGCTTGCTTGGAAATAAATTTAGTATATATATTAAGACATGGCCATGAGTTTTAAGACTAATATTTATTTTTACTTTTTCATTCATTTTTAAAATTTACGTAGTAGGAAAAATTATTATAATATTTAAATAATTTCAGTTTTATTCAAAATCAGCTTTTAAAAAATTATAAAGAAAGAAAGGGCATTCTTTCGCTGGTCCTGTTCCTGTACAAAATATTTCAGTCCGTGGAGCTTTTCTATTGATATAAAAGGCAAAATGAAAATACATATTTGTTTAATGAATGATGTTGCGTAATTATAATCTATTTCGTAATATTTTTTGTAAAACCAATTTTTGGATTATTTTTAATTGCTCTTCGCCCAAGAGGTCTAAATTCAAGGGGATAGTTTTGACCGGTATTGCTTCAAGGAGAACCATCTTTAAAACCATTAATGACATTACAAATACCGGAGAAATTCCTCAGATGAGGTCTTTTGTACGCCCGAGTTTCAAATGAACGGCAAGATCGCCTCATGCTAAGATCCTAGCTTAAGGATCGGGTTGCGTCGAGTGTCAAACAAAGAGACGTGAACGCTTCAGCGCGCACAGTAAGACGGAGATTCTCGACAATATCTAAAGACGAAAAGGGTTGCAAAAAAGCGTCATTTCACGAAGAAAACCCATACAGGTATGCTCTAATTTTGTCTGAAATATAAAAAATGGACTTGTTAGAACTGGGGTAAAGTGATACTCTTTGACGAAGCTCTCTTTCCCTTGTTTGGACCTTATAAAAGAATCTTCATTTGGAGAAAAGAAGACGATTCTTCCGTCATGCCCATGATAACGCATCTAAACATTCTCTATTTCTTGGGCTTCTAAGGGAATTGAACCAATAAATATTTTGCCCATCAAAATCTCCTTTAACTCAAAATTGTGTAGTGCTCACATTTTAAGATTGAATGAGAGACCCAAAGAAACCTCAAAAAATGAACACAGGAGTTTTAGAAAATTTTATAATGTGTTCAGACTTTAAATAAAAAAAGAATATTTGAAGAGGGAATCTGAAGAGTGCTAGTCCTTTAAGGTGCCATTACATCCCCTTATAAGAGTCCAAAAATAACGCCTGTTCAAAAGACCTGATTTTTCTAATCTTAACCTGGTAGGATCTGGGCAAACGGGTAAACATGCAAGTTAAGTATACAAACTACAAGATCTAAAACAAGGGCTTAAAAATCTACAGCCCCGAGCGCTTAAAACTTGAGGGTAGCTCATATACAACTTTAGCTGATTATCTCTTCCTGAATTTCAATGCCCGACCTAGAATGTAATTAATTCAAATTAAAAGAGTAAATACAGTCAACGTATAATCAAAATATCTCCTAACGTTAAATAATTTAAACAGCTCACTTAAATAACTTCAGGTGTCTCTCATTTTCTTTATCAAATTTGCAATTGTACGAATAACTAAATAAATTGTTCTCTTCGTTATTAGAAGGAACATTTAAACGAATTTAAAAAAACGAAAGACTAAAATATAGTAATTTTGAGTTAATAAATATAAAATTATCATAAAATTCTATAGATAATAATTTCGATCAGATTTCTTAAATGTATTTAATCTAAATCGAGTTGATTTGACGATAAAAAAGTATATTCGTTTTAGAGAATTAATATAAGAGAAATGGTAACATTTGGCAACCATAGGGGATGACTTATATGAAACAATTAATATAATGTATTAGTTTTGCATCTGCCAAATGAGATCTCTTTGATTAAAATAGAAACAATTTTTATATAAATTTAACCAAAACCTATATTTTTATAATATCGAAACCTTTATATTTAGCCCACTTCTTTCTAAGGAATATGTTAAAGGAATCTACAGAATCTTATTGAAGTGCTTTATGATCAATGATTTAACAATTGTAAGGTTGAATAAATATGTAAAACATTGCAAATTAATTAAAGTGTGGAAATGAATTATTATGTTGAATTCATATTGAATGTGTCAAACGGTCCAATATTAACATGGTTGGTTTATTTGAGGGAACTAAAAAGTAAGTCATTCCTTCGTCTTAATATTAAAGTAAGCGTTGTATTAATTCCTTGAAATATTAATTTGTGGCAATTATCAGAGAGAGAGAGAGAGAAAGTCACGCGGACAAAGAAGCCTAAGGGGGTATCTCACGGACGAACTGATCTCCAACCGTCGTCTTTCCGTAAACTTCCGTGGTCATAACGAAGCGAGACGAGTCAAACTTAAGACTGGAACCCAAATCAGCGAGAGGGAGCTAAGTTCTTACCCGCCACGCCTTTAATCGTCGTGGGACCCACTTCCAATGGCAAACAAAATCACTTCCGGAGAAGTCGTATATATTTCCCAGCGCGGAAATGAGCAAATTAGTATTCAACCAGGAGACAGGCACTGCTCACTCAGTATCCAAGCAGTAATTAAGAGAATTCATTGAAACCAGCCAAAGGACAAAACGCGCCACTTCAAAAACGATTCTCTGTTACTCAAAGGACTCGCAGGCAAGAAACCAGTTGTCCAGAACTACAGCAGTCAAGGACTCTCATTCTGGAATAACGCGCTTCGCCCAGTACCCTGAAAGGATACTCCCTCAAACAACCACTCGAGGCCACCTCTTGGAAAATTGTAACCTTATTACATTTTTTTCTACCACCATCGAAGAGGCGTGACGTTTCCGTCTAAGAAGCTTCACCTCATCATCTCTTCCCGTTTCTTTCGGGTAAATATTGTGCTACTCATAGTTCGTGCCGGAGCATTTCATTATAAATTCATTCTTTTGCTAAACGATTAGTTTTCCCATAGTGTATAAATTATTGTCAAATTCTGTTATTTGTTTGTATAATAGTAAAGATTATTTTTGTTTCTCTTGTTTAAATCCAAGAACCACATAAAAAGACATTGATCTATTTTCTAAGTCGGCCAACGGTAGAAAACGCACTAGAATATCCCCCGTACTTAAAAGGGACTTCCCCCGTGTCTAGGGAGGGCAAGCGAAGGTCAGTGGAGCCTATCTGACCTACGGCAGCAATTGTAAGACTTAATAATTGTGTGATAATTATCAAAATAAGTTAATGCAAGTAAAGAGAATAAATTTAATATTATGGGAACGAATTGAATATATAAATGAACCAGGCAATGGCTTCAACACTCTCCCCTACGGGGGAGCTTGCCCTTCACTACTATGATTAAAATTTAAAATCTAAAAATAATGCAGCCATTGTTAATTTTTAGAAATTTTCTGAACTTCGCCAATTAAAATAATTTTAAAAAGGATCTCTCAACTAAATTTACCCCCTTTCAAAATATTACGTTGCTAAAATATAGAGTTATAGAAGATAGAAGATATATAAAAATAAATTTTCTGAACTTAACCATTTGTAATTTGGGGGGTTTTGAAAAAATCACAAAATTTCGATACATATATTTATTTCTGAACTTCACCATTTTGTTTTTGATATTATAAAAAGAATTAATAGAAATAACTTTAATAAAAAAACATAAGTCATAAGAAAACTAACATGAAATTATTATTCAAATACTAAAAAAAATCTCCTTCTTAAAATATAGTTAGTTGATTATAGTATAAAAGAATTATTAGAAATAACTTCGATAAAAACATAAGTCATAACCAAACTAAGATAAAATTATTATTCAAATAGTAAAAAAAATTCCCCTTCTTAAAATATAGTTAGTGATGATGATAATGATGATGATTATAAGTGAATTTAAAAATACAGCATTTATGTATGCGGACCGTATATGTAAAGCGCCTTTCAAGTTCCCACCGAATAAAGTGTATTGAATCCAGCTTCAAGATTACTTTTACCTTTAAGGAAAACTATGATCACCTTTTACCCAGCTTACAATCAAGCAAGAAGAGAACTTTCTACTGTTTTGAGTCAGTGCTTTGTGATTACCAAACATTCACTGTAGAAGCAAACCGGAAGACCCAAAGCAGAATCAAGAAAGCCATTTGGCTGCCTCAAGATTGGTAACAAAACTCGGTGACAAATCACCCTTGGTAATCACACCACTCTCGAAGAGGCTTACGTAGCCTACTCAACCTGTAATGGTACAAAACGTGCTTTATCATCACCTTTTCTCAACCGTCCAGGACCAATTTGACGATGGTAACTTTTTGTAGCATGGTGGCACACATTTGAGATGTTTGCACCTGGAATTCGCCAGATTTGAACCATATTCAGAACCATATGGAGCAATTTCAGTCAAGATATCATTACAAATTTGGTCTCCAACATGCCAAAATGATTTGAAGTACTCCTGAAGAACAAGTTACATCATTGTAATATTGAATACGCGCATTAATTAACTGTGTTTATGAATAAAATTTGTTTGGTCACAAAACTTTTATATATCTCACTTGCAAATTATGATACAAATATACTAAAGCAAAATGCAACGTTTGATTAGTTCGATTAATTTTCTTTTATGAAAAAAATATAGTAGTCTCAAAATTCTGATTTTATATATATATATATATATATATATATATATATATATATATATATATATATATATATATATATATATATATATATATATATATATATATATATATATATGTGTGTGTGTGTGTGCGCTGCTTTGGCGATGTAACACTTGTATTGAACACCACGCAGGAGAGTAAAGATCGCAAATTTTTTCAATTGCACCTCGATACACCTGCACACAATGAAAATACGTTTTAATGACACATGCTGCAAAATTACAACTTTATTTTTTTTTGACGAAGGTAAAAGCGTAACAGAACTTTTGTAAAACAAGGTAATGAAGCCCGAATTATAAATGTCTTCTCTGTGTTGTAAGAAGTTATCTTCAATTCTCTTCCTTGATTTAAATCTCTCCTCTTGATTTCATTTAAGAGTGATGTGCACAGCAGATCTTGAAGATTTTACTTATTTAGCAATTTTCCTTGGCTATGAAATTGGATTTGTGTTCTCTGTGGATCTGTAAGTTCTTCAATTTTAATCGTATTACTTCTTTAGAAAGATTATAAATTTAACCCGAATAATAATAAATGTTGTTTAAATTCTGTTTTACCTGCGGCGAAGTGCCAGATCTAGGCGTCGCATTTTTTTTTTTACCTGCGGCGAAGTGACATGTCTAGGCGTCACCTTTTTCGAAAGGAGTAAAGTTCAATTTACAAAAGGAGTAAAGTTCAATTGTACCCATTTAGACCCAAGAAATGACATGGGACCGAATGAGATTGGGTTATTCACCCTGGATTTTTCCAACCTGCTAAGGGATATGGCGCTGGGTCGCGCCATCTAGTGGCAGATACCTCATTTATTTTTCGAAAAGGAGTAAAGTTCAATTGTACCCATTTAGAGCCATGAAATGACTCGAATGACCATTGGACATATGCTTATTCACCCTGAAGATTTCATATCTACCATTGTATTTGGCAGTAGGTGTCGCCATCTAGTATCAGAAGCCTCATTTAGCCATTCAAAGGCACAGGTAAGTGATTTGAACCACAGAAAACCATTAATGCAATAAACATTTCTCATTTTATCACAAAAGGCAGCAGGTCAGTGGAGGGGCTTTCCATCTTGTCAGAAGCACTATTATATTAATTGAATACAATACAGTAAAATAATAAGGAATTTAAGAATATTGACAAAATATTAAAAATATATATTATATCATCAATTCTAACGAATTTGATTAAATATGTCGAATATATAAATCTATGAGGGATGCTTTATACATTTGGACAATAGTAAATATATATATATATATTGTCATGGTATAAGACCGAGTACGTACATACGTTTGTTCCGTGCATAAATAACTCCGTTCCTTTTTTCTCTAAGAATGCTATAATACTTGTACTATTTATTTAATCTTTTTTTATTTGATTCTTTAACCAGGGAGGATATCTATTGCCATGTGCAGCGTTTCGAGGATTTAGTTAAACAACTCGAACAAAAATATACTTTTAATTACAACAAAAATGAAATATTAAAACTTTAAATCTACAATGGATATAATAAGAGAATCTAAATAAAAATTACTACTTCCAATAAATATTACGCGATGGTTGACTCACAAGTTCACTTTAGTACTGAATGTTAATTAAAGAACATAATTTAATAGGAATCGTTTTAGTTGAAGAGATGGCCGAGGAGGAGCGAGGGTTTGGGGGATGAGTTCTCGCAGACGGGAGATGGGATCGGACACAGCTGTTCGTCTGGCTGAGGTAAATTGAATGGAGGTGAAGCGGCTTGGTGTGATAAGTTTTGTCACTGATTGGGACGCTGTGGTTCTCGAACTGAGTGAAGGATGGCGATTGGCGAGTTATCCTAATTTGCGATTTAAGCGACGGGACCGTGGAGGTATGCTCATTCCAATCTTTGGGTTACTCTTGTGGGGCTTCTCAATGATAAGCGTTGACCGAGAGATGAATTCTTTTACGAGGGAGAATTCACTTTGGGTATTCCTTAATGGTGAGGGATATCTCTGGTTTTATTTGAAAACTAAGAGAGAGAGTTTCTCTGGCGAGAGATGTATGAGAGTGATTCTCTATAACGATGGTCTACTCTTCGATGTGACCAACAGGAACAGCCTAGGGATGAACTTTTTCTTCTTAACTTCCGCTTGGTTCCAATTTAAATGTCCGGACGGACGCCGGTCTTCGTCTTCTTTCGATAGCTAACTTGATCTTTTGCTTTTCTCCAGATCACCGTATATATAACTCACCTTTCCACTGGGGGTAGGGGATGAGTGCCTATGTTTAAGCCTCTCTCCTAGTGGCATCACTTTTCAGAGTGGACTCGTTAGCCCTAAATATCTCCTCTCGTTCTTTGTCGGAAATAATGTAATTTCGTCTATTTGGCGAAACTAGATCTAAGCCATAGGAGGGGACAGTGGGCCTATTTATAGATTTTTATTCTAACGGCTCTAATACCCTTCCTTGTTTATGCTAACGGGCTACGAAATCTGTTGATTCTGAGTTTCTTGGCGAGGAATATCGGTCTGGTGGAGCCAGTGGGGAAAAAGGGGATAGGGGGTGGGGTAAAGTATCGGCTTACATGCCACGTAGCTCTTGACGCTGTGTAACCCAACTGGTGTCTGGTTTTATCCTCGCGTTATTGATTTCCCCACATTTCCTTCCTTCTAAAGAAGGTACTGGGGACGGGGGGAGAACTCCAGTGAAAAATAAACAAACAAACATAAACGAAAAAACAAAACATACATGCCTTGGAATGCAATACCGAGTCCTACTGTTAACTCTGTCAACCATCCTACAAAACTAAGGCTAAGTGATCTTGTACGCACACGCGCGCATTTACATAGGTAGGTTACGACATATCCCTCGTGAGACTAATCAATCCGGATCACGCAACTCCATTAAAAAAAAAGTCCTCAATTACAAGACAGAACACAAAAAAAAATATGAAACTGACTATTAAGCGGTACCTAGGCAGTTAATTCCTTAAACAATTACCTTAAGACCTTAAATCCATACACAAAACCCAAAAATATTTTTATGGCTAACGGGAGTTTACTTAATACTCGGTGGGGTTTCGGCTCAGGTTATATATAGGCTTTATAATTATCGGAGCCTTTTATATAGTTTATGTTAAATTGGTACTTGATGACAAATAAACTACCTCGCATGATTCTACCGTTCTCGTTTTGGAGGTTACGCAAATATGCTAGCAACTGGTGATGGAATTCCAAGTTAAATCGACTACTTTTTATATAGCAATTGAATTTCTTTATCTCCAAATTACGGCTAGCGCCGCTGCCTCTTTTATAGTTGCATTAGCTATGGGAACAGGAGTATCATCTTTTGCATTTTGTACCCTGATGCAATCGATTCCTTCAACCCAGGCATCGGTTCAGATTCCAAACGTCGGGAAATGGGGGTTGAACTTAATTTTTCTTTCACTCGAGCGGACAATTGTGAATCTATGAGTGGGCCAAGGTGGGGGTTTACATCTAACTCAGTGGAAGGGTCGTCTTGGGGGAATGATACTGCAGGTAGAGGATACTCGTTATTTAACTCTACCTACACCGTGTCTACCACTTGAAGAGGTTTACAGGGGCATAATGATTTCATGGTTCCTTCTTCATCTAATAGGGGATTAGTGAAGAGCTCCTTACGGAGGCTCATAGTTCCTCGGACGTTTTGTCCGTATGAGAATTTGGAGGGGACCAAACTCAGAGTTTGGTGAGGGATCTCTCAGCATGCAAAGCGGGTGACTGGTAGGTACCGATGCCCTTCTAGAGACTAGTACTGACAGGCCTTTCTTAACCTTGCCTTTGGGGTACCATTTAATATTTTTTCTCCTCACGCTTGGGGATGGGCGAAAAAGGGTTGTAAAGAGGGGTTTGATAGGAAGTCTCTTGCCTACGTATTCCATCAGTTCCGCCGTGAACTGACGGCCTCTATCTGAAAGGATTTCTTTAGGGATGCCGATTCGAAAACAAATGGAGATGAGGACTTCTGCACCAGAAATAAGGTCATTTTTCCTGAGGACCATTGCATCAGGGAAACGAGAGGCGCAGTCTACTAAAGTGGGGATATAAGAGGGTCTTTCACTAGACGGGGGGTGACGGGGCTCCACCACGTCTATAGTCACTCTGAAACAGGGTTCGGAAAGGAAGGGGTTTTCAGTAGAGGAGCCGGCGGTACTCGGCCTTTAGAGGTGGCCTTCTGGCAGAGTTTGTATGTATAACTAGCCGTCTTCGGTAATCTCTTTTGCGGCGCCGGGCCAAAAGACGTATTCACAACTACGTAGAGAGGTTTTGTTGTGACTGACAGGTCCAGCCAATAATCCATCACCTGCGATTTTTCGTTCTCTCTCTTCCTTTTTTTCTCTTTCCGCTTGCGCTTGTTCTCTTTCCATCTGTATTCACCTTTCGTCTACTTTTCTTTCTATATGTATTCTTCTTTTTTCTGCTTCTCTTTCCATCTGCATTCTTCATTTTTCGGCTTTTCTTTTTATCTGTATTTTTTTTCTTCGGTTTCCTTTCTATCTTTATTCTTATTTATTCTACTTCTCTTTTCAACTGTATTATTCTTTCTTTTGTTTTAGTTCCCCTCGTTATTCTTCTTTCTTCTTCTACTTTTCACTGTATTCTTATTTCGCGTACTTCTCTTTTCATTTGTATTCTTCTTTCTCCTATTTCTCTATCTTTCTGTATTCTTCTTTCGTCTGGTTCTCTTTGCATCTGTAGTCTCCTTTAACCTGCTTCTCTTTTCCTTCGCAGTCTTTTTTCTTCTGATTCTATTTCCGCTTGTGCCTGTTCTCTTTTTTCACTCTTATCGTCTATTCTTCCAGGACGTAGGGAACTAGATCTTTGCCGGCTAGTCCAAGAAGTTGACCTTGGAAGTGGAAGCTTTCAAACGATGCAATTTTATGTATGTACGTTAAAAACTCACCGCTGTACGCTCAAGGTACTTATGTAACCACGAAACGAGTAGTGATCTGCCTATCCACTCTTACCACCCACACTCTCTGTTAATTGGAATACCACCCCAAAAAACTAATTAATACCATTACCTGGGTAACCACAGAAAATTATAGACCGACCTCCCCCTCTTGTTATGTTTAATTTTTCTCAAATGCTAGGCATGAATTTTCCATCTACTGAAGGGGATGCAATACAATAAACTATTATTGAGTTGGCGAAAATACCCATAAAACCTCACACTAAATATTAATGTTGTGGTATAAGGCCGAGTATTTACATACGTTTGTTCCGTACCTAGATAAATCCGTTCCTTTTTTCTTTAAGAGTGCTATAATATTATTTATTTAGTCTTTTGATTTGATTCATTAACCAGGGAGGATATATATTGCCATGTGCAGGGTTTTGAGGATTTAGTTAAACAACAATTACTATTTCCAATGAATATTACGCGATGGTTGACTCACAATTTCACCTTAGTACTGAATGTTAATTAAAGAATATAATTAAATAAGAATCTTTTCACCTTAACAAAGTGACTTCAGACGAGTAATGACCTTGAAAGTCGATCTCGTGCTGTTGGAGCGCGCCGATAAGGGCGCCAAAGGTCCGCAAGGACTCTGTGACCGGACCAGCGTTTCGCTCTTCCTCACACTGACTGCATGGCAGGAATATGGGCAGCTCTTCGGACTGCTTGGCAAAGAAGATGGGAGACGGTCGAAGGGAACTTAAAGTGTCGTGCCATTGCGCCACGACTGTTCCCATGGACCTATCCCCCAATGCCGAGGCGGCTTCAGGTTGCTTTCTGTCGTCTTCGAATCGGGCACACTCGTGTTACGCATCGCTTTTTGATGGAGCGCTCGCCTGCGCCGTATTGCAACGACTGCCTCGTCCCACAGCCCGTTCGGCTGGGTGATCTTCGCGCACGACACCTGTCATGGTACCGGGATGGGCGGGGTCGCTACCGCCTGTCCCTTGTACTCGGGATGAGTGCGTGCACATTGACTTATGGACTTGTTGACTTTGGAGGGGGCGAGCCGGCCTTCTCCCTATTATTTGGGCAGGGTTTGTTTTTTTTGTTTTGTTTTGTTTTTTACATTTGTTTTTTTTGTTTTTTTCCTTTAGGTTGCACGCTCCTGCGCCGAGGGGACCTCCCCCGACGCAGGAGCTTGCTTCCTTTCCACCATTTGGGGTGTTTTTTTCGTTTCTTTAATTTTATTTTAAAGTAGCCTAGAACTAGGCCAGTTTTAATACGGCGACTAATGCCCATGTAGGCAGTCCCTCGCTGAGCTCTTAAAAAAAAAAAATCTCGTGCAGTTGAAGAGTGAGTCATGGTGGGGTGAGGGTTTGGGAAAGACAACTTGTTTGAGGAAAGATTTCAATGCACTAGACAAGAGACACTATAGGTGAGGTTGCTAGGACGCTCAGTGGCTCTCGAGATGATGGAAGGATGGCGATTGTCTATGTCTCTTAATTTAACGATGTAAGTGACGGAACCGTGGAGGTATGCTTATTCCAATCTTCGGGTTAGTCTTATAGGGGGCTTCTCGATGATGAGCGTTGACCGAGAGGTGGATTCTTTTACGAGGGGGTCTTCATTTTGGGTTTTCCTCAATGGTAAGGGATATCTCTGGTTTTATTTGAAAACTGAGATAGGGGGTTTCTCTGACGAGAGATGTATGTGAGTGATTCTCTATACTGGTGGTTTACTCTTCGATGTGACCAACTAAGACAGCTTCGCGATGAACTTTTTCTTCTTAACTTCAGCTCGGTTCCACTTCAAATGTCAGGACTGAGGCTGGTCTCCATCTTCTCTCGATAGCTGACTCGATCATTTGCCTTTGAATGAATGAATGATGTGTATAGAAAGGACAGAGAGGGATCACTGTGTAACACAGGCTAACAGGCAGTCGTAGAGTTAAAGGTTAGGAAATAACTTGAGAGGAGATAAGAATAGTTGAGAATTCGGTGGCTAGACACCAATGGGTGGTGTGGTTGGGTGGCTCTCGAGGTGTTCGTGACTGGACGACGGTTTTAGGGTGGTCAGGAAGGAGAGCGTGTCTGCTTAGTCGGAAACGCGTTATTCATAATGCCTTTAGCTTATGAGAAGATCGGTATGAGTTGCGAGTGGTCATCTGCCGTGAGGTATTGTGGTGCCATCGCATACCATCTTACATGTAGTGTGGTGTATAAGGGGTCTCTGGCGAGTTTTCCCCGAGTTGTTTTGTGAGTCTGGTGTGAGCGTATGTGTTGAAGGGGGCTAATTTGTTGTGGTCGTGTAGTGTGGACATTCTCGTGTCAAAGGGACAGCGGCAAGCACTCTTCAGAGTAGAGTATTGAATGCGCTGAGCTTTCTGCAGCGACGAGTGACTCGTGTCTATGAGTAATAGTAGGTCGTACGCGAGAAGAGGTCGCACGAGTGTTTTGTGTAGGTGTAACTGAAGTTTTTTGCCCGCATGGTAGAACTTCTGAAGCGTTGCGTTTGTACTTGCGGCTCTTGCATCTGTCATTTTCTGGTGTATATTGAACCTAAGGGTCTTGTCAGAAGTTACTCCAAGGATTTTTGTATGATGTGTGTATGTGATAGAACGAGTTGAATCTGTGTTAAATTCAACTCCTATCCCATATTAGTTAAAACCTCGAGGAGGCCCACGTGCATCTTCGATTCGAGGCTTGGAGTCTTATCAACAGCTACCGGACGTCAATGTTTAAACAAGGAGGTTATCGTCCCCCCCGTTCGCCCCCATACGCCGACCTTGCCTGATCGAGTTAGGCTTATGGACAGATAAGGCATTTTTCTCCGGCCCAGCTGTGCGTTCCCTCGAAGCTTCCACCCCATTCTCCCCCACGCCAAGGAGATGTCCTGGCTATTTATATGGAAACTTTACCACTAAGGTCAGATTGGAGATCCAGATTTTCGTCGCGAAACATCACCACGACCCTCTCTCCCTTTGTGCGCCAAGGGACCTCGGCCTTGAGATTCACCATCACTTGTCCAGGAGGACAATATTCCTTGAGTGCCAAAGGTTCGAGCCTTTAGTGACGTCAAGTCCCCAAGGCATTCCCCCCTGCTGTTCAAGGAGAACAGCATTAGAACAGCCATTGTTCGTTTTGAGCCCTTCGCCAAGAAACGGTTCTCATCCCCCCCCTGTTGTTCAAGGAGAACAACATTAGAACAGCCATTGTTCGTTTTGAGCCCTTCGCCAAGAAACGGTTGTCATCCCACGCTGTTGTTCAAGGGATAACAACATTAGAACAGCCATTGTTCGTTTTGAGCCCTTCGCCAAGAAACGGTTCTTCCCCCGTCCCTGTTGTTTAAGGGAGAACAACATTAGAACAGCCATTGTTCGTTTTGAGCCCTTCGCCAAGAAACGGTTCTCACCCCCCCCCCCTGTTGTTCAAAGGAGAACAACATTAGAACAGCCATTGTTCTTGAGCCTGTAGACAAGAGACGGTTCTCATCCCCCCTTTGTTCAGAAGGGAACAACCTAGAACAGCCATTGTTCTTCCAGCCGTTCGTCGAGAAACGGTTCTCCTTCCCAAGACGCCACGTCAGGATCATCTTATCTCCCCCCCCACTTTGGCTGGAACTCGCCAGCGGACCGAATATTCCTTCAAGTACCTTCCACCGCACCCTAATGAAGTTACGTAAGCCAAGCGTCACCTTTTGAGTATTGATCCCTTATTTGTCAATTCTATCCTGTGCTTTAAATGGTTTATCGAACCATCCCATCTCTTTAACTCCATATTTGTTTTACCTTTTTTTGATCCCTTAAATCCTTGGATTAGCCCGAGTCTCCACGACCCTTTCCATTCTGTTTGTCAATATTTTCCGTTTTTGTATTGTTTAAAGTTATTATTAATAAAACTCTATTTTATTAATGATAGCAATATTATTATCCTTGAGCTCGGTTCCACTTCTTAAGCATTTTGAAGATACATAATATCGGCCGCCAGACAGTAAAACGCACTCTAAAGATAATTAAGGAAGTTCCCTCAACGAATAGTGTTATATATAGTATCGTCGGGAGTCATTCTACGACATATATATATATACTATTTAATTTGGTATCAGGTGTGTAAGGTTTAACGCTATATCTTTGCAAACACTGGTCTCAGTCGAGTAAAGCATAGTGTTATTCGTTATAATAATAGAATATAGTAGTTCCCTTTTGTTTTAACGATTGCTATCCCCTTTTTTTTGAAACTTAAGAAGCTGGAGTAGCTCAAGGAACGGTTATAATAATTTGTTTGTGTTTTTTTGTGATTTTAGTCAGTGGTTATTTAGATTGAAAAACCAAGTACGAATAGGTCAGTGCCCATATTTAGGTAGGCTAATTCTATAGAGGCATAATTCTTGTTGCAAGGAATTTTAGTTGGTTGACTAGTGCGCCCCAAGTGCAAAGATGACTCCGTTCGAAATCTTTAAAGCGCAAGGAGAGTCCTGTGGACTTTCCGGAAAAGAACTAACTGAGTACATTCTAGAGGAGCAAAGAAAAAAGGAAGAAAGAGAAATACAACGAGAAGAAAGAGATAGAGAGGAACGGATAAGACTAGCTGACCTTCAGGTTGAATTAGCTCGGATTAAAGCAGAAGTTCAAAAAAAAAAGGTAGAAAAAGAAAGAGAAAGAGAGGAACGGGAAAGAGTAATCCAACGAGAAGAAAGAAGGACGCACTCGCGCTCCTCCCCAGGAAAGCTGACAAAGTTTCCGAGCCCCGTAAAAGCCCAAAACTTCTTTCCCCAAAACCAACAACGGGACTCCAAACCTCCTGTTAAGACTTCTCCTCCATCTCTCTTCCCGAAGCGACCAACCATATGCTTCACCTGTGGTGCAGAAAACCACATGAGCTGGAATTGCCCCCAAAATTCTAGGCTTAAAAGCGGACCAGCCCACCAAGTTCACCAGATTAATGCAACCCCGGCTCCCCCGGTGGTGCAGACCCAAGCAGAAACTTCTCCCCCTCCGTCAGGCCACCAGGTAAATTTTGTTTTTGGTAAAAGTTCATCGGGAACTTTGAAATATGAGGAGGGCAGCGTGGACAGCTGTCGAGTATTGACTCTCGTCAGGGACACAGGATGTACATGCTTCATCGTGTCCGACGAACTCCTCCCAGTGGCCTCTAACCACGAAAAATTTGCGGTGGTACGTGACTACCTTGGGCGGGCGAACAGATTCCCCGTCGCTAGATGTTACCTGCAGTGTCAATATTATAATGGCTGGGCTGAAGTCATTGTAGCACCAATAAAATTCTGTTCCGTACTTATAGGAAAGAGCCCCCAAGTAAGTTTCGACCCTGTGTTTCAGGCCGCCCTTCCTCAAGGCCGAGATAAGAAAGAAGCCCAGGAGCCCGTCCCCATCAGAACCCCGATACCGTCCGATTTCTCGGAGACCCCTAACCAGGACTTTAGGACGGAAAAAGAGGAATGTGATTCACTAAAACCCTTAGGTGATAAGGCCCCAGACAAGGACACGGAGACTGTCCCTGGACCCCAAGAAAAAAAGAACCCCCAACGCGCCCATGGAGATACCTTCGTAGAACTGGACGAAGCATCGGCGCTTGAAGAGGATTGCCCCGCGGAGTCCCTTAAGGTAATCCAGACAGTGTGCATCCAACCTGATGCCGATTACCCTCCTCATTCCCTACCAGGCGAGTCTTTGGAACCCTCTGACCTGAAAAGTGACGCGCAGCTGACACCACGTCAGAAGAGTCAGATACAAGAACTAATTAAATGGAATCACCATTTACCCGCCCTATTAGCTCTTTTCGAGCAACTGCGTGAAAATGGCCTCACCATTGGCCCCAGCAAATACTATTTTGCTCACGAACCCATTAAATATTCGGGTTTCAAAATAGGACCAAGCCAGTAAGGTCCCCAAGAGAACAAGATTAAGGCAATCGCCGACATGCCCCTCCCGATTACAAAGAAGCCATTGAGATCGATCCTAGGATCAGCTTCTCCCTATCAGCGATTTGTTCCGAATTTCGCTGCAATTTTGGCCCCCCTATGCCCCCTTCAGGAAAAGAATTTCTCCGATCGTTTACGTTGGAATGATGTCGCTGTTTTCCAGTTTAATCAGCTCAAAAGTAAGTTCATTTCTGCCCCCATTTTTAAGTTGCCCAACCCGGAAAAATCCTTTGGGGTTAAGACCGACGTGATCAACGAGGGCATTGGAGGTGTACTCCTTCAATACGTGGATGACAGAACGAGTCATCCAGTTGCATATGCTAGTCGTCAATTATTACCACGCGGAGAGAGATATGCCACTAGAGAAAAAATAGCTCTATCAATTATCTGGGTCATAGACAAATTCAAGCTGTACTTGATATGTAAAGAATTTCGAATAGGAACCGACCACCGTCCGTTAGCCTATATTAGGAATTTGAGACACTCAAACGGCCGCATCATGCGCTGGAGTTTACTCTTGCAAGAGTATCAATTTAAAATAAATTATATCAAAGGTTCCGATAACCAGGTCGCTGACGCACTCAGTAGGAATGCGTTACCGAATAGCGTAGAACAATTGTATTCATAGGATTAGTATCTCCATGTAGGTATATACCGTCTTGTACGACTTAATTTAAGATTCTTTTGTAATATAATTAATTAATGGTATGTCTGAATTTTGTAACGCTCAATGTCTAATTTTTTTTTGATGTATATATATTTGTTCTTATTAAATTACGTATAAATTATTTTGTCCCGTATGTACTAAGTTTATATCATTTCATTGTTCCATGCCTTTTTTTTTTAGTTGTATTAAAGGTTATTTTCCCCTGTAATCTAAAGATCAAAATAATCATGTATTGAGGTAATAATAGTTAGGTGCAGGAAGATACGGTTGGTACAAGAAAACGAGTTCCCTACAACGGAGCTCTATCGTTGTCCCTTCTCTCTTTTTTTTTCGAAGTGACAACTTCCCCTGGAATGGAGGGGTGTGATAGAACGAGTTGAATCTGTGTTAAATTCAACTCCTATCCCATATTAGTTAAAACCTCGAGGAGGCCCACGTGCATCTTCGATTCGAGGCTTGGAGTCTTATCAACAGCTACCGGACGTCAATGTTTAAACAAGGAGGTTATCGTCCCCCCCGTTCGCCCCCATACGCCGACCTCGCCTGATCGAGTTAGGCTTATGGACAGATAAGGCATTTTTCTCCGGCCCAGCTGTGCGTTCCCTCGAAGCTTCCACCCCATTCTCCCCCACGCCAAGGAGATGTCCTGGCTATTTATATGGAAACTTTACCACTAAGATCAGATTGGAGATCCAGATTTTCGTCGCGAAACATCACCACGACCCTCTCTCCCTTTGTGCGCCAAGGGACCTCGGCCTCGAGATTCACCATCACTTGTCCAGGAGGACAATATTCCTTGAGTGCCAAAGGTTCGAGCCTTTAGTGACGTCGAGTCCCCAAGGCATTCCCCCCTGCTGTTCAAGGAGAACAGCATTAGAACAGCCATTGTTCGTTTTGAGCCCTTCGCCAAGAAACGGTTCTCACCCCCCCCCCTGTTGTTCAAGGAGAACAACATTAGAACAGCCATTGTTCGTTTTGAGCCCTTCGCCAAGAAACGGTTCTCATCCCCCGCTGTTGTTCAAGGGAGAACAACATTAGAACAGCCATTGTTCGTTTTGAGCCCTTCGCCAAGAAACGGTTCTCCCCCCCCCCTGTTGTTCAAGGGAGAATAACATTAGAACAGCCATTGTTCGTTTTGAGCCCTTCGCCAAGAAACGGTTCTCACCCCCCCCCCTGTTGTTCAAAGGAGAACAACATTAGAACAGCCATTGTTCTTGAGCCTGTAGACAAGAGACGGTTCTCATCCCCCCTTTGTTCAGAAGAGAACAACCTAGAACAGCTATTGTTCTTCCAGCCGTTCGTCGAGAAACGGTTCTCCTTCCCAAGACGCCACGTCAGGATCATCTTATCCCCCCCCCCCTTTGACTGGAACTCGCCAGCGGACCGAATATTCCTTCAAGTACCTTCCACCGCACCCTAATGAAGTTACGTAAGCCAAGCGTCACCTTTTGAGTATTGATCCCTTATTTGTCAATTCTATCCTGTGCTTTAAATGGTTTATCGAACCATCCCATCTCTTTAACTCCATATTTGTTTTACCTTTTTTTGATCCCTTAAATCCTTGGATTAGCCCGAGTCTCCACGACCCTTTCCATTCTGTTTGTCAATATTTTCCGTTTTTGTATTGTTTAAAGTTATTATTAATAAAACTCTATTTTATTAATGATAGCAATATTATTATCCTTGAGCTCGGTTCCACTTCTTAAGCATTTTGAAGATACATAATATCGGCCGCCAGACAGTAAAACGCACTCTAAAGATAATTAAGGAAGTTCCCTCAACGAATAGTGTTATATATAGTATCGTCGGGAGTCATTCTACGACAGTGTATATAAACCTTGTTGGGTTTAGATGGTTCATGCCTGTGTGTGTGAGAATATTTGTAGGTTATGCATGAAGTGATTTCTCAGAGGGAAGGGTGTCATCTGTGTTTTCTGAGGCTTCGTGGCAATCAGTCATTTATCCTCGTATTCTGTTTCAATTCTAGTATTATTTGTGCCTGGAGTGCGATCTCGTCTGGTTCACGGCTACTGACGAGAATGGTTTCGTCATCGGCGTAGGACACTATGTATGTGTGTACATGATGTATAGTGTGGGTGCCAGTACACTTCCTTGGGGAACGCCTGTGCGTTATGTGAAGGGTTGTGAGAGGGTATTGTTGTATTTTATGTGGCGTCTCTGTTGAGTGAGATAGTGCGAGAGGTGTCTTCTGGTGAGAGAGGTAACTCCGTTTTGTTGGCGAGAGTTTCCGACGTAGTCCCTCGTGCCGCACTTTATGAAAGGCCTTCTCCACGTCCTTGCTGATGGAGAGTGTCTTTTGATGTACCTGGTGTTTTTTCTGTATTCTGTCATGACCGATGGTCACAGCCACCTGAGTCAACCGGCCCCTCCTAAACCCATATTGGTGAGGGTCGGACCAGTCCACCCCATCCAGGTAGTCCCGGAGGCCGCAGTTGATCATACGTTCGAGTGTTGAATCTAGGTGCTCTAATAGAGCAATAGGCCTGTAATTGTTGCGGTGTTTCGAGTCTTTGTTTCTTTTGTGTAGAATTATGTTGTGAGAGAAATTGAATATTTTGGTGAAGTGGCCTGAGTCTAGTTAGGCGTTGAATAGGTGTGTAAGTGTCGGTTATATGTTTACGGGGAGGTTGTATATTAGTGTAGCTGGTAGCCCCGAGGGGCTGGCTGCACGTTTTGGTATTGTTTTAATGTAGTGTTTTGTTTCTTCATCGGTGATGGGACTGGTCAGTGTTGATGTGTAGTCGAGCAGCTCCATTCGCATCAGGGGGTGGGTCTTAGCTCGTGAGGGTGGGCTGATAACACTCCTGGACTTCCTAGAAGTGCTCTTGCGCTTCAAATTTAAGTGGGTTGTGTGCATGTACTGTGTCCTAGTGGGATTTAAAAGCGTCGAGGCTGACGTTGGTGTCTGTGAGTGTTTGTTTTTTTTACGTGGAGGGTGATGGTTTAGGTGAACCTTTTTACGTGCCGCCAGAAGAAGGAGGGGTTAGTGCAACGAGTGTCGTCCGAGATGCGGACGACCTCTTGCTACTGCTGGTTCCTATCTAGCTGCATACACTTTAAGATGTGGCACGTAGGGGATTGATGTTTTGTTATTTTGGGCCTCTAGTTTAGTGATTGTTATACTGTATGATGATTCTCTGAGTGTGTATGGAATATATTAAATGTTTTATGCTTGTGTAGGTTTTGTGTGCTGTGTGTAGGTCGCATACTCTGGTTATAAAGTATAAGATTGAGCACCAGTGGTCTTCTAACATGTCTAGATTGGTGTGTTCCAGGTCGAGGTTTTGTGGCGTGTTATCTGTTATTTGTCTCTTTAACTCTTCCCAGTTCATGTTTTTGTAGTTCAAGAGAGGTGGTATGGGTATGAGTATGAGAGATGTGGATATGGTGAGGCATATCAGTATGTGGTCAGAGAGTACGTGGCGACCCGGTGAGATATGAGTGTAGAAGCGTGTAGCGTGGTCGTTGCGGAAGACCACGTCCGGAGACGTGGTTCCTCCGCGAGGACCGAAGAATGTGGCGAAGGCCGGGCCGATGATGTGATAGAAAGCGATAAAGCGGCAGGGCACCAGACAGGTACCTTCCTCGTAGTGTTGAAAGGAGTGTTGGGTAAAAGGCGTTGAGGTACCCCACAAAGAAGATAGGAAGATTGTGGTTTAATAGAGCCCGGAGTGGGACTTCTATGTTTAATTGTAGGCGTGGTGGTCTGTAGTATGTGGCCACTAGGATAGGGCCGGAGCTTGTATGTACCTTGCAGGCTAGAAAAGAGTCATCGTGTATTTGAATGAGTAAGTGGTGTATAAAGCGCTTTATTAGGATCGCTGATCTTAGTTGCGGCGCTTGTGGAGATAGATACGTGTGGTAGCCTGCAATGCGGAGTCTGTTGTTGGGAGGATCTAGGCTGGTCGAGTTCAAGAGTATTATGCCAGGTCTTTGTATGTTTAGGACCCAGTTGGCAACAGTATGGTGAATACCGTGAATATGGTGAATCTGCGTACGTTTATTTGTATCACGTTGAGGTGACCTATTGTCGTGAGCGCAGTGGACGTGAGGCTGATTTAGCCGAGACCGTTCCCCTCTCTTTGTTTATTGCTCAGGAGGCGTGGGGAGCGAGTACCTTTACGCGTGTCGGCTGTGGTTTGGAGAGGTTGTCAGTGGTGTTATTGGGTGGGCAGGCCGTGGTGGAGATGAGAGTGTGTTCTGTGGAGGGAGTGTTGGGGATAGTGGTCGTGGAAGCAGGGTTGGAGAGAGTAGAGTCTAGGAGGGAGGAGGTGGAGGGAGTAGAGCTAGTAGATGGGGGACTAGATATAGTATGAGAGGTGCAGATTATGAGAAGGGGTGTCGGGAGAGAGAGGAGGTTGAGACAGTGAAGAAGGAGGGGTGGAAGAGGAAGATGAACGAACAGCAGGGAGGAGGGTCAGCTTTAGGTGTGGTTGTGTGTGTGAAGGGGTTTCGTTGTGGAGTTTTTTTGTTCAAAACGGGGTGTTGTGGAGCGTGTGGTAGGCTTGGGGGAGATGGAGGTTGTCGTGTCAGTGGGAGTGGGGTTGGAAGCTGTGAGAGAGGGGGTGGGATGGTGGGAGGGGGTGGAGGTTGCAGAAGGAGGAGTGCTGGTGGTATGAAGGAGTTTAGGTATAGAGGAACAAAGAGTGGAAGCTGTGGAGGGAGCAGAGGAGGTGGTTGGAAGAGAGGTGGGAGCAGTGGGAAGAGGGGCAGTTAAGGACAGTACAGTGGAGAGAGGCGCAGGGACAGGAGGGTGGGAGGAGTCGGGAGCGTGGTAAAGGTGGCGGTCGGTGGGTGCAGGGGGAAAGGAGTTCGTGCCCACTGAGCTGTGTGTGTGTGCTCGTCGATTAGAGCGAACACCTTCTCGGCGAATGTGATCTGCTCTAGACCGTGCGAGGCGAACAGTGTATTTAGTATCATTGAGTATAGTAGGTCGTCACCTATCGACATGTCCTTTGCCACCGTTGAGAACAAGGTGGCCAGTTGTAGGTTTGGGTGTATGGTCTCGTTGGGTGTGTGGTGTGGGATAGGGGTGGGTGTGTGGCGTGGGTTGGGGGTTTGTCTGAAGTAGTGAGGGTCTCTGGGTGTAAGCTCCTTGGGTGGGGACGGGTGTCGGAATATGTGGGTGAGTCTGGGTTACTGCTGGGGTTTGGTGTGTCTGGGGCAGGACAGGGGGAGTGATGGACACCGTTGCACTGGCAGCAGCAGCAATTGTTCTTCTGTAGTGAGGAGGGGCGGGGGCGGCGTGTGTGGTTGTTTTGATGGGTTGAGGACGCCGTTTAGCCGCTACCTCGTCAAAGCGGGCTTTACTTAGGTAAGGGCATTTTGGGTTGACATGGTCGCCGCCGCAGTTTGTGCAGAGGGATGTGGTGGCTGAGCAGGTGGTGTAGTTGTGGCTCACTACACTGCACTTAGAGGAGACCAGGTCTGCTTGGCGGACACGTGTGGGGTGTCCGGTTTTGTAACAACAGTGGCACTGTGTGGGTCTTATGTTCAGTTGTGACTCGATGTTGTGTGGGTACGTTAGGGTGCCGCAGACGTTGATACCTTGGTCTAGCAGCAGTGTCTTATTCTGTTCTTCGGACAGTGTGATTACTGCCCATTGTTTTATGCAGTTGAAATATATATCTCTGATGAACTCCTTCCCATACTTAAGTCTGAGGTGCGTGCGGAGGTCATCAGTGAAGAAAGACAACCATAGGGGCTGGTCTTTATGATGCGTATTTGTTTTTTCCGTACACCGTCGGCTAATTTTGTCTTGAATTCTAGTGCGGCGAGTGTGTCCGATGCGTGTTGGTGAAATTTGACTGCGTCCTCCTGTGAGCAGAAGACGAGTTTGTGGCCTGTGTGTGTCTTTATTATGTTCGTGATTGGGATGTCGTGTGTAGTGGCTAAGTTGAGAAGTGTGTGTTCATTGTTGGTAGTGGGTTTGTGGGTACTGGGTCTTTTGTTTGTTGTGTGTAGGAGTGTGAGTGAGGATATTTTATATGCCATTATCGCTTTTTCTTCGTACTTTGTATGGGGTCCGTCGCCCCGCCAATAACGAACCCATGAAAATGACTCAGATGTGGTGATGATTGAAGAGTGAGTATGGACCTGGTAGGGCTCCTTAGAGGGTGTAAAAACATGGCGGACTTAATGATGACTGAAGACAGAATCAACTGACTCCAGTCGGGGTGCCGCCCCCTCAATTGGATTTTGGGTATTTCTAAGTCACGATCGACATTTCACAGAGATGGTAGAATCTCCTTCTGTGGTCTTGGACGGTGCCTCTGCGTAGGGTGTTAAACCTCCCCACGTTGGTAACTGAGTCCCAATCCAGGTTTGCTCCTTCCTTTGACTTCCGCAGCGGACTAAGCCTCAGACCTCCTTTCTCCAAATTTGCAATTTTCCTCTTTCTAAGTAGAGTGACATAATTGCAACGGAGCTCTATGTGTAGAGTCACATTCATCGAGCTAAGTCACGGCGGGGCAGGGATTGAGAGGGTTTAGCACGTCATACCACTATAACGTGCCAGGGAAATAAAGGTATTTTTATTCAAGTGGGTGGGGGAGCAGAGGTGGGGGGGCTTGCTGAATCTCTTAGTTGGATCTCGAGATTATACCATCCACGGTATATCTTGTAGAAAAATCACTGTTCTCAGTGAGAGCTTTTCTGATTTGATCTGATGTGTATAGAAAGGACAGAGAGGGATCACTGTGTAAAACAGGCAAACAGGCAGTGGTAGAGGAAAAGATTGCGGAAATAACTGGAGAGGGGATAGGAAGAGTTGATAGATTGATGGCTAGACACCGATGCGTGGTGTGGTTGGGTGGGTATCGTGGTGTTCGTAACTGTACGATGGTTGGAGGGTGCTCAGGAAGGAGAGCGTGTCTGCTTAGTCAGAAACGCGTTATTTATTATGCTTTTAGCTTATGCGAAGAAAGGTGTGAGTTGCGAGTAGTCATGGGCCGCGGAGTATCGCGGTGCAATCGCATACCGTCTTACATGTAGTGCGGTACATAAGGAGTCTCTGTCGAGTTTTCCCGAGTTGTTTTGTGAGTCTGGTGTGAACGTATGTGTTGAGGGGTGCTAATTTGTTGTTGTCGTGTAGTGTGTACTTTCCCGGGTACAATAAATAGCGGCAAGGGCTTTTCTCCATATCGCGATATATATACCTTACCTATCTCCTGTGGGTAGGGGAGGGGGAAGATGAGTGCCTATGTTTAATCCTCTCTCCTAGTGGCATCACCTTTCAGAGTGGATTCGCTTAGCCATAAAGGTCTCTTCTGGTTCACGTCGGGGAGAATGCAATTTTGTCTATTTGGTGAAACTAGATCTAAGCCATAGGAGGGGATTGTGAGCCTGTATATAGATTTTTATTTGAACAGCTCTAATACCCTCCCCTGATTATGCTAACGGGCTACGAAATCTGTTGATTCTGAGTTTCTTGGCGAGGAATATCGAGTCTGGTAGAGCCCGCGGGGCAAAAGGGGAGAGGGGGGGAGTTAAAGTATCGGCCGACATGCCACATAGCCCTGGACGCTGTATAACCGAACTGGTGTCTGGTTTTATCCTCGCGATTTTGATTCCCTCATATATACACTTGATAAATGTACAATAACATTCTAGTCATTTCGGTTAGGGAAGGTTAATAATATGAATTCCTTAATTCGCTAGAAAAGTCTCATAGAGTCCCTCAACCATATTCATGACCATTAGTAGAAACTTTCTCTTATTTTTCCACTGCTATGTTGATTAGAATTACTTTGTTTGCCATTACAAATGTATTTTTCTTAACTATAATTTCAGCTGGCCCTCAAAACGTGGGTTTATAATTAAATGAAAGAAAATGCATTTCCTTTCTACACACTTCATTCTATTATATATATATATATATATATATATATATATATATATATATATATATATATATATATATATATATATATATATATATATGTAGAGAGAGAGAGTCAGCTGAACCTGAATGATACTGCTAGTGGTTTTTGGTCATCAAATCTAAAGTTTACACTTAGCATCTAACCTAAAATAATGTTAGATATTAACACAAGTAACATTATTTAACACTAATAAGAATGGTGTTTAGATCGATATATTTTTGAAACCAGATTTCAACAGAGATATCTGTCATCTTCAATCGCTAGCAAACATCTCAAACATCTCAACATATCTTATCTGAGAAAAGTACGAAGAAATGCGAAACCTGGTTTCGCCAATAAATATATCCTAGCACTATAGTTTCTTTCCTGCATTTACATGTACGTTACTGTACTTTTGGGGATATATATATATATATATATATATATATATATATATATATATATATATATATATATATATATATATATAAATATATCGAGATGCCGGGTCATTTCAGGTTGGTCACAATTTTATGAAGAGATGATTGTATGAAAGGTTTCAAAAATTTATGCTGCTTCCCCAGCAAAGACGAAGGCTGGGTTTTATCTTATTGGCAAGAGTTCTTTGCCGCATTTCAACAAATATATGTAGTGCAATTTCCTTTCTTGAAATATAAGTAATTTTTAACACTATTTAGGATCAACATAATGTTTAACCTCAACATTCACTTTATCTAGAACATTAATGACTAGTGAGTGATCTCTATGGAGGTGGGAGTTAAAATTCCTGAATGTGGACACCAAGGAATGTTTGCTAAAATGAATTTAATGGTGTGTAATGAATTTACTGGTGTTTGAGATAAAAGAAGATGACAAGTCGCGGTTTAGAATTGTGGCATTCGGTCTATTATCTGAGGAATGCTTGGTAAAGTGAGAAGGATGTATTTTAATGTGTTTAAGTCCTTCTTCGATCGATAGAACGTCAGGAGAAGTAAATTTAATTACTAATGGTAAAAAGACTTATTCCGTCTGATGTTTAGAGAAAATGTGCTAAGTCTGTCTGTTATTTACAGGGGGATGAGTTTGTGTAATTTCTTATATGCTTGTGTTCGTGATAAATCAGTTATTGTATGTCTTTCATGTCATGAGTTTTTGTGATTTCCATTTGTGTTGCAATGGAGTGCTTGAGAAAGGTACGAAGAAATTCGTTCCCATAGGTTAAGAAGAAATTAAAAGCTTTATCACGAACTATTTTAAGATTCTTGAATTGATAAACGTTTCAAATCTGTATTTTCCCTCAACTGATGGAAATATAAGCCTATGTGAGAGTCATGTTCACTTTTTCACTCTGAAACAAGGGGAGTGTGTCACAAAGATCCAACCTTTGGAACAAGGACAAAGAACTTGCTTCTTAACATAATCTACACACATGTAACATAAGTTTTTTTAAGACGCATAATGATTACATATTATATTGAATCAAAATTATAATAACATACGAGTATATCATTTAGGACATGAATCAATGCAAACGGTAAAATTAAAGTAAAATAATTGCAAGGTTATAGTTTAAAATAACGTGTAATTGCGTACATTAAGACCATGATAACATATTCAAGTGAAATGCGATGATATGAATGTATCGAAGTTATTGGCACACTTTTTGTGAAAACCAATAACAAAATTAAACAATAATGAATTTACTTCCCGATTCAGGTATCTCAGCATATCTTATCTGAGTAATCGGTTCATGAATAATACTAAGAAAAGACGGATTTGAAAGAATGATTGCGAGTAACGATTGACAGACTGATCACAATGTAAAGTTTTTTAATGAAAAAGTAAACGTATTTGTAAAGATGAAATAATCCTTTATTTCACACTATATTGTTGAAATGTCGGGAAACATTGGTTAAATATAGTATCAGGGAATTAATGTTGTAATTTGAGAAACTCTCGCTTGCTTGAAAGTTGAATGGCCAAACGCAACATTTTAAAATTAAAAATTTTTCCAAGTTGACTCAATGCTTGTGAATGTATTGGCGAGTGAATATTTTAAACAAAACTCAGAATTGATTGAGTGTACACTTTCAATTAATGACCCGTGAGAGAGTGCACAAACTTATGTATACATGCGAGGTATACAGCGAGTATGAAAAAGGATAAATGAGTTAACTTAGAATAATGTTTATAAATAAAATGGAATAAAATACAAAACAGAAAATGAATTTTCTAGTTGGCTGTAAGTAGTGTGCTTGTGGTGATTACTTGTGTGTGTCTTTAAGTGCGGGCATTAAAGTAGATGAATGAGAGTTTACATACACTTTTTTCTTCATTTGCCTTTTCTCCTTTCCTTCTCTTAATAATGTTTGAAAATTAATTTTTCTAAGCATATACTTTCCTTATGATGATTGTATGGTTTTAACACAAATTGGATTCTCTATACTTCATTTAAATTTCCGATTTTCCATTCAGAATAATTTTCAAACAATAAATAAATTTGAGACTTTATAAAATTCTATCTTCATTTTGTGCCTATGAATTTTTCCTGTCATTTCTTACAGAACTCTTGAAACGGAATAAATTTGGGCGATATTATCGCTCAAACGCAGCCAGACCGAGTTTCTGATAAATTGCGTAGAAGTTTTCATTATTAACAACAGGAAATGAGAAAAGCAAAACACAAAACGAAAAATGTGATATTTTACAACTAAATGAAGATTTGGACAATTTAAGGCATTTCTCTTCCCATAGAAGTTTACATACATAATATATACTGACATTTTATTCCTTCTTTTGCAATTTACCATACTGCAGTTCCTGAATCCCAGCTTGCATTTTAGATAGCAGAGTCAATGTTTAGGGAAAATATTTATAACCGGAATATATACAATAAGTTGCCAGCAGTAAAAGATAGAATAATTTTCCAGTATGTAGAATTGAACGAAAATTCATAGACTCATCTATTTTTTTATAATTTATGAATCATTTAGGAAAAATTAAAAGATTGTTTCGCAGTTTTCCTGCAAAAAATAAAGTAAAACTCTTGCTCTACTTGGATTGTTTACGAAAGTTTCAGGTTTAACTACACATCGATGTTTGATATTTAATGACCTCTAATTGAGGTGATGGAAAAAACTTCAAGATTTATTAGAAACAATAGATAGCCTCAAGGAAAAGAACTTGTTTGAGGAAAGATTTCAATGCACTAGACTAGAGAGACGATAGACCAAGAGAAAGTTCAATAACAAGACAGAGAAATGAAGTTAAAAAAATATGCTAAGGAATAAGGAATAAGGTAGTTCTCCTAGACTTCGAGGTGTATACTTAAAAATAATGAAGATAAATAAAGGCAAACTCTTCAACCCCCTTCCCAAATCCCTTATCTATGGATTGCTATAAGTACTTATTTACTCTCATCTTCAGTAATGCTATAGAATTTGTCATGCCAAATTGTATCGCATTTCTGTTCCATAACATAAATTCTCGTATCTTCCCTTCGAGTATAAATTCATAAGTTTGGTGCCTTAAATCATACCATGAACATCAGAAGCACTAAATGATGAAGTGGTCGTGAATTAATTCCAAACAAGTTGATGAAATATGTAATTCTAAATGGAGCATAATATTGAAAATCTTCCATTTTGGTAACTGGATCTGGAACACGAACGCGACGTCATAAAATTGACAATTCCGGGTTCTAATCATTCTTTACTATAAAAATCAACCCATCCACTTCAACGAAATAAAAAAGAGCTATAACTAAATATAAAAGTCAAAATGATAGCAAATACAGGTAAATATGCTTAAGAATAGTATCATTGAATATCATTCTTTATCTTATTTTCCCTTTTTCTTTATTTGTACACCGCCTCTGATTACTCTCCTTTCTCTACTTTTTGAAATAGCATCGAGGGGAACTTAAGGTATTTGCTTGTTCATAATTCTAGAAAAATTGTCTTAATCAGCCATAGGTCGAGAACGATACTTCTGTAAGCTGGAAGCGAAAACTCAAAATCCCGACTGACGTTAACTACCAGCGATTAGGTACGTTCTGTGAAGATACGAGTCTTCGTGGCCCTATTAAAAGCACTATGATTCGGAGTGGAGCAAATGGTGGACGGCGATTTTCTAACCGTCCATGAATGCTTCCCTACATAATGACATGAAAACTATACAAAAATACGAACTTCAACCCCTTTATGGAGATTAGAAAACATCTTAATAACAGCCAATCCTACAGAAAAATCCTTCGTCCTGCCTGCGAGGGAAATACCTAAAAGGGGATAAAAAGAAAGCGCAAGTCGCCCGGAATTAACAGGTACAAAGAATCGATTACAGGAATGGAATTACTTGTAAAAGGATCTAATCGAATCGCAATTGCACTATTTTTTGATTGCGATTCTCCTCGTAATGAGACTGATGAAGCTATATTGGGCAACCAAAGCACTTCCAACAGAAGGCGTTCGGAATGTGAACGTCTAATGCTTATTTGGCTGGAAAAATTATGGATGGCAACTCTTAACGCATTGAATACGCAATTTCACTCCATCTTAAATTTCTCGAATTGAAAATATTTGCTTTAAAGTTGTTATTATTATACTTTTATTAATAGATTAATTTTCTTGATACTAGCTGGTATGTATGGCTGGATAATCCCAATATTGTTTCCCCGCACTTATCTTAGAGAGCGAGTGATAGTGAGGGGCCATAGAATCGTTATAACTTTCCCCGCTGCGGGTCGGTAAAGGCTACTAAGCCAGATAAGGGTCGCACCACCTAACTTCTACTCTTTCCGGATCAACTTTTTATGGTAAATGGTCGGGGATAGCGTAGCACACGTCCAGTTATTTGGGGCATTGATATGGACTACCTCCTTTTGTGTGTCTGATAAAAAATTGAAAATGAATTATCACTTTTTACACCATATGTATGATATATTCTGAGAACAAATAAACTGCCTGACAGATTAATCTTGACGTAAAAACAGACAAGTTACATTTATTTATGGATAATTATAAACAGCGGCTCTGTGACTGCTCTTAGCCTTGAAGAGTTCATTGCAAAAGCAGGTCTGATTGATGATTGAATGCAAAAAAATTTGGACGAATTTATAGGGTGTCGTTAAAGTCAGGAGACCTGCGAAATTGATATATTCAATAAAAATCACCTGAACGAAATTTAATTTAATTTGAACTATATTTTATTGACTTGAAATATTAATAAATAACATCTATGTGATTTTCACCAAGAGTGATCCAAAGTTCGATACGCTTTGCGACATCCACATGAACCCGATGTGTTAACTCACAATTTCGGTCAATTATTTTTTTTAACATCCCTCAGAAAAAGAAGTCAAAGGAGTAAAGTATGGTGAAAGAGAAGATCATTGTGATATTTCCTCTTTGCCCAGACTTTAGAAATACACTGTACATTCACTATTCTCTATTATTTAAAAGACACTAATGATTCATTTTCCGGACCACTTCTGGACCGGAAAACTGCCACCACAGATAATTGACCGAAGGGAATATTGTCATTAGACATTTGACCATGACAAATAAAAAGTGGACGTTTACTGAAGCTCTGATGAAAAGATTTGATAAAATGTAAGTATATAAGATGATTTTTTGTTTGGAGATATATTTTCGAAGTTTCTTTACTCATTTTAGTTGTATAGTGAGTTGTGACGCCTAAAACTTTTAAAATAGAGCACTTTTTTATTATCCTGAACATCTTACCCACTTGGATTTTTAGAGTAAACATGTACTATAAAAATACACAATGTTTTATGTGTACAACAAATTTTGTTCCGATTGCGCAGAGCTTTCAGAAATCTTCACCATTATTAGACACAAGATTGATGAGTATAATATTTCCAAACTAGTTTTCTACTGAAAAATATATTCAACTGGATTTAGTCTGTATGATTAAAGACCCTTATTTTACTTAGCGCGAATGATGTCTTTAAAAATCCAATGCTTATCATAATATCTAAATTTTGCTCTGGAAGCCCATTTTTCTAGAATCAATACAACATTTTAATAAAAAGAGCTAAAATTAATTTATTCTCAACAAAAATAGTCCGGTGTATTAAGGTAAATAGAGGAACTAAAGGGAAGATAAGAGACAATTATAAAATCTAAAGAAATCTTCTCCAAGGATTATCAAATTAGCTTACATTTAAATGCTTGTTTAATAAAGAAGAAAGTGCTCGGAATATTATTTATTTATTCCTTCAGTTAATTCACGACACAGAATATATTTTAAGATATAAACTTTCTCTAAATAGAAACGTTTGATTAGTGATCTAAAGGGATAGAAAATATCACTGCATCTTTGTAGACGAGTCTTTAGTTATTATTTTGCGTAAGGTTGGCTAAAAGATTCAATCTAATACTTAAAGAGCCATGATTATATTTTATTCTTAATTTCTGGCATTATATTGCATTTTATTCCTTCAACTTCATTTTTAAACCTTCTCTCATTTGGATAAACAATTATATCTCAAATAACAGCTTTTGATATTCATTTTCTACCCATGGGCCTACTGTATTTATATATACGCCCCTCCCCCTTTCGTGAATATTATTTTATAAAATACAAAAATATACATCGCTGGATTTTTAACTCAGTCATAAAGAAAAATGAAACAATGATTTACATGGACTTTTTTCATAAAGATTTAATTTACTCGATACGATAATAATTATTTAAAATAAAGAGTACTATAATTTTCTCATCGATGTTTTGTTAATAACCTAATAATAGTATCTTAAATATAGTGTCTCGTGAGCAAATAGCAATGAGATACGACAAGTAGGTTTTCACTCAAATTAATTATATAAAATTAAATTTTTTATGTTACCAGTTACGTATGATTCAGGATAAGAGAAACAATTCTGTAAAAAACTAAGGTTATGAGTACGAAATTGGACCGTCGCTTTTAGTGTGCCTTTTAATCGAAGAAATAATAAGACACTAAATTTAATATCTTTCGTTCCCATACCTACTTATTACCAATGGCAAAAATTCAATATCTCAAGAACTAAAGATTCTAGATTAATATAATGCTGATTATATGCGCATAAACTATTTTCCACCAAAATCTGAACCGTCGATTCTCGGTTAGAAATCCCATCTTCTCACTCTGCTTCGTGGTGTTATAAGCGCAGAACTTTTCAGAACGTTAAAACTGGCAAAAATCCAACATCAAAATGTCCAATTTAATTGGCAAAGGCCTCTAACATTCTTTCTTTTCGTTTTGGCTACCAATAATTTGAAAATGAGCCAATGCACATTGGTATTAATGAGTGAAACTTAGAATTCTAAGATATTACCTCAAATACTCTATATTATATGGGATAAAATGTCGTCTACCCAGGTAACCAAGGATTGGTATCCGTTTGAAAACAATGCTGAGGATCGAGGTCATCTCTAGCTGCCTTCCTTTTTTGTCGCTATCTTTTTGACGGCGGATGTTGCATCGACCGTCGAGTTAAATAAAATGTAAAGGAAATATAATATTTTACTAAAAAAATACAGGCGTTTTATTAAGTTAGGAATAAAGAAGAAAAAAAGAAAAAGGAAAACGAACAAGATTAAGGATGACGAAAAATAAAATATTGGGAAAATATTTTCAAAGACTACATTAAATATAGTATTTTGGATTACCCAATTTTCTTATAATGTTTATCTTCTACCTTATCTGAAATCCATAATGCGACAGTAGTAACATTTTCATTTTATAGGAGACGCTAAAAGTTTGTGTAGACAGAGAAGGTAGCATATGAATAAATATAGAAGTTGGCTCATGATTTCGTGGTATTTATATATATATATATATATATATATATATATATATATATATATATATATATATATATATATATACGTAAGTGTATTCGTTTTTTCATTTTTTGATCTGATGAAATAATTTTATTATCCATATTCCTTAGAAAAATATTTTTCTCCCAAAGTAGAAGGACTTATGCAGTCGTTATTTATTTGGATCGACGCAGCTATGTTAAGCGGGTAGGCTTCATACGATGATGCATATGTACATTGATGAATGATTGAAAAATGTACTATAGACTATGCCTAAGGAGCAACTTTACACATAAAGAAACTAATGAATTTGTGTGATAAGAAGTGTGCCAATTGAAAAGTGAAAGTTGGTTAACGGTATCATCATCATCTTGGTCCCTCTATAGCAGAGTTGGATGGTCGTATGACTCTTCTCCACCTACTTCGGTCCTAAGCATCTTCCTCTGTAAGTCATAGTCTATCCATATGTTTGACAACACAGTCCCTCCAAGTTTTCCTCGATCTTTCTGGTAGCCTTCTGCCCTACACTTGCATATGCATAGCCTCCCTCGGGTAGCCATCCTCCTCTGATCTCTCCCCATGACCAAATAATCTGCGTTTCCTCAGTCGCATCTCAGACTCAAGCTCTACTAGTCCACATCTGACATGGACGGTGACATGATTGCCAAGATTTCCAAATTTGCCGACGATACCAAGCTTAGTATGAACGTTGCAAAGGATGGAAATACTGCCCGCCTGCAGGAAGATCTTGGGAAGATTGGGGAGTGGTCGGACACGTGACAAATGCCTTTTAACGTGGGGAAATGCAAAGTAATGCATATCGGCCACAGAAAACCCCAATCTCAGTATATCCTTAAGGGCACTGCTCTTGAGTCGAGTGACACTGAGAAAGACTTGGGTGTAACTATAACTAACGACCTCAAGTTCTCGAAACAGTGCATCGAGGCAGAGAAGAAAGCCCCAAGGATGTTAGGCTACATAAAGCGCCAGTTTGTATACCGTAAAAAGGAGATAGTACTTTCTCTGTACGACTTCCTTGTTCGTCCGCCCCTGGAGTATGTCGTACAATTTTGGAGTCCTTCGTTTTGAAAGGACATCGCAAGGTTAGAACGCGTACAAGCTAGGGCAACCAAACTGATTCCCTCTATCCGACATAAAAGTTATGAGGATAGACTAAGGGAATTAGACCTGTTCTCGCTGGAAACCCGCAGACTGCGTGGTCAGCTCATCGAAGTTTTCAAAATACTTCGAGGGTTCGACAATGTTGACTACCGGGATATTTTCACACTGAGTGAGAACAGAACGCGCAATCACGGCTTCAAACTTGAACTGAAGCGTTACAACCGCAATCTGTGTGGAAATTTTTTTTACCTACAGTATCTCCGGTAAATGGAACGCACTTCCAGTGGAAGTTGTCAACAGTGTATGTGTTGACCAGTTCAAGTCAAGACTAGACAAAGTCTTGAAAAGCGGCCGTTTAGGGACGCAAAACAATTGAGCAGCCATGTGCCCGCTCGAATGCTAGTCCAAAGGTACCTTCTTTTAATGGACCGTAAGGTCTCCTAGGGTACTTCCTTTCCTTGTTACTCCTTGTTATCTGTCCGCCACCTCAGAGCTCCTGATGCGATCCTGCCACTTTACGCCAGCCATACATCTCAGCATACGCCAATCACATCCTCTCAACACAGGTATCCGTCTGTCTGTTTAGGTCAAATTCTCATCACCATAAAATAGAGTTGCTTTTACACATGCTACATATGTTAAGCTTCTCTTCTTCGAGGGAATGCCTCGGTTTAACAGTAATCCTAATCCCTCTCTCCACCTATACCAGGCAATGGCTATACTTGCGCGAACAGCTCTTTCTTCCCGATCTTCACTGTTTATTATATCTCCAAGGTAGCAGAACTGGTCCAACACCTCCAACATTTCCCCAGCAGTATTCCATTCATTTGGGACCCCGTTCTCATTTGGTCTTGTGCAGCACCCAATGCATACAAAATATATCACTTACATAAGTCTCTGAAGTCCAGAGCACTTCTTATGACACCATTTCCTACACTGTGTTAAGAGAAAATAATTGCTTCTCATTCATCTGCTACATGCTCCACATGGCCAACTCTCATACTCCACTCTTCTTACTGGCTCTCATCCTGTCACTATTCCTTGAGCTTTACTGATGTTGATATTTAGTCTTCTTCTTTCCATGTCTCTCTTCTACCTCTCGAACATGTCAATCACTTCCTCCTTTGAGCTTGCAGTGAGCACAAGGCCATGGGCATATAGCAGTCTCACGGTCTCCGTCTTCTGCACTCCCTGATCACCTCCTCTAGAACAGCGATCAACATGATCAAAATGGTGAACCTCTCTGGCACTCCTTGTCTCCTGAGTGCCCACACTATCACCTTTCCTGTTACTTTATCGAAAGCCTTCTACAAATCCACGAAAACGTGGTACAGTTTCTTTCTATTTTTTGAAATATTTTCCTCAATCTGCCCCATAATAATCAATACATCATCAGCAGACCTTCCGGCAACAAATAAAAACTATCTGCTATCAACATTTACTAAATTCTTCAAAATTCCCTCCAAACACATTCTCAAATATTTTCATAATATGTTCAAGAAGCCTGATTCCTCTGTATTTTTTGCACCTGAGAGCATCCCCCTTTCCTTTATATATTGGAACAGTCAATCTACTGTTCCAATCTCCAGAGCTTCTCTCTTTTTTACTATATCTCGAAAAACTCTTGTCAGTTCATAAAGTCTATCTCCTCCTTGTCTCTCCAACATATATCTCGTTATTCCTGTCGGACCAAGCAGTTTGTTGCTCTTCATTCCTTTCAAGGCAGCTGCAACCTCTTCCTTTGATATGTCTTCTATTGCACCCTCTACTATATGGCCCTCTTGCACATTAAACTCATTTGTTTCATTCAATAATTGATGAAAATACCTATTTCATCTCTCCATTATTCGCTGTTCTTCCACCCTTATGTTGTTCTGCTCATCCTTTATGATCTTTATCTTGCATCTGTTTCCTTATCTGCTTTGCTACCTTATACAGCTATGCTGCTCTACCTGTTCCTACGAGATCTTTAGTCTACTCCCCCCCCATGCTTTTCACTTAGCCCTGGCCACTGCTCTCTTGGCTCCTATATTGTTATTGTGGTACCCTCTCATATGATCCTACCCTTCAAACCTCTGTCATAATTTATATACTCTTTTCTTCTCTCTGATCACCTTCTGCCCTCTCCATTCCACCACCATGTCTCTCTCTCCACATGCTGATACCTGGTTTTCTCTCGCTTCTGCCACCACACTCCTCTTCAAGTTCTTCCATCCTCTCTTTTCCGCATGTGTTACTGCTATGTTTCACCTGAAAGTTTCCACAAACTCTTCTCTTTTCTCCTCATCTTTCAACTTCCACTTGTTGATCTATTGGCTTTCTTTAAACCTCTTGTTCCTCTGAATATTTTTCACATGGATTACCAATACTAGCGGCTTATGCTGTGCCATCACACCTTTGCTGAGATTACCTTAGAGTTCCTTGCTTCCATATGACTATCTGAACTCATGAGTACAAAATCAATCTTTGTTGCTATCCCTCCACTTTTGTAGGTAATCTTCTTATCTTCACCTTTCTTGAACATTGTATTAATGATCTTACAATCTCTTGCCTGACAGAATTCAAGAATCCTCTCGCCCTCTCTCTTTCGCATTCCATGAACATATATTTCCATAACATCCTCAAAACCATCTCTATTTGCTCGAACACGCCCATTCAGGTCTCCAGTGATGAAAAACAGATCACTAACTCCGACCACTGACACCTCATCATCTATTTATTTCTCATTTTTGCCAGTCTGTGTTGCATGAACACAAAATATATGCACCACTTTTCCTCCCCAAACTATTTTAGGCTTCATAATCTTTGACGTATATCTCTCCACCTCAATCACATCTTCCACCAGCTCCTCTCTTACCAGCATCCCAACTACAGATGCTCCATCTACTCCCCCAGACCACCAAAACTCATATTTCTCTCCGGCATCTCCCAAAACGACACACGAGGTATAAATCAGAAATTTTCTGGAAGACATGTCACATTCCTGTTTTTCTGGATTTAATTGATTTTAATGGAGAAAATATGAATGCTAATCTTAAATTTTCAAAAATTGAAGCCCAAAATTACTGTATATAGACGAATTAAAAATTACACATTCTCCGGGTAAATTGAAATTAAAACATTGTCAGAAGAAATGCTTTTTCACTTAGAAAAGCATTTCAACTTCCAACTCTCTTTCAGGTAATTTAGTCAAAATAAAATAAATTAACATGGTAAAAAATAAATTTGGATGAAAACCTATTTAGTTATTAAAGCACACATAATAAAATCACAACATTAGATTATTATGATGTTTTTACTATAAAGATCATCCAAAGACATCCTCTATGACTAGTCATAAAGCGGATCTAAGGGTCTTTGCCGGTTTTAATTCTATAGCTCTTTAATAAATATTAACGTCATTTGATATAGGGTATTTTTGAGCAGTAATATCTTTCGGTGTCTTTTTCGAGAAAGAAGAAGAGTAACTGCGAGCTAAAGAGCTAGAATCATTATTATATTGAGATCTGTCTGTCTCTTCGTCTCCGACACTACGAGTGAGAGCTATTTGTCTGACCATCTCGAACACTAAGAGCTATATCTCTCTGTCTGCCGGTCTCTTGCAATATGAGTCAAATCCGTCTACCGCACTATTAGTGAGATCTGCCTGTCTGTTCCTCTCTCAAACTATAAGTGAAATCTGTCTGCCTGTCCGTCTCTCACACTATCAGAGAGATCTGTATGTGTGTTCGTCTCTAACAATATGATAGAGATCTGTCTGCCTGACAGTCTCTCAAACGAACAGTGAGATCTGTTTGTGCGTCCGCCTCTCATATATGATGGAGATATCAGTGAGATCTGTTTGTGTGTCCGCCTCTCATATATGATTGAGATATCTCTGTATGCCCATCTGCTCGTCCCTACAAAATAAGTGAGATCTCTGTCCCTCCGTCTCTCACAATACTAGTGAGATCCGTCTCTGTGTCCGTTTCTCACACCTTTGAAATAAACAAAAAAGAGGTAAATTTTAACTCTTTTCCCCCAACTTTTTGCTGTTGTATTTTAATTCTATATATCCTGAATTAAACTATTTAAAGATAGTATTAAAGCAAATATAATTTATTTTCTTTATGATGTGTTTTGCCTCATTTTTTTTATGTCTCTAAGATATTTCTAAAACCGAAATTGTAAAGTTATTTTACGTCATTATTTTCTTCTGATTCATTATTCTGATTCATTATTTCTGATTCATTATTTTTTTCTGATTTCATTATTTTTACTTACCTAAGTTCACTCACGAACTTTGAAATTCTGAGGAAAAGAATTTTTTACGATAGTTATTATTAAACGAAAGAGACTAGTTTTCTTAGTATGCTGATTCCATTATAAGTCTTGAAATAATGAAAAAGATTACATAAGGATGCTCTGTAAATACTGGGACTTTTCTTTACTACAGTATACTTACATCGACACAGAAGCAGTCCCTTACTTCTGTATGCTCCGTTATTATCAAAATGATATAAGAAGAGGAAATTAGGGCTCTAGTCTGTTCGACCTAAATTACTTTACAATTAGAGAGTGAAAAGCAAAATTGTAGAATCAGGATTAATCCGAAAAATTCCAAATTTTAATAACTTCGAAGGAACCTTCCGTCCCAGCCACATCTTCCAAAATCTAATGATAAAACAAATTTATCTCAAATTGTATTAGAGGGCATTGTCAAATTGGCCCTTTTCTTCAATTCAGATATTCTTTTTCCTCTTCTTATTCTTCTCGTCCTTGTTCTTCATCTTCTATGTACCTCTTCTTTCTCTTATAAATATTATTGCTGGAAAGCAACATTATTTGATGATATCAAACCTTTCGTTTAATAAAACCCATCCTAAAAAAACTCATCCAAGCTGCAATTATAGCATTGTCATTACCACTCCTTTACCATTCACCCTTTTGCGGGGACTCCATTGGTGGTGCTAATAAAAAATAGCCCCTCTCAGCTGTTGATTAAGAGCTGTGATAAAATAATGGATTTACAGCTATTTAGGTAAAATGAACTACACCTAAACTTGGCTACAAAAAAATCAAGATTAGAATCATTCGCACATATATTTACTCGTATTATTTTTAGACCGGATGAATATTAAAGAGAGAATTGGCGTAATCAACATGGCAGTATAAAAGGATTGCAGAAAGCAGTATCCTGCACTTATAGAGATAAAAAATAGTATGCTTCGTAGCGTTTCATCATTTCATCATAGACAAGAAAGGGTGGAATCTTTTCCATACTTTGTAAATGAATATCTTTTATATAACTTTTAATAACTGTGTACTAATCAGCTAGATTTAATTCATGTGTAGCTATGCTTGGCTTCGCTGATAGGAGAGGGAAAGTTCTTTTCTTTGAGTATGGCATAAATGATAAATAGACTCGCGCTATCTGATTCTTAATTCAGTGATGATTCTGAGCCAATTGTCTAAACTTGGCTTACAAACGAGAATGAATCTGTTTCATCAACTGAAGACAAATGGCTCTTTCATTTAATTATGTGGAGGCAATCCACTTTATATGGAATATATTTCAACCATTCAAAAAACTCCATAAAAAAAGTTAAAGAAGAAGGCAAAATAGTAAAAATATAGGAGAGGAATTGACCTATGTAATTGGCAATCAGGATTCAAATTTTTATTAACAATATTCTAATATTTTCACATATTTGGTGAAATTAAATCATACATGGTTTTCTTAACTGAGTTAATATAGAGCAGTTTTATTTCGAAAATAGAAAAGGCAAAAGAAATTTATCAAAATAAATCCTGAAAAAACAAATATATTTTCTTAATATCCAAATGTTGTTTTACATTTGCGGTGGTAATTTTCTAAGGTTTCTCTTATTAATACGTGCATGTGTGACTCAGGTGTATGTTATACATTTGATTCACTTACTGTATTCTTCGTTACTTATATTTTAAAGTATCTTTTAATAATTTAAGGTAAGTGTAAGGTTAACCAGTGACTTCTTGTTCTTTCTTGTATACCACTTTTCTTTATTAAGAATTAATTAATAATTAATGTTTATCTACTCTTTATTAAATCTTCAAGAGAGCGCCATTTGCTCGCATTATGAAGCTCTCAACGTTAGGTTCTTCCTCTTTCTCCTACAAAATCTACTTTCGGTTGTTTTTTTGCCCTCTATTTTAGTTTTGTTCTAACTAAAGTGCGAGTTTAGCCACGAAGAGATTTTGTTAACATAATTACTTAATCGTGTCATGTGGAGGAGTGCAATGAAAGCCAACCATCAGAATTCCACACAAAAGGATAATTCGAATGTAACCTCGTCACTGCACCTTCCAGGAGGCAGGGTTAGCAATTTTCTGCATTGCCTGTAAACCCCCCACAGCCCGCGGTATCATAAAACACATGGACACGGCCCTGTCTACTTGTTGGTATGATACACCTTATAAGTAGCTTACCTCTGAGGACACCCGCTTCCACCCAGGAGCTGCAAGAAATGAGCTCTTCTCTTCCCCATCCCACAGCAGGTAAGTGTCTCCGTTAGATTTAACATATAGTTCCTAGTTCCAAAAGACATTCGGGTGTTTACAGAGCATAACTCGCGGCAGTTTCTTGGAATCTTGTTTTTGTCAATATCAAGCGAGTCCTGAGAACCGGGACCTATAGTTTCTACAAAGGGCGCGCTCTCAAGGTGCCTCATTCTTAATAAGCTGCGAGGACTCCATTGAGAGGAGGAGACGGCGCGTGTTAGTTGCCAATATTTGAGGGAAAATATCCAAATTGTTGCGGTATTATTTTTTTAAGTTCGTTCAAGGTACGAGTCTAGCTTACGATTCTGCCCCCCCCCCCCCCGAGGCTAGCCCAAGGGTTTGGAGTGGGAGGAGGATATCAAAGCCATTCTTGGATCTTGATGGGCTCTGGCTTCTCCTGCCTTTTTTAACCTTTTCATACCCCAATTCGAACAAATCTGACATGACTCAAGTAAGACCTACTAGAAAAATTCGAGGGGGAAGTTACTCACATACCCATTAATTGCATTTGACGAGTAGGTCACCATCAGGAGGACTCTGGAGGTGCTCGGCCTATCTGTTAAGGACGAGTTGCCCAAGGCCTACGTTGATCTCACGCCCTCGGTGCAGGTCATCGACCAACATAATCAGGGAAGCTCAGGGAGATGGACACCTCTTCTAGACACACCAATTGCTACAGGTTAAATCCAGATATAAAAAGAACGAATAAGACGACATTTACAATAAGGACTGCGATAATAAAGTGTCACATGAGGATACTTACGTCGGCTTCCGAAACGCGAAAAAGAATGTCACGGGATGGGGATGGAGACTCCGCCGTAAAGGTCGAGTACGATACTGAACTGGAACGCCGTCACGAATTGATGTTTTGAACATTCTGACACGAGAATCAGGTGCAAAACAGCGTGCGCAACGGATTCCTTCCTCTCTTGCCAAGGTCCCTAAATAACCGCTTAACCAAAATATAGTGGAAATCTCCCGTGAACATTAAGTCAATTTTACCTGGTGAGTGCCATCACTTTGCTTTTACTCTCTTTCGCATGCTGCCTGACAATGAGTATGTGGTCTTCTTCAGAGATATCGAACCGCATCGGTTGTTCCCTATGTACAATGACCCTCTGCAGCCTCAAATTCATGGTAGTAATGCTGCCAGCTTATGGCATGCCTCTCTTAAAGCATTCAGGTAGATAAAATTGGACAACGACTCTGCTAAGGAATTAAACTCTTCTTGATTTACTTGAGCCAAAAATATATTTGTGTATTGATCTAATTTTAACTCTTGTTCTACTACTTGACCCTAAGAATAAAGTTATATTTTACTTTATAAGTTAATATCAAATATCTGTTTTCTTTAAGATTTAATTTAAAAATCCATCAGTTTTCGTCTCTTCTATTCACTTTGATCTGTCTGTAATGGCCTCTTCTTTTTTCACAATTTTCCGTATTTGTCCTCTTACCAACACCTTTGCATACAATTTCTCCTCTAACGCTGAAAATATCAGATTTCTTTAGTCATGTCTTACCGCCTTCTAATCTTTATTGTAATTTGAAATCTTAGGAATAATTTGAATAATTAAATAAATCGACTATTGGAGATGAATAACTAAATTCTAAATAGATATCCATGTACGTTTATTTAGCAAGGGCATAAAATTTACTAAGGTGAACTAATCAAAGGTAAGTAGCAAATATATAAGGCGAGAACAAAACACTATTTTTTATGTAAACGAATCCTATACTTTACTAGCTTTAAATATTTTCCTTAAAAACATTTTTAATGAAGTATTTAAGTGTGTTTTGCTCCGACATATGTAGATTATTTCCTATTCCTTTAACGTCCCTTGTCTCTGTATTACCTACCTAAATACACCGTTAAATAAATGAGAAAGTTTCTAGATGAAAATGTTGTTTCAAAAAAATGGGGAACTTTATTGAAACCTGCGAAAGACAGAAATTTCAGAATCTTGATGAGATTAGTCAGAAATAAATGTGCAATTTAAATTGCTTTTAGAGGACAAGTTAAATGATGCTACATAACTATGTAGCATCATTTAACTTGTCCTCTAAAAACAACTTAAATTGCACTTTTATTTCTGACTAATCTCATCAAGATTCTGAAATTTCTGTCTTTCGCAATATATATCGTTAGCTTTACCATGTAGAGAAAAATTTGGGCATCACATGTGCTAACTCTGGCAATGTCAGGATATAAATCCAGTATAATATTGAGTTTACACATTTTTATAATGAGAGAGCTAAGAGATCTTCCTGTTTCTTTAAGTATATATATTTTTTGTGTTTGTGTACTAACGGTAAGTTAATTTAGGCTCATTATGAAAATCAAGTGAGTGGGTAGTTTCATTGTTTGGTCGTGATGTATCCATTTATCGTCAAATATTTTACGTTGTAGGAAATTTTTGATCTTCTGTACGTGCATTCGAATCCTTTAAATTCTTTTTTTCTGGCTGCAATGTGCAAACTCTTTTCAAATTAATTATTCTTACCAAACTTTCCAATATTCAAAGAGTCAATTATTCCATTCAAAAAACTACTTACCTGGTAACGAGGAAATTCAGGAATCAATTCCTCTCAAAGCATCTCTAGAGAAGGTATTCCCCATTCTATGTCCCTTTTAAATCCATAAAAGACTAGACTCGAACAGTAGGCCGGTACGATACTAACAACTGAGACATGTACCAGCCTACAAGGGGGCTGCTATGTGTAGCATAAGCAACCATGATGCAGCTGGCGTCTGTAAGATATCGTGCTCCCCGTTCACAATACCATCATTCGCGTGTTCTGCATACCCCACTGCTCACACAAAGATATGCGTTAAATATCTTATATATATTTTAACTTCTTCTGTTCACATTTTTTTTCAGTTATTCGCTCACAACCTTTCTTCTGAATATGCCCTCGTTTGTTTTATAGTTTAAGGTTTTTGCAGTTAGTTAGTTAATCATTCGTACTCTTCAATGATATATAGATCTCCAAAACGGAAGAGGAAATTAGCATGAAAATAAGAATGGCAGACACAGGCAAGCTCGGTAGCAACAGGGGTCGGGACATTGGAATGATGAATCAGCGTATTTGGCAAAAGGAATTTTTCATTTTCAACCTTAGATTTGATCGTACATTTTGGGACTTACCACAGAGAGGGAAGTAACAGGTCCGCTGCAGTGTAAGCTGGCTGCATATCAACAAATACGGGTTTTAAATTTCTGAGTATGCTCACATATTTCCCTCATCCCTATTAGTTTGTATGAATGGTTTACTCCTGTGTAAAAATGGCATGCACTTGTGTCTCTCGAACCAAGAAGTGAGTGCAATCCTTCAGGATTTAGGGATAAAAGATTCCTAGTGGAACAATTTCCTTAAAATTAGAGGATTTACTGAGTTCATCCTCTGCTGTAGATTCAGGAGCGGGTTGCTTCTGAATACGTAGACTACATGCATAGCCATTTGGGATGAAGAGAAATTGCTGTCCATTCTTGGTGAATTACTAATTTTCAAAACAACGGCAGACGAGTTAGGTAGCCACTAAATTGGGGCCTTTTGAGAGTAAGCTAGACATTATGACTCTATGGTTTAAGTTAAATATTTATTTTCTTTCTGCCTTTGCAAGATTCTTGTAAGTATACTTAATGACTATGAGTTTAACAATTGATTGAATGATCCGGAATGGAAGTGAAGTGCATTGTTGATAAAGGCTTCCGCTATAGACTATAATGTGATAAAAGTATAATGACAGTAGATACGTTAGACAAAGAATAGGTTGATGCTTGAACCAAGGAGGATGGCAAGGGCTAGGATCTGTAGTGATGTGTATTTTGGGAATGAGGATAGCCAGCTTGCCTCACATATATTTTACTATTATTAAATGTACTCATTTTCCTTACTACATTACATTTGTCTTCCAGCATACATGGAGAGTTGCACAGTTGTCCCTAGTTGGTATTCTCATCAATATGACGTAGCGATCTTCAGCCAATTTGCAACGGTACATTAGTGGTGCACGAAGCATCATTACCTGTGCCTCGGTGTACCTCGAAATGAGCTGATGGAAATCAGAAAGTAGAGTAGACTGAAACTGAAACACTTATCGAAAGTAAAATTCTGAATTCATTCTTGTTTTTCATTTAAGATAAATACTTTATCATTACAAAGAGAGTAAATGAAGTACTTCTTACCCTATCAAAAACAGTTTTTTTATGAAGTTGGCTTCTCTATCTACAAACACACTGAAGAGTAAGAAAAAGTCGCAGCTCTAAACGTTAAAGAAGAAATTAAGTTAGGTCTGTCACTATTCAACTTCGGAAAAGGAACATCACGAGAATCCACCAAGCAGAGGTTTTCCAATTATCTACTCTTTATTTTAGTAAGGTTGTATCTAAATACGATCAACATATATCTGAAAGTTCATATTATTTTTTAATGAATGGATTCCTTATATAAAGAATCTTGTTTCAAAGTTTAGTAATAACAAATCCGCTTAAAATTTTCTAAAACTTTAGAAAACAATATTCACTAATATAGTTAGAGCAAGAAATTAATATATTACCATTATTCGCCTAATTTATGAAGATATTAAATTCGTTACTTATAAATTATAAAATATATCCTTAAATACTTATGGTGAGCTTTAACTATTTTATTGGCTGACTCAGTGTGCCATAAGAGAGTAAGGGTATAAAATTAATGTCTGGCCATTTATTTTATTCTCTCTACAAATTCTGGATTGGGGACAGATTGGAGCCAAAATACATTGATGCGGTTTCCCCAGTCTCGCGACCCCTATCAGGGGATCAAATGAGAGATCCGAATCAATCAGGGAATATTCTGATTGGAATTTTCGGTACATATGCCCATTAAAAGAGTTCTATGCTAATTTTAAGTATGGGCCTTGACGAGGTGGGAATAAAATAAAGAATTTCGCCATTGAGTTCTATGTTGAAAAGGAAGAACAGGGGTTTCGATTTAGATCTGCTTTCTTCAATGCTGATGTATAAGTGGACTCAATACATGAGACATTTATTAAAAAAAGACATTATGAAGGCTTAGTTTATCAACGGCGTTGTAGTGATATAAAATTAGCATGGAAATAGATATAAAATTAATTTGTTTATTTCTTTTAAAATGAATAAGATGTAAGTGAAGTTCCCTATCAGGGCTATGCTAAAGGAAGGGATCAATTTCAGCACCTAGACAACCAAATTACTAAAGTGCCGATTTATCCACACATTGGTTTGCATTATAAAAATTCTATTAAACTCAAGTATTAACAAGACTACAAGCCTTTCAAATAACTACCATAGACAACCATGAGGCAGCTAACAACTGGATGATTAAAACACCTTCAGGCGCAAATTCTTAATAACTTTTCAATCAGGATGGCTTCGTTCCAACTTAATCCTTAGTTCAAAATAAGTACCTAACAACATACATAATCCTTCGAAAGTAGAAATACGAATTTTTGAGCATCTAAAAGGAAAATTATCCATTCATTCGAATTAAATAGGTCCAAAATCTCTAAAGATGAAGGATACTCAAAATACCCCAAAAGGAAGAGGTACTAGGCTTAGGATCATTAATCCTAACGAATTAATGTTGCTTGAAGATTTTTGTTTAGTTTTAAAGGTGTAAGATCAAAATTAATTCTGCTATAAAATCTAATATGGATGTATCTACACCTTTTCCCCCTCAAATTAAAAAAAATGAACTTAAAATTTTAAAAGTTGACTTTTATATTAAAAAATATTTAATTCAAATTTTTAAAACTGACTTTCATATTAAATAAATTGAAATTCAAATAGGAAAAGTTGACTTTATTATTAAAAAACGTTGATTTTCAAATTAAAATAAGTGAATTTCCTCTGTTTGGGAGGTAACTCGGATTTATGCCAAATCAACCTGCAATTGTGTAGGAGGTCGAGCCGATGCTTTTGCGAGCCATTAGGCCATTTTAGCGCCCAATGGTCCCACTTTGGTTGGCCTTGTGATGTAAGGTCGTTTCTTGCAACCTGGATGTGGTGTTGAGTCCATCTTTTATTTCAGTTACTTTTATCTTTTCCCAGGATATTCTTTCGGTTTTTCAGAGATCTTTTAATTTTATACAGGTAGAAAATACCAGTATTGCAAATTTGCATTATTAAATATTATTCCAGTGCAGTATTGGAAAAAAATACTCACTTGGTTACTGATAGGGCTAAGTTATGTATGGAAACGGTTGCTAGGAGCGCAAAAGAGCTGCCATTGAAGATAAAATGAGAAGAAATCCCAAGAGCTATGAAAATAGGCTCTCTAAGGTCCCAGTAGAGAGTTGGCCGAAATGTTGGAAATGTTCGAAAGATGACTGATGAAGAATTTTTTTTTATCTAATTTTAGCAGTTTATCATTACATACGCATATGATGAGTAATACTTTAGATATAACTCTTGCGAATGTTAAATGGATATAAGACGGTATTTCAGGAAGAAATAAGTACCTGAGAAGTGAAAACACCTGGATATTTTTGCGTAGGTTGGTGACGAAATTAGTACTGGTGACATTACACAAATTCAGATGATATTTCATTTTTTAATTGAATTTCATTTCTTTTAATTAAATTTTATTTATTTTTAATCGAAAGAAACTTTTTATGTTGAAAGTCAGCTTTATTAAGTTAAAGGTAAACATGTCAACCTTTTAATTTAATATAAACTTTTTAATTTAGTTATTTTTAAAAATTTGAATTACACTTTTTTTAATATGAAAGTCAACATTTTAAATGTAATGTTCTTTTTTGGTTTAATTTTAGGGTGAAAAGGTGTAAAACGATACACTCGTATCTTGTTTCGAGATTTGTTTTAACAAATAATGTTTAAGTTGCTTCTCATTGCCCGTTTTTAATAAACAATTTTGTTTATAAATTTTGGTTTATGTGAGGTATTTCCTGTTTCTATTTAAGCAGAAGGAGTTCTCTAAATTTGAAAATAGGAGTTTGGGGGCATTTTTGTCCCAGTTTATTCATGGATGGCCTGAAAAATTATTTTTCTTCTTCAGGCTCTGTTGGCTGATACAATTACTGTGCTTTTACGTTGATTTCTATATACTTGATCATTAAATGATGTTATTTTTAAAGGTTTTTCTTCTCTTTGCCTCTGTTCTGCAATAAGACTTTACTCTGTTGAGTAAGAGACGTACTTAAAAGTGTTAAGCACTCTGTTATCCTTAGCAATCCAAATGGTCTCCCTTTACCCAGCTGAGACTTAGACTACACCCCCACTTATTACCCATTTCAACTGACACTTTACGTACCTTTTTCAATAACATTTTGATGTAAATGCCTTTGTTGGTTTCTCTTAAAAACCCATTTCTAAATTATCCCTCAAAGTTAGGCAGTGCTGATTTTCCCTTAACTTGGAGAATGTGTTTAGATTTATTTCATGGAGAGTGGTAATAAATATTGGGCCAGGTCTTATCCAAGAAATCTGCAACAATGCGTGGCAGAAATGGTGTAAAACGAGGCTGTAAAACTTCTCGTATCAATCTTTACTGCGCTGTACTGAATGTGGAAGGAAAAAATACCCATCGTCCCGCTAACTTGGAACAAACATTAGCCTAAAACTTTGGTCGAAAAAGGAAAAGAAACTTAAATTTTCAAAACAAAATATTATCCTCGATTCATCTCCAATTTTTTATAGCAAATTCTTAAGACCTCTTTTTCGCATACAGATTTAGAAGAGTAAAAATAAACCTACTTTTTATTTAAAGTCTCTCTTATTTCTTATAGTGTTTATATAAAAAGCTTATTTTACACTTCATGCCTTTCTCAACTGATATTAGAAAAATTAAAAGATTATTTTAATTAAAAACTGGATTACAATTGTGGTAAAAAATATGAAAACTCATTCATGTAAATAAAAAAAAGAAATATAATAAGCAAAAATGCTTATCTTTGATCAAATACCCCGTTATAATCATTTAATCATCACTTGATGGAAATCTACCATTGATTTCTCTTCTGGTTTACATTTATTCATTAGTGCAAACCCTGAAATTTGTATTTTTTTAATTACTTCGCACGAAATGCTCTTAAAAATAGTTGGATTTTAACGCAGAACAAGGTGAGTTTCAAGAGAGTAATTCCCCCCCCCTCTCCTCCCCCTGTCTATCGTCCTCTTCTAGTAACTACTATATATGCTACCAGGAGCGGTCAATAAGTTTTGCGAATTGGTAGGGCAAAACAGAAGAAGGGGGATGACGGTTTGTGGAGGTGTTAGGACAAGTTATGAAAAGTCAGGACCTGCAGCCGCACGCTCCTGCCTCGTCTATTTAAGAAGCAGGAGCTGATCGCAGATCGTCAGTCACAAATTTTTCAACAATGGAGAAGGTTGAGCACCGCACAGTGATCAAATTTTTGACCAAGGAAGGCAAGAATGCAGAAGGGATGCATGAACGCATGGTTGCAGTGTACACCGACCCTGCCTCTTCCTATGTAGCCATTGCTCGCTGAAATAGGGAGTTCCACCATAGGCGTGAGTCCTTTGAAGTTGACCCCCGTCCAGGACGCCCATCAGACGTGACCAACTAGGAAAATGTGGCCCATGTGGAAAGGATGATCCTCGAAAGTCGACGGGTAAAGGTCGAAGAAATTGAGCGAGAACTTGGAATAGTGCATGGAAGTGTTATCAACATCATCCACGACAATTTGGCTATGACCAAGGTCTTTGCCCGTTGGGTCCCTAGAAACGTCACGCCCCATGATCGATTTCAACATCTTCAAAGTCCACAAGGCCAGAGTTGCACAAGCTGCCCTGCGCGAGTGCGTATTATAGGAGCTCAACCATGCCCCTTATAGTCCAGATCTGACCCCTAGCAACTACTTTTTATTCCGCCAGCTCAAGGTTGCACTGGGTGGACGCCGGTTTGAGGATGATGAAGATGTCCAGCTCGCCGTCCAGGAGTCGATTGAACAGCAGTCGGGAGATTTATGGTTGTCGGGAATTCGAAGCCTCAGGGACAAGTAGCCGAAGTGCATTGAAGTCGAGGGTAGTTATATTTAAAAATAATAAACACTTTTTTTCATATCTCGTTTCCTTATATCTGAATTGCAAAACTTATTGACCGCCCCTCGTTCCTTTGGCATATTTTCTCCTTTCCATTCAAATTTAACTACACACCTATTTTTCACAAACTTTCCAACGTAGCTACTGTTGATGATTTTTAGATTCTGTAAAAGATTAAAAATAACAAAAAAATTTGGAGAACGATTCGAAATACAAAATATTTTTCTTTCTTCAGTTTTTGGTTAAACAATTTAAGGAAGCTTAAAATTTAGCTTTTCGGTCTAGTAAAAACTGCCTGAAAATGTTTGGGAGATCGCCCTCATCCATGAATGAAAAGTAATTATATTGTCTTCACTCCGTATAACTATAACTCAACCTCGAGGTTCAATTCTTCCCAGCATATCTCACTAACAAGTATTGAGGATGCACCAAAATGTTCCACTTACTCGTATAGCATTGCAGGGAGTTTGTTATAGGAAGGCGACTTTTTTAATGCTACAAATTAATCACGAATAAATTTATTACTTTAGAGTCATCATTTATATTTGTCAGTAAGCTTTGTTTAGTAGAATTCTATCCACAAAGTAGATAAAAAGAAATTTATCTATTAAGGGGAGCCTTATTTTCTCATGAATACACATTTTGTATGGATATTTTAACATTCCTATTTATCCTTGTGTGGTGAATATTTATCATTTGGGGTAGTAAGACAGACGAGCAACTTTGAAGCTCTAACAAAGTAAGTGAATATTTGCAGTCTAACATCAGAGTATTCTAGATTCATTATTCCAACCTCACAACATTTTTTTTTACGTACTCTAATTTTTATTATTCTTTGTTTTTACCTTTCTTGTTTTGTGGTTAGTTTTTACGAATCAGCAAAAATAATTCCTCATAAAGAAGATGAGCTGACGGAAATCAGAAAGGGAAGTAGACTGAAACTGAAACATCAAAAATTATAATTCGGAATTCATTCCTGTTGTCCCTTTAAGAAGAAACGAGAACTAAAATAACAGACTTCTTTGTATAAATAATAGGGAAAAAGACATGTCCAGAGCTTTGACGAAGATACAAGGGAAAACAAGTAACTAATAACAGTCATAATCATTTTTGAGTAAATCTTTTATATTTCATTGAGAAAGGTATGACACTTTTGTTCTAACTAAGGAAGGCTTTTTTCATTTAGGAAGAAAGAATAAAAATCACGCAAATTGTCCGAATTCACAATTAAATTTTTGAAACTTTAAAAATTCGATAGATTGGGAAATCTAAAATTTGATTCTTCTTTTGCATAATACAATTTAACACAAAATAAAATTATTTTAATAATAAACTATTTCTCCAGGTGGGTTGGCATTTCTTTGGGTAAACCCGTACCTTGCATATAAATCATATTTCTTTAATTTTAAAACGGTGTGTAAAAAGTTACAATTTCAACTTGGGTTTAAGTTGTTTTGGTGAAAATACCATTTTTTTTAAAATAAAAAGGGAAAATTTAGTAAGCAATTTCCTATTTTACTCATGTAGAAGAAGCAATGGTTGCATTCTATATTCTGCTTTCGAGGATTGGTAATCCAATTATCAGTCAGGAGAAAGACGAGTGAAATGGATCCCTCTTCTCTTTATTCATTAATTTAATAAAGACTGCAAAATTGTAAAGTTTGTCCTATTCAACAAATGAGTGTGTTCTAATAGTAGTTGTATACATTAAATAGTGTGAATGTATGATTATGATCAAAGACAGAATCTTTAACCACAGACTTTTACAGACGGGTTTTCATTTTGGTGTAAATTTTGCATCTCGTCTCAAATACAATTTGGGCCGAATGTTTTTACCCCGTTCCAAAGGCAAGCACAAACATTTTGATGGGTTAGATTAGTAGTTTAGCATTTTTAACTGAGCCTACTTATAAGCGTATTATTTATGTGAGCAATAGAAAAACTGGATGCTAACCCATTGAGAAAAATGATTTGCTCATTAGATTTAAAGTAATACCTCATTTAAAAAATATATACATATGTGTGTTTATTAACATCCGTGGGTGGTCTTTGCTGGATGGGTCTGTTTGGCTAATCTCAGCATAGCAGACAACGAAGGAATTCTACGTTTATCTGGATTGTGGAGCATGTGTTACTAGTGTAAGGAATTTGAGTAGATCTCAAATATAACCACATGCAATAAATGATTCAAGGATGCCACGCACCTCTCCTGAATGTAATGAGCTCAGTCACTAGGCCAAGACTCATCCCAGAGGAAGCATACGGTAATTTTCCCTCATATAGATCAAATTAGATGTCGTGGATAAATATGGAAATTTTAAATTATATTATACGGGAACTTAATGAATAGTATAACATTTCAAAAACCACTAATACTGTCAAGAAATGAAACTAATCTCGATATTATTGTCCCCTATGAAAAGGTATTGCATCGCTATCACAACACGAACCTGTTTTATTGATAGATGAACAACTATCTAAGTAAAGAGACAGTGAATCAAGCACCTTTAGGACGGCAAAGGTATCTTTAGTGACGATCCAGATTACTTGATTAAGAAAATATGTGAACATTTTGCAAAAATCTTTACCATCAAGATACAATTAACTTACCGAAAATATAAACCAATATTTTTTTATGAAAGCTACACTTTAAAGTATAAACTTTACTAAAAATGACATATTCAGCAAATGAAAATTTCCAAAGCACCAAATCACGAATAACATATCTGTCATGATATTGCAAGGACCGAGTGGTGGTGTAAGTACGTATATGTTTGTTACATACTTCAAAAAACTCCTTGATTACGCTTCCTCCAATAGTGCTATATTGGTTTATTATTACGTTATTTTTAATCTTTAAGGGTTTCTAGTGCCATACTCAGCGTTTCGAGGATTGAATTAAATACTTCTTAGCAGCTAGACCTTTAATTACAACATGGACAAAAAATCAAATCTAACAAAACAAACTACACAGTTATGAATTAAACGAGTTTAAGTGAGACTTACTAAATTACACAAATGAATATACAGTAATGGTTGACCCAAAGCTTACTTTAATATTGAACGCTAATTTACCTTCCAAAAAAAGAAATGGAATTTATTTACCTTTTTAAACAACCACAAGAGAATCTGGTTGGAGACTGAACTTTGTCTCAATTTTTAGGTAGACGCAAGAATGTTGTTTGCGGCCAGACGCGTGGATATATTCACAGGCCTTGCAGATGTTTTTTCCGGAGCGAGAATAGGATTAAAGAACCACAGATGAATTCAGTACGGGCGACGGATGGCGTTAAGTTCGTTTTCTTGGGAAGATGATTTCACCAACTGGACAGGGAAAGTATGCTTCTTCCAATCTTCTGGTTAATATTGGAATAATTTGCACTATTGAGCGATGAGCATACGAGTGAATCCTTTGACGAATGGGGAGTGTTTGAGGAAGTTCACTTTTCGGTATTCCTCAATGGCGAGAACTATCTCTGGGTTTTGTTGTAACCCGGGATAGGGGTTTTCTCTGACGAGAGATAGTTGAGCTTGTTTCTCAATAGAAGCTAACTTAAGTTTCGGTGTGAGCACCAGGAAATGGCTCAGCATGAGCTTCTTTTGTGTTCCTTTTGTAGGATTGCCGGGCACTGAGCCGGACTTCGTCGTCTCGATCACAAACTCGATCTTTCTGAAACAAGATGCTATTTTTCGGTGTGACCCCAGGCACTGACTCAGGATAAACTTCCTATATGTCCCTTTTGTTGGTTGCCGGGCCTCTAACCGGACTTCGTCGTCTCGATGACTAATTCGATCTACCCCGTTCTTCTACAATTATCCGCATATATACTTCGCCACCCCACTGGGGTTAGGGGAAGAAGGAAGTGGATGAGGTCTTCGGAATTTAGCCTCCTCCTCTAACGGTTCTTCTTGGAGCGTCTTTCACTTAGCCCTAAAGTCACCTTCTGGCTTTTGGTCGACTCTCCTTTAATTTCTTTAATGAAGTGAAATTACATACCACCCCTTAGGGAAAATATTGCCGGTTTAACTAATGTTAGGCCAGCCGGACCCGAAAATTGATGATTCGAGCATTATGTGGTTGTGGCAGACCTTTCTGGTGATCCTCAAGGCGAGGGGAGATAGAGGGGGTAAGTAATAGGGTTACTCCGCCAAATTCCAGGACGTTGGGCTTACCGAACAGAGCCTCAGTTTTGAGGGTGGGATGTCGATTTCCCTACAATATCTAATTTAGCTTAAATAGTTAAAACGTGAAAATTTCGATCCACTACGAATAATATGTTGATATATGTTGTTCTCAGCTATCAGTGATTTGATTTTTAACTGGAAGCAAATGGCAAAAAGTAATTTCAACATTATTATAATTTTCTTTAAATATATTTACAACAAAGTTTCCTGCTTTTGCGCTCATCTTCTGTTATTAAAAAATTTCCTATTGATACTAACTTTATTGACTATATGTATTATACTTAACTGCTATATACATCTTGCTAATGATTCTATTTTTTAACTCCTTCGAAAAGGTACAATGGCAAATTAATTGTATTTGATTGTGCAGTAACAACACAGAGAGAGATAGCCGAGTAATTGTATTTACTGTTGGTTTAAGTGCTTTTATGTATAACTATTCCCTTATCCTGCAAGTGTATGTGCATTTAATGACATATAATTTTTTTATATAAACTCGTTTGCCATTTTACTACAAGATTTCTGATTGGAAATTGTTCTTTTTTACACAAAATATGATTATTTCTGTGATTTGTACCATATAGGATGAGAAAACTCTCCCTTAAAACATAACAGAGCCACCAATATATGAAGCCTAGGAATATCTTTGTGATGAGAATTGGTATAGAATACCACTGCCTGAATATTTGGGAACACAGACTTTAACAGGCAAAGGCTTTGAATAATTCCGTTATCAATGTAAATAAATATACATTTTAATTAGCATAACTATTGTTGAAACAGTTTGAGAATTTATCTTTACAAAATTTATTTCAAGAAATATGAAATTATGGATTTGTTTTTGGATAATTTTTGTTTTAATTTTATGCGAATAAATTGTTCATCAGTTGAGTCAAAGTGTGTGAAGCTTAAAACTTCTCTTCACTCAGGAGTTTACAGCTTCACATCACTGATAAGATTTGGAGGTCTTGTGACAAAACAACATATCACTTTATTTTATCCCAACAAAGGTAGTTCATTTCCCAATTTTGATGTCTGGCCAAAGTATCTAACCATGAGCTTGGCTGCAATATTTTTTGAAGCTTTAACCCATTTCATTTTACCTCTTCAGTTTATCTTCCTTTTTTCCTTTATCTATCAGTTTTTCACCAAATACTCTACTGAAATAAAATGCCTGATTGGATTTACTAGTTTCTTCACTCAGTTAAATAAATTCTGTCCACTAAAGAATATAAAACCTCTCTTCACTAGTGTCTGAAAGATGTCATTCTGGCATCTGAACAAAATAATTAAACATCAATTTACGAAGGTCTCAAATAAATTACCCTCATCGATTTATAAGAATTTACAACTAATTTTTACTTTTGATTTACAAGAATATAATGGCCACAGGATATATAGTCATCAATTTGCAGAAATTTACGGGTAAAATACATTTAACTCTATAGGCATCGTAAGGGCGACAAGATGAGATTTGAGCCCAAGAACTGAGGAAGACGCGCACTCGAAAGTTGGGTTCTTATGATCACAATTCGCTAAATCAATTTTGTAAGAAAACCTAATTTTGTTTGAAAAGGCCTAACTTAACGATGGCATCTAGTAGAAAAACCTTTCCGATAGGCTCTTAAAGGAAATAGTAACGGTAAAAAAAACTCCATAATTATGTGTACTAGACAACCCGATAAACTATAGGGGAGATTACATAGCGCGATAGATAAGATCTCTATTGTTAATAACTAATGTATACAAATTAAAAAATGGAATTCAATTATAAATATATTCCGTAAAAAAATCCATTTGCGATAATTTCCCAACAATTGTTTCGGGTAGCGTTTGACTCTCCTTCCCCGCCCCTTCCTTCTATTTATATGATTTTCCTTGACACATAAATTCTCCTTCTTTCACCTTGTTTTTCTCTATTTTTCCCCTCTAAAATGGGCTGCGAAAATCACAAGAAAAACACCGAAATTTATTTTCCGCCTTTTAAGAGGAAAGAGGAACGAGAAATGGTGAAGATCGTCAACCGTTCCTCCGGAGAGCTTCAATTAGGCAGCAGTTTTAAGGGCCTTGTCCATTTAACGTTGTGAAGCTGAAGGAGGAAATCGTGGATGTTGACAACACGGTATATCAATTTCATTATTATAACAACAATGATCAAAAGTAGTAAAACGATTACACTATTCGTAATTTCTGTTAAAAGAGAAAGATTATAACAAGAGCGAAAGTCCTTCCAATGCCCTGCGGCGTTTTGTGATAAGATAATAAATGGTTATTGCTTTGATGGTTTCCCATGGTTCAAATCACCTACAAGTACCTTTTAATGGCTAACTGAGGCTTCTGCCACTAGATGGCGCCACCCAACGCCAAATCCCATGGCAGATTTCAAATCTCCAGGGTGAATAACCATATGTCCCATGGTCATATAGGTCATATGGCTCTAAATGGGTACAATTGAACTTTACTCCTTTTGAAAAAATAGCGAAGCCTTGACCTGGTGCTTCGCTGCAGGCACGAATGAATAATTATTAGTTTATTACTAGTGATATTTGAAATAGTATTATTGGGAGAAATAGTATTGTTATGGTAAATTTTATTAAGTAAATTACAACTTTGTAATAACGAGACACTTATTTTTAATACTAAAAAGGGGAACTTTGTATCTATCTAACGATTTATTAGTAATATATTATTATTATTATCATTGTTCCTAAAATATTAAAAATAATTACAGTTACAGGTAGGCAGCAAGGACTACTTAATCCAATCAAAGTCCAGTCCCATTCTACGAGTATAATAAATGCTAGTCGTCCTCCTTTGAACATTGTGGACACGATGCTCACTCAAGCGACATTTAATCGACAACAGGAGTCTGTATTTAAACAATATCATTATTTGTAAAATAACTCCCCTTCGCTGGGAGTTTTTTCCATTTAAAGGTGAAATCTTTTTTAGCTATGTTCGTTTGAAACCTCTTTTAGTTTAAAACCATTGTTACGTGTGATACCATGGTCGTACTTAAAAAGTATCCATAATATACGATTTAAAATTTCTTTAAAATTTTTAATACTTCGATAAGTTCACCTAGCAATCGCCTAGTTTCTAAAGTTTTAATATATGTAATCTTTCGATATACGACTTATTTCTAATTGAGGGAATTAGTTTAGTTGCCCGTCGTTGAATTATTTCCATTTTATTGATGTTTAGATGTGTATATAGTGACCACAATTGTATCGCGTATTCTTGGTATGGACTTACTAAGTCTTTTATAAAGGTATGATTATATCTTGGTGTTTGTAGTGAAAGCTTTTCGCAATAAATCTAAGCATTCGGTTCGCCTTCTTACATGTTTTGTCACACTGTTTGTTAAACATAAAATCGTTTGAAACTCGCAACCCTTAAAGTAATAAAAGTTATGATTAAGAAAAACGAGATGTTTCTAATTATTATCATTATTATTACTGATGCAATTGTTATAAATTATAGTGTCTGTAATTTTTATTTTGAAAAAGATCCTTGTAGTGGGATGGTATCATTATTCTACTACTAGAAAAAATATAATTAAGAAATCTATGGTAATTTTATTAAGTGGAAGGAAATTAACTAACCAATGATAATATTATTACCACTAAAAAGTTTCTTACAAATAAATTTGTGGTATATTTATTAATGGCGAGGAAACTTTGTAACTAACGATATTATTATTTCCACTGGCACAATTATTAGAAATACGTTATTTTGTGATAATTTTTCTATTAATGGAGAGGGACTAGGTAAGTAGCGATAATATTATAATTATCACTATTACGAGTATTAAGAATAAGAAATTTGTATAAATTGAGAAAAAATTATGCAATTAACGTTAATAATATCATTGCACTATTACAAATAATGAAAGTAAAAAAGTTGTAGTAACCTTTATTCTTAGAGAGTAAAATATGTAACGATTAAATTTTTCCTCCGAATAATACAAATATTAGAAATTTGCCAATAATGGCAAGGAATTAATGAATATTAAACTATGTAAGTAAGGATAACATTATTATTACCATAGTTAAAATATTAGATTTAATTATGTTGTGGTACTTATGATAGTCGAGAACAAATTATGTATTTAACTTAAACATTATAACTGCCAATAATAACATGTTAGCTATAAAAAAAATTTGTGGCAACTTTTATTATTGGAGAGAAAACAATTTAACAATAACAATATTATTACCGCTATTACGTTATATATAAATAAGAAATTTGCGGTAATTTGTATTAATGGAGAGGAAACCATGCACGGAACGATAACATTATCATTACCACTATTACAAATATTATAAATAGGAAATTTTTGATAACGTATTTAACTTTAATATTATAATTACCAATAATTCAATGTTCTAGATAAGAAAATTGTAGCAACTTGTATTATTGGAGAAGAAACTATGTAAGTAACAATAACATTATTATTACCAATAATACATTTTATAGAAATAAAAAATTGTGGGAAATTGTATTAATGTTAATGAAAAAAGGTAAGTAACGATAGGACTTATTACCACTATTGCAAATTTTAGAAATAAAAAAGTTTTGGTAATTTTTTATAATGATAAGGAAATAGTAAGAAACAATAACAATATCATTACCACTGCAACAAAGATATAAGAGAGGTTTGGTAAGTTTTATTAATAGAGAGTGAATTTTGTAACTAACGATAAAATAATTATTACCACTACCCACGAAGGACGGTTCAAAGAAATGGGTGGCTGAATCGAAAGAGGAGGTGCAGTGAAGAAGTATATGCGCGATGCAGTCACCAAATCGAAAAACTTAACGATCTTTAGGTCTGGGTCTGGAAGAGAGAGGGGAATAATCCAACAGGGAAAGTTAGTACAAAGCACAAACCTATTCAAAAGTACAAAGTTAAATAACGTTGAGAGTAATAGAGTAGAAGTTTAGGTAGAATCAGCATTGGGGGTAGAAGAAGTAGTAACATCTCTATTAGTGTCAGTGGTATTACCATCAGTAGTAGTAATAAGAGATCGAAGAGCTCAAACCGCCTGTCGGTATTGCTTTTCCGTTGTTGAAAGGCGGCGATGACGTGGCAAGAAGCCGACTCGTTTCGTTCGCAGTCAACTTTTATTAAACGTCGACTTCTCATTGTTAAACTGAGGTATTTTTCTTCTCTTTACGAATTCTCTTCCTCGATCAGCCTCGCCCTCTGACACTAATTTGTCTTAAGAGCCAACTGCCGCTTCCTTGTTTCGAAACGCTCAAATAGGAACAAGGGCACAGAGAACGAAAACATGAGAGATAGAGTAAGGGAGAGAAGATTTGGTTAAGCCTAAACTTTTTTTCGCATACGCTTCTAAGACATGTAAAGGACTTAATGGTATATGAGTGCAATAGTAATGAGTAAGTGAATATAATAGCAATAAATGATAGAAAGAAAAAATGTAAATTTCAATATTTTGACAAAGCGTACTGGAATTAGTGTCTGCTTTTTCATTATATTTCATCACAATTACTTAGGTCAGAAAGTTTTAAACGGTTTTCACACTTCGTTGAAAACACGTTTAAAACCCATAAAATGCCTTTTTCTTTACAGAACCGAATTTCTTACGCATCTCCTTTTTCACAAATGCAATCGTGCAGTTTTGTTTATTGCAACGCTAAAATTATTGCAACACAAATTAAAAAGATGCTGAGAGAATAATTTTATCGCATTCTAAATGAATATATACTGATTCGGAGCTGTTAAGTTTATAATTTACTGTGCCTTTCTGTACTCGTTGAGAGCTGTTATCATAGCTGGATGTAAAGATTAGCTCTCAGTTCTCCATAAAATGCTCCCATGGAATAGATCTCAGAACTGCGACTGTGAACGATGTAAGTGGGTAGGTTAGGGTAGGGGATAAAGAAAGGGTGTGGAGATAGGTAGCTGAAAATAAACAAGTGGTAAAAAGATAAAGAAGTGTGGTAGGGTGCAAAGAGATGCTAAATGCCTGGTGATCAGGCCTATCGCTTTTAAATATTTTCTTGTTTTGTGGTTCCTTGGTTGTCTTTGGGATAGTTTATATTATTATGGTGTTCAAGTCATTTGTCTTGTATGAAATGAATTTTCTTGGATATGTTATGCGTATTGGCTGTTGTAGTAATAAATTACTTTAATCACTTTAGTATTATGCTTAGCGTCTTTGTTTTTTTGTATATCTTGTAGTGAGAGTGAATCGTGTCTTTTGTTTTTACTTTGATGTCTTCTTCGTTATAGTTAGATCTCCATCAGTGAATTTGCTGTCAATATTCGGTGAAGTCTTGTAGAAATTGGTGAGGTTCCGTAATTATGTTTTATTTTCTTGATTGGTTTTGTTGTCAATGATTTGGATAAAAAACATTCTTATTCTCCTGCGTAGAACGGCACTTCTGCTCCACCAGCTAAAAGCCAAGCGGAGCCCGGAAATCTGACGCGACTTATACCTCTTCTGTTCTGGTTAATCATTTGGACGATATAATCGTTCAATTCTTGATTAACCAGTTCCTCCATATTCATTGTCCCTTCTTCTATGACAATGTTAATGGGACTTAACGCCTGTTTCCGGTGCAGCTCTTCCTGGCGTCTTCTTTCTCGCCTGAGTGTACCTGTAATTAGGTACACACATTTGTTCTGTACCACTTGTAGTTTCCTTTTTTGTGTCTTCTAGACACAGGAGAGGGACGAAGCAGGGTATAGCAGCGTCGATGTTACAAGTGCATTGTAGATTTTTCTTATTGCTTTTACGGAGATTTCTGAACATGTATAGAGTTTTAACTGCAGTTGTGGCCTTGGTGATTCTTTCATGGACGTGCTTCGTGTACCCAGTTAAAGTAAATTTAATTCAAGTACATTGGACTCCTCAGTGTAGGGATAGTGTTTATCCCACACTCTGACATCTTATAGTAGTCTCCAGCATATGAACACCACTTTGAAAATTTTTTGGTTTGTGCGGATTTTCCACCGGGCCTCGTAGGTGTTAAGGTTTTCAATTTCTGCTGCTGTCATACGAGTTTACCAAGGCGCATTCCTCCATGGACAAGTGATTATCTGGGTGAAATCAAATGAGACTCACAGGGGCTGGGATATCAGCGGTGTAAATCAAATAGAGAGTGGGGGACAGGCACCCCCCTGTTGGAGGACCGCAGTGAGCGGAAACTTTGGTCCGTCCGTGCACCCTAAACTGATATACGCCGCTCTCTCCATGACAAAGTCACATAGAGTTATTTCTAAGCTTGGGCTAGCTTTTCCGTGATGACATTAATCGCCATCTCCGTACTTCGCTTTTTCAGATACCCGAATTGATGTGGGTTGAGGAGGGCGTTTTGTTCCAGTCAAGACACCAGTCTTTGGTTGAGGCTCTTTAGCAAGAGCTTCCCGACAAATTTTAGAAGGGAAATTAGCCGGTAGCTCTCCTTCAACGTTGGGTCCATTGCGTGCTTAGACAGGAAAATCATATTAGCCGTTTTATAAACGCGTCGAGTAGTTATTCTTCGGTAATCTCAGCGTTTCTATCGCACTGTCTATCCACTTGGTGGTGAGGGTACGTCTTCTTTATTTGGTCGTTAAGCTCGTCTATGATGTTGCTTTCAAATTCTATGTCAGAGTCTTCGTTTTCTTCCTGAGTTATACTTTTTTTGTTTCCAATAACTTCGGAATAGCTCTTTGTGATAGAACGGGTTGAGATAGCGTTAGTTTCAACTCCTATCACATATTATTTAAAACCACGATGCTCCCACGTGCATCTTCGCTTCGAAGCTTGGCGTCTGATCGCAGCCACCGGATGTCAATGTTTAAACAAGGAGGTTATCGTCCCTCCGTTCGCCCCCATACGCCGACCTCGCCAGATCGAGTTAGGCTTATGGGCAGATAAGGCATTGTTCCCAGCCTCGGCTGTGCATTCCTTCGAAGTTCCCACTCCATTGTCCCCCACGCCAAAGGGAGTGTCTCGACTAGTTAGAGGAAAACTTTACCACTAAGATCAGATTGGAGTTCCAGATTTTCGTCGCAAAACATCACCACGACCCTCTCTTCGTTTGTGCGCCAAGGGACCTCGACCTCGAGATTCACCATCACTTGTCCAGAAGGAGGACAATATCCCTTGAGTGCCAAGGGTTCGAGCCTTTCGTGACGCCAAGTCCTCAAGGCTTCCCCCTCGTTGTTCAGGGAGAGAACAACGTAAAACAGCCATTGTTCTTTTGAGCCCTTCGCCAAGAAACGGTTCCCACCCTTCCCCCTTGTTGTTCAGAGGAGAACAACATTAGAACAGCCATTGTTTTTGAGCCCGTAAACAAGAGACGGTTCTCACCCCCTCCCCGGTTGTTCAGAAGAGAACAACGTAGAACAGCCATTGTTCTTCAAGCCGTTCATCGAGAAATGGTTCTCATTCCCAAGACGCCACGTCAGGATCATCTTATTCCCCCCCCCCTTCCGCTGGAACTCGCCAGCGGACCGAAAATTCCTTCACGCCGCCTTCCACTGCACCACTAGTATAAAGTTACGTAAGCCAAACGTCACCTTTGAGTACTTAACCCTTATGTCAATTCTATCCTGTGCTTGAAATGGTTTAGCGAACCATCCCATCTCTTTAACTCTATATTTGTTTTACCTTTTTAAATCCTTTAATCCTCGGATTAGCCCGAGCCCCCAAGACCCTTTTCATTCTCTGTTTATGTCAATATTTTCCGTCTTGTGTTCGTTGATAGTTATTATTAATAAAACTCTATTTTATTAATGAGAGCAATATTATTATCCTTGAGCTCAGTTCCACTTCTTAAGCATATCGAAGATACATGATATCGGCCCGCCAGACATCAACGCACTCTAAAGATAATTAAAGAAGTTCCCTCAACGAATAGTTATATATGGTATATCGTCGAGAGTCCATTCTACGACACTCTTCAATTCTTCCTTCTGCTGTTTCGATGTTTCCGTCTCCTTTTAGTACTTCGATCTTTTTCTTTCCAGTCGATACTTTGATACGTCTGATCTTATTCCAAAATTCTTTGAGGGTTGCTTCGTAATCGAGGCTATCGATTGCATCATCCCATTAACTCCATTGTTGTTCGAGGATCAACTGGTTGAGTTCTTCTTTGATTTCTTTACTTCGTTGTATTGAGTTAACTGATGCATTCCTGAATTTGAACTTATACAATAATTTTAGCAGATGGTATATAACCTTGATGTATTCAGTCCATCTGTAGGTAGAGATAATCCTATACTCGGATTTAGGGATACAAACCCTATCTGCGTTAAGGAGATGGTTATTGAGGTCGTCGAGTGCCTCGTCAATCTCATCGAGAATTGACTTGTCAAAGTTGAGCGGATAGAAGGCCACGAGAAGACGCGCATACCGTGTCCAGTCTGCTCTTCTGTAGTTCTTTCTGACTAAAGCTGAAACTTGTATAGGGTTCCTGTTGATCGTGAGTAGGATATCTAGATAGTCACTACATGGTACCTATACTGGTTTCATGTAGTAATTGAACGGTAGCTGACGATTCGCCACACAAATGTCTGATTTTGTGGCACTTCCTTCTCTGACAAAGGTGTGGAAGCGGGTCCTATTCGATAGGCAATGTTTCTGTCCAGCAATAGGTTTAGGCCTTTTTTATACTGTTGTAGGTCCTGTAACCAGATTCTTGACAGCTGGCCTTCAGATCCCCAATTTATATGGTGGGAGACCTTCTGCCAAATAGGTCAGTGAGGTGTGAATTGGTAACACGTCTCTACTTGGCTCTTGATATCCGGGAGCAATTACCAACTTTTCTATGTCGAGTTTGACCTCAATCACGAGGCAGGATTCTTCTAGATTTCTTATTTACTTGTATTTAATCCATTTCTTTATTGCAATAGCGGCACCGTCGAATCGATCCTACGAATAATTCGTGATCAACACATCGTAGTTCTAGATTTTTATTTCTGTTACGAAATTAAGATGATGTCTGCATCAATTTCTCTAAATTCATTTCCGTAGGCTCATTTTCGTCGTCCAGCCGTTGGTATTAATTTCTAGTATCTTCAGTGCGTTCCATAACATGGTTAATTGTTTTTACCTATGCTTCTTTCATTCTTCTCTTTCTTCTTGGGGGCTGGCGGGGTGTTTTACTGTTTTCCTTCTTCAGGGCGGGGGGAATACTTGGGACTTGCTCTTGGTATCTCGTGTATGGGTGCAGAGGCCCTCGTCGTTGTCTGGAGACGAGGATCCCTCCTCATTTTCAGCTTGTTCTTCTTGTTCTTCGTCTTCTTAGATTCCTCCGATGAAGGAGCTTCGATGATCTTCTCCAGTCCATATATAATAGTGTTATTTCTTATAACTGATTCTTTGAATACCTTTGAGCATTCAGGATCCGCAGGTATGATCACTGAAGGAGATTGTTTGCTTTTAAGAGTGCATTGAGTACCTATTTGTAACAGCCAGGCTTCACTGCGTTAGCCACATTTGCGTGAGTAATGCCGATCAGAAGCTGTGCATTCAGAACTCTTGTGATGCTCATCTGTGCAGGTATTGTCTTCACTTCCTCATTCTTCTTGACGGCGCTCGGGTATGTTATTTCCTTAGTTTTCCTCTCTTCTTCTTCCTTTCTTTTGAATATATCTTGGCGCTTTGTGCAGTTCAGGGCCATGGTCCTGTGTTTCCCTTTGCAGTTGAGACATTTATTCTCATTGCTCTTGCACTTATCGAACTGATGTCTTTCTGTGGCAAATTCATTGCACCAAGATTTTTCTTGTCCGGGCAGGTCGTGGTTGTGTGATCCTCTAAGTTATAGCATACAAAGCACATCTTTATGCTATTAAACCTCTCTTGTTGTAGGTTTTCTCCTTGAATTCTCATACTAGACCAAGATCCCGTCCGTCGTTGCTTTCCTGGCTATGTTATTAGTAGATAACGTTATTTTGAACATGTGGGTGTGTTTGCCAAATTTGATTATATCCCGGACTTTCGCACACAGGCTGCTCTTCATGGTCTCTTCTTTCAGTTTGCACCGATATATGTGTCTACTTTACGGCAAATGACACTGCGGTTCGCTGCTACTTGTATGGGGGGTATTTGCTTCCAGTCCGATGCCCTTCAATGTGGTAGCTCCTTCTTCACACTGGAGCCGGTCCACATCTTTGGTCTTTGCGCAGATGGTAATAAAACCTGATGAAACTTCAATCATTTTCACTCGGGGCACCTTGTGTTCGAGTTAGAGGGTTTCGCATAGCTTTCTCTTTTCCAGGGCCTTTTCTCCTTGTAAGTTTCTGAGTGTTACCCTCTTAGTGAGGTGTCCATGGTCTTCTTCGTTCCCTACTATGTCCTCTTCTTTTCTTCTTGTCCTCTGTAACCAAAGTATAATTATTTTTGTATTTTATGAGTAAAAAAGAATGTGAGTAGGTGGTAAAGGCGGTACTGGTTAGTGAAAGTTCAAAAACGTCAGTGAGAGCTCTCTCTTCCATTTCCCAGTTGGTCCCCCGCTTGATTACTGCCTAGAATGATGGGTGATGGATCGATGGGATGGAACTCGAATGGCAACCTCAAGAGGGATGAATTATGGTGGACTTAATGCAGTAACGGTCGAATCAACGACCACTAAAGTTTTGACACCCTCTCTCGGGTACTTGCTCCATGACTACATCCAACTACATAGAGACAGGTGTTACTTCCTTCTATGATGCTAGCCGGGTCCCTCGGGTGAGGAGGATCTCTCTTCCGTCCGGAACTCACAGTTATGCCCAAGTTTCTAGAAAATTTCTGAACTATGCTTCCGCTGTGGGCTAGTGCTCAAACCAGTTTTCACATAAGCCCGTAATTATGTCAGTCCAAGTGGCCGGCATAGTTAAGACGAAATCAATGAATGGCAGACATCCAAGCAGGTTCGCACGCAGAGCGATGCACGGAAGCAGTGAGGTGCTTAAGCCCTCATTGAATTATGAATCCTCGGTAAAAAATGGTATTCTCTCTTTCTGAATGGTGAAGCGAAATTCACCAAAAGACTCAGAATAGGCTCTTTTCTATGTAGGCTGTGTTCAAAGTCCGTTACTAAGCAAGTAAAAATGTTTTATCCGTAGGGTAGTCAGCAGTGCGTTGTAATCGAATATTCGGCTGTCTGTCTGGTCTCAAAAATTATGTGACCGCTAAAGCCGAAACTTTTGGTTTTCACGTGCCGCTTACGTTCAAAACTGGCATAACTGTTTCTCTCGAAAAGAAGAAAGAGCGTTAGTCAGTGCGCTAACGCCTGACAACCAGTAGCTTCTGGAAAATGCTACGGAAGCAAATCTAGACAAAATATATTAACGGAAAACTTTCCTACACCTGTTTGTTGGCTACATTGATCTCTTTCCGGCAATTCCTGCATTCAAGACACTACTAAACGTAAATCTCTGTATTTCCTAGGTGACCCTGTTTTCTGGGCAGCACAAAGCCTCCCTACATAGTTGCTTAGACCTACGTCCTTGAGAGGCAATACCAGTCTCGACATCCAGTGAGAGCTTAACACGAAAGACAACAGTTAAGATAAGACTTTACTAGACTGACGTGGGGATATTCAAATCAATAGCGAAGGATCTTAACCGAATAAAGGCTAGAGTTTCTTACCCGCGGCGAAGCGCCAGGTCAACGCGTGGCTTATTTTTCGAAAGGAGTGAAGTTCAATTATACCCATTTAGAACCATGAAATAATTATATGACCTTAGGACATATGGTTATTCACAATGGAAATTTCAAATCAACAATCGGATTTGGCGATGGGTGGCGCCATTTAATGGTAGAAGCCCCATTTAGCTATTCAAAGGTACTTGTAAGTGATTTTGAACCATGGGAAACCATCAATGCAATAACCATTTATCGTCTTATCACAAAACGCCGCCGGTATTGGAGGGACTTTCCCTCTTGTTAAATGTATACACACGGCGCAAAGATTTTATGATTAACATGGAATAATCTGTTACTACATTAAACACTGATGTTTTGTTATATTAAGCTTCATTTTATCAATTTGTCTATTATTTATTACATTGTCTTTGAGATGCCTAAATTGGGTAGAGAAGTTTTGTTTTACTATTCTTCTTAAGTGTCATATTATTAATAAATTGTTCTTTTGTCGTCGTTTCTGAATATAGGCTTCGGCTTGATGTATGAACATCCTTGCATCATTCTTCATTTCTTCTATATTTATCTAATTAGTCTTAACTTTACACATATATATATATATATATATATATATATATATATATATATATATATACTAGCAGAAATGACCGTCGTTGTTTTTGGTTGAAAAAGCAAAGATCCTCGTGGTTGCTCGGGTAAAATGTGCGTTAGAAAATAAAGTAAAAGGAATTTGATCCCTTTTTTCATTCTTCACAAACAGTATTCTCATTCTATGAACTAAACTTAATTTTGTTGATCAATGATACCGAAATTCTTGGTACCCAATATTCTTAATTTTTCCTTGTGAAGCAAATACAAACAGATTACTTTTGTTTTTAACTCTAGACCAATCAACATAGAATTGACCATAAGAAAAACAGTTTCTCTAATTGCAACTTCCTACTAATAGAATCTCCCCTTACGATTATTTTAATTCATATTTAAAACTTACACAGAATGGGAAATGTACGAGTATCCCTACGATTGTAAATGGCAATTCTGACACTGATGGATTCAAGAATATTCTGTGAATGAAAACATCCTCTTCTTTCTCCACTTTTCAGTAAGAAGGGTTGCCTCTATGGGGCATCAAATTCGTTACTACCAGCCGACTGCTAGTTTTAGGTTGAAGGCAGATCCAGGAGAGTTCCGCACTCTCCCTATCATATAATATTCTTAAAATGAGTAAACGTTTCACCGCGCTTGCCCGGTAGTTTACGCTCACGCTTGGCTGAACGTTACTTATAAGCGAACAACGTTGTGGCCACAGAAACAGATCGAACATCTTATCTCTTCCTCTTCTTCTTCTTCTTCTTATTCTTCTCCTTCTTCTTCTTTTCCCTCTATAACTCTATATTTAAAGAACGGGCTTTTTTATTTGTTTTTCTTTGTTTGAATGCCATTTTTAAGGGGAAGGGAGAGGAGGGGCAAAGAGGAAGAGAGAGAGAGCGCAGAGGGAGAGAGAGGAAAGAGATGGGAGCGGGTGAAGGGGAATAGGGGAGAGAGAGGGCGAAAGATTGGGGAAAAAGGGGGGGGTGAATGTTTTCTCTTTGATTTGGATGTCAATTTGTAAGGGGTGAGAGAGGGAGAGAGCAGAGATCCCCATAATTATAGAGAGGGGGAGTGGTATAAGGGGTAGAGGAGAAATAAGGGGAAGGGATGGAGAGAGATTAGGGGAGAGAGGTAGGAAAGTGTGTCTGAAAGATTTCGGGAAAGGGGGAGAGATGGAGAAAAGAGAGGGGGAAGAGAGTGGGGAAGAGAGACAAGGATAAGAGGACCGGAGAGATAGGCAAGGAGAAGGAGGAGAGGAGGAGGAGGGAAGAGATAGGAGAGGAGGGAGGAATAGAACTGGATTTTTCGATTCTATAAATGGACAGACAAACACAGACAGACTGAGTTCGTTTTTATTACATCGATAAATGACGACTGCTTCTAGGAAGCCTAAATTTAATGTTTAGCACAAAGAAAGGTCCTGAGCCAAAGACTACACATATTTCTAAAAGAGACGTTTTCTAAATAAATTCTAAATTACTTTTATTAAGAAAATAAATTAAAATCATTCTTTAGCCAAAAAATCTGGTTCAAAATAATCTTAGGAGTTTCTTTATATATATACATTTTTAAATGCCCAGAGGGTTCCCATAGGCAAATATATTGAAAGCTCTGGGATAGCTCTAGGCAAAATTCTGTTCTGTTATGTACATAATTAATAGAAAAGGTAAGGTACTTTAAACCATCAATAATAGATCACGTAATAAATTGTAAACGCGAGATCTCCATTATAGACTTTGAAATTTTGATATTCACATGTATGTTCCATTACCTCTCGAATGCTAGGAATGCTCTAAACCAAAACGCTCTCACTAAATTTAAATAGTGATATGTCGTCAGTTCCAATCTAGGTTACAGGAATTCTTTTGGATGTGGGTTGCTGGGTGCAGTTTCGAATTTGTCAGGTCAATATATATATATATATATATATATATATATATATATATATATATATATATATATATATATATAGAAACAAACCTGGTATTGCAAAAACATGTTACACTCGTTATGACGCTCTCAGCAAAGAACACAATGATAGTTTTGATGCAGTTAGACACATTTTTATTGTTTCAACATATAAATATGTCTTTTACTTGTAATATTAATCAATATGGTCGCCCTCGACGGTGAGCCTGCGCTTCAGTCAAGACCTGAAAAGGGCGCGCATACGTTGCGGACCAAGTCCCTCCTCATGCTGGCACACAGGCTGTTAACGAAGTAATTCAGCTTGTCGACATGCTGTGGCGGAGTTTACATGCGCTCGCACGTATTAGTTGATGGGATTGTGTGTCGGGCGACTGCGGCGATCAGAAGTTCAGGTTCAAACTGAATCACTCTTACACAGTCTATTGCTTGTGGGACGTGCTACTCTCTTGCTGAATGGCGTAGTCCGGCTTCTCCTTGATTTTTCTCGCCCAGAGCAGAACTTTTTTGTTTAATATGTCCCTGTAATAGGCCATGGTGAGCCTTTAAGTGGCCGCGAACCACACAAACGGCATCTTTTCACCATTTGAATTCAGGACGCATAGCTTCATCAGGGAGGGAGGGTTCTTGGTCGTAGACAGGTAGCGGCCCTTAGAAGACGTCATTATTGAAGCTTACCCCGAGGTCGATCTGCTTCTTGGTGACTGAAAGGAACGTGAAGTAGAATTACAGACGTTGAGATAGTAACGACAGCGCTCCCGAAGTTGTTATCGCATAAGGTCGGTAAGCAGTCACTGTTCATCGCACCTCCACCCCGGCTCTGGGCCTGGTGGCCAACTAGATATTCTTCTTATGCGCAAATGGTTGACAACTCGAGATCTCGATTAACGAGGTCAATCAATGAGGTCCCTCCTGTTATTGAGCCGCTCCGAGACTCTGTGTACGGTCATCAGCTGATGTTGAGCCGCTTAGCGTTGTCTGACTTTTTTTGCCACCGCGCAGAAGAGCCCGTTATAGAAACGGTATAGAAACGAATGCTGGAAGTCTACCTTTAAGTTTGTTTGATCAAACTATTTCGATCATACACGTTAACAGTGTACCAGAACATCTAAAATATCGGATATATACAAGGTCATTCAAAAGTCCCGTTACATTTTATTTATTCTATAGTTTTTAAGATTTTAAACCGAGGACTTCAATTTCGTACTATAATATAGTTCGAAACTTTTTTCTCTCTGAATTGCAACGTGTAGCCAATGTTGATGATTGTTTTTTCGTACAAGATGGTGCTCCTCCACATTAGGCCAAAGTAGTTCGCGATTTCTTGAATCACAAGTTCCCTGATAGATGGATAGGTCGTCGAGGGCCTCTGGATTGGGCGCCACGTTCTCCAGATTGGACACCCTGTGACTTCCTTCTGTGGGACTTCCTGAAAAACAAAGTATATGCATCAAAGCCCAATAAAGCAGTTTTTATTTAATTAAAATCTAAAAGTGTAGCTCTTTATTGACGTTTCGCCTCTTGGCCAAGAGGCGAAACGTCAATAAAGAGCTCTGTGTAGTGTCTGGACTTTTCTTCCTCCCCATCCATTCGCACCTATACGTCGAGTCTTTTATGTGATATATATATATATATATATATATATATATATATAATGTATAAATCTTTCAAGAGCGCGAAAGAATGATGAAAATGAATCCAACAAACCGCAAGAAACATATTTCCTAATTCGCAAATATTCTGTACAGAGTTTGGATATATATATATATATATATATATATATATATATATATATATATATATATATATATTTATATATCAAGATGTGTTAGTATTTGGGGGATAATTAGTAAGAATGTAGAAAAAGAAGCATAGCACATCAGAAGAAAGATGTATTTAAATGGAGATTCGGTTCCAATAATCTTATGAATCCTTATAACACGCCTTTATAATGAAGACTACATTAGTTTCAATGACTACTTCAATTCGGTGGTCTGAAACGTTAACATACCCGAATCAGATAATCTTTATCAATTGTGGACATGTCTGATAAAGCAGACTTGAGATATTTAATGGTGTTATATGAGTGTTGATTTTCCTCTCTTTTGACGAACACACACACGTAATAGTCCAGGAGATTAAGGTTGGGTGAGCTAGGAGGCCATAAGTCTGAGAGATAATTAATTGGTCGTGCACAGGTTGCCGACGAAGTCTTTCCTCATTTAGTTGACGGAGGACTTCATCTCATATACGATTTTGTGGATAACTTTGTAGGTATTGATCTAGAAATGCGTTCATACGTTGTAGTCAAGGAAATTGTGGTCAGGCCAACTACTCAGTCGTGTAGATAGGTGCGCCGTTTTTATGAATGATGTAGTCTACCTTTTCCGTGATCTTTCTCACCCAGGGCAGATCTTTCTTGGTCAAGATGTTCCTGTAATCGGCCGTAGTGAGCCTGTAACCGGCCTGGAACAACACGGCTTCATTTGCTCACCAATTTGAAGTCACAACGCCGAGCATCATCACTAATTCCAAGTGCTTGGTCATGAAACGTACCGAAACTTGGGAAATCCTGGCTGAGGCTTACCACGCGGTCATTCTGCTGGAATGACCAGATCGGTCAGTGAATGTTTTCTCATCAGAAAAAAAAAAATTCGATCGTTATGGCTCTTTCAGTCGTTAAGAAGGCAATGTAAGCGCTTCGTACGATGTTCTCACATACGGTGGGTAAGTTTCAGACTTCCCAGATACATCAAACTCTTGCGACCGTCGTCCTTGACAGCTGTTGGCACCGTGGCCACTGAGATGTTCTTCTTCTTCGCGAGCGCAGTCATTTTGAGCTTTGGAGAACCTTTGAAGGCCTTTCTCACAGCCAAATGGTTGACAATTTGAAGTCGGCTCAAACGTGGATGATCTTTGAGGTATTTTCCGTTCTTGAGCTTCTTCGTGGCCGTGTGGACGTTCATCTGGAAAAGGTTGAGCCGTTTGGCGATGTCGGACTTGTTGAGGCTACGCGCAGAGCTTTCGATTATTTTGACCTCTATCCCATAGCATTAATTGTTCCAGTTAATGCTATGGTTAAGATGTTATTATTTAATAATCATTGACCATAAATCATGTTATTGTGTTGTTGTGTGAAACTATATTTGTATAGTAACGCATTCAAGCTTTTCATTTCATACTTATTATACAACATTAGTCATATTTCTATTATCTTTAATTTATTTGTCTATTTTTATATTATTTTATTTTTTATTTATTTATTTCAATATTTATTTTATTTTATTATTTTTTATTTATTATTATTATTATTATTTTTGTATTTTCATATATTTTTCTCCTTCGTCTATACTACTTATTGCAAGAGAGATAAGATTTGACGGGTAATATTACAGATATTTACTTATTCTAATTTTTCTATACTAATTTATCAACTTTTTTCTGTTTTGTCTTCTTTGTTTTGTTTTTTTATATATATTTTTTTTACATAGAATAGAAGAGAGATGGAATGAAGTTTTATCGTGCCTTAGAATGTCATATGTTAATGAAATATATTGGGTATTTTAGTTCAGTGAAATTGCAGATAAGGTGGTTGATTTCAGCCTGAATGAAAATTGGGTCGCAATTACTATGCGATAAGAGAAAAGGGAAAGAAAAAACGGATACTTTAACAGAATCGTAATGTAATGAATAGAAATGTACATATGTAATCATTCAAATTTCTAGGTTTTCGATTGACTGAGAACTGTATTCGATTATTTAAACGGTGGATTTTTACGTCCAGAAACGGTAAGGAATTGTTCTGTTCCCATTCTAATTTGATTTTTATCGATGGGTGTAACAAATTTAGGTTGTGGAAAAATTCATTGAAATTGGTATTATCTAAGTGTCATGCCGAAAGAATGACATCTACATTATCGGAACCAGATAAGAGGTTGGGAATAGATTCTGTGGAGGAGGGACTTTTCATAGTTTTCAATAAAAAAAATGCATATAAAAGGAAAAAGAGGGTTCTCCATTCTTACGCCGTATTTTTGACGGAAAAACCTCTCTTCGGGAGAAAACACACGTGTTCAGTTACACATAAGTGCACTAATTTTATCATTTTTGAGAGAGGTAAAGTTAGGTTAATATCTAGATTAAGAAGAAATCTAGATAAAATATCAACTGCTTAATCGACGGGGACTTTGGTGAACAAACTATTTACGTCAATGCTTAACCGTTTTTTCTCACTAAGGTCGAGTTTTTCAATTTTGGAAATAAGGTAAGATGAGTGGATAATATGTGAGTGAGAGATTTTTTGTATTGGATATATAGCGCGTTAATGTGATATATTCTAATCTAATACTCATATATACATATAATTTGTTCTCATTCAAACACATTCATTCCTGTTTGTAAGTGTATTTGTTAATATACACTTTCTCTCGTTGTTTTTGTGGTGTGAACTCTATCTATGTGAACAACGGTGTCAACTGTTCCTCCGAGCATTGTCTTGATCTGGGAAATGGCCCGTTTTCCTTGGCATTACGTTCAAGCAAGGAGGAATAAATACCCCCTAAAAACCGTATTCATTTCATGCCTGGATAGAAAAACTAACGTAACTTAATCTCTCCGAAGAAGTTCAGCGCCGATTAAGGAGGTAAAGAAAAGGTAAAGCGACGCCAAAAACGTGAACTTACCATAATTTTTCCCCACGGGAATAACAAGAAAGAAGATAATATACGGAGCCACGCATAGCCAACCCATGTCTGGCTAATCTTCCCGGGCCCCCTTATCGGGGCAAAGGGGGCAGGAGTAAACTGAACTGCTATTCATTTAGTCTCGATCTAACTATGTCGGTCTCTTCGATAGACATAATTGGAGGCGTAGAGGAAAGCAGGTTTGAGGATTAGCACACTGTGGAACTCAACGTCAGAGGCAGCCCGGTTAAGCGGCGATGCCGAAAGCTTTGTCGAAGAGTTCGCTCTAGTCTCTAAGGGTAGTTTCCGGCCAGGATCCGGGGGTGGCACCCTTGGGTGGTGGTAGTTGATTCGATCATCCCCCATATTAAGTCCACCACATTTCACCCATCTGAGGGGCCTCCCCAGGTCCCCCCCTCATTCATCTCATCCAGTAGTTCATAGTCATTGAAACTTGCTTGCAACGAAGAGGGAACGGCTCTCAAAGCGTACCCTCCAGTAATGGGAATACATTGAGGAATACAGCGACGAACAACCAGAAGCCTCAGAAGACACACCGAAGAGAAAGTCACCCCGATGGGCCACACCCTTTTGGAAAATGGAGGAAAATGGGACCACTCAGATCCAGCTGCGCACTATCAGCGGAAGCAGCAGGCCCAGCTAAGATAAGGTATTTGAAGTAGTCTATGGAAAATTAAAGATCACAATGCTCCGACTGCTCGAAATCCCTTCAGGATATGTTGCGATCTGTGAAAAGGAGAAGGATGTAGATAACATAACAAAAGAAGAGGCAGTCGGAACTTTCCGTGAAATAGGTCTTTAACCGACAATTCCAACGCAGAGGAGCGATGTCTGCCGGCGACTGAAACCCCGGATAGGACAAAACACTAAGGAGAAAATAAAAGAGGAAATAACGAAGAATCAACTGTGGGCCAAAGTTTCTGGAATAATAAAATTTGGGGACAAGAGGGACAATTCGGAATACACTTACGTGTTTAAGCTTGTTTTCTCTGACACTACGATGGCCCAAAAGGCAAAGGAAAAGTCACTACTGCTTTTTAATTAAAAAATCAGTGGGGAGCAGGTTGAGAGAGAATAATTTACTCCCATACAATTATGCTTCCCTGCTACAAGATGGAGACATACATGACAAAAGGATGTACAGCACTGCAGGAGATCTGTTCAAGGTGCAGTGAGCCCGGTCACCACTGGAAGAACTGCAACAGTCCCGCGAAGAAATGTACAAACTGCGGCCAAGGACATCGTTCCATGGCCATGGCCTGCCCACTAAAAAAATAACTTATCAGAAAGAAGGTGCAACAAAAGAAAGATGAGCAAGAATGAAAAAACAACACATCATGTGCACAGGCGGCAAAAGCAGTCTTTACAGAGGCAGAAAACAAAAAGACGTATTTGAAAATTCAGAATGAGAACTCGTCGAGGATCCTGACTTGCATCTTATATACTCACGTCAGGAACCTAACCCAACCAGGAGTATTTGCGAAGGAACTAAACCAAATGCTCGCTAAGAACGGTATGAATGATATGCGGTTCCATGATAACCCACCTTGAAGAAGACGTACTACAACTGCAGCTGAATCCCAAATATATGACAGGAAAGAGTCAAGAGACCAGAAAAGAAACGAAAATAGACGGCCAGGCCCAAGTCCAAGATAAAAAAAAGAGAGGGAGGCGGCCACAAAGGCAGTCCAGACAAATACCCAAAGTGTGTAAGAAGAAACTGAGTCCTCCGATACCACGGACACCTCTGACTCAGAGGGCTCCGCCTTTGAAGTAAAACCAGTAAAAGGGAAACGAAAAAATAAGAAGAAAATCGATGCAGACAGAAATAAACTCAACATATTAGCAAGGGAACAGTTCCCCTTCCCAAAGGACTCGCACATAAATAAAATCTGTGTGGGGATAAAAAAAGAAGTTCTACAAATGGGACTTCGACGCTCAATGCGACGAGAAATCGGTTGACGAGGCACTGTTTAACCAAAATATCGCCTTCCACCGAGAAACATTTGTGGAACTGTCCCCATCAGAGTATAAGAAGAAAAAGAACGGGAAACGCAAATCAACAACTCGCAGATACTAAGACATCTACCTAAGCCAGAACAGAGAATGGAAAACCAGAACAACAGGTTAAGAATCTTGACTCTCAAAGTGAATGGATAGGAGGGAAAAGCCGCAGCATACGGAAACATATTCTGGGTGCTTAACCCCGACATAATACTAATCACGGAGCATGGTATCGATATAAACACCAGAAAATTAAAGAAACGAGGCTACAGAGTGGTCTCGAATAACCATTCTCAGGAGAGGTACGACGGTGCTGTCGTTGCTGCCAGAATGAATCTCTCGTTCAGACACCTCTCGGAACTGAACGAGCCCTTGTGGCGGTAGAGCTGAACACTCTAGTAGACAAGCTCTCAATCGCTGCAGCATACCAACCACCTCAACGAACTTCTACACCCTGTTTGACCACGGCAGAATGGGGTTCCTTGGGGGCGACCTCAATGCCAGATGCCGAACGACTGGCTATGGTAACACGAATGAAAGAGGCCATCACTTGGAAATGATTATGCGAAGGAAAAATATCCAGAGGATAGTTCCGTATTTTCTGACCTTATCACCGTTGGGTCATCAACAAAGCACGATATAATCATGACAAGCGATGGCTTTCCCTTAAACTACCGTAGTGAGCTAGGCCCAACAGTTCCCAGCGATCACATAGCGATATTAACGACCATTTCACTCGCGCCAATCCAGCTTTGAATCCCTCTTCGCGAAAGCTACGCTTCAGTCAACTGTGAACGCTACAAGGAAATCCTTGCTAGATATAAACCAGCAGAACTAAACGGAGAAAGGCTAAAGAAGATTGACGAGGAGCTGGAGAAGATAATTGCCCATATCATCGAGTCGGATTGCGAGAGTGTACCTGATGAAGAGGTATAAAACTCTCCCACAACTCAGATGCACCGAGGAAATGAGAGAGATCGCTAGAGTGCACAGGTAGGTGTATGAAGAAATCAGGAAAGAAGGTACAAATTGGGAAAAAAGCTCGCTGCTACGATGCCTGAGGGAAGACGTGTAGCAGCCTATTGACCAGCAAGAAGCTGAGATCTGGGACATCCTGATTGAACAATGATTGAAGATCTTAATCAGCTTGTGCATAGCACGCACCCACATTCTTATGCTGACGAAGAGAGGGTTTTGGTAGACCATGGCCGACGAATTACACCTGGAGAGGTCATGGCAGAGATAAAAGTTTTTAAACAAAAGGCACCAGGCTGGACGAGTATCACTAAAAACAACTTGGTGCATGCCCCCAAGCAGATCATTCAGGAAATCACGAACATCTACAATGCTTTCCTTAATACGGGCTACTTCCTCGACGGTTTCAAGATGGCAAAAATCATCTTTATAACTAAAGGGATAAAGCCCGATCAACTGGTGGAATACAGGCCAATATCCCTCCTGGATATTATAGGGAAAGTCTACGAAAAGCTTATAGCCAACAGGTTACAAGAACAGCTGACCAAGCTGAAAACTTACAGCCCTCAGCCCTTGCCCTTCTCATCGAAAAGCTCACCCGCTGTAAAGCTGAGAGAAATATGTAGAGGTGGCAATGCGAGATGTGAAAAAGGCCTTCGATATGGTTTGGCTAAGAGCTCTAGAATAAAAGATCTTAGGCTTCTAGCTAAATTCAATCCTAGAAAGGATCCTCTGTGTCTACATCAGGCATAGAAAAGCCCAAATTCTGATTGAGGGCTACAGAGGACCCGAGGTCGAACTTGAGGCGGGTGTTCCTCAAGGTGGCTGTTTGAGTCCGCTGTTGTACCTTGTGTACGCCTTGGACTTATCTGATCTAGTAGGGGAAGATGTCATGTACCTGCAGTTTGCGGATAATATCACACAGATCATCCCCAGTTACTACAAACATGCTGGATTTCAAGCAAGGCAGACAGCCATCGAAATTGACAACATCAGTCGAAATGAAAAGAAGTGTAAAATCAAGACCAACCGCAGAAAGTTACAGATCCTTCCAGTAAACCACCAAAAGCGTGTTGATGTATTAAGAAACGGCGAAGTGTACCCGTACGGAAACGAAGGCAAAGTCCTAGGTCTGTGTTAACCTCAAGAGGATACAAAACGCACATAAACAACAGAATCTCCCTAGCCAAAATACAGCTCGGAAAACTGTATAGATTCAAAAACATCAGCTCCAAAAATCTTAAGATGCTATACACTGATCTGGTGTGCTCGACCTTAATGTACCCGGCAGTGGTCATGCAGGCTGCGAATTCTACGTATCTTGGACAAATGCAGAGAGTACAGAACAAAGCAGCTGGAGAACGAAGGATTGACCATATTCGACAAACAGATCTGCACGCAAAAGCAGGTCTAACTCCACTGAATATGGATCTCGAAAGGATAGGAAGGAAGACGTGGGACAAAATCAAAGATGAAATACTCCCGAACATGAACCTTGACTTAGATATTCCGAGAGCAGTTAGGGAACGCGCCACTAGGCAAGCACTATTCCAGAGTGGAAGAAACTGGTCCCCAGAAAACCTAATTGGACTCTTTACTTAATTAAGACTACTAAGAACAACTAATCCAACCAGCTAATTAAAATAACAAATAAGAAGAAAAAGAGGCGAAGTGCCCACAACGCAAACAAAATGAATAAAAGAGAGATAATAACCTAAACACCGACAAAAGTAGAAATATAAATTATTATTAAAAAACAACAAAGAAAAAAAAATATATATATATATATATATATCAAACAAAGGACTTGAAAGGCTTGAATGCCGCGACGGAGGAAAGAGATATATTTATTTATTTAATTAAATATAAAAAATAAGAAAAAAGTATATATATATATATGTGTGTATATCTGTGAGAAATAGATACTCGTATATATAAATATGTAAAAAAAAAGAGAGAGAGAAGATGAAAAAAGAACCAAAATGACAAAGTCGCAACGCGACCAAATGGGAGAAAACGAAGACCAAATGACTAGAAAATACCTGAGAAATGCCCTCTACACCAAGGCAAAACTCAACATCTTTTTTACCTTTATATACCTACCACACATTTTCATGATCGTATAGATAGAAAGCTCTGCTATTAACGTTTGATTTTTACGAAACTCACTTACTTAAAAAAGGGAAATGAACGTATAAGAAGTAATCTACCATCTAAAAGATTGACAAAAGAAGAGAGTAAGAAAAATAGAAAGTTTCTAAAGACAATTAATCAAGGCAAAATATACAGTGGTCTTAAACAAAATCTACATTCAAGAAAGAATGCTACCCATTTACCCTAAGAACAACTAAGGTATATATATATATATATATATATATATATATATATATATATATATATATATATATATGTATAACTGAATCACGAAAATAAGGAACGTGAGGAATTTATGAATAACGTTACAGCCACGAGGAAAATGAAACAACGGAGAACTGCGAGGCCTTTCGACTAATGGTCCTTTACTGAGCAGACTAAAAGACAGTGAAAAAGAGAAAGATATTTATACACCTGATTAATGAAAATATGGGATATAAAGATTAAAAGGGGTGGGATTAACAGATACCTGGAAAAAACCTATTAACAAGATGAGCCGTCAGGGTTAAAAAAAATATAAATATATATTTTTTTACGGGTTACAAAAGAAAGGGGGAGCCAATGCTTGGGAATCACATATGCAATATGAAAAAAAAAAAAGTTTACACATGATAACTAGAAAATATGACAAAAGAAAAATATGAGGAAAGGGTTTTTTTTTATATAAATAAGCTAAAATAACTTCTATGTGGTAATCATTAATTCAGAAATTTTATCTTTAAAGTCATTCTTAAACATTCTTTAAGCAACATAAGTACTCTGTAAGCACTGGGCAAACATCAAATGACATTTTTATCCATTTGAGTGAAAATTCCCATCGTATTAATTGGAAGGAGAGTTCTGTGATTGCCAAATCAAATGACTTTTTTTCACGAAATCTTTTAGAATCAGCATTTATACAGCTGACTTCGAATTTTAATCTCAGCCCTAGAATGTATTTTTTGGACCCTTGTATCAAAAGAATGTTTAAGAATGACTTTAAAGATAAAATTTCTGAATTAATGATTACCACATAGAAGTTATTTTAGCATATTTATATAAAAAAAAACCCTTTCCTCATATTTTTCTTTTGTCATATTTTCTAGTTATCATGTGTAAACTTTTTTTTTTTTTTCATATTGCATATGTGATTCCCAAGCATTGCCTCCCCCTTTCTTTTGTAACCCGTAAAAAAATATATATATATTTTTTTTTTAACCCTGACGGCTCATCTTGTAAATAGGTTTTTTCCAGGTATCTGTTAATCCCACCCCTTTTAATCTTTATATCCCATATTTTCATTAATCAGGTGTATAAATATCTTTCTCTTTTTCACTGTCTTTTAGTCTGCTCAGTAAAGGACCATTAGTCGAAAGGCCTCGCAGTTCTCCGTTGTTTCATTTTCCTCGTGGCTGTAACGTTATTCATATATATATATATATATATATATATATATATATATATATATATATATATATATATATATATATATATATATATTTATATATATATATATATATATATATTTATATATATATATATATATATGTATATATATATATATATATATATATATATATATATATATATATATACCTTAAGAAAGTTATGTATTAAAAAAGTTCTTGTGGTGTTTATTTTGCATTTTCCATGTATTTGTATTAAGAGTTCATTAATTTCTTCTAGGCCTTGTTCATTTCCTTCTAGTCTTTATCACAAAAAATTTAAATTTTTAATAATATCATATCATCTTCGAATTCTAATTGCAGTCCACTGCGTTTGGAACAACTAATTAAAAAAAATAAGAATATGAACTATACAATACATCTCGGTAATAATTTTTAATTATCTATTCATTTTTTTTCATATAATTTTCATCTTTTCTTGTTGCTTCTTTCCAGTTATTCAACAAGAAAACTTTGAATGGATGAGTGCAACTTTCTCTCTCTCTACAAAATTGTCTAAATTTTGTAAATCTAAAAAAGCAAGAGAGCTTTTTTCCACTTTAAAAAAGTTTTCTATGCAGAATTCTGCATAGAAAAGGCTGCCTCAAACTGCATTTTATTTTCTCCGCCAAAATTGTCCGATTTCTTAAAACGAAAAAGTTTTCGAATCTATAAATGTGATGAACAAGGACGAATTTTAAATGATCTCAAAGGAATTTAATGGTTTATAGCGGTTTATTCGCCTGTAATATAAATAAAAAAAAGTTAAATGAACGTAAATTGTGGGCATGCCATAAGTAGCTAACTGAAATGGAGCGCAATTACATAGAGTTAAGTTACTATATATTCATCCCAAAAATTTTAATGCTACGATTTGTAATTTGGGCAAATAAATAAAGCTTAAAATAGATCACCAGAATATTTTTTCTTACTTAGTCTAATGAGAACAAGACTACTGTCGAAAATACAAAAAAATGGAATTATTTCTCTTCTTCTCTTCCTTCTTCATCTTTGTTTCATCTTCTTATTACTCTTCCTCTCATCCATTATTCTTCATTTTATTCTCTAAGCTTTTCTCAAGCAGACCTAGAGTAGATCTTATAATTTTCAACTTATTTTTTTTGTTATTGTTTTTTTCCTCTTTGTAGGCCTGTAAAAAGCGAGGTAACTATTCTATGTAGTTAGCCCACGATAAAATTCATTTATTGTTTGTTAAATCATTGCATATATCTCTATTCCTCTTCTCAGGCTCACTCTGAGTGAAGGCTGTCTTTGCATGTCTTCATCATGTAGTCGCTTAGTGTCTTTAACCTAACCTTACCTTAATGATTAGACGTTATGACATGTTAGTTGTTCCAATAGAATTGAAATGGAACTCAAAAATGGCATTTGGAGATACGTATTCCATATTTAGACACGAATTTTTAACCAATTTTCACAGTAAGAGTAGATTTAAAACTATGAAAAAAGCGTGAAGTTGAAAAGATAAAAGAGGTATAGAGGTGAAAAGATAGGGATTCAGATGAACAGATTAAAGAGGAATAAAAGTGAATAGAAAAGAGAAGAGTAGAGATTGAAATACAAGAAGTGAGGAGGTGAAAATATGATGATAACTGGTGTTTTTACTGGTCTCCGCCAAAGCCCAATGTTGGCAGCAGTTAAATTGTGTGAAAGATACTTTGTCACTCATCAGACTGAGGGCGATAAAAGCTGAAAGACACGATGATACTTACCACCGCTGGGGTACAAGGCTCTACGCGCATCGATAGACAGATATTTAATCACAATCACAACACCACTTCATTTTTCTCTCTCTCTCTCAAAAAGTAGAGGGAGAGATGACGCCCCCTTGTCGTGGGAAGAGAGCTTGTATGTACCGTTGACTTTTCGAGCTATATCGGCGGGGGTATCTCTCTTCTTGGTACACCTGGTAGGGTTTCCCTTGTCGATTTTGTCGGAAACGAGGTTCCAGACTAAGTGCGTCACTCTTTCTTTACTCTATCCTTCTCTTTTTTCACTTTTATACTATCTCTTCCACTTATACAAAAAGAAAAAAAAACCCTACTCCTATCGTGTCACACTTACCCTTTTTTCCCTCTATCTACATATAAGGAACTGGCAGCTACCTGCTGCATCAGAAGAGGGGCTTTGGAACCTCTATAAACAACGCCAATCGACGCTCACTGGTTTCGAGAGAGTAGGACTAGAGGTTTCCTAGGCGTTGAGGCACGATGAATGGAATGAGGGTAGTGCCCCGTTAACTCCTTCCCTGGCGCGTAATTATTGAACATTCCCAGTGACCGTTGACGGGTGCCTCTGGTAGCATCGGTCCGAAGTGACAGCCCTTTGTTCTCAGGTTGGTTGCCAGGCTAATAAAAAGCCTTGGGTCGAGTCTCTTGGTGTGGCGTGATATCCATTGAACGCTACTCCGAGATCATGGTCGTCGTGAAGGAAACTAGTAGGAGTTTAGTACGGGGCGTGCTCTGTTGTTCACCTGGTGAAAAATTGATTGCCCCTTCGGGGACCGTCAGTGCTGCTTGGTTGGGAACCAGGACACGCCGAGGTTTGACGACTTAGTCGGACGAACAGCAGCACATGGAGCGTGCCTTCTGAAAGATCTGAAAAGTCTCCAAAGGATAGGCGGGAGCGACTCACGCGGAGCGAGATCGCCACTCCCCTCTTTTATTTACTGATTGGTCGCAAAGCTTCTACTTTCATAGAGTATTCAAAATGACAGGCAAGAAAGGACCAGGAGCACTCAAATACACGTGCCCAATATGCCAGATAGATAAGTGGTGCGTGGACTCTCCGGAGGGATGTTATTCAAAATGCCACCCGGCCAGTTCCTGCACCGACTGTATTCTAAACGGCCAAATCAAGGAGTTAAAAAAATCATGCAGGGCTTCCGAGGCGAGATCTAGGAAGTTGGAGGAGAAAATAAAAAGCCTAGAATTGGAAAACGCCGGAGTGATTCGCAGGCTCGAGGTCAGGATAGCAGAGCTAACCTTGAGCTCTGTAGTAAACATTTCATCTGCAGTATTCCCTTCAGAGCTAGGACCGTATTCTACGAATAAACCAGGGAAGAAAAAGAAAAAGAAGGAAAAGAAACAGGAAGAAGAGAAAATTGAAACAAAAGATAAAGTTGAAGCAGAAGAGAAAGTTGAAACAGAAGATAAAGTAGAAGCAGAAGAAGAAAAGGTAGAAACAGAAGAGTATAAAATAGGAAGATAGGGATGAAAAGATTAATAAGAAAAAGAAAAAGAAAAAGAAAAGTCAGAAAATAAGATGGAGAAGAAAGAGGGAACCGAGAGTTTGCTTCTGTAAGAAAAGCCTCAAACCTCTGCATGGAAATCTCCGAGGGTTACCCTGGTGGGTGATTCCCAAGCACTAAGTTTGCAGCCCCTGCAAGCGGCCCGCCTTCGCACTGTTGTGAAGGTATGCTGCCAGCCAGGACGGGGAAACCACGACATTAGGGTAGAAGCTGATAAATCTCAGATCTCCGAGAATTCAGTCTTTGCCCTGATGGTGAGTGGCAATGACCTCTACCTCCGAAGAGGCAAAATAGGCCGCAGTGAGAACATTCTCAGCACGGTCATGGGAGCCGTGGATGACTGCGCATTGGAAACTCGCAGATGGGTCGTTTTAGGGATGCTCCCAAGAAGAGGTCCTAGCCGGACAGCTCACTCAAGGAACGTGACCCTGAACCAGCGCCTGTCCGACCTCTGTACGGCGGTGGGGGTCTTCTTTTTGGACCCTTACCGCACCTTTTACGGTCGGAAAGACCTCTACTAAAGGGACAGAGTGCACCTTTCATTCAAGGGAAAGGCTGTACTCTGTAACTTAATCCAAGATGTCGTGGAGCGGACGCAGAGAAGCGTCCGGTCCAGAGTGACGGCGGACGTAAGGCAGTATGCGGGTGTCGCTCCTGGAACGACGTTCTTAGATGTGGCAAAGAAGGGTACTGCCACACAAAAAAAGCCGGGAAACAGAAGAGCGTAGGGAGTCCTACACTGGGGGACTCCCTCAAAGTTCTTCTGTTCAATGCGAGCTCAATCAGGAATAAGTTACTTGAGCTCCGTGGCCTCGTAGCAATAGAAGAACCTGAGATGGTGGTTATAACGGAGTCGTGGATAAAAACCTCAAGCCGAGATTTTTAAGGGGAATTCACGATTCCCGGTACCAGCTCTTCCTGAAAGATAGAGAGAGGGTGGCTGTGTGATTTTGTATGTCAAGGATACTCTAAACTTGACGAATTGCAATATCGTATCTGACCATGAACTACTAGGTGTTGACCTAGAGATAGGTCCTGCAAAATACAGGACCCTGAGGCTTTATAGACCTCTACCCAACTCGTTGAAAAGGACAGAGATCTGTACCAGCTACTATGAGAACTTGTCTAAGACAGTCTGTGTATCGTCATGGAGGATTTTACCACACAAGTTGCCTGGGAAACCAGAGAACCCTGTGGCGAGAACGCACTACTCCTTGAGTTCGCGAATAACGAGTTCATTACTCAATGGGTGAGAGAGCCAACGAGAGAAGACAATATCCTCGACTTGGTTTTCACCTTTGAGGATGACATCGTTGAGGACCTCTGTTTTGGAAAAGAGCTAGGTGGCAGTGACCACCGATTAATTAGTTTTGTAGTCAAATTCCCAAAGGCAGGGCCTGTAACTAGTAAATCGAGGAAGCTTGATTTGAGAAGAGCAGACTTTGCAGGTCTTCGTGCTGGACTGACTAACGCGTGGCTAGAAGTGTGCGATGCTGTTGAAGACTCGTGGAACAGTTTCAAAACCACATTCGTAAGTCTTCAATTGCGTTTCATCTCTCTTAAATGTCCTCGTCGGTCTTCTGTTCAACCAAAGAGGTTTAATCGAGAAATCGGCCAACTGCTTAGGGAGAAGAGAAATGTGTACCGGCAATCGAAGATCTCGGGTGACTTTGACGAATACCGGAGGATAGCCAGAAGAATAAAGTGCAGCATAAGGGCGGCTAAGCGGTCTGAGGAACTCGGAGTGGCAAGACTCTGTAAAGAGAATCCCAAGGAGTTCTTTGGATATATAAACAACAATAAACCAATCCATCGAACGATTGGCCCTTTGAGGAATTAGGAGGGGACATTAAAGCACTCAGATGCAGAATTCATGCCTGACGAACCTTGTGGAATTCTTCCACTTCGTCTTTAGTGAGCACGATTGGGACAAGGCGGTGGATGTGGTCTACTTAGATTTTCAGAAAGCCTCTGATAAGGTACCACACCGCCGCCTTCTCCGAAAAGTGCGAGCGCTGGGCATAGAGGGAAAAGAAGCAGGCTGAAAAGAGAACTGGCTAAATGGCAGACGGCAACGCGTGGTGGTGAATTGACAGGCTTCTGAGTGGGTGCCCGTTACTAGCGGAGTGTCTCTAGTTTTTGTGCTGGGACCACTTCTATTCATCATCCTTGTCAACGACATGGATGGTGACATGGTTGCCAAATTTCTAAATTAGCAGACGATACCAAGCTTGGTATGAACGTAGCAAAGGATGGAAATACTGCTCGCCTGCAGGATGATCTTCGAAAGATTGGGGAGTGGTCTGATACGTGGCAAATGCCTTTCAACTTAAACAAATTCAAATTAATGCATATCGGCCCCCCGAAATCCCCAATCACCCTATCTCCTTAACGGCAATGCTCTTGAATCCACTGACACTAAGAATGACTTGGGTGTAACTATCATTAGTGACCTCAAGTTCTCAGAACAGTGTATTGAGGTGGAGAAGAAAGCCCAAAGGATGTTAGGGTATATTAAGCGCCAGTTTGGATATGGTAACAAGGAGATAGTGCTGTGTCTGCACAACTCCATCGTCCGACCACACCTGAAATATGCCGTACAATTTCGAAGTCCCTTATTTAGAAAGGAAATCGCGAGATTATCACGCGTGCCAGCCAGGGCAACCAGACTGATTCCCTCTATCAGACATAAAAGTTATGAAGATTGATTAAAGGAATTAGATATTTTCTCACTGGAGACCCGGAGACTAAGTGGTCAGCTTATCAAAGTGTTTAAAATACTTCGAGGCTTCGGGGATATTTTCCAGCGCAGCGAGGGGAGAACAAGAAATCACGGCTTCAAACGTTAACTGAAGCGATACCACCTTGATCTGAGTGGGAAATTTTTCCCTTACAGTATCTGCGGTAGTTAGAACGCACTTCCAACCGAAGTTGTCAAGAGTGAATCTGTTGACCAGTTCAAGTCAAGAATAGATCAAGTCTGGCGAAATCGCCGTTAAGATCCTCGCGATTGATCTTCAAGGTTGCCAATGGACACCTTCGAGGATTGCGCCAAAAGTACCCTCATTGTATGGACCGTAAGGTCTTAAGGGTACTTATTTTTCCTGTAGTTCCTTGTAGCTTTTCCTGCTTTCACAGCATAACATACGATTATATCTTTCGTTCCGGAACTCTGCCAACTGAGTGATGAGTTACGAGGGGTGGTCAAAAGGTTTTGCGAATCAAGAGGTCAAAACAGAGGAAGGCCGATGGCTCTTTGTGGGGGTGTTAGGACAAGTTATGACAAGTCAGGACCTGCAGCTGCACGCTTCTGCCTCGTCTATTTAAGAAGCAGTAGCTGATTGCAGATCGTTAGTCACAAATCTTTCAACAATGAAAAAGTTTAAGTACCGCGCAGTGATGAAATTTTGACCAAGGAAGGCAAGAATGCAAAAGTGATCCATGAACGCATGGTTGCAGTGTACACCGATACCGCCTCTTCCTATGCAGCCATTGGTCGCTGGAATAGGGAGTTCCGCCATAGGCGTGAGTCCCTTTAAGATGACCCCGTCCAGGACGCTCGTCAGAGGTGACCAACGAGGACAATGTGGCCCATGTGGAAAGAATGATCCTCAGAAAATCGACGGATGAAGGTCGAAGTAATCCAGCGAGAACTTGGAATATGACATGGAAGTGTTATCAACATCATCCACGACAATTTGGCCATGACCAAGGTCTCTGCCCGTTGGTTCCAAAAAAAACTCACGCCCCATAATCGACTTCAACTTCGTCAAAGTCCACAAGGCCAGAGTTGCACACGCTGCCCTGCGCGAGTGCGGATTCGAGGAGCTCAACCATCCCCCCTACAGTTCAGATCTGGCCCCTAGGGACTACTTTTTATTTCGCCAGCTCAAGGCTGCACTGAGTAGACGCCGGTTTAGAAACGATGAAGATGTCCAGCTCGCTGTCCAGGAGTCGATTGAACAGATGTCGGGAGATTTCTGTTTGTCGGGAATTCGAAGCCTCAGGGACAAGTGGCACAAGTGCATTGAAGTCGAGGGTATTTATATTAAAAAATAATAAAACACTTTCTCATATCTCGTTTCCTTACATCCGAATGGCAAAACTTATTGACCTCCCCTAGTACTAGTGTTTGGCCTATTGTACACGTTTATCTCTTTACCCTGAAGTGTAAAGGTTATCCATCCTTGGCCGTCATCGTAGGTTGGTGTAAAGGACACAATACGAACGGGACATCTTTTCATTCCAACGAGCACAGACCCATAATGTATTTGGGCTCAACAGTGATTGTTTTATTTTGATTTTTATTCACATTTCCTTATCCGATTTGGAAATCTTGTCCACTCTTATCTTTTTGTATCCATACCGAGTTCATATTTTCACTTCAATTCGTCTCTTATCTTTTCACCTCTCAATCTCTCATATTTTCATCTCTAATAACTTCTTGTACGTTCATATCTAATGTTCTCTTATCTTTTCAGTTCTATTTCTCTATGTTGACCTGCATGCCTATTTTATCTTTTTCCTCTTCATTTCTTTAATTTTGTCATTTCTACTTGATTATCTTTCTCTCTTACTCTATATTTTCATTCTACTCCTCTCAAAAATTTCACATCTATTTGTTAGAGATGTGGTCTAAGCCTTAGGAAATTTGACATGTAACAATGGTATGAAACTTGTTCCTTCACCGTTTAAAACAAGTTCATGTGAAAACTTTTTCTCTCACAAAATAGTAAATTTCCTAAGCCAACTGTGGGAATAAATTGTTTTGATTACATTGGAAACATGTACGTAAAATTTATACGTACATCAGATTTGCAAATAAAAATCGGAAGATTAAAAGATATTTTGGTTAAGGGGTTCCTAGCAGAGTGATTAAACATCAAACCAACTTGCTTCTGCACAAATACTGCCGTTTACCAGAACAACCTAAAGAAAACCTTACAATGACAATAATATATTTTACAGGATTCAATTTATCCCCAACTACAAAACTGACGAAAGAATTATTTTATTACAGAGATAATCTAAAGAGATTTCAAGTGTATGACCACAATGAAAAGAGAAATCTAATAATTTACTACATATAAAAGAAAGTGAACGACGTTATTTTGAAAAACAATATATGTAACAATTGCAGCAAAATCAACAGAAGCAACATTATTTACGAGTTTTCTTGACCCCTCAAAGATTGTCATAATTCGTTTAAAATCAAGTTATGTTAGAATGTCTATCAATCTCTCTCTCTCTCTCTCTCTCTCTCTCTCTCTCTCTCTCTCTCTCTCTATATATATATATATATATATATATATATATATATATATATATATATATATATATATCTTTCCATCGCACAGGTACTAACCAGGCATTTGCAGAATGAATTTCCAAAATTACACAGGAATAACAAATCTCAGGAATATTCAAATCTCAAGAAAATCCCTGGTTAACAATGCAGTTAAAAGACAAAGAACGGATACGATACACCTTTTGATATTTATGCTCATCGTGTCCATGTTTAAACTAAACTGTTAGCGTGGGGTAGAATGTGTATTTAGTAGGTTATTTTGGTGAAAAGAGAAAAAGGTAGAAGATGTACAAAAGGATGCAAAGTGTCTGGTAATCACGTGTATCGCTGTCATTTTATATATTAAATGTATTATAATATTAGTGTAGGCTTTTGATGGCGTTCAAGTCTTTATGATTTTTATATTGATAGTCTTTTTGCCGTTTAATTTATGTTTTTAGCTTATTTTCTTTTATGTTTGCTGCTTAGTTGTTTTATTATCTCTGCTGTAGGTTTGTTTATTATTTTCACGTATTATTTCTGTTATACGAATGTCGTATTTGGATGTTTTGTGGTCGTAACCGGGTTTAGTTTTATTCACAATCGGGTTTAGTTTCACGCTTCGGGTGATTTCAGCGAATCGGTAATTAATTATTCTTTTGGTGGTTCATTCGCTGTTTTTCCACTTACTTAGGTAAAGAATGGCGCTTCTTCTCCTTTTTTAAATACTTTAATGGAGCTCAAGAATCTTGCATGGATTTTGCCTTTCTATTTTGATTAATCATTGATCTAATCAATTTATTCGTATAATTCTACTAATGAGAAAAGCTTGTATCAAGGTTCACCCTACAAAACAAGACACATTTACTCTCTTTTGCTAAAGATACTCTGGCTGGAAAACAAAACTACACAAAAGGCAGATGCAACACCAAAAGACACCAAATACAAATAAGGAGAACCAGCCCTCTCTGGTTAGAGTTATCCACCAGTGAGCTCCTCACTGAACCCAAACACAAATATAGTACAGACGCGATCAAAAACTATCAGAGAAAGAGAGAGAGAGAGAAAGACGCGCGCGGTCGCCTCTTTCAAGGAGAGAGAGGACACACCTGCGAGACCCTTTATAATTTACGCTAACGAGGCGAAAAAGCACGAATGTCATGAAGGGCTGAAGGCCCGACTTGGCGAAAGCCTGAGGTGTGCTTAAGAGCCCGAAGGGTCTCGCCGGGCATTATCCTGCGACGGCGGGAATCGGGCAAATTCAAGCTCGCCCGGCGCAGCATTTTTCCACAGGAATCATCCCCCTTCGGACTCGGGGAAAAGCCCCTCCGTCTCACCCCTATAAAACCTCCGACGCCGGAGTTATACAACAGTAAGTACCCGCCTGGTCCCGAGTACTGGCGAGTATCCGCCATCTTCTCCTCCACGTTAGTTTCGCGTGAGCCCTTGTAGAACCCGTCAAGTTCCGTGTATTCTCCTAAACTTGCGAGAGTCAACCCGGTAATCGTTGGTACCCGTTACCCAAATCCGACGTGTCGAATTCTCGATTCGGTATTCCAAACCTGAAGGAAAGATCTTAGTTCTTCTCTCTTTATAGTCGTTTGTCAAGAGGCTATTATTGTGGACTCTATGCCATCTCTAACAAGGCAGAAATACTCCCTTAGACCAAATCTTCGAGGTAACCACAACGCGCAACTCTCCTGTTCAAGCCACCCCCCCTTAGTTATGTCTCCGTTATTGGGCATCACGTGCGCTGTAGGTCTTTTGAGCGTCCCAACTGCCATTGTCTGTTTATGTGTACGGCAGTCGACACAGCTCAAGTAGCTCTTTAAGACCGAGACTCGTGTATGTCTCTTATGTTTATATACCTTAATTAAAACCCTTTTAATTTTCTAAATATATTATCTGCAGAGTAGTGAAGTAAATTTTTGTACTCCGTTTCTTTTACCCAGAACCTTTCAAGATAACTAAGCATTGGCCAACCTAAAACTGCACTCTGATTTGTTCAAAAGCCTCTCTCTCCCGGGCTGAGAAATTTTGAAAGCGGGTTGGTTTTAATATCAACCCACGACAAAGCCGTAAATTGTAACCCGGCCAAGCAATGGGTCGTTAACACGCTGGTTAACCATGGCAACAAGGTTTTTTGGCACACTTACAAACGCCTACTGCATAAAAAGCAGCATAACTTAATACCACAACAGTGCCTACGATGCTATAGGAGTAGACACCAGCCAGCACATACAAAACAAACCTTATTTACCGCAAAATGCGTTTTAAAAGGGCAATTTACACCGATTACACCAACACAACCTTCCGATATATTAACTGCAAAGCATCCACGTCGCGGTACCCATCCGGTGTCCATACCTTGGCAGTCACCGTTATGTAGCTAAAAAGGCCACAATACACCTCATACTGACAGGCCTCCAACGCCTTTAACCTTACTACCAACACTACGCCCTCACCACCAACAACACCACCCTCGCCCCCTCCACTCACGTAATGCCATATTACATTGTTTGTTCTTGCAAACCATGGGCTACCATGATCCCCCAAATCAACATTCACACCATCACAATAAGATCACCCAAAACACACCAAGCCACCGTTGTTTCTGCGGTAGCAAAAGAAAAGATTGGGACTGACCAATGTCTCTACGCCACCTTCCTAAACTAGCTTCATGATGCAAATTTACTATGGCAGATCATTTCTCTCAGGACAATTTCCGTTCTAATTCACGCCTTCTGATAACACCTTTCTCCTTTTTGCAAAACTTCTCTCGCTCTCCTTAAAAGCATTTGGTTCAACTAGATAGAACTGCTCCCTCTAGTTTTGACTCGGGCTCGTAACTAGTTTCAGCGAGGCGTGATTCCTTCGGATTTTCCATGGTTTACCTGATCACCAGAAATTGTAGGAGAATATTGGCAACAACCAACCCATTCACTTCCGTCCCCACTTTTTTGCCTACCAAGAAGGGTTTAACTCCGCAAAATGCGTTTGATTCGCGGGACTGAGCTGAACCAAAAAGGGACGAAGTAACAAATAACTAGCTACTGATACGTCGTGTGAGAAATGTCCGCAACCCATCTAAATAGGTTCAAGCGCTAACGTCTACATGCCGAATGTGGTGTTTAGAACCTGACCGCATTCTGTGCCAAAGGCCATCTGCATTGGTTGCTGGAAGATAAATTTGGGGGTTTTCTCAGGTCTATTTCCCCTTAACAGAAGAATCCCAGCTAAAAAAAACGTTCAAGCGTGGGAGCTATGTTTGTGACTTAATAAATTCCTTATTTTTAAAATACCAATCTTTGCAAAACTTATGTTGCATTCGTGTGTTTTTTATCTTTCGAGTGGTTTACGTGTGTGAGAGAAAAAGTTCCGTCAAACAAATTTTGAGTTATATTTTTCAGGTACATATTAATAAAACGTCTTTTTCATTGTGCCTAGGTGTGTCGAGATGGAAGTGAAAAGAGTCGAGATCTCTGCTTTAATGCGGCAAACCACAATGAGTCCGACAACGTTAAGCGGGTCTACTTCAGCCGGATGACCTTCCACAGATTCACAGAAATGGTAATAAATGGGAAAGAATCAAAGATCTATCTCATTCTGGCAGACCTCAATTTATCAAGCGTTTAGTTATCCAAAATGGCTTCTAAAATGCTTTTAAGCTCAAAATGACTTGGATAGACTGGATGAGAGGCGGCTTCCTCACCTGGGTATTGCCAAGCCACCTGGTAAATCCAAGGTTTCTCTCAATAATGGGAGTCCGAACCGCATGAACGTTCATGACGGGCCATAAGCTTTTTGAGTTTCCGGTATGAATACCTGGCACTCTTGTGGGAGGGATGACCCGTTGGAGCATCTTCTGGAGATTAAGACTGTCCCCTAGGATCCTTTTCCAGATTGCAGGGTCTTCCAAAGGACGGAAGCTTAGGCTTGGTGCCAGACACCAAAACTGATTCCGACCCTCTTCAAAGCCCTTCTCAGGTGGCAAAGGCCCTTAAAAACTCACAAGGAGAGAAGTGCCCCCCTCCTCTTCCTGGTGAACACTTGACAGCCAAGACCTTCTCCATCTCCTAGAAAGATCTGGCCGAGGCTACTCCGTTCGGGATTGGGGCACCTTCCATTGGATAGGAGAAGTGGATTAATTCCCTTACATCATCTACAAAGAAGAAAAGAATCAAGAGGAATAAATCTAATAGGACAAGGGGTTCGACTCCCTCTGCGGAGCTCTTGGGGCAAGCGGGTCCACTGCCACTTTGTCAATTGAACAGGCCAAGATGGGCACATCTGACACCGAGGCGCTCTCAGGCGAAGAGCCTAAACAAAACACAAATTCGCCAGTAGGCTGAGTGGAGCTTCGATTACTTCGGTGCAACTTATTCAAAGACTATAGTTGGCGTTTTTGAGCCCTCTGTGTTCAAACGCTTTCTAACTTTTCGTCTTACAGACTAATGCATGTTGGCTAAATACCACTAGTTCTTCTCAGAGTTAGATTGACTGGTAGAGAGCCGATGATGACCCGTTTCTTGGTGGGGAGCTGGCTAAGCAGGTAGCGATTAAAGTAAAGATTTTGATAACAATGGAGAAACAGGCCTCGAGAACAACTCTTGAACTCTTTATTACGTTCGATCGTGACAGGCTCACTCACTTGATGCGTGTCAGTTGTAATCACTACTGTGCAAAATTCATACCACTTCCGCGCATTTACTAATAATGCTACCGCTTAGAGCATACGAATCGTTCCTGTAGACGTGCAAAATTGGGTTTACCAAAAGGCAGTGTAAGTTGATCCAAGGGCTAACACCATTAGTATCTAACGTGTGGTGTCAAATTTCTCAATTGCAGAAAGCCGCACCCTTCTTTCCTGGATCAATGTGCCGCGTATATCCTAGAGAAGGAAATCATGGCCGTTAAATCTGCAGATTGTTTGGAGATTGGATATTACAATTTTCAAAAAGGCACCATCTGTTCCTGGCCCCTCTAGGTCGACGAGCACGGTCACTACTGCACCTATTCAGAACCCTTTCTAAAGGTTCTACCCTCACCCTCGGGCACTTTCATGATAGAGCTGGCTGCTTAAAAGATTCACACTCAGTCTTGGCAAAAAAACACTCCTCTTCCCCCTTCCACAACGTGACAGTTTACATAACATAATACAAAAAGCAGGACAAGCCAACAAAAGACACTGTCCATCAGCAAGGGTTTTGAGATGGCATCCAAATCTGAACTAGAAAGCCTCTCTTCTACTAACTTGACGATCAGAGATGTCTCATAAATTACAATAACACAACATCACAACTAATGGCATCACGCGCTGGCGTACCCCAAGGTAGCGTGTTGACCCCAATACTATACATTATATACGTGATTGACCCGCCACGTACTCAGGAAAACTGCATGCACAGCTACAGACTCTCCTACGATGACGACGAGACGATTCTTTTCTCCGCTCAGAGAATAGAAACAATCGGGCGCTGGGCAAAAATAATACTAAGAAGACAGGTGGCTGATAGCCACAATTTCTCTGAAGGCACAGACGAAACTGTATGGAGCGCGAGACCACTAGGTATCCCGGGCAAGTCTGACATACAAATCCCAAACGAAAATAACCGATGCAAAATTCAACAAATACTTAAATTTTAACTCACACTAAAGCACTACAGAGACACGAGCAAAATGCATTAACAAAAAGCTAGCAAGGCTCTACCCTGGCAGCAGTAAAATGTATCTACATCTCTAGAAGATAATAGTCATATCGCTTCGCACATAAGCACTAATTGCATTCACATCTGATAGCAACATGGGGCAGAGGAGAGCATAAAGATACAATCTTTGCCGTGAACCAAGAATGTTGCTCTTATTCATTTACACTCTCGATAACAATAAACCCGTGCCATTGTATACATACACGCACAACCATCCAATAAGACAATTTAGCGAACTTGCAAGAGACACGCCAGCCATAAATGTACACGAAAGAGAACACGGTGAGCCGGCGTTGAGATGATATTGAGTAGCCTATAACTACCCACAACCAAAACCTAGCTACAGGCAAGTTAACAGCACTATGAATTTTGCGCTTCTTCATTTCGATCCTCATCAGTTTCACCCGGAGCTTGGCTACTGTAAACAAATTAAATGACGCTTCGATATCTAACCATTAAGGTGTAACTTTATCTCTCTCCTCCTGAAGTTTTTCCTGCACCATTTTCCTCTTTCACTTTGTGTTCTCTGTTGCTTTACATAGTTATCTCTTTAGTATTTTTTAGACGCCTGCGAGTCTATTCGCGGGCGACTCTATATCTAGCACTGTCGTTCGATCTGTTTCGTTTTTCTGTTGTTTTCTTTTGTGATAACATTGTAACTATTCAGCCGATTCTAACGATATTTGAAACCCCTATGCTGTTTTACATTCTCTTTTGAATGATATAATTGTAAAATTCCTCCTAAGGTTAGCCCGTTAATTATTTTGTTTTGGAAATAACATCATAACTATTTAACTGATTCTAACGAACTTTGAAACCCTTATATTGTTTTATACTCTCTTTCGAATGATAAAACTGCCAAGGTCTACCCAAGTTTAGTGCACGAATTAGTGAAAGTTCTGAAGGTCGTAAGTTTATAAATCAGAATATGCGAGAGCACGCAACATTTGGTCAGTAGACCTTGTTTTTTTTTAAATAATGTTCATATTTTCTAGATATGTTTCTGATTTTACTTGATTGAAGCCTACGTGACGACATATTGCCCAAATAAAGACAAAAAAAGGCTCCAAATGTAGTATAGGTGGCCTAAACTGTAAAGGACAGCACTGTATAATGGCCTTAGCCGGCCCAAGGAGAAGGGAACTCCTGGAACAAAAAAAAACCAAGATTTGAACAGCAGAATAAAGAACAAAAGTAGACTAAGACTTGGACAGCAGAATAAAAAACAAAAGTAGACTGAGACTTGGATAGTAGAATAAAGAACAAAAGTAGACTAAGATTTGGACAGCATAATAAAGAATAAAAGAGGACTAAGACTTGAACAGCACAATAAAGAACAAAAAAAGCATACCCACGCGGGAATAGCAAAGGCAACCATGGAAGAAATACAAAACTCAACTACCACTCTGATGAGACAGGAGTACTCGGGGCTAGAATTGACGCATATAATATAAAAATACGGTAACAGTTTAGAACATCCAGGCACATTCTCATCTATTTTGAATAACAATGGGATCAAACAGAGGTAGTCCACATTCATCGAAGATTCTGAGAATCAACCTGGAGAAAGACCATAAGGAACCGTCAGAACAGCAAGGGAAAGGGAATAACCAGATTTCAGAAAACCGGGCACATATGACATAAGTGAGGTTTCGTAACATATAAAGACCTAAAGATCGACTGCGGATCAGAAACTACAGAAGAAGAGCGGAAGAATCTGGCCTATGCTCGATAAAGAAGGCCAATAATAATAATTGAAAATTCTACGGTTGAAAGCACAGATCCGAGGTTATCTCGTAGACTGAGTTTGTCTAAGGAAAGAAAAATAGGAAAAAATAAAAGTCGAAAGAGTTAGAAGAAAACCAAGAAAACGCAATAAAAATAATAGGCGAGTATGAAGGAAAATTTGCCCAACTTAGAAATATAATAAAAAATAACACAAGAAGAAACTAGACCAAATTACAATATCTACATGATATGAAATCAACTAAAAATCTACATAAATAAAGACTCCGAACAAGTAAGTAAACAACCTTTTTAACATCCAGGGAGAAAATAACTAAAAAAAATAAGAAAGATGAGAGGGGGTGATAAAAACATCAACTGCTTGAACGCCCAAAAACGATAATATAAAGAGAAAATAGAAGTAACAGAGATTAGCCATGTGTTCTAGCAACTCATTCACCATTTATCTATATTTCCTTTCAGCTCCCCCTCCCCTATACTCTACATCACCCTCCTAACTCTGGTTCTTTCACTCCCCTGTGCAGTCACTCTACACTCAATATCCGCAGTGAAAAGACATCGCCTTGAAGCAAGTTACACAGACATGAAATTTGGCCGAAACTCTAAAATACTTTCTTTTGACACTGCAAATGTTGGGTCTATTAAGTTTTAACCTGCCAAAAGGACTCAAGAAAATAATAAGAAAAATAAAAAGCTGTAAAGAAAAATAAATAAAAGCAAATTATACTAAAGTGTTTAATGAGATCCGCTCATATATACAGTGAGGTGACACAATCATTTTCACACTTAAATTTTCTATTTATCAGACACTATTTCGTGCTTTCGTCTGGTTAATGAGGAAACCCATTAAAATTATAGTTAACAGAAAAAATAAATACACATAAGGGAGATTATCTTTCTATATAACAATTTTAATGAACAAACTTTAGCTGGCGACAAAAGTATGCAAGCACAAAATAATATGCGAAAATATTGTTATTAAACAAAAAATAATAAATTCGATTTAAAAGGTAAGATTAAGGATTATAGAAATTTCTAAAAGCCAAACCGATGTGAACTGCTGAATATTAGCATCTTCATTCATTGATAATGATTCATTGAAGAAAGACGATTGGCTTTGAGCAATGCCGAAGGCCAAAGTAGTTCTTCTAGCTATTCAGCACCAATTATTCAAACTTCATTTAGATGGATTATCCTATAGGACGATTTTTGAGCATGTCTCAGTGCCTTATGCAACTGTAACTTCTAAACTTCGCAAGATTAACCAAAGCTCTTGACGTTGCATGCTTAGAAAGCTAGAGAGTAAACCGATATTACTATGAAATATCTACAAAGCAATCTGCAATTGTCAGGGACTAAAGGAAATAAAAGAACCTATTACTAGAGAGCTTCATCATAATGATCTGCATCTGTCATTTCCCTCCAAACGACAATTATTAATCAAAATCATGTAACTAAATGTTTAAAGTTTGCGAAATCGTGTCTTGAAAAGGGAAATGAATTTTGAAACCAAAGTTATATGGTCAGATGAGAGTAAAATAGAACTTTTGGGCCATAATGATACTCGTCTCATTTATAGAGCAGATAGAACTACCTTTGATCCTAAGCACACAATCCTTACCGTGAAACACGGAGAATGGGGCTTATTTTCCTCACATGTCACAAGACCACTCCAAATCTTTGAAGGAAAAATAAATGGTGCCACGTATCGAAAGATCCTAGAGAAGAAGATGCTCCCAAGTTAGAAAAAAATGTACGACCGGCATCATGGATATTTCAAAAAATGGAAATGATGAAAATATAATGAAAGATATAAATATATTTATGATTTGGGAGGTAACTTTTAATCCAGCGAGATTTCCGATCCATTGCTTTAATAATGGACTGGGCAAAAGTGTTCGAGTTATATTTGTTAAATTTGTATTGTCCTTCAAAAATACTGAACTTATCAACCTTGCTAATAATGATTAATTCACCAATCCTCCTTTCTATATAATTTTTGGATTTATAAATAATTTTGGCTCCGTTAAATTCAATTATCTGGTCATAACTTTGCATATGGACGAAAAGGCCGGAGGAAAGTGAGTCTTTCCTGATATCTGCACCGTGTTCTTTAATCCTCTTACTAAAAGTCAACCGACTCAACAATGAAGGATTTATCACAAGATTTACAGGAGATTAAATATGCACCTGAGTCTCGGTTAGTGGAACGAAGTTTGTTCAAAGAATTTTAGATGATTTTTGAGTATTTGAATGATATATTTATGTTGTTTTGTTTAACATACGATTTTAAGGGAACTCCAGTTTGGGCTTATGTAAACATTATACATTTTTTAAACTTCTTTTGAGGTATGGTAATAGTAAATAGGTTTTCTCGCCTAGAATGGCATTTGATAATGAAAAAAGGCAATATTTAAGCTCAATGAAATAAAAAATAAGTTGGTTGATTTTATCCTGAAATAAAATTGGCTTACATGTTCAATAGGCTCAAAGGAATAGGAAAGAAAAAAGGGATATCTTAACAGATTTGTCATGCAATGAAAAGAAATGTATATATGCATTTAAATTTGTAGGTTTAATATACACAGGGCATTGTATCCGATTATTTAAACAGTTTATTCTACTTTGAATTCGATTGATTGGTTTAATGAGTTCAATTTGTGAATAAATCGTTAAAATTGTTGTTATCTAATAACCATGCCGATTGGATATCGTGTATATATCGGAACCAGATAAAAGGTTGGGAGTGGATTTTGGGAAGGAGGGATATTATTAGTTTTACATAAAAATATTGTATACAATAGGGGAACGAGGACTCTCCATGTTTAGGCCATATTTTTGCCGGAAAACCTATCTTCCTCCAAGAAATATTTCGTCATTCGAACTGTGCGAAGACGGCTATTTTCGTGGTCGAGGAAGACATCCTTTCTTTTGATAAAGGATAGTCTTCTTAGGCTCAAAGGTGCAATCAAACGAGAAAGTTGATTACAGTAGTGATTATCATTAATTGTTTGATTGTTGTATAACAGTTTGTAATGGCCAATTCCTACAATATCCCGCCATACATTCATCATGCTCTTGTTTGGATGAAGTTCTCACAGTTGTTGAGAAATTCTGCTCCCTCTACTGACCCACGAACGGTGGCGTTTGTCTATATGAGAAGGATCCACTTTTTATCCCCATAAACAAGCCTGCTCCAAAAGGGTATCCGAAAGCAACACACCTCTACAAATTTGTGGGACACATTTTCCAATCATTGAAACCTTTCCCCTCCACTTCGGTTGAGGTAGGAAAGTTGTATGGGTTACGTTAAATTGTTTTGCGAGTTCTCTAAAAGTGTAGCCAAATTTACTGTGACAAAAGTTTCCAACTCTTCGGAAACAAGATTTTGTGGACTAGCTTTTTTTATCCTTTACTGGAAAACGAGCTCCTGTAATTTCTTTCATTTACAGCATCATCCACTTAAGTGCTCTGAAATGAATTTGCCGCTGTACTTGCATTGACAACTCTATGAGTTTTAGAATAAAACATGTCTTATGTTTTACTCTGAGAAACTATAGAGGTGAAGACTGGAAATTATATTGAGGAGTATTTTTATAAACTGAACGAAAATGCAAAGGTTATTAATTGTAGCATTTCTAAACGATAACAAGAGGCGCTACTTTAATTAATACTATCTACAACTTTATTCTAGAAAATCGAACATATATATATATATATATATATATATATATATATATATATATATATATATATATATATATATATATATATCAGTATTTTAATTATTATTTGAAGGAACTTACCTTATTTGATTTGAAACTAAGCCCTATCAAAATTTCCAATCTACTAGGTACATTTTCTATTTTACATACCCGCTTCATCTTTACCACTCATTTTCTCTTTCTTCAGATAAAAAAAAAATTCGAATTGTTGAAATCATATAAAATCACAATCTCGGAATAGATCTCAAGGTCTATTAATGTGTCACATTTTTTACTTCCACGACTCGAATATATTCACATCTACACCTTTCATAATTTAACTTCCACTATTTCTTTTTTTCACCTCTACTCCACTCTTTTCTGTTCACATCTACTCCTTTCATATCTTCTTATCTTCACATTTATCTTTCTTTTTCACCTTTACTCTTTATATTTTTTCATCTCTACTCCACTTTTATATTTTGAATTTTACTCGTCTCTCTTTTCTCGACAAATCTTTTATCCTTTTACTCGTCTCTTTTATGTTTTTTCCTTTACCTCTTTAATCTCTACTGTTATCCCTCTCTTAACTTTTCACCTCTACTTGCCGTGCCATTTTACATCTCATATTATCAATTGTATTCCTCTCTTATATTTCATCTTTATTCATCTCTTATGTTTTTATCTCTACTTCCCTCTCATCTCTTTGCCTTTATTTTTACTTGCGGCAAAGAGACAGGTCAAGGCGTCGCTGTTTTTTACAAAAGGGGTAAAGTTCAATTGTACCCATTTAGAGCCATGAAATGACCCAGATGACCATGGGACATATGGTTATTCACCCTGGAGATTTCGAATCTGCCATCGAATTTTGCGCTGGCTGGCGCTACCTAGTGGCTTAAGCCTCATTTAGCCATTCAAAGGCACTTGTAAGCGATTTGAACGATGAGAAACCATCAATGAAATAATCATGTATTATTTTATCACAAAACGCCGCAGGTCACTGGAGGGACTTTCGCTTTTGTCCTTTTATCTTTCCACCTCTACTTCTCTTATATATCTCCACCTTATTTCTCTATTTTTTCCCATCTATTAGGTTTATATTCTTCTACCTCTATTCCTGTCTTATATTTGAGAGGGAAAGAGACACCTTTGAACTCCTCCTCTGCATAGTTCGCAAAATCCTTTTTCTTTTTGCCTAGAAACAATGCAGAGATGTTTTTTTGGTTTCGACCCTCACTTATTTTATTTTTAATGTCTACATCAATGAACATATACACATCAAAAATGTAAAAGACATATTTTCATGTGGACACTCTAACTTTTAAAGCGTTACAGATTTACAACAAATGTCTTCATATGGCAAAGATTTAAGCTTTCAATGTTCTTCAAGAGCAATATCCAGGAAATTTAGAGCCTTAGATTTAATGTTGTATAGTAAATTTACCTTGTTTATCAAAGTATATGTGCCACATACATTTTGTGTATACTTTAGAACCAATTGGGAAGGAATCGATCTAAAACCCTTAAATTGATGTCACAATTGGCAAAATATGACTAATGGTTTCGCAATTGACTCAGGAGAAAGCGAAAGTTCGCATTAGCCGCGACATAAAAGTTGTAGACATAAAATCTTCATTGAACTAACTCCACCTTCGGCGCCAGAAAATAAATAAGTAATAATACAATTCCTATTTCAATTCCTTCATCTTACCCTTATAACGTACTAAAGAAATAATTAGGATATAGCGTTGAAAGGTGACATAAATGAAAGGGACACAAATACCGAGAAAACACCAAACAGTCATGACACAAATGAAAACGAATGCACAAATACAACACACAACTGTTCATTATATATTTTTTTTTATATTTTCATCCTAATCAAAAGTAGGAAAGATCTACTTGGCAAAAACCTTTCTAAAAGATAAAGAACTATAGTGATTTTGACAATGTGAAAATCAAAATCACGTCTGAAATTTTGGAGTCCTTTTAAGAGCACTAAGCTCTTCGAGGATGCGGGTCCCTATTCACAACTTTCTTTTTACCACACTTTTTCCCTTCTTTGTTTGTCACTTCAAATCTGCGTTTATTATTATAAATGGTTTTCTACATTGGTGTAAAATTGCAAAGACTCCCAATGTGACGAAGAGAATATTTCAGCTGAAGCTAATAATGTAAGTGGATAGAAGTCGATTCTTAAAAGTTCATTCGCAGAAATATGTTAAAAGGAATAATGATAAAAGTAAGGATAAATGAAAAATAGCAGATTGATGATAAAAATAAAGAAATAATTATAAAAATGGTGGAATAATGGTAAATATCGAGGAATAATGATAAAAATGGTGGAATAATGGTAAATATCGAGGAATAATGATAAAAAATGGATGTATAATTATAAAAATAGCTGAATAAAGTCAATAATAGAGGCATACTGAAAAAAGTAAAGGAATAATCATAAAATAAATGAGAAAAATGGCTGAATAATGATAAAAGTGAATAATAATGGTAAAAATTGAGCAATAATGATAAAAATGGAGTAATGGTGATAAAAACGGGGGGATAATGATAAAAATTGAGTAATGATAGTAAAAATAGAGGAAATATGATAACATGGAGAAATGATGAAAATATAAGAATAATAATAGATATGGAGGAATAATGAGAAAAATAGATGAATAAACTTTAAAAAAGAGGAATAGAAGGATAATGTTGAAAATAGGAAAGGGACGTTAAAAATAGCCGAATAATGATAATAATAGATTAATAATGGTAAAATGTAAAATAATGATAAAACTGAGGAACAATGAAAAAAATCGATGAACAATGATAACAATATAAGTATATTATCAAAAAGTATGAAATAATGTAAGGATGAATAATGATAAAATTAGCTGAATGATTTTAAAATATAAGAATTATGATAAAAATACAAGAATAACGATAAAATAGAGGAATAATGAGAAAATTAGAAGAATATTGGTAAAAATGGTGTAGTAATTATAAAGATAGATGATTAATGACAAAAATGGCCGAATAATAATAAAAATAGAGGAATAATGATAAAATTATAGGAATAATCATAAAAATCAAGAAATATGATAAAAATAGGGGAATAATCATAATTATAGAGGAATAATTATAAAATAGAAATAATTTTAACAAATAGAGGAATAATGCTAAAATAGTGGAATAAAATAAAAATAAAAATAGGAGAATAATGATATAAATGGAGGAATAATGATAAAAATAGAGAAATATTGATTAAAGTAGAGGAAATATGTTAAAAACAAAGGGATAATGATAAAAATAAAAGAATTATGATACAAATAGGGGAATAATGATAACAATTATATTTCAGTTTGCTTATAGATGCGGCTATTTCCGGCGGCATTAATCTTAACCATTTTAACCACTGAGGAATGGGAGGGGCTCCATGTAGACTCTTATATATGGTACCTGGAAGAGCGTCACGCCATCTCAGCACCTGTTCCCCGTCAGTCTCGAAAAATTGAGACTGCCTGAGCTTTAATTCCTACACTTTTTCGCTTAGTTTATTGATCGAAGGTTAATATCGCAGGCTAATCGCACAGTGGTACGGGTTTTGAGTCGGTTAGGCGGGCTGTTTCAGCCTGGTTGGGATGGTTGGATCCGGTCGGGATGGTGGGTTTTCTCATGTCTGAATTTCTTTCTACTTCTCTTATTCTCCCTTCCTCGCCCCATCATTCTTTTGAGCAACGGGATGCCACCTGGCATCTGGAGGCTTGTGTGCCCTCCGGGCCCTAACACTAGCAATTTTCCCTCCGCACCCAAATACCCATAAGAAGATATACGGCTATATACATCTCACAAATCATAATAAGTGAGAGCAAGCGACTTTTGGTCAGCAGACATTGTTACCTTTATGGACGAGTCGCTGCATCTCCTCTTGCCCTATTGCTATGAAGAGCCAAAATGGCATCACCAGAAATAATCGGTTCTTTGCAGGAAACAGCTGATGATGGTGATGATAATGGGGAATAGTTCTATTCCTCTTATCTCGGCTTTTTTTATTTTTCTTTACTTCGCCGAATGGCTACGTTATCGTTAGATTACACATTATTTTTGTGCATTTTCTATAAATAATCAGTCAATAGTTAATCACTTGAATCGACCTGGAAAAATGTCCCTTTTTACCGATAATATGTGAGGAGGGGGATTAAAATAAGGTATGAAAAATCCACACTGAAATATGATTACCACAAATCCATTATCTACTCACGAAGGTGTACGCACAACTATGTTAGTACTAATAATAATAATAATGAGAATAAAAAGAATTATAGATGGTAGGAAACTTAATTTAAGTAAAAGAATAGGTGAAATCTAGCCGCTGCTACTTCATCAAACAAATTCATGGGAAGTTATTAAGAAATTGGTGAGGTTAGGAAAGTAAAAATGCGTTAAAATTCCCGAGCCAAAGTAGCCAAAGTAGCCAAAATTAAGAGACTTGAATCAAGTCTTTTTCCTATGGAATAAAAAGAAAAGCCGGTCTTAAAATTAACAGGATTGAATTTGTTTCAATAGTAATAAACGAGAAAAGCTCTCTTATATATTCAATGAGTCTGATTTAATTCAAAGAAATTTAATATTGAAACCTTTTTAGTTTTCAACATTTGCATATTTTATTAATATTCAATAGATACAATAGGCGAATAATCGTAAAATGAGTTAAGTTCTTGGATTACAACCTATAATTTAAAGGTTATTAATGATGCGAAAAAGATAACTCTTTGGTATATTTTATTAAAATAAAATTCTCTTCTCATGATTGGAGAAATGCCTTGATTCCAAATCATAACAAAGAAAGAAAGAACCAGTGAATTGAGGATTCAGGTAAGTAGAGGGATTCCACAAAACAAAGAACGGCTGAAATTTCGATATTTCCCCATATATTTGGGGATAGGTGAAAGGTGATATCAATTTTACCTACCATATTTTACCCATTTATGCTATTTTATTACAAGGTAAGGGCTATTATGGAGATATGGTTGATCAAAATATAAGTAGCAGTGAAGATAGAAACAGACAGAGTTACGAAAGAAAGGGATATACGGAAATGGAGAAAGATATAAATAGTATCGGAGATTTAGGTTCGGTGACTTTCGCCAATATATGGATATCCGTTTAAGTCCCGGACGATTTTATCTTCATAGTAGATTTGCGATCATTTATATTATCCGGTACATCATACTAACGATCCTTGTAGAAGGTTGAATACGGCTCTCTCTCTATCTATATCTCTATCTTTCTCTCCTCTTTCTATCTCACTCTCACTTTCTCTCTCCGAAAGAACAGAGACATATTTTTCTTGCTTTTCTTTTATTTTGGCTAGTTTACATATCAGACTATTTTAAAATTTAAAGAACTAATATGTAATTTTCTTCAATTTACAATTTCATTTCATACCACAGGATGCCATTAAAATCTATATATGCTTATAGCTATCCTCAACTGAACAAAGGTTCCTTTGAAAGTCACCATTCCTTTCACATTGAAAGCTCAAAAGAGAAGATTGCATCCTCCAAATTACGAAATCAACTCTTCTATTTTGGATTTGGAAGAAAATTTGGTATAAATTTTTGTGTGCATACGATAATATCTGCAAAATATTCCTCATAGTTTACATAAGAATGGAGGAAAACTTTTTAACTTATTAAGAATTAATTATTGAGATGAGTATTTTGAGTTCCCAATTAATTATAACTTTGGAGGTAACTAATAAATAGTAGCAAAAGAGTATTGGATAGAATCTACCCTAAAATGATATATTAACTTAGATAATTTCAATGAAGCCCGCTTTACTTTATCCAACTCATGCGGCCTGCGGTGCTTTGGCGAGTAATGCTTAACTCAACTTATATGCAGCCTATGGTGCTTTGCCAAAATCTGATTTGGCAAGTGGTACTTTAACCAACACTAATGCGCCTCGGGGTGCTTCATTGAAATCCGATAGGGCCTGCGGTGCGATAAACAATTCTGAAGCGGCCCGCAGTGAATTAAACAAATTTGATCCAGCCAAAAGTGATGTAACATACTCTGATGCGACCTTCGGTGCTTGGAAAAATTCTGTTACAGCTCACAGTAAATTACCCAACTGTGATAGCAAAGGCGGTGTTTAGTCCAACTCTGACTTGGCCCGTGGTGTTTAACCAAATCTGATGTGACCCGTGGCGTTTTATCATTCTCTAATGCGGCCCACATTATTTTACTAAACTCTGATGGTGCATGCAGTGATTTAACCAGTTCTGATGCGGCCCGCAGTGATTTACCCAACTCTTATACGGCCCTCAATTGCTTAAACCAACTTTGATGAGGCCCATGGTGAATTGTACAACTCTGATTTGTCCCGCGGTGCTTTAAACAATTCCGATGCGGCCCGCCCTGATGGTAAAAAAATATCATTCGGCGTGAAGTGCATTACCCAATTCTGATATTCGCCACTGTGATTCAACCAACTTTTATACAGATTGCGGTGCTTTGCCCAACTATACATAATTCGGTCCAGGATGCTTTGCCCAAATCTGATTCGACCTGCAGTGCTTTAACATTCTCTCATGTAGCTCACGGAGCTGTACCCAAATCTGATGAGGCGCGTGGTGCTTTAACCAAATCTGATTCCGGCAACGATACTTTTTACCAATTCTGATGAACCTGGTACTGGTTTACCTAGCTCTTCTGCGGCCTGTGGTAATTACATTAATTCTGATTTGGCCCACAGTGATTTACCAAACTCTGATGCGGTGTGCGTTGATTTAAGCAACTATGATGCATCTCGCCCTCGTTTAGCATTCTTTAATGTGACCGAGGGTGCTTTACGGAAATTTAATGTGCTGCGTGGTGCTTTTCCAAAATCTGATTCAGCGCGCGGTGATTTGATCAATTCATATGCATCCCGCGATGATTAAATAAAAATATGATTCGACCAGCTGTTATTTATTCTAATCAAATGTAGCCTTCGGTGTTTAACTAACTTTGGTGCGCTCTGTGGTGATTTAAGCAATTGTAATCTGACTCGCATTCCTTCAACCAACTCTAATGTGCCTGTAGTGCTTTAGCCAACTCAAATTTCCCAGCGTCCTTTAACATTCTCTGATGCGGCCAGGCTGCTTTATTAATATTTGTATATTAATTTATTAGTTCCAAATGGTGAAATATGATAATAAATATAAATTACTAAGTAACCTGCCACTGAACAAGCTTTCAGTTCTCAGTTCCATATTTGCTTCGATACAAGTTTTTTTTTTTTGGTAACCCTTCAATCGATATGGAATTTATTAAAATGAACGTAGAAAATCTAAATTAATTTACAAGTGATTTAAATACATTAAAAAGAAAGAACTTACCAAAGCAAATCAGGCACCTTGTAGAAGATTATGAAAATCGCACCACGATGGATTATCTAAGAGGCATAGTTTATAACCTTAAATTTGCGTCATGATTTTTTTCATGTTGAATTATAGTCAGGAAATATATAACTTACGGTTTTAATGTTCAATTCTAAATAATCCTATATTTAAGTTATTTTTTTATATTCAAATACGGGAGGCAATTGTCCATGGGCAGTTGTCATAAATGAGTAGTTGTTCTGGCGTAGTTGTCAGAGGGGAAGTTGTCTAGATTGCATCGAGGTCGTTTAGCATCCTGCGATAGGATCCTTGGTGATTTAAAAGGCCATAAAACGCCCACACTGCTTTATCAAGTTTAGATTTAGATCGCAGTGTTTAACCAGCTTTGTTAGGTTCCGTGGTGCTTTGCCCCAATTCTCATTCAGCCCGTGGTCATTTAACCAATTATGATCCGGCTAAAGTTGTTTTAAAAAAACTTTGATCTGCCCACTGAGCTTTAAAATACTCCGGTGTGTCCCGCGGTTCTTTGAGACTCTTTGATGCGGCCCACAGTAATTTACCGAATTCTGATATGGTGCATGATGCTTTGCCCAATTCTGATTCAGCCCGCGAATATTTAATCAATTCTGATGCGTCCCACGCTGCTTGAAAAAGCCTTGATTTGGCCAGCGTTGCTTTATCTATTTTGTAGGTAGACCCGGTGTTTAACCAAATTTACATCCCGCGGTGCTTTACCTAATTATAATTGATCCCGCGGTGCTTAAACAAAATTCTGTTCTGGCCTGCGTTGCTTTAAACGACTCTGATTTTCTTACGGTGCTTTACCCAGTTCTGATGTTTTTGTGTTGCATTACCTAGATCTGATGTCCCCGCGGTTCTTTGAGATTCGCTGATGCTACACATGGTGCTTTACAAAAGTATGATGTGCTGCCTAGTGCTTTTCCAGGCTCTAATTTACCCCGCATGGGTTTAACTAATTATGATGTGGCTCTCAGTGCTTTAAAAAGCCAAGATATGGCCAGTGGTGATTTATTGATTTCAGATGTAGGGTTCGGTGTTTAACAACTTTAGTGCATCCCACAATGCTTTAACCAACTCTGATTAATCCCGCGGTGTTTAACCAATTATGATCTGACCTTGCTTGCTTTAAACAACTCTGACATACCCGCGGTGCTTTAGCCTATTCTGATTTGACCAGCGGTTCTGTAAGATTCTCTGATGCGGCCCCACGGGGCTTTACCGAACTCTGATATACTAGGTGGTACTGTGTCCAGATTTGATTCGGTCCGCGAGGTTTTATCCAGTTCTAATGCGTCCCTCGTTGCTTTAAAAGCCATGATTTAGCCAGTGATGCTTTATCCATTTCAGATTTAGGCCGAGGTCTGTTACCAGCTTTACTGTGTCTTAGTGCTTTTTCCAAATCTGATTAAGCTCGTGGTACTTTAAACAATTATGATGTAGTCCGTGAGTCCCTCTTCCTTTAAATAACTCTGATGTGCTCGTGGTGCTTTCCCTTACTCTGATGTTCCCCGCGGTTCTTTGAGATTATCTGATGCTGTCTAAGGTCCTTTATCGAACCCTGATGTGATGGTAGTGCTTTGCTTAACTTTGATTCAGCTCGTGGAGTTTTAATCAGATCTGCTACGGTCTTAAGTGCTTTAAACAGCCATGATTTTCAAAAATCATTAAATTTTAATGATCTATTAAATTACTTTTCGCTAAATTGTTGGCTGACCACGTACAAATAAAAGAATTATCTTATAAATTAAACTAAAAACTGTAAAAATTATAGTAACTATTCTACAAAATTAAAAGTGTGACAAAGAATAATGAAACAATGTCATCTAATACAAAAATAAATGTGGCTTTCAAAATAAATTTAGATAAAAGTCAGAAAATGTGACAGTATGGAAGCATTGCCAAAAAAATCGACTAGAATAAACTCAATGAGCGTCTTAAAAAACAATCCAGAGAGAACATAAAAGAAATAGTTGAAATTCATTAAGAGATGTCTGAAAACAACACATCACTAAAATGGATGAGTAAAACTATACCTAGTAACCAAAAGACAGCAAATAACAAACATGTGATATAATAAAGGCAATACAATAACAAGCTGCGAAAAGCTAATTAAAAATTATTTATATAAGGAAATGTAACAATGACCACTACAAACCATTTAAATCGTTTTCAAAAAATGAGTTGAAAGTCCGATGAGCAAAGAAGTAAAATATTTGTTTTCTAGTCCCACTTAAGGGGAGGAAAAATGATAGAGAATCTGGATTGAATGGAATAATAATTTAACTTAATAAGTTATAATTGAACATATTGCTTACGTACTTTCTAATCAGTTCAAAAATGGTTTTTATTGCATGATTTAAAAAAGAAATAGTACAGCGAAGGCCTACATTGCTACAAATCTATTAGTCTCTTCTATCTATATAAATTATGTACAAATGCCATAATCAACAGAATAACGGAAATCTTTGAAAAAAACTAATGAATAGAAAATGCCTATTTGGTATTCGTAGACTAAGAAAAAATCTTCGACTTATTTAACAACGAGTCAATTCTGTGAGCAACAGGGAACAGATAATTAACTGAACCTACATTGGTATGCTTTCCTGAATATACATTCATGATACCTCGTCATTTAATATACACTCAACTACAAACAAAATTAAAACAAACGAAGTAAGACACGATGATTTCAGTTCACAAAAATATTTATAAAAATGCTTTGTGGATTTTTCAAGAATATAAGTTGCAACTAAGGGAAATTTTAGGTCAAGGAAGAGCGACATTTACTTCAAATCGCAGAGTATTACAATCAATGATAAAGGTTTTTGAGACAAGAATGTCTCAGGGTTGCACTAGAAAGAAACTTTTCTTTGCGAAAATAATAATTGATAGTTTTGTAGAAAATATTTAGAAGGGAAGATCAAAAAAGAGAGAAAAGGAAAATTAATTATATATTTAGAGCAACTTGTGAACAATGATGGAACCATGAAAATGAAATCAGCAGTGGTAGGAAGACTTATCTATATTTTCATAGGGGACATGTCTAGTTCCTTAAAATGTAAAGTATCTAATCAATGTACATTCTTCTCAGGTTTACCGTATATAGGTTAAATTTAGAAGAGAATAGCTTGTAGAAACCGAGGAAAACTCAGAGAAATATAGAACAATCAATGTTAGAAATAATACACAAAATCCAAATGAGAATCTTGCGTGGATGAGAGCCTTGTTACTCCTGGTACATTTCTTTTTTGCACATGAATAATCCATTGTCTAAAACGATTAACATGATTGTATATAACCCAATTTTCGTCTCGTAAAACAATTCTACCGAAATATCGTTCACTTTTTAGTCGAGAATACGAGAGGTGAACAAATGCTGATTGTTTGTTGCCTGTGTAACTTTGACAGATCCTGAGGAATCCATTGCTCGAATCGTAATGCCTTACCAATCCAGTTTTAATGTCGAATCTTAGTAGAATACTTTGATTGCAGTTTTTCGGTCAATTGTTCCCACAGATACAATCGCATTTTCTTGCACCTATTTTTAAAAGAATTCGATCAAATTGGAAACCATCATTGTCACTAGCTCAGGGTAAGTTTTCCATCACCGTATACTTAACACAAACTTACTGCTGGTGACTTAGTTTGTCGCCCTTTCTAAACTACCAATGCTTCACGTTGCAAATGTTTTATTTTAACACTTCCATAATATATAACATTTAACGATAAGGCATATTATATTAACATTAATAATACAATCTCAATATCTCAGAAAATAACAACTAAGGTATGTCAAAATTGTAAGCCTTAGGTAAGCTAGGCCATCAGATAACTAGGCTTCAAGTTTAATAGACTAGTCAAGTATACAAACAATCATTCTTTTGGTTAATATATATATATATATATATATATATATATATATATATATATCAGCTTGGAACGAAAGTAATGTTAGAACTTTGGCTATATATTTAAAAGGAAAAACTTATGAGTATAGAAATAATTTATCATAAACATAAGCTCCAATTGCTTTCTAGAACCTCATTCCATCTTTAAACAAGCTATAAATGTCACGCTTGTAAAATTCTTGAGGTTTTGATGAAAATTATGAATCTAACTCGTTTTCAACCTTGTCTCTTGATGTCAACCTAAGACCATCCTGATGGTTCTGTAATGCCCTAAACAAGTGATGATTAGAAGGATCAAGGTCAGAAAAAGATGAAGCAATATTTCCTACCTGAGCTTATCCAAGAGATCTTTAGTCTTTCAAGCTGTGGGAGGACGGGTATTGACGTAATAGAAGATTAGCACTAAAACTTCTAATGTTTCCTAACAATTTGCAAAGGACAAATCGTTCAATATCCCACCATACCCCCAATATGATCTTTTTTACTGAAAGTTCTCCTCTTGGTTGTTGATAAATTCTGCCTTCTCGAGTGATCTTCAATTAAACAATTGACGTCTTGATACTGGAACTAATTCTCAGCACCAGTAACATTCCTGCCCCAAATTGGTGCCAGAAGGTGTCATGAAAGCCATGAATGGCTTAAATCAAGCCGTAGACAGTTCGTACGGTACAAATTTTCAGATCAGGAACCTATTCATTCTTTTTCATATGGCGGACGACAGTCATATGGGTTGCATTAAATTGTTCTGTGAATTTCTTAAAAGTTTTACTAGGATTTTCTTTAACAAACAATTCCACCTCTAAAGAATCAGTTCTTTTAGACTACCTTCGTTTAGTCCATCTTTTAGATTGAAATCCGCACTTCGGAAACGGAAAAATTACCTCCTGCAACTTCTTTCACTTAATTTATCATCCGCATAAGAACACTAAATGAATTTTGGGGCCAAATATGTGTGAATACCGAAGAAAATTATGTGCCATATTTAATCTGATAAGACGTATAAATTACTCATTGTGGCATTCTTAAATGATATCAAGAGGCACTACTTTGAGTGTGAAGAGTGTACATATTAGGAATATACAGTAATAGGTACACTTATAGATAAGTAGGTATGTAGATTAGAGAGGACAGAAATTAAACAATTACCCATAGCTGAACCAAATTTACCATTAAAAGAAAACTTACAGTTTTTAGTACACATTGAGATATGTATAAAATAGAGCATCAAAAAAGTTCGGGAGTCAGTGAACAAAGTTTTCCATACGATTTAATTACCAAATAAACGAACACAACTCTTTTTAATGAGTTAATAACCTTTTGGTTCCGGTCCAAATTTTCCTTTCATTTCTCGTGGTAGGCTAGCCATTTCCTAGTTAATAGGATAGAAAATTCACAAAGAAAAAGCCTTAATTATATTAACGTCGTGGAAGATCATGTAATTACTCTTGAGCAAGAACAAAAATTTTGATCGCGAAAAATATAGAAATTAGTAACACGATGGGAAAAGGTTCTGTGATAAATTGGTAACTATATAATCGGTTAAATTAACTTAAAATAGGAATTTAATGAACTAATATAATATATATATGTATTCTCTGTGCTCCTAAAAAAGCTAAATCTTGGGAACATTTGAAGACAATGAACTCTAGGTTCACAAAAGAAGCAAAACTAAGGTGAGAATTAAAATTTTTGCTTATATTCGAGGGTAAATATTTTCAAAAATATATCTCTGACCACCACTGCAACTTTTACTCTCATACACCCTTTCGGGGCAAATTTCCACTTTCATGCTGCTCTTAGACATTTTACTTTTCCCTCTAATGAGAGAATTTATGGCTCTTCATTCTGCATTTTTATTCAAATTCTTTCCTTTTTCCCATTAGTATTATATTTTTTAAATTTATTTATTCTTTCATTGTTTTCTTCTGAGTCATTTCTTCACGCAGAGTCCACGCTTATCCTTCCCATCTGTCTGGTGTGGTGAAATCTTGGTTATAAATTTCTGTTCAGAACTCATTATCAATTGACTTTTCTCTTGCTGGCATTTATTTGAAAACCAACTTCCTTTCCTTTGAAGCTTTCTTTGAATTTCTCCTAGGCATTCGCGTATCCGTAAGAATACATACAACATATGCGTATGTCATTTGGTTTTGGTTGTTTAAATCTATCTGTATACATTCATTACCTCAATTTAACAAATTAAATGTAATGGTATTTAAATGTACGTGGTGTTTATACTAATTTGTTCTTTCCTTATTTAAAGTAGATAATGGTGTGACACCTGAAAACTTTCTAAGGACTTTTTTTATTAGGATTTCATATCCTACTTTCACATATGATAAAACTCGTCAACAGCTAAAATGGTTCACATATGAGATTATACTCACACAATTAATTTCTTATTGCAGAATTTAAATCTGATATTTGTTTTGTTATATCAGACTAGGTTTTATAAAAAAATGAATAAGTACAAATATTCATTATTCCGTCACTTGTGTCGTGCAATAGATATTTAACCCAAGACAGACCAGCTTGTCTCTTATGTGACTCTGTTACATGACTAATTTCACATTGTTGAGTATGATTTAGATGTTGTATTCTACTATCAGATCTATTTTATTAAGCAATCAGAAAAATATTAAATATGATGACATTAATTGTCTCAAGCAAGATAACTATATTAAACACGTCACAGATAAACTCATAAGAAATTGTACCAGAAAGCATAAGTTCAAATCCCTTATAATTGACAAAATATGAAGTTCTAAAAGTGCTTCGTTTGTTCAGCTCGCTCTTTTCTCGTTGCAGCGTCCAGCAATAGTCGCCCATCATGTTAGGACTGAATTTTCCCTGATATCTGCTCTCCATTATCGCGATGTCTTGATTAAATCTTTCACTTTGTTTATCACTAATGTATCCAAGGATATCTGGGAAAAATCAATATGAGAGTAAAAAAAATTTAATTTCATGGACACCCATGCTCACAATGCATGATAATTCTGCAGCATGGTTGTAACGATTTGCTTGTAGTTATCATCAGGATAGTTTCCAAGAAAAAGCTTTGATACATGGGTTTTTCTCCAGTGAGTTTAAGGCCTTAGCGAATTTTCGATCATTAACTAGTATGCGAATCATCTGTGGTCCATTCAAGACACCTGCTTTCAACTTGGCTTTGAAAACCACACCACCTTGTTTCCGATATAAGTATCGAAACCCAGAACCAGATTGATCCATAGCCTTGATGAAATTTGTAGCCAAACCAAGCTTTTGGGTTCTACAAGAGAATTGTGAACACAATTTAACCTTCCAGGGCATCTGTTGGTCTTACCAGCTCTGCTGTTACGCAAACACAAAAGCACATTTGTTTTGTGTAGCCACTATAAAGGCCCAGTAGTAAACAGATAACTTTGAGATCCCCACATATCTTCCTCTGGTGTTTCGCGTATTCTATAGCGGCTAACAAAATCTTCATTGGTTTATAGCTCTCATCCATCTTTGCTGCATGTGGAATTGGGTCAGATGGAAACCGATTGCCATTGTGTAAGAAAAAATCTTTCAGTCTTTTTCAGAGTCTATAAACAGCCTCCAATCATCTGACTTGTATGGTTCAGACTTGCAGAATTGCTGCATGAGAGATACTGCGTCCTCAGAGTAACAAAGTTTGTTTGACATCTTGAAGAGTGCAGCCGGCTCTCTTTGTCGGTAACCAGCTGTAGTAATACGCACTCCAGCTTCCACCTTCGGCCTTTTCTTTGGACAAATCTATGTCCCTGATGAGATCGTGAAGCGCTTCTTGAGTAAAGAGTTTATGCCTGGTTTTTTCAGTCATCCTGGTAGTCGTTTTCATTTGAGGTAGAATTATAATCGGAATCACTCATCAATTCTCGTTCAGTCGGTAGATTTGCGACTCGGAGTTTAGCGCTGTGCGGAACTGGTCGGATTTCACAAATAATATTGGGGTATTGCAACTTGTCTCGTGTTTTTATGGTTACTCCCTCGATGTTTGTGAGACAGAAGTAGCAGTCACTGCTTTGGTCTTTGGATTCACGCCATATCATTTGTACAGCAAACGGCATTCCTGAGCTTCGCTTACTACACATCCCCTCGCTCAGGTGTTTGACAAAAGACATACAAGCTATATTAGTTGCTCATTTCTTGTCTTGGTCGCCCAAGGACATTTGTAGTAACTTTTGTAGCTCAGTTGAACAGCTTTTGTGATTGGTTTGCCGAGGCTACCAGGAGTAGAGTCGCCACATATGTAACATAAACGATCAGCATGGTTCACACACTTGCCATGTTCCATGTTTCGTTAAGGCCAGAGTAATTAGAAATTAGGCTGTTGTAGATATGCACTATCACGAACCAGCAATCTGAAATAAACAAAATTAGGGAAAGATCATTGCATAAGTGGAACAATGAACATATAAATTAGTGTATGAATAACATTGTGCACCAAATATATAGATATGCTGGTTGTGGAAAACTGAGCCTGATACAGCTATACGAATGTCATTTTTTAATTCAGCCCCATCAATTACACTAGAATCGGTTATTTTGATCCAGAATCCTGAGAATTCTTTTTTCTTGACCTGTGTATAATCTTCAAACTTTTTTAATATCTTTGTGTATTGAAATTCACACTCAATACTATTATTTATCTTCTTTTCCTTTGCGTTAGATTAGGGGATCTCATTTGTTTCCATTATAGCTTCCCTAGTCCTTCGTTGTTTACTGAAACCATAATGTCCTATTTTTTATCTCGAGTTCAGTGAAGATAAACTTTCTCACGCAGTTTTCTGGTTTCAAAGGCACACACATATCGTCTATGATGATGTTCGGTATCTTTCGATTGTTTACTTTGTAAAAGACGTGAAGATGTAGGAGAAAGACATTTTATTTACGTTCATTTTTCCCACTTATGTACACCTGATGTTTAAGACGAGTATACAAACTTCTGGCTGATGATTTTGGATTTATCTTTGATTTTACCCCAATATCTGCTTGCAATTAACGACGGGAAATCGAAAATATTGGTTCCGTCCGACATAAACGTTAAGCTTTTGGGGATAAGTTGTTTGCTTCAGGGCGAATGGAATATGTGTGTAGAAATAAACTACCTTAATAGAGGTTTAAACACTGATTTTTCCTACATATAGCTACACTTTATTTATCAGTGGGGACCTTCTAGTTTAACGTGAGTCCATAAAACTGTTATCTTTAACTTCTAGATACCATCGAAAGGTCGACTCGAATCATGAATCCATCCGGAGAGTTGCCACACCGGTTGGGCTTAACTTTCCTTTTATCGGAAGCGGAGTTTGCACTCGGCTAGGCCTTAGAGTTGTAGTTGGTTATTATCATCACTAAATTATGAGGTATTTGCTTCAATGAATTCTAGCATATAATATGATGTCATTATATCATTTTAATAATTTGAAAGAGTGAGAGATCAAAGGCTATTATTTGACGAAACAAATAACACGATTAGAAAAGATTAATGATGAAAAGGAGTGCTCTAGCAAATCTCACATCACTAAATACTGGGGTACGGAGGGCGCACAGGAAAACTAAAAGAACAATTTCTTTCAATTGGCCTGAACATTCAGATACAGGAGTGTCATTCTTTTGGTGGGGATGAAACAGCATGGGATGAGTCTTAGGCTGTTCATTGAGATCTTTTATTCACTTTCAGTGCCTAAAAATTCATTTGTTACTTCAACATCCACTTTGCCTCTCTTAAGTTGTTTTATCACCATGTTATATGCCTTTTTACTTCTTCCTGTTCTTATTATTTTTATTATTTTTCATCTTCACTTTTATCATTAGTAATAGTAGTATAGCTTCATCTCACTTTCTCTTCACGCCAATTAATCCAAGTTTGCACACACAATTGAGTTTGTTCTAGGCCGAACGATAAATCTGAAGTTGCCTTTAGTCTTTAAATTTTACCTTATTCAAAATTTTAGCAATCGAATTTTGCTCTTCTCGTAAGTTTACGACTCCTTTGGGTAGGGCTTCGATATTTTATTCCTCAGCAATATAACTGAACCTATTGAACTGTGTAAGAAAGCCAATCGGGTAATATATATAATATAAAACTACTGTTTGCTGAAGATAAGGCTTAAAATAGGTCTCCGGGGATTATAGTCTTTTTGGAATCTAATTTACGACTCGCTGGTGAACATTAAAGGCAATAAATGTTTAACGTGGAGAGTGAGTTTACCCGGAATTAGGGTTGGGACTTTGAAAAAAATGTAAGTGTAATGTCGACACTGCAAAATCTATAGATGCAATTAACTTTGACAAGGTAAAATATCGGTTCAACAATTTATACATTTTACTAATGTCCTATCAAGAAAGAATGGGAAAGGCAGTCTATTACTGTCCATTTTTATTCGATTTTAGTTGAGCCCAAGTTATATTAGATATATTGAAACAATGAAGATAAATGACTTTTTCATTTTATAAAATAAAGAGCATATTTGACTACAAAGCGATAGGTAGAGTGTATTGTAGAGGAAAAATAAATAAATGTAAAGCAATACTTCCCTCACCTTCGCATCTTCTATTAATTCTAACACCGGAAGACATGAACTCGTAAGAGCCAAACTGAGAATCACACTAATGGAGCGGTGGTAACTCCAGTGTCATATTCAGTTAGCTGATACATATGAAGATATAATAGAAAATATAAGTTATTAAAAAGGAGATGGTAGTATAAAGTGGAAAGACTTTGTGTATATGTGCCCGAAATGGAAAGAAGATGAAAAAAGCAGAATCCTGGTGTGGCAGATTTGTACTTATATACAGCGGTTGGACAAAATAATGGAAACATTAACTAATGCACCCATTCACACCAAAGAAGATTCTAAAACTTGTTTAAAATGTCTGATAATAACGTTGAACACATATTGGTCTCCATAATTGATAGATCTTGGCATAATCAAGTTTTTTCGTGTGTAAATTGGAGCAAAAACTAGGGAATATAATCCCTCTATAAAGCATCGCCGAAGGAGCTAGAGCAGGTTTCACCCGAAACCAGTTTAAATCGTATAGATACAGCACAAAACTGTATAAATCGATTGGTCAGCGTATTGAATCTATTTATACTGCTAAGGAGGAGGGGACTCAAAGTTAGTAATTTAATTAATGTTTCCATTATTTTTCCAACCCATTAATAATTGCATTTTTTGAGTGACTCTTTAACTATTGTAATAAATTCTGTAAAGAGAAATTGCGAAAAAATATCACTATAAAAATATATGATTAATAAATATCGATATCCTTATAAGATCTATGTTGTTTTTTGGAAATCTTCTTCAGGCCAATACCACATTTTTAATATATTCAAAATTACCTCAATCAGAGCTTCAATATATATATATATATATATATATATATATATATATATATATATATATATATATATGACTTTACCTACAACAAATACAACAAACCTGAGCATTAATTTCGATTATGTCCATTTATGTTGATACTAATGTGTAAATTCGTCAACAGAATTTAACCTAATTGTTAGAACTTAAATTAGTTAATTATTAAAGTAAATATACAATCAAAATCTTGCTAATATTAATAATTTTCATTCTTTCATTTTATTCTTTGATAATCTTCATCTAGTAATTCTCGTTAATTTTATACCCTAAAGTAAAATATCCCTTTAAATTCTGATTCTGCGTATTACATTCGGTGAAGTCTAATTAGCTAGCTTCTCATTGTCTCAAATACCTTCATATTTGTCCATCCTTATCGCTTTTCATTTTTCCGCGAATTCTCACAGTGGTTAATCAGTAGGTATACTTGCAAATGCTTAACACCGTAGATGAGGATATCATGCAAATGCGGTTGAATGCACATAAGAAAATAAAAAGGGAAAATTAAAAAATAATTAAACAGAGATAAGAGCAGCAAAAAAGCATTTATGCAAAAAATGAATAAGAGATCTGATGCTTGCAGGATGCTCTTCTGGAAGGAAGTTAGAAGGATAAGGAATTAAGTATATATTAAAGCTGTATTAACAGCAAGGACGAGTATGGTAGGACAGTAGTGAGCATTATGAAGGTAAAATTATATGGCAATAACAATTTGCTGACTTGTATAATGTGTGTATGGAAGATAATGCAAATAAAAATATGTTTGGGTTCGTTGGTTATGTAAATAGGATGAAGTTACGAAGTATCGAAGAGATAAAAGCATCCAAGAGATTTTTACCGCTCTCAAAGGATATTAAAAATGAAAGTGTAGGCTGGATGCTATGGTCGCTTATATGCTAAACAGTGGTGTTGATTGTGTTAAGGAATAGGGATGGTGGCTCTTTCGTATGGCGTTTGAAGCTCCCTGGATGCCTATGGACGGGAGATTTTATTAATAGTGCCGTTATAAAATGGAAAACGAGAGAGAAGTGAATGCATGAACTACAGGAGGGTAAGTCTATTCAGTTTTGTAGCTAAAGTGTTGGAAGAATTATAATGAGTTAATGTAGAAGAAGGATAACTGAAGGTTTGAAAAGTGATGAACAAGGGAGCTTTAAAAGGGAAAAGGGGGCTTAGATCACTTATTTGCCATAAGAGCACTAACTTAAAAAACAAGGGATCAAAGGTGAAAAGTGTATGGTGGGTTTATGGATCTGGTGAAAGATTAGGATAGTATAGATATGGAAGTATTCTAGAATGGTAAACTATAAGTAATGTGAAGAGTATCTACTTTGGAACTAAGGCGTGTGTTAGGGTGAAAGAGAGGCGGCGTGAGTTATTTGAATTATGGCAGTAGTTAAAAGAAGGTTGCCATGCCTGTTTCTCATCTTTAGAGATAGAGAAGAAGGTATGAGATTGAGAAAAAGAAGAGGGAGATTTATGAGGAAGGGCAAATATAGATTCTATCTATTTTGGTTTATGCTAATGACCTTGTGTTGGTAGAAAAAAAGTGAAAGGTGATCGAAACCTTCGATAGGGTTTGTGAGAATGGGGCTAAAGTGAATGCAGAAAAGAGTAATGTAATGTTGTTTAGAGGTGAGAATTTGTTACTGTGTAGGAAATCCGAGGCAATATTCTCACCCCTTAACAAGTGCGAAGTTTTATAATCTATATTTTATTGTAAATGATAAAGGTGCAGATGATACAGGTTGCGGCCGCAACATTTTAAATGGTTAATACGTCGCTTGAGCGATTAGTGCGTTAGCATATATTAAGCAATTGATTAAGAAATGTTGGCATGTTGGTATGCTGGTGCAAATGTTGTTGTCTTAGTTAAAGTATGGTATGGAAGAGGAAGAAAAGATCTGGAGTGAAAACAGTGAAAATATTTACAACTTGAGAAGGATGCATGGAGTGCGAAAGATGGATATACTGACAAACGACTACGTAAAGGTGGTTATGGCGCCAATAAGGTTTAGACTGAAAGGGTTTTAAGATGGCATTGACACGTAAGAAGAATGAAGGGAAATAGACGTGAGCAAAGCATACGAGAGCGGGAGTTTCAGGGTGTGAGAAGTGTTAGATTACCGCCAAAAAGGTGGGTTGATTATGTGAATCAATGTTTGAGAGATAAAGTGCTGAGTGAGGTAAATTGCGTAATATTGTGAATGACAGGTGTGTATGGAGGGGATTTCTGAGTGGGCCTGCTAGGCGCCTTTGTGATAAGGATTAACAGTGATTGGTAGAATACATTAACATAGAGAAGAAAGCTTATCAATTATAAAGTGGAGTTAGGCGAGGTATTTAAAGAGAATTGGTGTGTATGAGCCTATCAATCATAATTTATTTGCGGGTCAGTCTTCCCCGAGGGAAAACTGAAGAGATTCCACAAAATATAATATTGATAATGTTCGCGGAAGAGTCATGTCACAGTCACAAATTAAGCAAAACAGCACCCTAGATTTTTTCGATAAATGTATATAGATATTTTTAGCAGTACAGTATAGACTTTTTTGACAGATTTAATATGTTAACATTAGTTTATTAATATTAAACTACTTTAAGAGCAATAACTTATCCGAACATAGGTTAGACGAATTCTCTTTACTATTTATTAATTATGATGTAAGATTTTTAACAACCCTTGTTAGTACGTTTACATGTGTGTATTTTTATGCTTGCTTTCAGATGTCATTGATCATTTTGAATGAACAGTTGGCGTCACTTCCGCGTTGAACACTTTTTCTAAGAATTACATGTAATATCCTTTCTGTCAAAGATGTAATAACAAGGCGGTGCTGTTCTTAAATTTAAATAATTCCCACCCAAAAGATTTTATTAGGCGGAGTTCGGAAGAAGACGTTTGGTGGGGTTTTGCGATATTTTACGAACCCCAATTTCATCATTGTTTAAGAAGTAACAACCAACGAGAGCAAGAACTTGTCAAGGGGTAATAATGCGTTCCAAGTGGCGAAGTTAAGGAAGTCGAAATGACTATTTGATAAGTTCCAATTTAATTATTTTCTAAACTAAGCAGCGAAAACCAACGATGGTATGAGTTTGTTAGGAGGAGTATTGGATTATTTACAGTGATAAAGTTAGAGGAAGGCAAATGTGTTGAGGATACCTCAATGGCAACAAACTTGCGGTACTCTGGACTGGACTGGGCGTGTATGAAACTCTTTCGAATAGGCCAAAATTTCGGAATAAAGGTTTATGGTTAACCATGTTGCAGCTAACATCTTAGGGAGTTCATTTTCTAAGCCCCCACCCCCCACCCCAACCCAGCAGGGATATGTGCCAAGAGGTTGCGCAAGTTACAGAAAGTTGCGCTTCAACGTTGCTCCGAGCACCGTCTATTCTCCTCTTTAGACTAATCGGGCACTCGAACTTTCATTCAGTTTCAATTTCCCTAACTTCACCACTTTGCCACTTTAAAAATTTTTCTCACGAATCTGTTGCAAAAGTGCTTTCACTCTATATTATGTAATGACCTTGGGTCTTCTAGAACAATTTCTAGGAAGTGATTCATCAAACTTCCGGGCATTTTGTCGACAGCTGAGGCCTTCCTCGTGTAACCTGCGTATCAGACTTCTTGCGTCCAGGGAATAGTTATGTGTTTTTACCAGTAAAACGTCATTATCAGAGCAAGTCAACTGGGAATATCAAATTATTCAACAAATATGTTATATGAAGAAACTTTGACCTATACAAACCACATACTGATACCAGAATTTCGTACTTTCAATAGCATCGCCATTTTAGATATTTCAGAAAAAACTTCTAAGAAGCATCTACTTGTATTTTCCTCTATAGATGTATTGGACATACGCATTCAAACTTACACCAACATATTCATAGATAGAGCTAGTGAATAAGAAAAAATCTAGGTATCCACAAACCTTGGGCGGCACAAAAATTACTTCACATTTTAAATAATTAATAACACAAAAAAAACTCTAGTTATAAAAGTGGGTTGTATAAAAATGAAAGAAGAGAGCGTCAGGGTTTATTATTTTTAATATAATATTTTTCAAATTTTAATAATTATTGTTAAGACGAAGGAGCATCCTTTGCACAATATTTTTTATGACATTTTCCAAACTTTAAGAAGTGAATTTTCGATTACTTCAGTGATGTTTTGTTACAATTCTTGAAGATTATTTGGTTTATTTACGTATACCTTTACTTTATAGTACCACAAAGGACAAATATAGATGGGTAAAATCACGGGAGTGCGGTGCCAAAGAAACATCGCCTAAATGTGAAATTAACTGACCAGGTAAGGTTGATCTTAGTGTTTGTATAGTTTCTCTAGTTTCTCCAGCTCTGTATGGTGTCACCTTATCTTGTGAAACGACATATCGTGCATATCAAAATCATGTAATTCTGGCAAGAAATAATCTTGTATCATTCCTCTGTAAGTGTCCCCTGTTACTGTTACTGTTTCTCCATCAGCATCATCGAAGAAGTAGGGAGCAATGATTCTCGAACTGATTATGTCACACCTGACCGTAATAAAAATAAATATATTTATATTTTAAATTTATCAATTAACTACCAAAATAAAATATTTACAATCACATAATAAGTTTAACGAAAGTAATAATGCTTGAAACCGAGCCTATTTCAGAAGCTAATCATGCCCAATTCGAAATAGGCTCCAAGTAAACAAACCAATTGCCGATTAGTTATTTTATGGTGACCCTTTTAGATTAGCATTAAACTCCAATTGTAGTTTCACTCTTCTAACTGTTAATATCACGGGGTTCACTAAAAAATGTCTCTACTTCAGTTAATTTGATTACCGTATTAAACTCCTACTAAATCAATACAAATATAAATAGTCATTCTGACTTACAAGAACGAAATTATCAGGGGTTGACAGAATGATTTTTCCACTTCGCTGGGTTGCAGCAGACGATTGTAGTTTTACCACGAGATGGGTGGGTGGGGGAGGGGGTAGGGGACACGATGTCAAATTCGTCGGTTCTACGATAAAAAGCGGAGGAGTTGTTGTACTCGCTGGCTCAAGGAGTGCTCTTCTGGGTAGCTCTTGAAGCCTTTTGTATCCTAGTCTTCTTCAAGGGGTTGCCCAACTGGATTTTTTGGGTATACGAGGTGATTTTCAATGTACATGAAAAATAAAATATTGTTAGGGATTGGTTCTTGTCCTCTCACTCTTGCGGAGATTGCGCTGTGATAGTCATTCTAGGGTCAGCTGGTTTTCTTTTCTCTTACTTGCGAAATTCCTGTTTGGCAGTAGGAATGGTGGTCCAGCCAGGCTTCTTACTTAGCGTGTGAAGGATACTTCGGTAAGTTGTAGCAGAATGATTTCGAAACCGGCTAAAGGATCGATCTCCTCGATCTGGTCCTCTATCGTCTCTCACCGAATAATAATCTCTTTTCTTTCCTTATGGGGCTTATTTATAGCCTGACGACCGCCCCATCTAAGGGGGAAGGGGAGAGGCCGCAGAGGGGAGAGCGAGGGGTGAGAAGAGGGTGGCACCGTGGTACCTAGGTCGGCTTCTTAATTAGCGGCACCGACGACCGTCACAATCCTTGGTGTTCTTTAATTTCGAACTGGCAGCGCTTTGTGTGGTGATTTAACCGCTGGCCTACGGACCTCGTAGGTAATCGGATCCTTTGAGCGCTGCGTAATGGCCTTTAGTGGTCACCTTGACACAGCAGCTCACTCCTGACCACCTATACCTCGGGGAGATCAAAAGGGTTGGCCGTTTGACTGTTAGTCAGCCGGCTAACTTTCCCACCCCTCTCCTCATGTGGCTCGATTCTCTCGCTTTCTCCGTAGGAGATCTTTAACGTATATGTCTTACTGGCCCTCCGTGTGGCTTTATGTTATAATTCCTCTACAAAGATTACCAAACATGAAGTAAAAAGAACAATATCGCTTTTTCTTAAGAAAGCGCCGTGAGAGTTTGGATTTACCAAGAGAAATTATGAGTAAGCCCCACCAATATTTATGAGGGAATCTCAAATATCTAAAATGTAATCTTAAACACAGGTTACTTCTTATATTGGTTAAAGGTCATTAAAATTATCTTTATTCTAAAAACAGATAAGCCACCAACCAATGCGAAGAATTACAGGCCAGTCATCTTACCTGATTTCATCAGGATAAAAGAGTCACTAAATCAGAAAATTGCCTAAGCAAATTCAGAAATGGAAAGCACTGTATCGTTTAGAGTGAAATTTCGAAAGCTTTCTACAAGGTTTGGATAAGTGGAATGTAGTACAAATTGATATAACATGGAATTAATAACAAAATCTTCGAGATCGAAAAACATCAATGAGCGAAACTTTCTTTCTCTCACCTTCCACCTCCCACCTAGTTCAAAGGACGTCGTGATAATGTAATAATGGAAAAATTGCTTTTTTGCTTCACCCTTCCAAGCTCAACAAGCTATTTTCGAAAAATTAAATAGCTCTAAACTAGCTTAACACCTTCTATCGTGTGTCCAGCATAGTCTCATTTCAATATATATATATATATATATATATATATATATATATATATACGAGTATATATATATATATATATATATATATATATAGAAAGATAGAGAGAGAGAGTGAAGAGACGCAAGTCAGCATTTGTATACTTAAACTTTAAATCTTGAAGATTCGAGAAATTTCTAGAATTGAAACTGATGCAATGTAAACTGCCGAATATTAGTACGGTCATTCATTGTTAAGGATTCATAGATGAAAGACGTTTGCTCTGAGTAATCCCTTAGATCAAAGGTGAGATTAAAATAGATTTATCGGTTAAATTGACACTCGTCACGCTTGGAAGGCAAATGAAACTGCCTATGATTTGAGCAAACAATCCTTACCGTGAAACACGGATGATAGAGCGGCTTTACTGTTGGTGCTCCGTAGCACTCCAAATCATTGATTAGAAAAGGGACGGTGCTACCTATCAAAAGATATTGTTACTAAAGCTGTTTTCTATTTGGAAAAATTTTTCAGCTGCCATCAAAGGATATTTCAGCAGAACAACGTTTCTAAGCACATGTCAAATTTTAATCAAGAATGGTTCTGCAAAAGAAAAATATACTTCCTTCCATGGCTAAGTTAATCACCAAAGCTCAATCCTATTGAGCATTTGTAGCGAATAATGAAGCCTGAAATCGTAAAGATAAACACAGAGGACATTGTTTCTTTGAGGGTTATTATTTGTCAAAATGGAACAAAATATCTAGAAATACTTGCGAAAAGCTAATATTAACATATGAGAATTGTCTTTGCGATGTTATTGCAAACAAATGTTGTGCCAGTAAATATTCTCGTATCTAGAAGCAAATAACATCGCAACTGATGAACTCGTTGAAGTCGGATGCGATGGAACGGCAGTGAATACAGGAACAAAAGGAAGTGTGATAGGAATGTTAGAAGAAAAACTTAATAGACCACTGCATTGGTTTATTTGCCAGCTATATGCAAATGAGCGGTCATAGCGCCATCTCATCAACAATTTGGATGGAAAAACAACGGGGCCTCGTGGACTTGTCGGACCTATAAGGAAACAACTGGATAAATATGAGAATCTAAATGTTGTTGAATTCGAGCCAATTCCGTCTAACTTGCCGTCTGCTGACAGAAGAAATCTGAGCACTAATCAAAAAGTATCTGTTTGATATCCTTCTATCTCTCTCACAAGGTAAATCTTATGCTGAACTGGTACGTAATGTCCTAGAAAAATGTCTCATGCACGATGGTTTGCAACGGAAAATCGGATACTTCGATTATATGTGTTGACTTACGACCCTTCTGACACTCCAAAATCCATTGTCTTGTTCAAACTCTTCAAGACACTGCAAGGGATGAACAAACAGATTAAAGATATAGTTGCCCCAGTGTTTCAAAGGAATGCTTATTTTGCTCATGCGAAAAACATTCTTATTTATATGCTGCAAGATGAAAGAAATCATATCCAGGAACTCATATGGAGAAGAATTATGAAAGCACGGAAAGATTATAAACGGAAATCAATACGCACTTTCAAGATCCCAAACTTAAACTTTGAAGCTGACGACTACATCCACCTAATTAATTGCCAGCAGATCGCTGAAGAGGACGCTCTCTAATGCTCAACTGTAAGAATTTATCAGTCAACAGTTCGTGGAGAAGACAAACGGCATGACTGTAAAAGGAGTAGAATTAAGTCCAGGAGAAAAATACCCTCATTTAATACCAAGAAGGACTTCTTAATGAAAGGTAATAACACTACAAAAATCTAACTGAATTGAATAAATGGATATTGAATAATAGTGAAAATTTAGATATTTGAATTAATTGTTCAATTTCTTCGATTTCAGAGTGATGATGATAAAAATATATAAGTTGCATTGAAACAAATGGAAGAGAAGGAAGGAGAACTTATTGAGTAGTTAATAGAATATTTTAATTCAATAAAATGGAAGTAGAAGTATTGATTGTAAAGTTTTATGAAAATATATTTTTTAAAAGTATAGGGAAATAATATAACCTGTATAGGACATAAATGTTGATATAACAACTTGAAGTTTGAAAACAAATAGATAGAATTTTCTGACATTTTTGCTGTTTTTTTCAAATGTCCAAAGAAATAAAAACTGGTATCACAACCCGGAAAAAAACGCTAAGGAAGATATTACCTGACCATTAAAAGCTTAAGAAAGAAAATAGGAGAAATAGAAATGAAGAAAATAGGGAAAACTCTTTTGACCGCTATATGAAGTGGAATAAAGGAGTTGAATTCGAACTTATGTCATCAAGCGCTTATTGCTACCACTATCAGGACCACGACGCTCATAGACTAAACTAACAATCCTCAACCCCACTAAAGGTTGAATCAAGAAGTCTTTTGAATAATGAAGTGTATGTTTTTATTTAATGAGAGAAAATACAAGTGTTTTTCTTGTAGAAGGGGGCTCGGGCTTTTTTGTTCATAATAAGTCAAAATGACATGACAAGTGATATACAATAGATGTATTTAAAGGCCAAAAAAAATGAAAACTGGTATCACAAATCAGAAAAAAACGATAAAGAAGATATTACGTGAACCATTAAATGCTTAAGAAACAAAATGGGAGAAATAGAAACGGAGAAAGGCAATTTAAATGGTATTTAAATCAATCATACTTTATTTATATTGAGTAATATAAAATATCAATATCATATTTTAATTCAGAAAATATTCCCTTCAAAATTATATATAATTCAATATGATACGATTTCAATTAACAATGTGGTTGTATAGCAAATATTAACCGTTGCATCATAAGTCATCCTTGAATGATCATTAGATAGAAACCTTTGTTGCAAAATGTGACCATAAATTTTCACTAGTTTCCAAATGTATCCAAATTTGTCCGATCATACCCTCTTAAAATCCGATTTTAAATTTAATTGATATACTTCTATACTTCTTAAAACATTCTTACCATTGAGAAAGTCAAGTATAAAGATAAGCACAGAATCTTAATTTTTTCCTTCAAAGGAGAAAAGTATAGTATATTTAGAGAAAACATAGTCTTGGAAAATTATGCGCCGTCTCTTGTTAATTAAAGTTTGTTTTCAGAACAGAAGTACTTTAAAGTCCGATTCTAAATTTGAGAAAAGTTTTTGTTAAGCATCATTTGTTATGCTCAGTTAAATTTCTTCTTTTCTTTTGAAGTCAAAGTAATGGAGTTGCCAGGCGTAAATTGGACAAAGAAACAGACTCTGTTCAAAATTTCCCTTCCCATTATTACCGCAATAGAGAAATATGGAGTTGATTTAAATAAAAGAGATCAAATAATCCCGGTTAAATGATGTAAAGAAAAGGTTAGGTAAGTAAATGGGTTAACCATAATTCGAGAAAAAAACGGTGTTAGCAACGTGAATATTTTTACTCTGTAAAAATGCTTGGAGATACATCTGCTAAGACAGTAGAGACGTAAAGGAAACAAGAGTAATGGAAAAGTTTAACCATTTCACTATAATAAAAGATCATAGAGATGAGGGAATCCCTGGTTTCCTCAAATTTTATTATTGCACGCCCAAAATTATTAGTCGTATTGTTGTTTTCTTTAGTTTTTATTTAGTATTTTTGTTTTTTCTAATGCTTTTGTAATGTTTTTTTATGGGAGATAGAGACATGCTCTTACTATTCTGCAGTGTCCTTGTATGTAGATTAAGGTGTATGTTTTATCTCGATAAACCTAAGAATATAAAAGTTATGACGAAAAAGCCAGCAGGATGGGGGTGTATTCTTGAATATAACGTAAAGCATTAATCGCATTCATCTTATGTAGATTTTTCTGCGGAGTCAATGTGGCAAGTTGAAATAAGTTATAAAATTAACAAATCATTCAAATCAATTTTAAACGTCATACAAAGCCAAAAAATCCTGTCTCAACTAGGAATCATAAGGAAACAATCAACTTACTTATTATCTTTTAAACTAATCAACACTCAGAAAACATTCCCTAAATGTGTAACACTAAAAACGACTCACGACCATTAAATAAACCCAACCAATCAAAATAACCTAAACTAATGTTAGGAACATAGCTAACAACTCATAAACACTAAATAAAATGAACAAACCCAAACAACTTCATAAAACAAGCCTTACTCTTCAAATAGCTCTTTTTCATCAAAGAAAAGCAAGCAACCCCAAGTTTCAACAAAAGTGAAACAAGGCAAAATACTTAATTAAGACTAACCAAGCTAAACATCCTAAACTAAGGCAAGAAAAAGTAAACCTCCTTAGAACCTCCTTAGTGTACCATTCTAAAGAGCCGAAATAAAACAAGAGCAACACTCGATATTTTTTAAGTATCGTATACCTGTAGGTCATATTAAGTGTAGTTAATTTATATTTATAAGGAAATACACCGAAGCTTTAATATTTATCTGGTGAGAATTTTGTCTCTATCAACCCAATTGTTTTGTTATTACAAACCTTAAATATGCTGCATAATATTTTTTATCCTCATTTATATCAGAACATTCTATATTTAAGAATCCTATCCCCAAATTATTAAATACAATATTTGATCAATGCCAAAAATACTTTACTGAGATAAAATAAAATCAAATGTTTAGAATTGACCCTAAATATACATATTTAATCATTTTGAGATGGGTATTCTTCCTTTTTACAACGTTCTTAAATATTTAAAAAGTTTCATAGATCTAACCTCCATGAGTACTATTCCCAATAATAGTTATATATCTGACCAATTTACCTACTTAATATGTATTCTAGTATCTTAGGATGAATGTAGTAAACCAATAAATTTTCATTTGAATGTAGTCAGAAATTGCCATTTGGTGATTGCTATTGTACAAGGTCTAATCTATTTCTAGATTGTACTCAAAGACTAGTAAACACGCTTTTGGCGATATTGGTTTCGAGGGAGAAGTGGACACTTGAATGTTGGAAGAGTAATGACAATGAGTTTACTGCATTGTATATGTTGAAACAGTTGGCGAGTTTCTGTTTGTTTCTTTGGGTATTCCGTTGCAGTGGTCTCAAGTGATGTTCTAACTCAGGATGTTTGTTTTGATATAATTGTTTATAGAGGATGAATTAAGCATCTATGTTCACTCAGATGTTGCGTATCTTAGGTAAGATTGATTCGTTACGGACTTCTCCAGTCCATATTTGGAGAATATCCAGATATGTGGAAAATTAAAAATATCTTTGCTCGAATAAATTCGGTAACTATTCACTGGAATATATTCACTTAGATTACTTTTAATTTTTATGATAGAGAAATGAACGCAAAACAACTAAGGCATCAGCAGCAGAACGTTTTGAAAGTGATTTTTTAAAAAAATAAAAAAGTTATGGTACGTGAAATTATAAAATGGCACCTAGAGTAATTGTCGAAGCCACTTCTCTGACATGAATTTACCTCCAGTGCTACACCAGAAGAAAAACAAACCTGGAATTAAATATTATATTAATATTTTATATATTCTGTAAAAATCAAACCAAATGGGCATCTATGTTAAGTAGTTATTGATAAGTGATTTGTATAAATGATTTATTAAGGTGAAGTGAAAATTCGGAGTCAAAACATAACCCGAGTCAGTTAAGGAAAGACCTACTTTGGGTGCTAAGAACTTTCTTCAATTTATATTCATGGAGTTTTGTTATTAAACCCCCCATAATAAATAATCAAAAAATAAAAACTCTAATCGCAAAACGTTGTTTTATACTTAGAAATAAATGAAGCTTAATTCAAGCACAGCTGCAGTAAACATGTGACATACGTTTAAAATTTATCACCCATAGTACCCGTTTCATTTTATGGCGGAAGATTTAAGTAATTCTTTTCGATATGAAAGTGTCAAGTTTCCAATTGGAATATTTAAATCTTTAGAAATATTTCTTTTCTCTATCGAAGTGACTTGCTCTCAAAGCAAGCCCCTGCAACTGAAAAATTCCTTGGAAATAAAACGAACTTCCTGGCAAAATACGATATTTTTTTATATTACTTTTTATATTATCCAAAGAGAAAGGAGCCTCGTGGAAGAGTAAAAAGAATGAAAAAGTTAGGAGATAGAAGAATAAAGACTTGCTAATAAAAAATATTCTTCTTTATATTTCTTTATCCTTTCAATTTTTCTTTTCTAGTAATCTTTGAATATAATTTCTTTCCTCGGAGAAATCCTTTCTGCGATTACTTTTACTTATTTATTCTTTCTTTATCTTCCTTTTGATTTTTTGATCCTTCATTGCTTTCTAATTCCATTCAAAAGTAGAAAAAGGAAGCAGGTATGAAAAGTGATACGGATTATTTCAATGAAATCTATGCAAGTTACTCTCGATTGCGTTCTTCTGTAAAGCTGACGCGAATGTTTATTTCAAATTTTGCTAATTTTCAATAAATTTTCCTTCAGATAAGTATTTGATGTCAAATTTAAATAAAGAATCCTAGAAACGTAAGTTTCTTTTATTTTCTAAATTTTACATATTATAAATTCAATAAAAGTTTCTAGATGGATATTTGGGATTAAATAACATGGGTAGTTTTTGTTGGCATATGTTTAACATATTTTTATATGGACCAAGGCACATGATTTTGCTCTCAATGTATGTAAATGTAGTAAATAAAGTTCTTGTATGGGTTCGACCGAAGTGTTTGGAGGTTGAAATTTTTTTTTAGAAACTTTGAGTTTCGAAACATCATTGACCAAATAAAATTATGATTATAAGATAAACAAGTTAGGTGGATTGTTTAAACGCTTTTAATTATGATCATTGTACTATTATATTTAATATAAGTTGGTCAACGAAAAGACATGTGAGGTTGGTCTTGCTTCCCTATTTACAATTGGGGTCGTTGCGAGCAATTTTAATCAAATATTTTATTTCTCTTGAATTTTAGCGAAAATAAATAAATATTTAGGGATCATAAGTGTAATAGGAAGTCGATTCAATCTCATTTGTTTTACAAAGTAGGAAAATTGCTTCCTTTCCTCATTATTTTCCCTAGATGTGTATAAGTAGTCTTGTTCATGATACTGATCTGCATCCTAAACCCCAACTTATACGTTTGTGTCTCTTTGGTACAACTTATATTACAGAATTACGAACCTTCAAAGATCCTAAGATCACTCAAGGCTAGTTCAAGAGAAAAGGGAAAGGGTGGAAGCCAGGGAAAAGAGGTAAAAAGGAAATGACAATACGATAAGGAATTATTTTAACGTCTTGCGTTTCTTTAAAATATATTTTATATTAATATTTATCAATTATATTTCTAAACATATTCCATGCAGTGCTTTCAACGACAATCATATGTTAGTTAATCTATGTTTGCGTTATTTGATAAATAAAGAAATAATGGGCTAATGCAGTGTGGAATTTTTGACCTATTAGCTTGTAACCGGTATTTCTAGTCGGCAATCGGGTAACTATTTAAAATATTGAATTAAAGTTTATATTAGTGAACCAGTTCGGTATTTTAAATACCTCGATAAGTTGTATATGCAAAAACTAATCATATAAATTCATGGGATTTATGAACCTTGTATCTATGATTAAAGATAGGTTTAGAAAGCCGATGTCGTGAATCCAAATACACCTCTGAATTATTCCATTTTGCTTTGCTGTTTGAGTATTAACAGCAATTGATTGTGAAAAGAATTATGTTGTGAGTTTTAGAAAGGTGGAATTGACAAATATATGGTAAAGAATTAGTGTTCTCAAAATGAAATAGAATAAAACATTTAACTATAAACGTTGGCAATATCATAAAAAGAGCTTTGTTAGGTTATAAATATAGCAATTTTGTTCTCCATCGTTTGAGATAAATTTTACTATATTTTACTTGAAATATTTTGCAATTATGATCTTAGTACAGATAGGGAGGGGGGCAGTTTAATACAAATGTTCTTTTGGGTTCATATGTATCGAAGCCCGAATTGCAAGGTGAAGTAGGGTCAACGAGGAACCTGACAACTGAACACCATGAGCACACATATTAGCTACTAAAATAATATGCCAGGTAGTAGCAATGAACTGATGTAGCATAAAGCAAAATACTTATATATGTATAATGTTAAATCACAATTGTACATGTATTAAGAAAAACTCGAGTGTAAGAAGGTAAGCGAATAGTTGGAGTTTCCCACACGAATGCACTAACATACACACGCGAGGAAACAGCTGCAAGCCGAAAGGTCTCAATATAGAATATCGAGGCAGCCAAAAGTAGTCGGGGTTGACCAGCTAAAGTTGGCGTGGACTTCCACAACAAAAAAATTCAACTTTGCTATCACCTTGATATCAATGCCAGCCCAGATGCGGCCAAATGTGACTACATTGAAACAAACACACACCTTTCACTCCACCCAGCAGTCTCAACACAGGAAGAAATGAACATAATTAGCCTGTGATGGTCCACCTCGCGCTCTGATTAAGGAATGATAAGTCGCGCCCTCTTAATGAAGGTTCGTATAAATAAGACAGACAGAGAATTCCCCAAAAGAATAACATGACTATTACTACTAGGATACATTTATCTCACTTGATTCCGGATTCACATTAATCTTATTGGCATCACGAGTATGTTCCTCGTCCTTAGCCACAATTATGTAACGTAGAAGGAAACTTACAACAAAACCGCATAAGACGATTATCTCGCTTACCTCCAATTAACGTATCCCTAAGCCAAGAATAAAGCCTACAAAACACCATTTTCCTTTCGAGTTCTTACTTTAACCCAGCAATAACCAAGCTACCTTTCGAACCCGGTCAATAAACGGATTCCCCGTAAGAACTTTGGCAGTCAGAGCAAACTCGACGGTGAAACCTAAACGCCTCTGTCCGACACTCCTTTACGGGTTACCCAGACTCACCACAAGTTATTCCTCCTCTAAACTGGTATTCGCCCGGCATCTCATAAACCAAGCGACCCGTTATAAAGTTAGTGACCACTATAAACTGGTAACCAAACCTCAAAAAATAGACCCTCCATAAACTTGCGCCACTGTTAACTCCCCGAGCCCTGCATAAATTGGTGACCCATTCGACAGGACACTGAAGCTAACATAAGAAGAAATATGGACACATTGGACCATCAAAAACAGGACAAAGAGAGACGGAGATCGTTACCGTCATCACCATCAAGCAATGATGGTGCAGTTGCAAGTTGGTGTAAAATTAGAGAAAGCCCAGTTTCATATATTAAGAATAAGTGAGGGGAAAACCAAATTCTTTCACGTACTGGCTGCACTACCTCCCGAGACGATCGACGCAGCTTCAACAATAACGAAGACTTCCGTCTGAAGATGCCATAAGAAAGGCGAAGGATCACCACTAAAACTCTAATTAGTTATAAAATATAAAATGGATCTTCCTCAGCTGATCTTTAATCTCCAACCAGATACAAAAAACTGCATTCGCCAGTTGGAACGTTCCAAAATAAAATTGATAAAATCAAAATACAACCTGGTCTTTAACAAAACATGTATAGACAAGAAGCTGCTCCCGACATACACCGATATATATATGCATATATAATTTTTTAATATTATATATTCAACAGTGACTTTATTATTCCTATTAAATAGATCTTATCCAACTGTAATTAAGGTTGCTTTTATTGCTTTTTCATAGGCTCTGGTACGTTTTTCTCCTTACTGAGTTTCATAGTTACAATTTAGTGAATGTTATCTTCATTCCAGCATCTCGTTTTATATCGGCTTATGGGAAAAAGAGAACAATGCGCGGCGAAAAGAAACAAAATATAATGCTACAGAGGGCTATGTCATTTAAAGAAAAAATCATAGTCAAGACAGAATAAAGCGAGACCGAGGTACCATTTGGAAGAGGAATTTTAATGAAAGAAGTCCTCTTAAGCCAGTGAAATTTCTCGGCCAAACATTTTATTCCGCAGAGATCATGAAAGATGACTTGGTTAACGAAATCTTTTCGTGGCTTCTGTACAAAACAGAACATACTGAATGCAAAAGGGTGAGTATATTCGCTTTATCCGTGCAGAAGACTGCATGTTATTGCCTTCTCAGATTTGTAGAATATGCATCGGATATTAGGGATTTGCTTATATCTAAGGAGTGCGTCCGATGTCTCGTTCCAAAAAATCTGGAATTTTCACAAATACTTTGGAGAATAGGACAGCTTTATAGAAGGAGGGTGATAATGATACTGAAAATTATAGCATATCTAAAGCTTTGCCAAAGTATTTAATGTTCAAATGTGTATATTTAACCAAACTTGATACCATTTTATTTTCACTGAGTAGATGAGTATAAAATACGGTAAATTTTGGTAATTTTGATTTTTCGTTCAAAGATATACTCAACTGGTCACTGATCGTTCATTATATATTTGCTTATATTTCCCTGTTCACAAAGGCATTATTCGTAATATCATTATACACTTTAATGTATTATGTAAAGCTTGTAATAGAAAGTCATTTGTTTAATACGTTACTTCATAAAGGTATAAGGCTTATGGAAACATATCTTCTCTATTGTATGTTCCGTTTAGACTTTTATTTTACAAAGGCAATTTCCAAGAAGGATTAAAAATATTTAAAAAAACTATTCTCTTATAAGTTGTTAAATCATCATTTTTTTAAAATTTTGCATTAAATTTTAAAAGGGAAAGAACTTGCGAGCCATTACACACGAAAATAGAAACACCTTCTATTTATTCCCAGTGTGTAGCTGTTCCTTTGCGGGCCTCCATTCCTTGCATAATAATGAGATGTAATTACGATGCTGAGAAATATTCTCGAATGAAGCGATGTATGTCCCTTATCTTATCAAACATACGACTGAATGTAATGAACGCTGAGGTCACTAGAAGCAAGAAGATAAGATCAATCTAGCTAGAATTTCCCATCCTATATACTCCCCCAAAAATGCACTGCATAATAGATTTTGAGGGAGAACCAACTACTTTTTTCTTCAAGAAGAATTATATCATGATCATTAGAGATGAATATATATAAATATATATATATATATATATATATATATATATATATATATATATATATAGATATATATATATATATATATATATATATATATATATATATATATATATATATATATACTAAGCTCTACATCAAGCACACGGAAGGAGCTATATCTTCTCGTGAGTGTGAGAAGAGATCCTTAAGAGGGCTTGATGAAAAACTTAGCTACAACATTGCCTATTTAACCGCATACTTATAATTGTGTCATTGCAAAATAATTCTCTTTATATATATATATATATATATATGTATATATATATATATATATATATGCAAAAAATCCCACATGAAAATGAAAGGCGGATTCCAAGATTCCAAGCACTTTCGAACTTGTTCAGTTCATTCCAAGTAATAACGAATAATTTTACAAAGGTGATATATATATATATATATATATATATATATATATATATATATATATATATATATATATATATATGAGAAACAACAGAGTAATACCCCGCCCATGTGCAACGAAAAGTCACAAAATAGAAAAATATTATCAAAGAGGGATATGAAGTAAGAAAACCAAGGCGTATATTTTTAGAACGTGATTTTTTAAATATTTTATTTTATTTTATTATAGCTTAGTTTATGAATGAGCTCCCCTCTCACCCTGCCCGCTCCCGTTGAGAAGGGGGAGAGAGGGGTAGGGAAGGTTCAAAAGGGATTAGGGAAGATAGGGAGGAGGAAGGGATAAAGGAATGGGAAGAGGAGAAAGAATGTGGTAGGGGGAGAAGTAGGTGATGTGATAGGGGTAGAGGAAGAATGAGAGAAGATGGTATGAGGACTTGGAGGTGAGGTAGGTAGAGATGAGTACAATCGATTTGAAAGATCAAATAGGCCGAAGTACAACAGCCTGAAGGGCTGGTAACGAGCAAAGCAAAGCGCAAGTTCCCCAAGTATGGGCGTGGAGCATTTGCAAAAAGTCATGAATTGTATATATATATATATATATATATATATATATATATATATATATATATATTTCTAGTTAAATTGATTTTTACAAATGCGCAAACTGACGTCCACCACTTTCAAAAGAAAGCCGATAACGTGAAACAATGGATTCAGCAGCGTCAGGAATCATTTCAATTGAAACTGTGAGACATTGTCGTTCCATTGATTCTTGTAGCTCTTTGATTTTGCCGGTTTTGAGCTGTAAATCTTATTTTTGATAAAGTTCCATTAAAAGAACTCCATTGGAGTGAGGTCTTAAGAATCTGCATGGAATTCAACACAACATCTTATCCCATTTCATCTGCTCGGAAGAAATGCATCGAGATAGGCCCTTACATTACAATGGTATAGGGAAGGTGCTCGGTCTTGCTGTAAGTAAATATCTTCGTCACTATACAACTCATCGATGCGTGGTCCAACGAATTTCTGCAGCAATTCTAGGTAAACATCCACAGTGACAGCTTGGTCAATGAAGAATGTCCATAAGATGCTTACTGTTAATATCCGACACCCCACTGTAATTTTCGAAAGTTCAAATGGTTAATATGCAGATTTTGCGGACCACATTAGGTGAAATTGTGTCAGTTAATTAAACATATAACTTAAATCTGGCTTGATGACTTTAAAAAGAATTACGGACGTAAAGTGTACTGCAGTGTCCATGCATTTTCCCAGGTAACAATCACGAAATTCAAATCTCAGGTCAAGCTCACGTTCATTTAGAGCGGGGATTCTTAACCTGGGATCCATGGACCACTTAGGGGTCCATGGATGGGTTTCAAGGGGTTCGTGGAGATCAGAAAAAAAAAAATAAATGGATGGGTTTCAAGAAGTCCATGGGGAATCCTGGTGTGCGTTGACACAAGCCTACCCTCGCCTGGTAGAGCGAGCTATGAGTGCTCTGATTTCCTTTGCTACTACGTCCCTTTGTGAATCAGGGTTTTCAGTGCTTGTTTCTATCAAAACGAAAAGTCGAAACAAATTGGACGTCAGAGATGACATGCATGTCACCTTATCAAAGACCACTCTACACTTTCAGCTTCTTATTCAAGACAAACAAGAACAACCATCTCACTAAAATAAATTAGTTAACAAGAGAGAAAGTAGTATTTGTGGTATATTTGAGCAGGATAAAAATAATTTTGTTTAATTTGCACAAGATGACTGTATTTCTTTTATTTTAATGAGTAGAATTTACTTTTAAATTGAAAAGGAGTGGGATATTTGTTAAGATTATTTACTTTATCTATAATTTTGTATGCTATAGGCCTACATGTATGAGGCAATCATAATTATATTATGTCAATAAAATAAAGTACATATATTAATTGCATTCAAAGTTGTTTTTATGACTTTAATGTGAAAATTTCCTTTTAGGGGTCCATAGCTTTAATCACCTTTTTAAAGGGGTCCATGACTAAATAAAAGTTAAAAACCCCTGATTTAGAGCGTGTATCAATGTTGGAATGTAAAATTTCCAATGAACTCGCTTCAAAATGCGATAGGCGCTTGATTTCAGGATTCCTGTCTCACGAGTCATTTGTCGTGCCGATTTCCGTGGTAATCCCAGTAGGGTTTACAGTAATCTTTCTTCATGTGGGGATATGGCTGATGAGCGTGTTTTCCTGAACGTCGTCACTGGACTATATGTAGAGTTCCATGATGTTTTCGTGCTTTCACTACCACTTTACTGTATGATAAATTTTGTTTCTTCAAATTTACCCCTTTTAGGGTCATTTTGGTCTATAAAGAAATGAAAATCTAATAAGCTAGGCTGAGTCAAAGGGCAGCACATTTTAGGGTACATACACCCTGTATATATAACATATATTAGAATATTGGTAATTTCAGTGTACCAAATGCTAGATGTTATTTTTTGACATGATTTAATGAATGTGTTACCACTAGGAGTGACAAAGTCGGTTGTTTATTTGGAACTTGTTTTCAAGTGAATGTTAAACCCTTGTATTCTCGAGTACAAGAACTCATCCTTTTTAAAGTAATAACTCGAAATACAGAATTTGCTGATCGAAAATGTTCAATTTTGATGGAGATGGAATAGTCTTATATTCCATTTCATTAGGAATATCTCCTCTCTTTTTCAATAAGTATTAATGAACCACTCTCAAATTGGAAAATCTCTTCTCTTTTTTCAATAAATTTTAGTGAACCTCTCTCAAAATGATAAAAAGAATCGGTCTCTCTAAAATAATATCATCCCTAGTTTGGAAAAATTACATTAATAAATACTCACTAGTTGAAAAGCGAAATAAAATAGGATTAGATAAAAAAGATAGCTTTTCTGGTCCACTTTCCCCAGAAGTGTTTTTTGCTGGATAAGCAAACTACTTTTTTTTTACATTTTAAGCTACGCTATTCATTTGAGCAACCAATGGTCATTTAGTTGACTTTCTTTCATTTCTTTCCCAATGTCTTCCTCTATTGATCAGTTTATCATTCACACTCCCCTTCTTCCTTTTTTCCATTCCCATACTGCTTCCTTTCTCACCATTCCCCTTTTCTGACTTAAGTCCTCCCGGTGTCAATTACCTTGATATAAGCGAGTTAAGAAATTGATGATGTAGGCAGAAATACGCGCAGTGGAGGCAGCGAAGGAAATAATAATTTCCAAAAAGGAAAGCACTCCGCGATAAAAGTCAATCAGAAGAATTTATTAACCGATTCGAGCTGACGACAAATTGCCATCGACCGAAAGCCGACCTGTGTGGTAATGGTGGTTGTTTGAGAGAAACGCAACAGGAGGAAATAGTGTGTGGGAAGCGAAAGAGTAAGAAGTCAGGTTCTTTCCTGTAAACGGGAGACGAAAAATGTACAGAAGGAAAATTAGATTAGATTTCTTAATTGGGGCCATGTGAGTACGTAGTGTTTACGGGTTACGATTAATTCGGTATGTTAACACGTTAAAAAAATAGGCGAGTAAATGATGACATATGAAAGTCGCTTCCTGGTATTAAGAAATATTCTCACAATCTTTTTAAATCTATCAAATATATTTAAACTTGACACTATTACACGATCTCTCAACGCTCTGTCTGAACGCAAACACTTGGTCTATACATCCTAATGACCCAAACTCCAGTCAGCTAATCTCAAGTCTTTCCCTTTGTCATATTTCTTACATGCTCGATCAAACTGCTTTCATTCAGTTTGCCACCAAGCCTAAAAAAAAATAATCACCAGCATTCCTTGCATTCATTCTCCTTTCTTTCCTTTCCCAACTTACAGGGAGAAATAATATTTCTTAATCTAGAGACGCAATGGTAACCAATAATTGTACAAATATGGTAAAAAAAACAGTTTCTATAATATAAGGAGCCTAATACTGAGGGCCTTATATTATGCATATTAATTAATTTTTACTGAATATTGAGCAGCTAAAAAAAATAAAATATATGAGAGGCTTTTGGTTATACACTGTGTTTTTATGATTTATTTGAAATAATATCGTGTAAAATATTAAATTAATTCGATTTCTTGAGTTAAAAACTAAAAATATAATTAAATTTTTAAGTGAATGCTGATACTAATTCTAATTATTTTTTTAATGTTGATAGTTTGGCTCATCTATTATGTCAGAGTTGAATAAAATATTACTTTTAATCCTTCAAAAGTTATGTACAATCTGATCCTTTTCTAAATACGATCATTATTTTCATTTGTGGAAGGAAGATCACAGTTACTTTTTCGGCTCTCGGTTCGTGACCTACGTCCTCCTTATTTCCGAGGAAAAGTCATCTTTCCTGATTAATTTTATCACAACTTTCACACGTACTTTCAGCGATTTGAATAATAAAAATTAGGTGATTTCAATTTAAAATCCCTCTTTTAAACTTAGACCCTTTTTGCAAACGGACAAATTCATTTTCATCTTTTGATATTAAAGACTATTCCAATTCACGACCAATTTGATCATCTTCACGAACTCCAAATTATTCAGCGATATCTAGCGCCTAATGAGCTAGACTTGTTAGACTTAACTGGGGGAATCTTCTCCATTTTCTACGCAAACTGTATTAATCACATTTAGGAAACTCCAAATATTTAGGGGGGAAAATCAAGGAGAATTCCAGGATAAATCCAATATTAAAAAACCCGATCATGAAATAGTTTGACAAAATATTCTCACATAGAAAGGGCAAAAAGTACCAAGTTTATCACGAAACTGAGGTTCCTTTTACTCGACTTAAGATACAGTGACCGCAAAGAAACTTATACCAAGAGAAAAACCACAACCTTCTCTTTGTGGTTGGGTGTAAGAATGCAACTAGCAATAGTGTATACTCGTAATGAGTGGTATTAGGCGACTAATACAACTGACTAGATCGAAAGTAAAATTAAGTTGAATAAAAATTAAAAGGCTCGTGATTAAATTTACATTAACTTTCTCTAGATAATTAGAGTACGGAACTTAACCTAACCTAACCTAACATACTCGTATGTTAGGTTAGGTACTGTGATTTTCTGAATGATGTTAAAGTTGTTTTCCGCTAAATATTAAAGATTTATGTTTTATTTTATTCTTATTTTCTTTTGTTTTAACATGCATTTTTGCTAATAAACTTACAAATCATTATTATTTCAATGTAACTCACTTAAGATAAAAGTGCAGTTCCAAAAGGTTGGTATGTCTTAGTTATGTCTTCGTCATTTGTTAAGAAAACAACATTACTTAACGACTACATTTAGAATGGTTGGATTAAAGGATAAATTCTATCATTAGAAAATTGTGATTTCTCACATCAAAAACAAACCAACCTCCTCAGCAAATTGATGACACAAACAACTTCTTCGCTTGTTTCTCTCAACTTGCATTTATTTTCTCTTTCTTTCTCATTTCTCTCTCAGCCATCCAGCAACAAGCTGGCTTATAACAAACCCAAGTTAATGCAGTAACCTAACTTTAAATGTATATTATTAGTTAGTCAGCGCCAATCCTTCCATGATACTGGGAGGATCTTCGACCGGATAATGAAATCTACATAAAGGTCAGTATGACAATCATTGTTCGGCCTAGAAGGCCCCAGGAACCGGTCCTCTTTTGGGAAGAGGTGGCAGGAGTTATTATGTTTTGACACCAAAGGGCGTTCAGGTGGAAGCCTTCGTCACCTCGGGGGAGAGGGACTTGTTCCGCGTCAGAGGTAGGTGGATATAAATACCCATCGGCAGGATTTCTTGGAACAGAGAGTGTGTGTGTGTTGTGCTGTGAAGGCAGGGGAGGAAAGAAAGCAGTGTTGTGATTAGCTATGTGTGAGGTGAGAGGTGTAAGATCTACCCACCCGAATACAGGGGTGAGCACAGCGTGTTCACCAATCGGTAGCCAGATCTCTCCGTGCACTGACGTTTGTGTCCACTGATGCCGGGATTCGTAATCGAACCACGCAATCGAATCATATGATGGTCAATAAAATGGTAGAGATCAGTCTTAAAAAAAAACAACCTCCGATAAGAATGTTTTTTCTAGAAGTGAACCAGAATTGTTTATGTAGAATTATTTCATATATATTGAACTACAAATAGTCTCGGAAAATTGCCTTCTAACGAAAAACTCCCCTCGAAAAAATAAAGTCAAACCTCGATGTTTTTCTTACTTTTCTCAAGCGTAGAAGATCGACAGAATCTAGAAAACCTTTTTCTATGAAAACTAAATATAGAGCAAATAATGATGTGGCTACTCGCATAGCAACTCATAAGAAACATTTTTGTCTAAGGAAAATAAATATCAGAAAGATATGGAAAAACATACGTAGACTTCTCTGTCATGCATAACAGCATTAAAAGAGAAAAATATACAAATTGGAGGATTTAGGGGGGTTACAATAATCCCCGAGTTCCAATTGAGAGATAGGTTAAAAAGATTACGAGATTAAAGGAAATTATTATAAGTTATAATCGAATTATAAATGCTTGAGCTTTACCTGCTGGTATCAAGCAATTTGTTACTCAAGCTGTTATAGGTTATTTATGATTTGAAAGTTTGAGGTAAATTACCAATACTGAATAAGATAGAAATAACAAAATATGAGATTAATTTAGTGGTAAACAAATGATTAGCGATGAATCGTGATTAAAAGAGGAGAGAAGGAGAATGAATTCCAATTCAAGATAGTATGATGCAATTTGGAAGGCCATTATCTACATGCTTAATTAAGAAGTAGATGGAGCAGAAATATTTAGTTTGAAAGTTTGCGAATGGAGAAGAGCTCAAATGAGAACAAACAGACTTCGAACTATTCAAGATTAGAAATCAGACAAAATGAATTATCATTGTTTACTTAAACAGAGAACATATGGGTGGCTATTTGATTAATTGAATGCCCTTAATGTCTTTAAACCCCCATGAATATTAAGTGACATTAATTCAAATAATAATTAGAGTATGTTGATTAATAAAAAAAACAATAATCAAGCAGGTTAATTAATAGAAATATAACAAAATTAATGAATAAATACTAAGAAAATCCAATTCGAGAATAATTTAGTCATAATTAATGGATCATCGCTTAATTAATAACTAAAATAGCAATGTAATGTTCAGGCTTAATTAGAGGTGAGATGTGATGTTGTGGCTTAGTTAAAGGTATGTTTTTATGTTTAGGCTTGATTAAATAAGTGATGTTTATGATTAATTAAATGTATAGTGTAATATTGAGGGTTATCTAAACGCGTGATGTAGTGTTTAGTTGAGTTTAAATTTATAATGTGATGTTCAGACGAATTTAATGTATGTGTGCTTAATTAAATGTGTAATGTGATGTTCACGCTTAACTAATATAGTTTTAATTTGTAAATAAAATGTTATTTTCAAGTTTAATTAAAAGAGTGATGTGATGTTGAAGCTTATCTAAATGTGCAATATGATATTTATGCTGGTTGAAAAATGATATGATATTCAGGAATAATTAGAGTTGTTATGTAATGTTTAAGCTTGAGTAAAGTCGGGATGTGATATGGAGGTTAAAATAAAGGTGTGATCTGAATTTCAAAATTAAGTGAAGGCATGATGCGATGTCCAGGATTGAAAAAGGTGTGATTTGATGTTCTGCTTAATTTATGTTGTGACGTTCAGACTTAATTGAAGGTGTGAGCTGAAGTTCGTGTTTAATTAAAGTTCTGATGTGATTTTATTTGGGCTTTATTAAAAGTGTGATATATTTAGGCTTTCGATTCTGTGATGTGATGTTCAGACATAAGTAAAGTTGTAGTGCTCAATAGAGGAGTGAGGTTCAGGCTAAATATAGAAATGAGGTTTATGATTAATTAATTGAGCGATGTGATGCTTAAGCTTAATTAAGGGGTGTTTTCAGATTTGAATAAAAAATGGTATTTATATTTTAGGCTCAATTAAATACATGATGTGAATTTCAAGCCTACCTAAAGGTGTAGTATGATGTTCAGGCTGAATTAAAGATATGTTTGGTAGGTTTGAATAAAAGTTTAATCTTTGGTGAGACCGTAAAAAAGGCGTGATGACTTTGTCAAGGCTAATTGAAGGTGTAAGGGAGATCGTCGGGAGTAGTAAAAGGTGTGAAATAATGTTTAAACCTGATTAAATATGTGCCTTGATGTTCAGGCTTAATAAAGAGAGATGGCCATGCTTAATTAAAGTTACAGGTTGATTTCATTACTAATTAAAGGTGAGATCTAATATTGAAGCTTAATTAGCATAGTAAAGGCAGGATGTGATGTTATGGCCTAATTAAATGTGGGATATGTTGCTCAGACTCTGTTTAACTTGTCATATGTTTTTTTGGAGTAATTAAAGGTAAGATTTGAAGTTCTGTCTTACTAAAATATTGGATGTTATGTTTAGGCTTGATTAAATGCGCGATCTGCTATTAAGGCTTAATTAAAAGGGTCATGTTGAGCTTTATTAAAACGTAAAGTTGAAGTTGTCTTAACTATAGGTTTGCTGTGATTATCAGGCTCAATTGAAAGTGTTTTGTGATGTTCAGGCTTTATTAAACGTTTCATGTTATTTTGAGGGTTAATAAATGATTTTTGTGAACTTTAATTAATGGTGTGGTTACTTGTATGTAGGACAGAAAGAATACCCCTAGCGTCATCTAGCAAGTCATAAGAATCAAATAAGCACGGATAGCAGCGGCTAACCAAGAAAATCACACCCTAGAAAGTTGTATGATCTGAGAGCGATACACAATGATAGTAATGGGCGAGGATGTCGCAGACTCCCCTCCTGTCTGACTGGTTAATCCGCGTCAATCAATTGGCTGTTGAGAAGCTGAGGAAGTATATGTGATTTGTGGGGAAAGTCGGGTAAGTTGATGTATTTAAAACATGGAGATTGGAGACGATTGGTCTATGTGAGACAAACATGGTGATATGTTTAACGGGGTTATGGAAGCGCGTTTTATACAGGAGAGGCATGAATGGGGATTTAAATGGACGCATATGTAATAGAATAAGAAAGCGGATATTTGGTACCTTTGGCACACCCGGAGAGATTGAGAATGCAGAGGGTGATGTAGCTACGTGCTAAAAGAAACATGTATAGCAATCGCATTCTTTCAGCATAGGGGTGTGCATAAATACACATGGGTTGGGAAAGAATTACGAGGGGCGGTCAATATGTTTTGCGAATCGGTAGGGCAAAACAGAGCAGAGGGATGGCTGTTTGTGGGGGTGTTAGGACAAGTTATGACAAGTAAGGACCTGCAGCCGCACGCTCCTGCTTCGTCTATTTAAGAAGCAGAAGCTGATCGCAAATCGTCACTCACAATTTTTTTAACAATGGAGAAGGTTGAGCCCCGCGCAGTGATCAAATTTTTGAACAAGGAAGGCAGGAATGCAAAAGAGATCCATGGACACATGGTGTCAGTGTACACCCACACCACCCCTTCCTATGCAACCATTGCTCGCTGGAATAGGGAGTTCCGCTATGGTCGTGAGTCTCTTGAAGATGACCCCCGTCCAAGACACCCGTCAGACGTGACCAACGAGGACAATGTAGCCCGTGTGGAGAGGATGATCTTCGAAAATCGACGGGTAAAGGTTGAAGAAATCCAGCGAGAACTTGGAAAATCATATGGAAGTGTTATCAACATCATCCACGACAATTTGGCCATGACCAAGGTCTCTGCCCGCTGGGTGCCTAGAAACCTCACGCCCCATGATCGACTTCAACGTCGTCAAAGTCCACAAGGCCAGAGTTGCACAAGCTGCCTTGCGCGAGTGCGGATTCGAGGAGCACAACCATCTCCCTACAGTCCAGATCTGGCCCCTCGCGACTACTTTTTATTCCACCAGCTCAAGGCTGCACTGCGTGGACGCCGGTTTGGGGACGATGAAGATGTCCAGCTTGCCGTCCAGGAGCGGATTGAACAGCAGTGGGGAGATTTCTGGTTGTCGGGAATTCGAAGCTTCAGGCACAAGTGGCGCAAGTGCATTGAAGCCGAGGGTAGTTATATTGAAAAATAATAAATCACTTTTCCTCATATCTCGTTTCCTTATATCCGAATTGCAAAACTTATTGACCACCCCTCGTAGTTCCTTGACGTATTTGACTGTATTGTGTAAAGTTAAACTGGTTAGTGGATGGATAAGGAGGCGTGAGAGGGTGGAAAGGAAAGGAGAATCATAATTGAAAGTTTATTGAATTAGAGAGAAAGGGTATAGAATTCTTGAGAGGATAAGAAAGGAAATACAGTAAGTGCGAGCACTGAGAGAGTGCAAATGTGGAACAGTCATATGTAAAATATATGGAGTGCGTAGTAAACTATTGCATGGTGTGGAGAGTATTAATGATGGAAGAAGTAAGGCATGTGTGTTGTGGGAGGGATAAGGCAATGGTGTATGGTGTCGCGAAAACTGTCTATGATGGAGTGCTAAACCAAGTGATTACGTAGGGGAATGAGGAAAAGGAGTGAGATTGATATAATGTTTGGTTCTGAGTAAATGTACAATGTATTGTTCAGGTTTAATAAAGGAATAATAACCATAGGAGATGCTCGGCATCCACGACAAAAAGGTAGATGTATCCAATTGGCCACTTTAACAAATTAAATCTTTCAATAGGCAGGAATGACTATTAAAATATCCAATTAAAACTGTTAGTTTCGGGGCTGTTAAATTTGGTATATTTGAATACAGCCACTTTCTTGGCGCGTTAGTTTAAGGTTTGCTGTGATGGTCAAGTGTATTTATATACAAAATATTATAAAATGACGCAGCGTGGTGCTTCATTTTTCTTATGAGAGCCGCAATTATGATCAATTATTTGTTTGATTATACCATTAAAAGTCAAAAATATACGTTGGCATTGCCTTCACAATTATTATTGGTAAAAAATTATGTAAGTTAGAAGAATTAAACGAGTAAAGATGATCGATCACGAGAATACCAGAAGTTCTTTTAGAGGTAATATCAGATGGAACGCTAATTTGATCTCGTTTAGTAATAAATAAACTTATTCAACAAACGAGGGCACTTTTCCCAAAAGGTGAACATGATAATACTAACAGAGATAAAAGTAAAGGTGGATAAAAGAAAGAAAAATATCTAACACGCCTTCCTTGCCCCAGCAAGGAAGGCGTGTTAGAAAGCTCTAGAACAAAATTCGTGCAAAGTACACATGACCGTTAAACAGACGCCGGCATCAGGCTTGATGAAGATTTTCAAGATAGATTTACAGGTGTTGGACAAAATAATTGGAACACGAGTTAAATTCAATGAATATTTATATAATACGGGGTTGGTCCTCCTTTTTCTTTCTGAACAGCGTCAATGCATCTTGGAATTGATTCATAGAGCTTCCCGACTTAATTGAGCGGAATCTTGAGCGATACCTGCTCCAAGTGTTTCAGACACGACGGTGGAGGGTAACGAATCCTAACTTTTCGCTCCAAGACCACCACAAATGCTCAATAATATTAAGATCTGGAGATTGTTAAGGCCACTCCATGGGATGTAGCTTACTCTTCTGATCTTTATACCAGTTTTTAATCTCAGGAGTGGTGTGTATTGGGGCATGTCATCTTGGAAAAGGCACACACCATCAGGGAATAATGTCTGGACCATGGGATGGACTGGCTCTTCCAAAATATTCAGATATTCATTGCTGTTGATAATACCATGCAAGGCAACGATTGGACCAAGAGAATTCTAAGATATGGCTGCCCAAACCATCACTGACCCTCCTTCGTGCTTCACTGTAAGAAGAAGGCAGTCAGGATTAAAAGCTTACCCGAGCTGCCTCCACACATAAACTCGCCCTGCAGTGAGGAAAAGAGAAAAACTGGACTCGACGGAGAATATTACTTGTTTTCATTGGTCTGTCGAGCATCACCTGTGATCTCTGCATCAGTTCAGCCTTTTGTGTATGATTTGATGAGAAAGCAGCGGTTTCTTGATGGCGGTTCTTTTAAGATATCCGGCTTTTTTGAGCTCACAACGAACAGTTTTGTTCGAAACTGGGCTCGTGAGATGTTGATTCAACTCTGTAGCCACTTTCAGAGCCAGTGTCCGGGAATTTGTCATCACAATGCGTTTCAACACTCGTCGGTCTCTTTCAGCGAGCTTCGAAGTCCTGCTGGAGGTTTCGTCGTGTTTTTTGAATTGTGTTATGGTCCTTGATATGGTAGCTCTCGAAAAACAAAGGAGTTTAGCTAGCTGTTCTTGTGACGGAAGCTCCTTCAATTCAAGCTCCAACAATTTGCCTTTTTTCGAACTCAGTGAGGTCACGCATCTTAGCACCTATACCAGGATCGGAAAAATAATAAAAATAATTATTAAAATTAATAAATAAAACTATGTATCTACAATAGAAAGAAAACTCTCCCAATGAAATTTGGATGGATATACGTAATATAACGGCTCATTGAAATATTGGTGATAAATTTCTACTGGTCCAATTATTTTGTACAACACCAGTATCTAATAGGTAGTGAAGTTAGATCAAGTTAAAATATACAAAAGACACTAGAAAGTGGACGCTGGGAAAGAAAACGGTCACGCATCTCTTCTAAACCTGGTTCTTTTCCGCAATAAAAGGGGGTTCCCGTGAGACAATATCTCTCCAACCTAGAAAAGTGGCCTAAACTATCAAACTCACAAATTTGCATAAGCAGGAAGGAATACTACTGAAGGGATGAACACAATGCCCAGTGAGAGACAAAACAAGTGTTTTTCTAGTAGAAGGGGCACTGCTTTTTTGTTTGTAATAATGTGATTTTCAATTATTACAAACAAAAAAGCCCGTGCCTCTTCTACTGGAAAAAACACTTGTCTTTCCTCTCACTGGATAAAAACCTACACTTCGTTATTCAAAAGGTATCTTGAATCAACCTTTTTTGGCCTTGATGATGGTAGCTCGGGCGATGAGCGTCTTGGTTGGAGGGATTCTCTTCTCGCAATCGATATATTTTTCTGGGTGTTGTTTATTTATAAAATTTATCTTAAAATTGTTATGGAAATAGAACTTCTTTAATAAAGTTGAAAGTTCTTTTGAAAGTTTTTAGTTGTATGATACTAAAATTGGGTGAAGGGGAGTGCCCTCCTTGTGGCATTTAGGAAGACCCTAAACTAAACCTAAATAATACCCAGAAAAGTGCAGAACGTTATGTGTAATATAAAATCTTTTGATTTTTAAATTTAAGAAAAAAAACGGCGAATATTTTCATACAACACGATGACCAATAAGCGCAGAGATTACGAGACCTTTTTAAATTTGGAGTTATCTGATAAAATATCATCCATTTTTTTCTATTTATTTAGAGTTATTAAGAACAATACCTCTACCCTTATCAGGTTTGGTAATAACTATGACTTTTCTTTTCTTAAAATCTTTGAGGATATCCAAGTCATTTCAAAGCAGAAAAAGCAAACAGATTTTGAATTTACACGAAAGATAGCGAAATTCCTGTGCAAGATGTCAGTGTTCAGCGCAAATCATGGAGTTTGCCGATGATAGGGAGGTCTTTTAATTCGCTCAACAACTTTTCAAAGGGATAAAATTGTCGATATGATCAAATTTAAAAGGCAGAAGTTTAGATTTTAATCCTATAGAAAGTATAAACGATTTCTCGCGGTTAATTGGTGATGTGAATTTTTTTTTACCCTATTGTCATCTGAGGAGAAGCAACTCCGAGATCATTTAAGTTTGATTAGCTTGCGGTTGTGAAGTTTGAGGATAATTTTAATAGCTTTCAGTAGTTTGAGCTATACGACGATAATGATAAAAAACAACTGCTCTAAAGTTTTGATTCACTTAAGGATACTCTGCATGAGTCTGTCGAGGGAAGAAAATTTAAAATTGATTTCATATTTTATAAGTTATTCAAGAATATATTTTGGTTAAAATAGAGGCTTTGGCAGTAAAGTTTCAAATAAGGAAAATTAGGAAAAAACACGGTTTCTACTCTAAATTTCTAAGAATTCAAAATCCTGTTGAGTCTTTTTTAGCTTACATGAAGTCTTATAAAGAGAACGGTAGAGCTTAATTCATTTCTGTCCACTAGGGCGTAGTCTCACAACCAATTTTAAGGCACATTTCAGGTTTTGTAGAGCAGACCATCATTAATTTGGAAATGAAGACGAAAAAACTTGAAAAAAGTGTAACACGCCCTTTTCGGGGAGGAGGGGCAAATTTTGCTTAAAAATTAACTTTTCCGTAGGATAAGGTTAGATGTATTCAGTTATTATAGTTCTCATCCCCGAAGTTAGATATGGGTAATTTTCGTACAGGAAGAAAATTCGCATTTTAACTACTAATGTATCTAAGGCTTAGGCAATTTCAGATTGAGGAATTCCTTTTTTGTAAACTACTTGGAGGACGCTATAAATTAATCGATGTTATAAGAACTTTTAATGAGTTAAGGATAGAATGAGCAAAGAGAATGATAATTATCGATGGCTTACCTTGAGGAAAAGACTAATAGTCTCCAAGGAGTTAGGATAATTTTTTATTCCAGAGAATATCGTTACTATCTGGAATAGTTTATTCCTCTTGTTTGTATTTTGGGTAGGCTATCAATAACTTTTACCTCTTTAATGGTAAATTTACTGAAAAAGACCTCTTGAACTGTGATTTGAACGATATATCAACGGACCTTTTGAGAGAACTGAGAGAACCTAGCTCCTCTTCAATGCCCGGGTGCTAACTCATGCCTCACGTGATATTTTATTTTAGTGAATAATGTAACACACCTGGTTAATATAAAAGTTTTCCCTAAGCAAATTATCATTCTCTCTAAAAAAAATAATGAATTATTCATATTAATATTAATGATTGAAATATATAAATTAATGAAAATGACACTGTAATCAAACATAAATTATTATATTTTCCCTCTCAACAGAAGTGCAATGAACCATTGCACAAAGAATAATGTGAAAAGAAGGTAAAGTGGAAAATAGTGATGAATTTAAAGAAAACTACATGCCAACTACTCCCTCAAGGTTTTGCACCATTCATGCATCTTTTGACCGCATGCTTTAGTAGCTAACCTTTTAGAACGAGTACTTAGTGAATTAACTGGTGGAGTATCATTAAAATTTCTTGAATTAATATCCTTAATATTAATTCTTTTAGCAACCTAACTTTGATTATATAGATTTTGATTTTAAATATTTAAAAATCTGTTGCAGAGTAACCGCACGGCAAATCGTCCTTAGTTGTGTCACGATCATCTACTACATCATCTTCGGTAACAATTTCCTCTCAGAATTGATCACTGACACCTGACGAGTCATTGGAAGCTTGTGACAGTGACAATTTCAGAGGATACAAATGATTTATAGAATGATTAACAATTTAACATCTCCTTTTTTATTTTAACCCTTTTAAGCTCATTGTCACATCCGACAACTAGTGGTTCTATTCTATCTATAGACCAGTATGGGCGTGGTTTATTTGGTAATTTAATTAAAATTACATCCTCCAATTTTATCCTATTCAACCAATTATTTTCATGAAGTTCTCTATAATGCTCTCTAATGTTTAATAGGTAATTTCTATGCTATAAATCTTTAAAATGAGAAAAAACTTGATGGCGAAGTTCAAGAGACTCAAGTAGTCCCTCTTTGGTCAGAGAATCTTCTTTCTATATACAATTATCATAAGATTGTCTTAATAATACAAAAGGATTTGTATTAAATTTTAAAGCGAAATTAGGAATAATGATTTCTAAGTCATTATCAGATGATCTGTATGTCAATTGCCTTAAATTAATAGCAGATTGAATATCTGCAATCACAATCAAAAGCTCAAAATAAGAAAGTCTTGCTCTTCTGATGTTTTTATATAAACAAGTCATAATAATACGGATGAGACGTTCCCAAGTGGAACCAACCCAAGCTGAGTAAAGCGGTATCTTAATGCGTTTGATATTAAGGTTTCTGAATCGTGTATTAAAATCATCTGTGACCATTGCCTGTTCTAATATATTTCCCCAGGCTATGAATGACCTATCATTATCACTATAGAGAGTGGATGGAACACCATACAAATTAAAAAACCGAAAGAATCTTCAGATAAAGATATATGTAGTCATACTCGTATCATGGACTAATTCAATGTAAACAGCTCTAAGATTTATACACGTAAAGGATAATAAATACAGTTTGATGTTCTTGCTAGTTGAATCATTTACCCAGAGATGACCAGTATAACCTATCCCTGTATGATTAAAGGGTTTAACAAAATTCACTCTATGATTCGGAAGATGAGTTATCTTAGGATATTTGAAAGACAGTAAATTGAATTTATGACAAATCAGGCAATGACGAAGTATTTTCTTGACACTTTCCTACGTGGAATCCAAAATCCTCCCATGCGAACAGCATTCAACGTTGATCGTATTCCAAGATGTTTACATCTGCGCTAGTAAGATTTCACAATTAATGTTGTGAGGTGGTAAATTTTGACCAGTAAAATTCGATTCACAATGTTGTAATCATACATAGCTGTTTCCCCAATTCTACCTTTGGATTTTATAATTTCCTTTCATCTAAAAATAAATTTTCTATCGACTAGTTCAGGCGCTTTCCTCTTAATTTGATTGATATTTTCCAAATATTCCAATTCCTGGTGAAATTTAGATTTCTGCATATATTGAATCTAAAAGATCTTTCCTGTTTCCATACGCTCTGAAATAATTTTCTGGCTCAATTTGATAAAATGAAAAATATATTTAGTTACACGAGAGTATATTTAGAGAAGAAAACTTATTGATATCCAAAATAGCTTCTTCTATGCTATCATTAACATTTAATATATTAGTCGCGTGATAAAACTTAACAAGTTGTTTAATTTCTTCTGATAGACAGCCTAATGAATTGAGAGCCATACTGGACCTTTAAACCATAATTCTTCCTTATTTTCAAATTCCTAAACGTTTAATCTTCTGATGAGCAAATCTGCATGATTATGTTCTGAATTAACAAATTCAAAGTTTATATTAGCTTGATCATTTTTTATGATAACTTTCTTGAAAACTCCAATATCTTTGATTCCGTCATAGTAAATACAGATTTTCTATTCACATTTTCACTCAGTACCCAGGATATTACTATCTGTGAGTCTACAGATATACATATATCTTTAAACTTTATGATAGGGATTAATTATTTTAAGTTTTGTGACAAAGTGCTTATATGTGACTAAAATAATTACAGTAATATCACAGAAAACTAATTTGATTATTTTTTCCTGGACACGTAACACTTAAGTGTTTATTGCTATTACAAAAATAACCAAGTTTTTACTTCTTTACATCTAGCCTTTCTAGGATTTAAAGTCTCATACTTGAAGCAATAAACCATAGAATGTTCCTGAACTACACAAATTTACAAAAAATTTCTGTTTCCTTGGCAAAGGTTACTGATGTTTAAAATTTTCTAAAGTAGATCACTTTAGGTGACTCTCCATTGATTTAAAATCAAGGCTGATCTATGTTGGCTAGATTTAAAATTATAGGAGAACTTGTTTGTTTTCCAATTAAATTCATTCTTAGGGTTAGCTGAAAATTTTGACTTTCAGGGGAAATTATACAACTATTAGAAGTCCTGAGTAGAGTTTTGATTATGTTATTTTAATGTTAAAAGAAATTACCACTGATTGATAATCAGAATTTAGTTTATGCACCAATTTTATTTTATAGGAAGGATGTAGCTTAGAAAATAATATATGACTGATAAGTTTGCAACCCGAAGAATCTTTCTCCAAAAGATCTTCATCATAAGTTCTAAGTTCATATTATAAAGCTCTATATTGTTTAAAAATTTCATCTAAAATATACTCAATATCCAAAAACTCCTTTTAAACATTTTAAATGCTATTTCATAAATGAGTAATAGTGTTGAATGCATATCAGAATGAAAGCTTCTTAGGTAAGTTAATTTCCCAGCATCTAATAAAGGCTCACAGGCATCGATAAAATCTGGAATTTTTTTTTTAATTCCTGAATTCAAATTTATCACATGGTTTACCACTAAATATTTTACATTTAAATTAAGGCATTTTAACTGATGAGGATTTATTCACATTAACTAATTAAGTAGGATTTTGGCCACTTTTTAAAGCTGTTGTTAACTTATCTGTTATACCTAGCCTATAGGCAACTTGACAGTCAATAATTAAATCATCCACTTCATCCATTTTAGCCAGAAATTTTAACATTTCTCCTTCCTATTAATATCTATAGACGCCATTATCACTACTTTATCAAATAAAGTTGTTTCAAGATATTATAACCCCTAATTAAGGTTTAGAAGTCGGTAGTCTAATCCCCCCTTCCACTATTTAAGGCAATGTATGCCCAGCCTCCTGTTTATTTCTTGAAAAGGTCTTTAAGAACAAATACGAAAGCGCTCGGAATCGTTTTTCCCTTTTGCTTTGTGGGTGTATCTGCAAAACTTTGACTCACGTGCACTTTGTGAGCTTTTTTTCATATATATATATATATATATATATATATATATATATATATATATATATATATATATATATGCTGTTGTTACGTTGTGGGGATAAGGATCATTGAGTCATACATTGGTTGAGGTCAATCACGGTGAGTGCGCAGAGGGCAAGCAACGATCTTTTGGCGAGTGTTTGTGGGTTACTTGCCTTTCTCCTGGTGTCCCCCATGCACTGCTTCGCTGCAGCAGTCGTTTTGTCTTGGTAAGTCTTCTCGCTGTTGGGAACAGCTGGAAGTCACTTTTCTCTGTCCTTAGCTATTTATTGCCACGTAACATGGTTGATCTTGAAGGTCTTTATTGAGGCTTAAATGTGCCCTTGAAGTGATTCTTTCGGCTCCCTTGTGAACGCTTGCCTTCTTTGATTTCGTCTAAGACCAGTGTTTTTGACAGCCAACATTATGGCATACGAATGCTAAGCACTATGGCTCTGTTGATAATCCTTATTTATGAAATTATTACCTTCTACTTACTGCCAAAGATGTTTCTAAGGTGAGCTGTATAATATTGGTTTAATTTTATTTCATGATGCTGGTATATTAAAAACGTTACATAAAGTGACTAGGCCTAAAGCCCGGTACACATTGAGCCTGGTACTAAAAGTGAGGTCTTTCCTGTTTCAAACGTTTTCCTGAGTTTTGCCAAAAGCAACGTTTGATTTAGCGAGTCAACTGGTTACCATTTTATCATTGACTACTTTTCTAGAGTTCGTGCTACCGAAATATCTGAATTTGTCTGCAACACAGTTGTTTCTCTTTCGCAGTGTTTTGGGGCTCAGCGTATGGCCCTCGTGTGTTTTTCTGGTCCATCCCCTCGGATTTCCTTGTGCAGATCATGAAAACAAACCTGTTACAAGCCTAAGAAATCTCATCGACAGAGTGTTGCATTTCAACTTTTGAAGCAGCATTGAGAGCACAGTCGACAACAAACAGGAATTCATTGATGTTCTGTTGTGACTTTGCTTTTAGCGTGGACATTTTAGGCTTAGGAATGAACAATTTTAGTGGTATCTGATACCAATGCCTTTGTCAGGATTCCCTCTAAAGGCATCCTTCGGCATAGCAGGTAACCTCAGAGTGAAGAGAGTAGGAGTAAGAACACAGCCCTGCTTCATTTGATTTTAGACAGTAAATGACTATGAGTTTTACCGTTTTCCTGGCCAACATGCTACCAGGCAGCTGTTTTACAAGGAAAATAGACTTTATGTGGCAACCATACTCTGCCATGATTCTCTAGGGTTCGTGTTTGTTGATAGGTTCGAAGGTTTTAGTAAGGTATATATATATGTCGAATACAAATGAGGCGTTAGAATCAAAGCAGTAGGACCATAGACCTCTTTTAGGGCAGTTCAATGTTCTTTATATCATTTCTGTCTGCATAGCTCTGAGTGGCATGGCCATTGTTATTTAGCCAGAATATTTGCACCTAGCGCAGCTGTAGCTGGATTGGGTAGCGTATCTTTGTTAGTTCATATGTTTTTACTATTGAATTTGGGTATCACTATATGTTTTGTAGGTATGACTTTTGTCCTCAACAACGGCATGATATTATTGCAGTTTTAATATAACCAATCGTTATGTTTTGTGATGGATGGCCCAGAATGCTTAGATTGCACGTGTAGAGTCCACAAACTCTAGTACTTTGGCGATGGTGGCATGGAGAAGGCAATGTTTAGCGAACCGTTTCAAGCCTCTTCCTCATGGTAGGTAGGTGAGCGTTGCAGCCCTAATTATGGCTGCTCACTCGCTAAGATGGTTGCCGGAAACCATTGCTGCTCCAGTCAGTGGAGAAGGACCCTAAGGTTTGGGCCACCTGTGGGCAAATTCGTGGCTATGACTGGCAGTGTGCACACATTTGTTGCCTCGTCGCTGAGGACATGATAAAATACGATGGTAGGATTGGATGTAGGATGATTGATTACTATCGCTGTGACTTAATTTAGAATATAGAGGAGTAGCTCAGTGTCTAACTCACTCTCTCATCCGAAACAATCTCTACCCAGTGGCAGTACCAGGGAGGGACAACTGAAGATATATAAGGATGCAGTGGATGATCAAGATACTCAAGTTACTCAGTCCAGTCCATTTTTTGCATATGTTTGCAGTCAAAACCCATATCACTAAGGCTTCTAAGCCCTCTTAGATACCCTTAAACTGGGTTAGTCTGCTATTTAAAGCTGTTTGCCAGTGGGTGAGCTCTGTTACATGAAAACAGCTGCTTGTGACCACAGATGAGAGCTAGATGTTTGGTGCGACCACCTATATATATATATATTTATATATAATATATGTATATATATATATATATATATATATATATATATATATATATATTTGTGTGCTTATACAGGGTGGCTACTGTATTCGTTCGAAAGATGACTGTGCTACGATTAGTTTTTAGATATATTCGTGAATTTTGGTCAGTTTGTCTTCATGACTTGCTTTTTCGATCGAAGTCGATGAAACGAGCTGTAGCCTCAATGAGAGGATCCGGTGATCTCGGTACCGTTCACAAGCATTCGGTACTATCTTCTGTTTTATGCACCTGGAGGCACTGGTAATCCTGGCCATCAGTTCGACCTTCGTGCTTCAGCAGGATTTGAAATTCACTCGTTCCACCGCGCCCCAGACCACAAAGTCGAGGGGTGGGGGGTTGCATTCAAGCATTTTGTAAGGCAAAATGAGAATTACTTTATGACTGACGAAATTCTCCAACAGCCAGGACTGGGTCTTGCATCTGGTCTGACAGGGCGCAGAGCTTTGCTGCTACATGTAAGGCCTCCCTGCTGATACCCGTTTGATCCATAGTTTCAAAACTTGCTCAGAACAAGAGAGCCTTATGGAAAAATTGTGGTATCATAACGTAAGATTAACTGCTAATGACACCAAAGACAATGATTGTCGCTTGAAAATTCCTCTGCATGACTGGCCACGTACCGGTACTTGTGTGTGGCAGCGACCCACCTGTCATTCATAGAGTTGATCTACTGGTCTAGGAAGAAATTATTTTTGTCGACAGAGATCTACACTATGATTAGCTCTAACAGATGATTTAATTCTTTGCTCAGCTTTTTGGTGTGTTAAGTCGCTTTTTATATATCGCCTTGCCATAAATTGCCCCTTCTTCATCCTGCTTGAAAAGTACCATATTTTCTTTTGCACTACGAGCCTAATGAGTTTTTCATTCAAATCATTCTCCCTTGCCATGACAGGATCTACTTTCTTGGAGAAGTTTTTTATGATGTCTTAGATTTCAGCGACAAATTCTGGAGTTTTAAAGGCGTTAGATAGTTGAACAGAGATTTTAGCTCTAACAGATGATTTAATTCTTTGCTCAGCTTTTTGGTGTGTTAAGTCGCTTTTTATATATCGCCTTGCCATAAATTGCCCCTTCTTCATCCTGCTTGAAAAGTACCATATTTTCTTTTGCACTACGAGCCTAATGAGTTTTTCATTCAAATCATTCTCCCTTGCCATGACAGGATCTACTTTCTTGGAGAAGTTTTTTATGATGTCTTAGATTTCAGCGACAAATTCTGGAGTTTTAAAGGCGTTAGATAGTTGAACAGAGATTTTCTCTCTGCTGTCACCTCGTATAGGAAATTTGAATCTTATAGCTCCTTTGTGACCGTTTCCACCACCATTCTGTTCAAGGTAAAGAGTTCTTAATTCTCTTTGTTTGTCCTTCGGGCACACAAATTGCCTTTGCCACAAATTGTAGTGTAAAATTTTCGTACTCAATCATTCTGCACAAAAATAAAGCGAAATGGATATTGAAATTAAGAATAAAATGACCCAAAACAAGAGATAAAAAAGCGTAAAATTAACAGTTGAAAAATCAAAACGATTACCGTCCCCACCTATGCATTTACATATATATATATATATATATATATATATATATATATATATATATATATATATATATATATATATATATGGAGGGGGGCTACTGCTTGTGAGGTGTGAAATAAATTTGTTGTGTGGCTTATTCACAGTAACTACCTTTCTATCTTCTTTTTCTTTTAGCCCAAGTGATTTACAGCTTATCTGCTAAAAATTAATCCAACTTCCTCCTTTTCTACACAGGTCGAGAGAACTTAAATCTTTCTACCATCACTATAATAACAATACCCAGGCAATGGCTCCGCTACTAAGATTAAAATTTAAAATCTAAAAAAAAGCAGCTATGGTTATATTTTTATACATTTTCTTCAATTATAATAATTTTAAAAAGGAACTTTAAACTAAAGTTCCCCCCTTTCAAAAATATAATATCATGTTTCTAAAATATAGTCATAGATAGAAGATATATACAAATAAATTTTTTTAAACTTCACCATTTATAATTCTTTGGGTTTTAAAAAAATCACAAAATTTCGATACTTATATTTATTTCTGAACTTCACCATTTTGTTTTTTATATTAAAAAAGAATTAGTAGGAATTACTTTGATAAAAAAACATAAGTCATAACCAAACTAAGATGAAATTAATATTCAAATACTCAAAAAATCCCCTTCTCAAATTATATAGATAGTGAAAAGTATGACCACTTGATAAATAGTTTAACATATTTTATAATTGCATTACATTATCAACCAGACGATTTCTCCCGGTTATGAATATTGAATTAAACTCAAGACACAGAAATGAAAAAAGTTTAGCTGGAAATTAAGCAGGAGCCTGAATGGTAATCTAATGGAAATTAGTCGATACTTTAATGACTACACGCGAGTATAGTCGGACACTGTAATGAGAAACATGTGGTAATGTATGGCTATCAAATGGTATTTTATAAAGTTCTAACTTCTGATAATTTTAAGTCAAAACCAGGAGGCTGGGTTAAAATCTCCGATAAATTGATGGGCGGGGCTTAGTGAGTCACGATTCATGATGCTGCTTGATGAACACTTCTGTCGAATTTTTATCGCTTTTTGCGTGTCCAAAGGGTATTAAGAAGTTCCTGTTCTGGCCCTTTTGCAGGCATCAATATTGTGGCCTTATATTATTGTAATTAAATGGGTCTTAAGAGCATGTTAGTTGCTTTTTGATCACTATTTTTATTACAACTCTTCTGTCTGCTTTCTCTTTATTACAATATTTAGTATTGCTTGTAGTAAAATTGTATTTTATTAAGGTAAAATCCAAAGGTTAACTGAAAGAAGGATTTTTTAAAATGATGATTGGAGTTCAGCGTGCCGATAATTTTTTATGTGTGCCATTTTTGGCACTCATGCCATGGGTTCCCAACCTCTGGTTTCGGGTCTTATATATATTAGTCATGCTTTGCAGGGGTTAATTGTCTTAGACGTATCCTCCTTAAGCGAGAAGTTTCGGTGATTATGTAGGTATAATGTGCAGGAAAGGCGTGTTAAAGAGTGCCAGCTGTCATATTTGACAAGGGCAAGGCAAGATTGCTACAAACACCCTGCCTTCTGATGAGGGAGAAAGAATGTGAAGACAAATTTGAAGAGAGATATAATCGTAGCGTTATGTGTGTGGAATGGCTGAAATCCTAAGTCACTTCAAATTGCCTAAGCAATTACTTTGAACCATAATGCGCATTTGAAACAAAAGGCATGACCAAACAGGACTCAAAGTGATATGTATCAAAATTCTTAAGGAGTAAATTGGAATGGTAAATGGATATATAATTTTAATCACGATATTACAATGTCACTAGGAAAAGATCAATAAATCCAACGCAGAAGCAAAAAAGGCTGGAAAACATTTAGAAAGGAACAGAAAAGTATTTAGCCAATGCATAATCTCAACTATACCTATTTAGTAGAAAATTGGAACCTAAACAAAAACTTGCATTAAAACTTAGAATAACAGAGATAGAATTAACTCATTATGATGGGGAAAAAAGGCGCAACAGAACATCAGAATTTAAATAGGTGAACAAACCGAATTCAGGTAATTGTAGAAGCTATAAGAAACCTGGAATAAAGCTGGATTAAGATTTCAAGAAGAAAGATAGGCAGGAAAATTAAAGATGAGAAAGAGTTCCTCTCAAGAGTAAAAAGAAAATGCTTAAAATAATTATATATATATATATATATATATATATATACTAGCAGAGATAACCGTAGTTGCCCAGGTAAAAATATCTTTACTTGATGATTAGTATTTTTTTTAGGTTGAAGGCCGAATCGAGAGAGGCACGCGCTCCCCCTATCATATAATATACTTAAAATGAGTAAACGTTCCAACGAGCGCGCCCGACAGTTTACGCTCACGTGTAACTGGCCGTTAGTTATAAGCAAACAACGTCGTAGCCGCAGAAACAGATCGAGCGTCTTATCTATAACACTATATTTAAAAAACGACGCTATTTGTGAAATTTTGAACGGGGGGGTGGGGAATAAAATGGGCAAAGAGTGGGGGGAGGGTTAGAACGGGATTTTATTCCTCTAAATTGACAAATAGACAGACACACAGACAGAGTTCATTATATATATATATATATATATATATATATATATATATATATATATATATATATATATATATATATATATATATATATATATATATATATATATATATATATATATATATATATATATATATATATATATATATATATATATATATATATATACTGAATATGTCTTTATTAGTTCATTTCTCAATGTTAATAATTTTAAAGCATTTTCCTAACCTCATCTTATTAGTATAAAAAAATATTTTAAATGAAAGAGTGGTTTAATATTTTTATTTCCCTTCGCGTTATTTGCATATGTGTATATTTTTGGGATGAGATTTTTATGATTTTTTCTATGCTTTTTCACTCATATTCTTTTAGTTTTTTATTAGATGTTGTAGAGATTTATCTCTATGCCTTTCTCCATTGTCTACTAGTTTTTAATTCACCTTTTTCAAAGAACTTTTCTCCTGACATTTAATTTATTTTTTCAATCTCCCTAATGCTATTAAAGACAATAATGACATTGAAGCACTTTTGAACCCATTATCCGCTTCTTGTCTACTGCTTCTCTCATATGTAGAAAATGGAAGGAAAAATTATTCCTTCTTATTGATTTTACTAATTTGTTAAATTTCCTTCTGTCTTCCTTTAAAATGAACTAAATATTGTTCTAAAGTAATTGTAAATCACTTTTCATTTGCTAAACTGCTAAAAGTGAACAGTACAATTTAGGGCAAGTTACTTAATAGAAGACAAAAAATTTCATTAATTTATCATACAATGTAGAAATTGGAGGCTGATATATATTTAAATATTTTTTTAGTTTAAGGTTGAAAAGCAATTCTAATATTCTTAGTTCCTTGATTTTGGGGTGTTACATAGTATCTTAAAGTTGTCAAGACTAATTTAATCTGCTAGAAGAGTCTCCTGGAGCTCCTCAAAATTCTTCACGATCGCCACACCTATAAGTGGGCAAACATCCATTTCTCTGAAAAGATTAATTTCTCGCGGCTCTTCGCACGACTAAATTTTAGATAAGTGAATAATAATATCTATGCGAATGCGGTTAGGTAAGGGCAATGGTAATAATTCCTTTAGTATTGGATTAAGGCATTCACTAATGTAAAATATAGGGGGAGGGGGGCGTAATCTGCGAGAATTTATAAAATTCTCGTTTTCTGTTCAAGTTTACGCAAACTCCTACAAATTGCATCTTTAGAATTTCTCTTTTTAGAGCAATGGGTGGTTTACAAATCGTAAGGGTAGCGATCCTGAAGAGGGTTGAGTTACTCCTAGGGACTTTTCTTGCTGATTAAGGAATTCTTAGCATTTCCATTATCTAACCCCATACATGTACATTAATGTTGACTGATTACATATATATATATATATATATATATATATATATATATATATATATATATATATATATATATATATAACGGGTGTTCCAATAACTAAGACCAATTATAAATGTAAGTTAAGTTTAAACGTCTAATGATTTTTTTCTTTTTCTTTCCGATTTAGTAATTTCAATCTTTGGCAATTTCAAAAATGGAAAGATTAATAATCGAACAACGTGTTTAAGTTATCAAAGCCTATTACGAAAATGGACGTTCAAACAGAAACGCCTTTTGGGCACTTCGCAATTTTTTTGGTCAACATAATCGACTAACCGAGGGTGGAATTGGAAAAATTGTTCGTACCTTCAAACAAACGGGATTGATTGCACATATGAAAACGCCAGTGTGTGCTCGTTTACGCCGTTCAGCTGAAAACATTGCTGCAGTGCGCGAGAATGTGGCAGAAGATCCAGACACCTCTATTCGTCATCGCGCGCAGGAATTGAACCTTTCCACAACAACGTTACATCGAATTTTGACAAAAGATTTGTCTCTACACTCTTACAAAATTCAATTGACACAAGAACTGAAGACTACTGACCATTTGAAGCGCCGTACATTTGTCAATTAGGTTCACGAGCAAAGACAAGCCGATGATGATTTTTCCTAAAAAAACATCTTTAATGATGAAGCTCATTTTCATCTTGGTGGATTCGTTAATAAGCAGAATTGTCGCATTTAAGCTGATGAAAATCCCAGGAAGATTGTGGAAAAGCCACTGCATCCACAAAAGGTGACTGTTTGGTGTGCATTTTTTGCTAGCGAAATCATTGGGCCGTATTTCTTCGAAAATGATGCCGGGAATTCTGTTACGGTGACAGGCGAGCGATACCATGCCATGATAACCATTTTTTTATGGCCTGAATTGAATTCTATGGATGTCGAAGATTTGTGGTTTCAACAGAACGGTGTCACATGCCACAAAACCAATGCAACAATGGCTTTATTAAATGAGAATTTCCTAGGTCGCATCATCTCTTGAAACAGCGAGGTCAATGGTGTGACTTGACACCTTTAAATTTCCTTATTTGGAGTCATCTCAAAAGTAAGGTCTTGCTAACAAGCCACAAACAATTCAACAGCTGAAAGATGAAATCATAAAGCATATTGGTGAGATCGAGGAGCAACTATGCAGAGACGTCATAAAAAATTTGACTATCGAGTGGAGGTGTGCCGCCGAATCCTTGGTGGACATTTAGGAGATATTATTTTCCACAAATAATTGCCATGGCGCAAATAATATGATCTAATAGTGAAATCAATCAATTTTCAACTATAACACTGTTGTATTTACTGCTAACTTCGATCTGTCCTAATGGAGCACCCATATATATATATATATATATATATATATATATATATATATATATAGAGAGAGAGAGAGAGAGAGAGAGAGAGAGAGAGAGAGAGAGAGAGAGAGAGAAAAAAAAAAAAGCACATACAACTTCTGCGGGTGGTAAAAACCACCACAGGGCTTTCGCGATATTTAATTTTCGCCTTTTCAAAAGGTTTTGAAGAGAGAAAGAAAGATGCAGAAACCTTGAATTGCAGACCATATTGCAATACAGTACAAGAGAAAGAGAAATTTGACGTAAATGAAAAATTAGACAAGAAGAAGGAGTTTTTAAAGGCAATTTCAAGGGACATTGGAAGAACACAAGGATCAAACCCATCAAAAGGCGGCCCAATAAAGGCAATCCATCCTGAGAAGTCAGAAATAGCACCAGAGGGAAAGAGTTTGAATAATCTTGGCTCTCGCACTGCTACGATTGGTTTAGTAAGTTTCAGCGTGCTCAAGTTGTTCTTCAAGATCAGGTTATAGTTTGTGGTTGCTGAGAAGTGAAGGAAGTGATTTACTGGGAAATGTTTGATAGCAATGAGTCTAGCGACATCCAATTATATAGTTAACAGCTGCAACAGATAGCAGATGCAATTGTGACGTCCTTTGCTCCTTTAATTCTTGTCTTCTTACAATGTCCATTTCTCTTGCCTTCAAAAAGTCCTCGTTTAATCTCATTGCTCATTCACGTCAAATTTTTCTTTCTCTCATATATATATATATATATATATATATATATATATATATATATATATATATATATATATATATATATATACATATATATATATATATATATATATATATATATATATATATATATATATATATATATTAGGTTGAAAACAAATGTCCCAAACAAAACCTTTAAGTTTATTTATTTATAGATTTATACAGGAAGTACGACTAGTTAATGTGTAGTGACCTAGTCTTACCTAGGCCTCGCTTGAAAGTGCAGTGTGAGCTAGAGCATAGGTAGATTAGTTCTCTACACTCTTTCAAGAAAAGCTTAGGACACTACAGAGTAATTAGTTTGAGACCTTATATGAGATTCCAAAATTACCCATCAAATGACTCTCGTGACAGCAACGTAGTCTTTTATGGTATGATTACAAGTCCGGCCTAAACGCTGCCCAAATCACAACGCTGTATCAAACAACCATATTTAGAACACACAATAAGTAGTCACATTGCCTACGATTGGTTTAAAAAGCTTTAACGTGACCAATTCGATCTCAAAAATAAACCAAGAAATGGTCAACCCTCACTTATTAACAATGACCGTTTGTGCACCTGTGTCAAAGCTAATCCACATCTGAAATCATGCGAGATGGCTGAAAAGTTTATCGTCAGCCATACAGCCATTTTGCATCATTTAGAGGGAATGGTCAATATAAGCAAACTAGGCGTATTGAGTCCACGTAAAATGAGCGACTTTGGCCGTTAACGCCGATTAGCAGAACGCATCACAATACTGTCCAAGAAAGGTCGTTTTGATTGGCTGAACAAAGTGTTTACTGCATATGAGAAATCGTGTCTACGCTCGAACAGCTGGACAGCCAAATGTGCAGCTGCTCAACTTCAGGTAAATGCCGACCGACATAAAGAAAAGCTCATAGTTTGTGGGAAGTGAAGGGAGTGACTTCCTGGAAAATGTTGGATAGCAATCAATCTATGGACGCTGAATTATACAGTCAACAGCTGTAACAGATACTAGATGCAATTTCGCAGAAACGACCAGAATTGACTAAAGGGATCTTTCTTCATTATAACGCCTCTTAGAAGAAGGTATGACAATATTTTTCAAGAAAGGTGGTTTTGATTGGCTGAACAAAGTGTTTAGTTCATATGAGATATTGTGTCTATGCTCGAACATAGTACGCAAAAGAAGCGAGACAGCCAAATGTGCAGCTTCACAACTTTAGACAAATGCCGACCGACATTAAATGAAGCTTATACTTTGTGTGGTGGGAAGTGAAGGGAGTGATTTACCCGAAAATGTTGGATAACAATCAATCTATGGACGCTTAATTATACAGTCAAGAGCTTTAACATTTACCAAATATAATTTCTTCGAAACGAACAGAATTGAGGGAAGTCATGTTTGTTCATTATGATGCCCGGCCACAAGTAGCTAATTATACCGTGAACAACTCCTGGAGCTTGGTAGGGAAGTTCTCCCTCACTCAGCGTACTCGCCAGACATGGCGCTAAACAGACTGCCATCTCTGCCAGGTCCTGCAGAAATTCTTGAAAAAGAAAGAGATCGTGAATGATGATGAAATGAATATTATAGTTGGAGAATTATTAGATTATAAACCAGTTGAATTTTGCAACAAAGACATCCTGGATCTATCTCAACGTTGGAGGCAAGTACTCCTAAGAAACGTTAATTACTTTGTTCATTGATATGTTTTTTTTTCTGCATTGTTTCGTTGTAAATCATTGTCAATAATTGTTATGCGAGAATTTTTTTGAAACCATATATATATATATATATATGATAAATAACATGCGCAAGGAAAATGAAAAAACGATTCCGAGCGCTTCCGTCTTTATTCTAAAAGACCTCTTTATGGAATAACCTAGGTCTTGACTTGACTTGACTTTGGTGTATAGAAAGAACAGAGAGGGACCGCTGAAATACGGCAGTCAGGTAGTCACAGAGGAGCGTTGCGGAAAATAATTAAGAAAGGGACAGCGAGAGTAGATAGGTCGGTGGCTATACCCCGAAGCGAGGTGTTGTTGTGAGGGTGTAGGTTATGTGGTATTGACCGGGCGAGGGTTGGGGGAAAGTTAGGAGGGGTAGGCTAACCGCTCATCCGGAAACACGTTATTCACGATGCCTATTGGTTTATGCGAAGAACGGTACGGGCGGCAGGTGTTCGTGGGCCGCGGGATATCGCGGCGCCATCGCGTACCTTCTCAGGTGTAGCGAGGTGTAAAGTGGGTCTGTGGTAAGTTTTCCGAGTTGTTTTGTAAGTCTGGTGTGAGCGTAAGTGTTGAGAGGAGTTAGTTTGTTGTTGTTGTGTAGTGCGTCCATTCTCGAGTACAGCGGCGAACGGCAAGCGCGCTTCAGAGCAGAGTTCTGAATGCGCTGAGCCTTTCGCTACCAAGTGTCTAGGTCAGAACAGACAATGTCTTAAATAGTAAGGAGTGGGGGGCAAAAACGGTTACCTGCATCAAAACCCTAACTAGGGGGTACAAATTGTTTAAACACTTTAATTTGAGATTTAATATAATTAGATATGATAGGATCTAGGCTAAACAATCCAGGGCTAATATTAAAATTTGGGAAAGTATTAATAGAGATACACTCCAAAATATTTCTCGAAATGTAGTTTGTACATTTAATAACAGGTTTAGCACTATTTTAATTTGCAATACATCTTAGCATCCTTCCGTCCACCAGCCCCTAATAATAGTCCCTCCCTATCTTAATCCTGTCACAGTTATAGAGTCTCAACCATTTGCATGTATATTTTTTATTTAGAGAAATCCTATTTCCTATAAATTTGTTCGTATGCATGTTAATGCAGCTTACTATATATATAAATATATATATATATATATATATATATATATATATAGCTCTGTATCTTATTCCCTAGACACAACTGTGTAACCTTAGAAAATGATATGTGTATATATCGAAACGCGTCATGCCAATAAAGAATTTCGTTTAGATTAGTGAACCAGTTTTCTGCCCTCGTGCGTCACAGGACTTTCAAATGGAATTGGGTGAACAAATGCATGGGTTAAGGTAAGCCAAAACCGGAACATAAGACAAATCAAGACACTCGAAAAGAAAGCAATTAACAATAAGTTAGCAGTCGTCTTCAATAAAACATGTTACGAAGAAAATTTACTGCCCAACTATGCGAATATATATATATATATATATATATATATATATATATATATATATATATATATATATATATATATATATATATATATATATGAGAAACTCGCAAAGTAGCGCGTGAGTGAGTAGAGCAATAAATGCAAAAAAATCCCACAGGCAAATGAAAGGTGGATTCCAAATACTTTCGAACTTGTTCAGTTCATTCTCAAGGAATAAAGAAAAGTTTTACCAAGGAGGTATATATATGAGAAACAATAGAGTAATTCTCCGCCCATGTACAACGAAATGGCACAAAATAGAAAAGTATTATCAATAACAGATATGAAGTATAAAACCAAATAGATAAGGTCTACTACCGGAAATTACAACTGTGAGAACAGAATGTAGACATTTAGGTCACTAAACTAAATACATACACACCTAATTGGTAATACATAAAAATAAACTAGAGAAACATGACTAAATTAATAAATCTAAGGGCTAAGATTTAAAAGGTACAATTAAATTATAAATAAGGCTCTTCATAACAGAGCCCAGTTTAAAGAGACTGGGAGATATATTAAAATTAGGCGAGGAATTAATGAATGAGCATTCAACACTATTTCTTTGAACAAAGTCATCAGATTCGTAAATAGATTTAGCCGAATATCAATTGATAGGGTGGGTGACTGTTTTCAGATAAATGGACAAAGTAAGCACTACTGCTTTCGCTCTTCCTAATATTGTATTTAGGAGGGGGTAAAGAAGTAGTGCTCTCTTTGTCCATTTATCTGAAAAGTCACAATATTAATTGGAATTCGCCTGTACATAAGCGTGGCATTATTCTGTTCTTTCTCATATATATACCAGCTTTGTAAAATTGCTCGTTATTTCTTGAAAATGGATTGAACGAGTTCGAATGTACTTGAAATCCGCCTTTCATTATTCTGTCTGATTTTTTCATATAAATATATATATATATATATACCTTTTCCATTATTATTATTATTATAGATTTTAAAATTTAAGCTATAAACGCCTCATCACCAATTCCGCCCTTTCATCACGGTAATTCTTTAAAAGCCTTCGGCTCGAGGTGTTTCAGGAATAAGGAACCGGAATTGGCCGATCGGAGGTAAGATGGGAGTTCGCAAGAATGGCGCTGAATTGGGCATACAAGAGGAACACTTTGCATAAGCCTGTCAAATCCTTTGTAATCAGCTTTAAGACAAATAATTAAGTGTCACAGAGTTTGACACGCGTCAACCTTCGGATTTTGAGTGCTAATTAATTCCTTAAGCTTGTGACAATGCCAAAATTTCCTTGGCAATATTGTGGTTTAAAGAATATGAAAATTTAGATAGATGAATTATTGAGAGGCGTTTTGGGTGGTTTGAGAGTTTGAAGTTATAATTGCTTTGATTTTCTGTTATATTAATGTTTTATTTTATTATTTCATATTGATTCCAAAATGTGATCGTAAATTGTACTCCAAGATTTTGATTTTTATATAAACTAATCTTTCATTAAAAGAGAAGGAATTATTCATCTCAATACTTTTCCGCTCTATATAGTCTTAATTGATTTGTCGGGACGATGACTGTGAATCTTAATTGAAGTCCTATTAACTTATTTACCCGCACGTACCCTCACGCAATAACTTAATTTAAGTATAGGACGCTTAGTAAGAGCATAAACAAAATAATAGCTCAAACTATTCCAGAATAACGAAAATATTGTGGCTTTACTTCTGGCTCAAAACCATCTTCCATTCTGATAAATCGCATCTAAATATTTAGGATGCCAAGATCTGATCTTTTGAACTTGTTTGGAATTTAAGACCGTTATGAAAGCTCAGGATTTAACACGTGGTTTGAGGTTTCGTGGAAAACAACAGCATCTTATAAATTATATTTGGACTAAGTAATGATACAATAATATGGGATACTGGGATAGGAGAAAATACAATTCTTCTGAACCTTCCAAACCAGTTATGTATTCTTGGAAATATCTTCCATAGGGTATAATGAGAACAAATAATAGTCGCACAATAATAAATTTTCATCGTTATTCTTTTGGGTAAATCTAGGATTACATACATTAATACATCGTCTTTGTTACATCATCATGAACTATACATTTATCTTTTATTTGCAGTAACCCTCCTCCTCATTATCAACAAAACCAAACGTTTTCTCAAAAGAGGAGATCGTAGCGCTGTGCTCATTTTTGTAGGCCCTTTGCTCAAAAGCCCCTTTCTGAAGGTCAGAATGACATCTCCTTTACAAGATCTTTAAAATATGCAATGAAAATGATTGGCTTTCAAAACTAGACTACTCTTTTAAATGTTGATTATTGCTGCTAAGTGATATAATGCTTTAGATGATCTTCTCCAAAATATAAAAAGTAAGGATATTGTAGAGTAGAAAGAGGCTTTCTAGTTGTTATTATCGGAAAAATATATTTGTAAAAATCTAGCAATCAGTCAGTTATAGTTTTGGGCACTAGTTGTTTTATATACACTAATAGAGATATTGTACTTTATATGTTTCTCTCTTTTTTTGCAAGGTGCAAATGAATTGTTATGTTTATTTTATTTCCTCACCTCTGTATATTTTAGATCCTAAAATTTAATGTCCATTCTCTGTCCCTGAAACTAGAGATGAGGTTTTAGTGAGCACATCCGCTATTGTCACTTTTTACTATTATAAAGTTTGGTTTACCTTCATAAAAAAATAAATAATGCTTATTTTTTCAATCTAAGGTTCTTCCATGCTACCCTATGCGGTTAGTATAGTTCTTTCATGCTACCCTGTGTGGTTAGTATAGCAATTGGTAGCCACCTTGTCACTCTATCGAGCACGCATGGGGGACGCTCTTCATCTACGTCAATAGACCGATCTAACACCCCCAAAAGATCTTTTTCAATTGTCTTTTCAACCCCCCGATCCTTTTCACCCCCATGGAGGCAGGTTATATCTTACAATAATAAGGTAAACTTTAATTTAAGCAGTTATGGTATGCGGTTTATCGGATGCAGTCACTTGCTTGGCGTAGAGGAAGGGGGTCCTCCATGTTTGCCCAATACAGTGCGAAGGCGGCTTCTCATTTATATGCTAACAACATTACATCACTGCAAAAATCATTGTTTACTTTACTATGGTACTGTATCTTTGGTATCCTCAAATCGCCAAATTTGTTTTCAGGGAACAGTCAAAACAAACGCTGTTTCTACTCCATCCTTGGATTGATATTGAGTAAATCATATCCCGTTATCTCTGTTATGATAATCCGAACTGGATTTTTCTAAAGCTTTACTTCAGAATTTAGATACTTGGACCTCTCTATGACTCAGAAGCTTAGTAAAACATTTTTTTTTTTAAGAGCTCATCGGGTGACTCCCTACATTGGCAAAGCTTAGTGAAACAATAAATTCGAGAAGTTTGTAAATGTAATGTAATTTAGTGTTATAAATTAATAGACAGCTTATGCAAATCTTGCGAAGGATGAAAATGGCCAAGTCTAGGTAAGATGATCCTTCTACTAATCCACCAAATGGCATGTCTAAAAAGGAAAGATTAAGCTTCTACATCAGTACTCAACAAAACAAAAAAAATCATATCAAGGAAAAAGAATTTCCTTCTATAAATCTATGAAGAAACCGAAATTGAAATGAAATAGAAAAATTGATGCAAATAGGCTGAACAAAAATGGCTAGATAAGAAAAGTGCTAAATAACTAATGTACCTCATCGTAAACTCAAAAGATTTCAAAATTTGGATGGTGTGCAAATAAATTTCGTATCTGAAACGAAATAAAGAAGAGCAATGGGAAAACAGCAGTATATGTATGGTGATAGGGAGGATAAGAAGAAGGTGGAACAAAAATTAAGTTGAAATTACGAGTTTATAAAGATTAACAAACCCAGTAGAATTATTAAACAGCCATGAACAATTAAGATAACTCGGCGTGACGAACAAACACAAGGATTTTCTTGAGGCAACGTAGAGCATAAAAGACAAGTGGAGCGATGTCTGGGTGAAAATTATGCTAGCTAGTTCAAAATTTACATTACCGTGAGGACGGTGATGAAAATCAAGCCTCGATTCCAAAGGTTCTTAGCACAGCTGTGGCGAGACAACTTTCGACGGAACTATCCACTAAAATCTCGTGGCTGCTAATCTCTTTCACGGATGGGATCGAGATAAATTCCTTAAATAGTGGAGTATAAAAACGTTAAATATCAGTCTCACAGCACCCTCACATATAATAGCACTTACGCAATACACCGTACTCATACTTCCTATGGTCTCAGTCCAATGCCCATTTTCGAAAATGTTTCACGTTACCGCCAGGGGAATTTTGCAACGCTTTAATGGATTCAGGTGAAACACTTGCCTCCAGCACCGTCGTCACCATCTAGCTACTAGGTTTAAGGCGGCAGATAATGGTGGCATATTAACAATATCTATGAGGTATTTTCATTGCTTTTTGTAGTTCTCCAATGCTACTCATATGAGCGCATTGGAATCTACGTCTGTTACCGTCTCTTCTGCTTTTGCCGTAGTCTATGGATTCCGAAGGAGGGCTATTGTCCCACCCACCGTATGAAGATCTCCATTGGTTTTAATAAGTATCTGCACCAAGCTCTCATTCACCATTTACCACAAGATATAAAAAAAACTAGACATACCTTTAAGTATAGAGTACACGCAATTTACTGAAAGATAAGAATTGTGAGAATATGTTTCTTTCGTATAGGCCAGCAGCTCGAAAGATGCCGCAAAATACACCTCTTTTATATCTATGCTCTTAACTTTAGTTCAATTGCATTAATCCGTTATGAAGGGCTCGGTTTCTCTTAAATAATGTTTAATTGCTGAAATTTACTGTCGGATTAAGCTTGCAATTGCCATCGTTATAGAATATATTTCGTCTTAAAATCAACTGCCAAAAGTTCCTGTTTTTATAAATATTCCTTGACAAGAGCCAGAAATTCCACAAAATTGTCAATCTTTTATGAAAAAATTAATTATTCTAAACAGGTAAACAAATACCGGTAGAAAAGATAATCTAAGAATGAATTGAAGTTCTAATTTTGTGTCTGTACTCTTGGTACGAACAGACCACCTGAGGATTTCTAATATGCTATACTACCCACAATATTTATGGTTGATTTTTTGTGAAATTTTAACAGCCGATCTGGCGTCTCCATACTTGAGCATAAGTCGCCGTACTCACGATAGCCTAATACTAGCCTACATTGAAAATAAATAACAATATGTAAATAACATAGCGACGATAAAAAATTACAAAGGCTAAAAATAACAAAAGAAAGCAAAGCAAAATGGCAACAAGAAGGAAGCGGGCTCCGGCGTAGAGGGTAGGCCCGCCTTCCCCTCGCAAAGGATCATGCGACCTGAAACAAACAGTCAAATTAGGTGGAAGAGGCCAATCTCCTCCAAAGGGTAATATAGTCCGCAAGTCTGTACCACGAACCAGTTCCAAGTACAATGGACAAGCAGTAGTGACCCCGCTCCTCCCGATATGGGACAGGTAAAGTGCGCGGAGATCACCAAGACTGGGACATTCAGCAAAGAATGTGCCGAACAGTATGAGGGGCAACGCAGTCGTTACAATAAGGCGCAAGCAAGCGCTCCATCAAAGGGCGGTGCGCCCCGCGAGTGTGGCCAATTCGGAGATGACAGAAAGCAACCTGAAGCCGTGGCGGCATTAGAGGGGGAGGTCCATGGGAACAGTCGAGGCGCATTGGCACCCAACTTTTAGTTCCCCTGGAACAAATTCCGTCTTCTTTGTCAAGCAGCCCGGAAAGTTGTCATATTCATTCCATGTAATCAGTGTGAGCAAGAGCAAAACGCTAAATTAGTCGTTCAGTCTTGGCAGATTCTTTGGCGCCCTCATCGGCGCGCTCATAAGATAATCTCGATATCCACCCGGCTCGCCTAAACCGTGGCGTAACGGATATCGCGAAGGAGGGTATGCAGGGTTTCCAATACCCAGAGAGCACTCAGACCGCTTAGCCAGTCGCTATAAATCACAATCCGGTCTCTCAATGGAGCACGTCTCGTTATCTCCCTTACCTTGTGGTGTATTGCAACCAGCTCGGCCGTAAAGACAGTTGCAGCGCATGGCAGAGCCCTGCTGACTCTAAACAGGTACGATACGGCGTGGAAACCGACCCCTCTTGGGACTTGGAGCCATCCGTATGCCTTTGCACGGTTCCAACGTGCCGCGAAGTGTTCTCCCCAAAGGCCAAATACAATACTCCCGGTGCTGCAGAAGCTTTGGGAGCAAAGGTGTTGCCACAAATAGTCAAAGGTGGTAACATCCAGGGTGACGTCCTGGCCAGAACCAGTGGCGCCACCGGCCAGAGTATTATAGCGAAATATCGAAGGAGTTTCCTAGCCCTAAACCCAAAGGGCTAAGTGTATGAGGGGTGTTTCTCGGCGGCATAGGCACCGTCGAAATCAGCTACGGATGTAGTGAGAGCAGTTCGCAAATTAGGGAGGCGCCAGGCTCGCGCGTATAGGTATATAATATGCAGTGCACAGCGCATAGCGAGTGGGCTCTCAATGGGGGACGTGCTGAAGGCACCGGTCGCCAGGCGAAAGCCCGTGTTGTAGATCAGGTCCACCATCCGCAATACACGCTCGGCTGCGGATGCATAAAACTCGCATCAGTATTTAAGCTTCGAACGAACAGAGGATCGCTAAAATGTAAGGAGTTGAACGTCACGGAACGAAGAACCTACATGTGCTTATAGCGCATGTAGGCATAACGCATCTTTTTGAGGGCGGTCTCACACTCGCCTGACTATCAAGGAAGAGGTCGGCCTGTAAAACGGCTCGACTTTCTAGGAATAGTATTTAGGCTCATGGTAATGAGGTTGCCGGAGAACAAAACGGCCTCATCTACCGACCTAAACTCTTCGACTGAGACAGAGAAATCAGTCATTTCCTGAAATGAGGACCACTGCGTACGCATCAATTACTACCGGCTGTCAGGTGGCAGCGGCCAGGAAAAAGATATTTGAATGGAAAAGTGATCATTGCCATGGAGGCTATCGACTATTTTCCACCCCAAATCAGGCTGTGCATCCAAAGATCAGGAACATAGCTAAGGAAAATGAGGCAGTTCTCGGGCAGTGATCCCTAAACACATCCACATTTAGGACACCTATCTCCAGCTCGTCGATCAGGTAGGCAAGGACCTGACCCCTAGGAGTGATCCTGAGGTCTCACCAGAGGGGTTGTCTACCGTTCAAATCCCCGAGCAATAGAAAGGTCCTCGGAAACCGTGCTACGACGCGGTGGAAGTCCCACGCGTTTGAAGTCGGCTGAAGGTGGAATGTACGCAGAAATAACACTATACCTCCTATCCAGTGTCAGTTGCACATCTACTGCCTGAAAGTAGGTATCTAAAACAAAGATAAGAATAGAGACATCATGCTGGGTGTAAATGGGGCTTCTTCCTGCCCGGCCCCCATCACGTGGTGGCGGGGTCGCAAAACTCATATACCTCGGAAGAATGAGCAGCGGGCAAGCGCCTAGCATGGTCTCCTGCAAAAAGATAGCTAAGTGAAAACGGGAAGAGGCGAGCTTGCGAAGCTCCTCCCAGTTGGCTCAGGGTCGAGGCAATTTCATTAAAGAAATATGCCCTCCATGCCTATTTCTTGGTCCGCCAACTCTAATGTGATGTCATTTATAGACTAGTTCACCAGTTCCTTCGCTTAAACTACTGCTTTCATAAAGTTCATGGTAGAGTGCGGCGTGACACGCCCTGGCGCCTCGGCTGCCAGTGAGTGTCACCCGAAGGCTCCACTCCGAGAAATTGGTCACTTTCGGCTTTCTACCAATCAGGCTAGTTAGTGATTTTCTCAGATGGAGCATGTTGCCCTCGACCGACATGCTGCCATCATTGGAGCGAATAACTAGAAAGAGTTAAGGGCCATTGGGCGTGAAAACACCAGGTGACCTCTGAATAAGGCGCGCCGACGTAATCGACGCCCCGCTATGCGCAATTGCTATTTTGGTCTCAGTCAGGGACTCCTCACCCAGGTAAGCAACGGGAGCGGACGTGTCGATCTTGGCTTGGTCGTTTACCGAAACGGTAGCGGACCATGGAGCAATTAGTCTTTTTTGTCTTACGATTTCTTTTCTTTTTAGGAGAGGAGGTTTGGGAATGAACCTGCTTCTCTCCTACACCGGAAAGAGCCCCTAGTCCAGATCAACCGGGTGCTGCAAGATCTTTCTTCACTGAAATGGATGTCTTGGCTATCACGTGAGAACCCTCCTCTTCTTGTGGATCCTCGGGGAACCGAGCCGTGTCAGGAGACTCAAGACTCAAGATCTGTGCTTGGAACCATCCCGGGTTCGATCCCATGTAAGATCCTATCATCTAGAGCTGGGCCACATCATGGCCCATGTCCATCTCACGAGGGTTCCATGCCCCCTTCCCTCCAAGACATCACGAGTGCAGAACGTTGGTAGGCTAAGGACCGACGGGCCCTTCCATCCCTTTCCCTCTTGAGGGGATTGGCTATCGAGTCACTCCTAGCGGTAGCAGTCAATAGTTGCAATCCTGCGTACTTTCTTGGCAGTCTCCTGTGAACGAAAAGCAGGGGCTGCGGCTGGAAATGGGCATGTTGACTCTGGTATTTTTACGGGGCATAAACGCTAATCACCCAACGTAGTAGCCCGCTCTGAAAGGGGTGAACACCGGGACAGCAAACCAGCTGCCGTAATTTGAGACCACTACTTCCACCCAGTGGCAATGGCAGTCCTTCGGCATGGCCGATTCACCTTGGGCCTGGCGTAAAATTGATAGACTGTGAGAGGAGAGAAATGGTATTTGTGGAAGGTTTGTGTGGGGATGAACCAGGTCGTTAAAAACCCACAACCCCGAAATAGAGCTCAGGGTGAGGGGGAGTTCTCCTCCCCCCGCCTTCAACTCCGAACTAGGATGGTTGTGAAATTAATGGCCGGCCAGAGAATGTTGTCGCAGAGGTTGTATGGAAAGTGAAAAAACAGTGTAAGAAGACATGGTGTCAGAAAGTCAGAAAGAAGTAGAAGAGGCTAAGCGGGGCCGGACGGGGCGATGAGTCTCTTCAGCATCACGGCCAGGAAAGCAAATCGCCGTACCCCTTACGGGGTATTTAGGGTTGAAGAGGGATGGTAAGTTATTCTTTTTATAACCATATTTAATTATTCATCTTCTATGTTTATATCACCATTCTCATTGATATTTGTTCTTTCATTTATTTTCATTATGTTTTGCCTTTTTTAACAAATGCCTGGTAGGGTACTAATGATGAAAGACAAAAGGAAAAAATGCTCTTATGGTAGAGATGTAAAGGGATGAAGAAGCAAAAATGATGGATGCAGCAATTTTACGGACAGGAAACCCACAAGAAAAGGCTAACAGATAATAGAGCTAGAAAGAGATACATTACAGCCTAGCCAGATATTCTATCAGCTGGATGAATGTGCATTGATAAAGTATTGCATATTTACCCAGTATTTTAAAACTACTGTTACATGGGCTGCAACGCTCTCAACAAAGGACACTGATAGTTCTGATGGAGTTAGACAGATTTTATTCTTTTAACATATAAATACATGTTTGATTTGTAATGTTAATCAATGTGGCTTCTCTCGGCGGAAAGCACGCGCCTTAGGCGAGATATTAATGCCGTACACATGCTGGCACAAACCTGGTTGACAGGTGATTTCAGCTTGTCCATGGTGCTGTGGCGCTCTTTGTAGGCTTTGCCAGCACCATGCACCCACACAATACATATAGTCGAAGATATTGAGGTCGGCGACTGCGGTAGCAAGAATTCCTTCAACCATAAGTTCGGTGGGATCTTGGACGAAGCTTCTCACACGATCCTTCTGCATTTTGATGAGTGGCTCAACTGCAAATGTTTTTTCACCAGAAAAAAATGAGAATTTGGTTGCCTTGACTCTTCAAGTAGTTCAAAAGGCGAGGAAAGTGCTTCCGAAGTTGTTCTCACATACGATTAATGAGCTGAAGCCTTTTCACGCACCATAGGCTCTTGCCACCATTCCCTTTGACGGTTCTGGACACCGTTAACACCGAGATGTTGTTCCTCTTCACGAGGTAGTTATTTCTAGCTTCGGAGCAATTCGAAGCCATTTCTCACAGCTAAACGGCTGACAACATGTGGTCTGCCTCAACTAGGTCTATCTTTAAAGACTTTTCCGTTCTTTAACCTCTACCTGACTCTCTAGACGGTCCTCCGGCTGACGTTGAGCCCCTTGGCGATGTCGCAATATGGCCCGCGCGCAGGAGAGCAGAAATATTGATTCTTTTCACTTCCATCTTAATACACCTGCACACAATAGAGAAGAAGTTTTATTGACAGGTATTGAAAAAGTAGTACTTTCAAGTTTGTTTGACGGAACTCGGTATTTTAACCGTAAAAAAATAAGTCACATTAAGCAATAGACTACCAAACGAAGGACAGGTTACTCCAATGGTTACGATCCATCTAGAGGAAAATGCCGTACCTTAGATCCATGTCTGACCTCTTTCTTTGATTATAACATCTAAAATAATGATTTTCTTTACTAAATTGAGCCTCTTTGGCGCTTTTATTAATTATATTCTGGAATAACGTAAGATTTTCTTTGTACTCTTGCTTTTTAGATCTCCCCATATCTTTAAATTTAATGTATACAGGGTGACCCCCCCCCCCCCCAAAACGGGCCTGCACACACTTTTTGTGATATATCGCTATTCTCATTACTTTGCAGGACCTTACAGAAGCAACGCCTGTGAACACAACTAAATCTAAAGAATATACTTATTCAAACATTACTACAAGACAGACTCGTTGAAGAAAGTGCAGGACACTTTCGTGCATCAGTTCGAATGCGAAAAAGCCCCCTCTCAGTTTAGAAGTCAGGACTGGGCAAACCACTTCGAGAACTATGGGACATTGAAGAACCTCAATGCAGCTAGTGTCAACCGTCCAAGCCATTCAGGACGCCCCAGGTAGCGTACAGCTGAGCTCTTCGAGAGCGTGAGAAGGTCACTTCAGTCAAAAACGCTCTGTGCGCAAGCGAATTCAGTCCCTCGGTATATCCTTTGAGACTTGTAAGAGAGTGCTAGTAATGGATGTCAAGGCCTACCCATACAGAATACAGACGAAGCAGACTCTTCTAGCTTTAGACAAGGAGCAGAGAAAGCCTATGGCAGTCAAGCTATTTGAGAAGATTCAGGAGACCCTAACTTTCCTTAACCTCCTTTGAACCTCAGATGAAGCTCACTTTCATCTTGAAGGAAAGGTAAACTCCAAGAGAAATATCTTTTGGGGGACCTCCAGGCCAAATGAGGTAGCCACCAAGCCCCTACATTCCTATAAAGGCAGGGTATGGACTGCAATCTCAGCCAGAGGCATCATCGGACCATTTTTCTTCGAGGAATCTGACGCGACAGTGACAGTCACCAAGAAGCTGTATGTTGACGTCCTCAAAACTTTCAAAAGGGAGCTGCAGACCCTGTTCTCCAGCAAGATGGATCAAGCTCTCACACCTTAATCTGTCCCGAGATTGGGTGAAAGAGAACTTTGGTGACCGTGTGATCAGTCTCAAGACTGATTTTGAGTTGGTACCTCACAGCCCAGACCTTAGTCCCCAGATTTCTTTCTCTGGGGCTACCTTAAAGAGAGAGTGTACGCCGGGAGACCCAGAACTAACACGGAACTCAAGGACCATATCAGGAAGGAGATCAGAGCCATTAGTTGGTCGGTTTGTAAGGACGTCATGGACAACTTTGTGTTGCGCCTCAAGAAATGCAGAGCTTAATGGAGGTCATCTCGAACATGTCCTCTAGATAAAGATATTTTTAAACACAGTAAACTAGTTATCACCAAATTTTAATTCAATCCTTGCAGATAATTAAGAAATGAAGCCTATCGAAAGTTGAGGGCCGTTTTTCAGGGGGCACCCTGTATAAATCAAACCTCTGATACATGCATATATACATTCATTACCTATCAAATTTCAATGTAAAACGGAGTGTATTTTATTGTTTTCTTGTGAGAGCTTAAAGCACCAACTAAATATTTTTTACAAAAAAACTCAGAAGAGTATAATGTAAGATTGAAATTGAGTTACCATAGGTAGTTTGTTGCGGATTTTATCATTTTTGCTTTGAAATCATTTTTCGCTCTAATCCTGAAATCTCCTGTGTAAGAAAATTATGTTTATCTTTGTCGTACTACTTTGTGCATCTACTGATCCACCTTCTTAAGTTATACATCAAGATTATTATATGAAAATGAGATATATAAGATCAATATTGGAAACGCAATAAACTTTTGCATATAAATTTGGCTCAATTTTAACTAAAACTCTCTACCCTTTTTTAATCTTCCATTCCTGCACCCCTTTGTAATTTCCTATTTGACCTGTTTCTGTTAAATGGGGTCCTTGTTCCATTTATTCTCTCGTATTCTTCCTTGTCTTCCCCTTAAAGTCTTTACTTATATTCTCTATTTTTAGATTTCTCATTTATTTTTATTATAAATCATTAAATATATAACCACAATCATTCCGCATGCACATCCATACAGATGCAAATATTTACGCACGCATCTGGTGCGTATATAGGAATTTCTATGCATAATAGTGTACCCAAATTTAAAAATTATGCAACCTCACTTTGTCGCCTTTCAAAACCCAATTTATCAAAGTCGGATTTGAATGTCTTCGTGCTCAGAGAAGGCACTAAGGGATCGACTGGTGCAGTGAGTAAATAAATGCTTTTCACTCTCCTCCGACTCACTGTACACGTACACTAAATTTCCAATTCATCTCCAATAAATGGACAAGCACGTGTGCTAAATGAACATTTACTTTAAAACATCGGTTGTATGCATAACGAGTGATTTTGATCAGTTGAGTTTCTAGAAATGTTGACGAATGGTTGGTGATGTAAATAGTTCGATGGATGAGGCGTCGTAATTGTTTTGGCCAGAGGTGTTTGTGCATGTTCATTAGAAAATAGTTATCGAGAAAGATACATTTCTCTGAAGATGAAAGAAGAAATAGTAAATCAATATGCATTTTAAGAACGAACTTTAAATAGTAAAAAATCGCAATCGTAAATTTCACACGTGCATACATATGAGATTGATTATGTGTGCAGTTCTATCAAGATAGGAAAATATAAAAATGACTTCTTTTTTCTTTATGTCTTGAAATGAGCTAGAATAAATTGTTTTATATGTATTAAAATATTATATTTATATTTCTTATTTAACGGTTATGCAGTGTACATTGAAGAAGTTGAAATGGATTGGAGAGAGAGCTCATGCTAGCCGAGTGGTTACGGTGTTGGCCTCCCAACGTTGCGGTGCCGGGTTCGATTCCGAATCCTGGCATGAGCGGATGCAAACGTCAGCGCACGTAGAGATCTGGCTACCAATTGGTGGACGCGCTCACCCCGTTTTCGGGTAAGTAGATCTTACACCTATCACCTCACACATAGCCAATCACAACACTGCTTTTTTTCCTCTCGCGCCTTCACAGCACAATACACACACACATACACACACACTCTCTGTTTCAAGGAATCCTGCCGATGGGTATCTATATCCACGTACCTCTGATGCGGAACAGCTCCCTCTTCCCCGAAGGGACGAAGGCTTCCACCTGAAGTCTGTTTAGTGTCAAAAACATAAGACTTCCTGGCACCTCTGCCCATATTCCCAAAAGAGGACCGGCTCCTGGAGCCCTCGGGCCGACCAACGATTGCCATACTGACCTTAAATAAAATTTAATTATTCGGTCGGTGATCCTCCCAGTATCATGGAAGGATTGGCGCTGACTAACTAAACATGGATTAGAGAGAACAATTTCCATATATTTGTACTAAGAGTAAAGTTCATCAGGATATATCAGATTGAAATGAAAGTAATGTCCGATATACTAGAATAAACTTTGAGATGGTATTTATTAAAGTAGTGCCGTATGTTTTCGTTTAGGAAAGCTACAATGTCTAAGATCACATTAGACATATTTTACTCTATGTGATTAATAAAGAGGTCAATTCATTTACAACGGCAAAATCAGTTCAGAACGATAATGGCGACGATGACGATGCAGTAAACGAAAGAAGTTGTAGGAGGTGGTTTTCCCGTTTCCGAAGTGGGGATTTCAGTCTAATAGACGGGCCAAAAGAGGGTCGTCAAAAGGAACTTGATTTCAAAGATTTCGAAGCTGTTGTCACAGCAAAAACTGCTACAACTTTAAGGGACTCTCAGAACAATTTAGTGCAACCCTCACAACTGTCATGTGCCAACTGAAAATGATTGGAATGGTTCCTGTGATTTAAAAATGGTTCCCGCACGAACAGACCACGGCGAATCTGCAACAGCGTGTTGCCTGCTGTGAGTCATTGTTTACACGCCCCCTTTTAGCCCCATTCCACTCTGGGGGAGGCCTCTTATCAGTAATGAGAAGCGGATCCTTTATAATAACGTTAAACGCCGCCTTTCATGGATCAGTCGAGAAAGCAGAATTTCTCAACAACGTAGCCGAGAACTTAAGCCAAATGAGATCATGTTGAAAATATGGTGAGATATTGAAGGAATTTTTCATTACGAACTAATAGATAATAATTAAACAATTTATGCTAATCTCATCTGCCTTCAACTTCGTCTCTTTAATGCTGCTTTGGGCCAAAGGCGACCATCCTTAGTCAACAGAAGGGGTTTCATCCTCCATTACGATAATGCCCATCCTTCACGACTCAAATGACCAAAGATCTCTTAGAGGAGCTCGGTTGAAAAATATTGCTTCATTTTCCTTATACTTCTGACCTTGCTCCGTTCTGGTTACCAGTTATTTAGGGGATTACATAACTACTTGGAAGGTTTAAAGTTGACATCAAGAGAAAAGGTTGAAAACGAATTGAATTTTTATTTTGCATCAAAACTTAAGGAATTTTACAAGCATGGCATTTATAAGTTTGTTGAGGGATTAACTGAGCGTCTAAAAAGCAATGAAAGTTATGTTTATAATCAAATATGGTGAAACTTGTAAGAAGACCTAAGCAGAGTTCTTTGTAGTAAAAACAGTACTAATGGTGTTTTTAGGCATTCTAATCATCATTTACGGCTTCGGTTAGGCGCGGAAAGCATATTTTTAATATACTAGCACTCTAAGTACGATTCTATTTGCAGCGATACTATCTTAAAAATAACTGCTTTCCGCGCGAAAACGAAGCCGTAAAGGATGACTAAAATGCCGACAAACATCATTAGTACTGTTTTTACGTACTTAATATTTATGTATAGATTATTCATATATGCGTTTGGTTACTGGAAGCCATTATCCAGCCGCGCACTGGGTTGTCATTATGGGGGACAGAGCTCGCTTCGCTCGTGCCTTAACAAGTCCTAGACAATTTGAAAGCTTAGCAAAACTAACAACGCAAAATAAACATGGCAAAACTTACTATTTAGTGCTGGAGAGATCTGGGATTAGAAGAAGTTATATATATTTTCCGATGCTAATAGGAATTGATGAAGGTGTCTGTTCATGTCGGGAAATCGAACCATGAAGACCTATTGTAATCAAGCAGCGCTTTTTTGCCACACCTGTGGCAACGCTTCACTCTTAAAATGAGCCCATGATCGATACAAAAGTCTATTAAATTAGCCGAAAAACTAATAAACGTCGTATGAAATTCCAATAAACTAAATGCGCAAAAATTGCAAGCCGCCATATTTAAGGAACGATTGAAAAACGGGTTATTGTGGCAAATTTGAATTCGACCCTCTTTTAACTGCTTTGCTTCAAGATTGAAAATGTTTGAAAACCGGTCAAATTGAAGGTTGCCAGTGTATGAAAAACATTCGGGTTTTTTTGCACATAGAGAATTCAAGGTCCAAGTATTTAACTATCAATATGAAGACGTTCAAGGTAAAATATTTTTAAAAATATGTATCTTCCTCGCAAAACTGGAATGCTTAAAAATACTGTGAGTATTTGTATATCACTAAAAATACGGTGTAGATCTTTTGAAGTTTGACCTTAAATATTTTCATATTCATAAGTTTTTAATTTTTAATATACATGTATGCCCTAAAATCGGACATCACTTTCGTTCCAACTTGATACAAACTCAAATATAATTGAGATATAGAAGATAATGAAGCGTTATAAACACACGTATAAAATGAAAACCTTTAATAAAACAATTAATTTGGAGTATTTAATTACCATTCGATGTGAAAATTAGCATTTATTTTATTTTATAAACTTATTTTTGCATATGTATCGCAATAGATACTTAAATGATCTCTTCCGCCCATAACAATTTCTGTTGGTGTGATTTAATACCGCGATAATTTTATTAATATCATTATAAGCGCAGGTATCATCTTTCACGTCAACACAAGTGTATTGGTTCTGAAAGGTGGCCGATAAAAACAATTTAATATAATAAGTAAAAATAATTTAATAAACAAATTTAGTAAAACTCCAAATCAAAGCTACACCTCCAAATTGGGAAAGAGCTAGACTGAATGAACGACTCGTGCAATGATAGGAATAATCAAACATTACTAATCAAATTCACCTTAAAATAGACTCAAAGCAATCGGAGGGATACTTATCATATTAATGATAAAATATAACTTTATCCAACTAAAACTGAATACAAGCGCTTGAAAAGACAAATAAATGGGGGAGTTTAACCTCCGTTTGATTACCAATATAAACTTAAAGATGAGTAAACACTTTTCAAATCGGCCACCAAATGAACAAAGGAGTAGAATTCGAAGACCCCCTAACAACTCCTTGAATTAACACCTTAATTGGAACGAGTTCCAGGCATGACCAAAATCGTGTAAACAAATGGGCATCAAGGGATAAGAACGTATTACCCTTAAAGGCGGAAACTGAATTGCACTGATGGTTAGAAGTGAAACAGTACATATCCTCTAAAAGCATTTCTCCTTCTGGTGTTGAAGTGAGTGAAAGAGGTGGAGTTAGAACTCGGGGTAAAATTAACGAGTGCGACAAAAGTAGCTAAATCACTTTGTATCTTAACTTGGCCAAAACAGAATCACATGATATGAAATTTGTGCCCGACTGCTAACATGGATCAAGCGACAATCAGTTTGCTCAGAATTTCCAACGAGCAACCGAAGTCTAGTTCTCTCCTCTTACTTGAAAATATAAATCGACTGAAAAGAAACACCAAATACAATAATCACAGATTAATTAATAAGTAACTTTGAATTTCAACAGCATTAAAGTACATATCGGAATGGAATAAAAGCTTGCTTTTATCTAGGTTTACTTCTGCAGGGGAAATATTAATCCCATTAACAATTGGACAGAAAAAAAATGTAAAATAAACGAAAAAAGCAACAAGATAGATAGATATAAAAAATTACTACCCAATGAATTGAAGTAGGAAGTAATTAGCCGAATTTTTAATAACAGAAGCAAAGCAAAAGATAATTTAGACATTCATTATCTCCGTTGTCATTACGTTTCTTCTCTTGTTGTTTCCATCCCGGTAAGTACCAATATTTTACATATTATCTTCTAATGACTATATTAAATTCATAAATTATAACCTTTGCGTTTTTATCAAATTTATTCATTACTATTAACATTTTTAGAAAAACTTAATTTTTAATTGATAACAATATGCAATTTAATCAATAACGTATTCTCCGTTGTTATTTAGGACTTCTTCCCAACGTTCAACTAGTTTTTCGATGCCTCTGCAATAAAAATCTCTGGATTTTGACTCGAAGAATTCGTCTAACCAGGTTCTTAATTCCACATCAGCATTGAACGAAACGCCGCGCAAATTGTTGGAGAGCGATCGGAACAGATGGAAATCCAATAGAGCCAGTCTGGCGAATATGGAGGATGCGGCAGTATTTCCAAATTCAGCATTTGGATTGCGTCTTTTGTCATAGTGGCAATGTGAGGACAAGCATTGTCGTGTTGCAGAAGAACTCGATAACGTCGATGAGGTTGCTTTTCACGAATAGCTTCGGCGAGTCGATACATTTGTTGATCGTAGAGTCTGCATTGACAATCTCGTTGTTCGCAAGGAGCTCATAAAGGATGATGCCTTCACAATCCCACCACACACATCATCGTCTTTCGTGGATGAAGTCCTTGCCTCAATTTTCAAAGTCTTTTTTTGATTGGGGCTAAGCCATTGTTTTCGATGGTTCATGTTGACATAAACACACCACTTTTCGTCGCCAGTGATGATGCGGTGAAGAAATCTGTCCTTATATCCACGAGTAGCACTGTGATGAGCAAGCAAACCTGCAGCAATTGTGGAGCGTTGAAGTTTGTTGCTTTCGCTCAAAGTTTGCCGAACCCATGCACTGAGTTTTTTAACTTTCCCCATCGAATGAAGGTGATTCACTACAGTTTTCTGATCACACGCCAATTGTACAGCCAATTCTCTCGTCAAATGACGATGATTTTAATGAAAAAGTCGTTCAATCGATCTTCATCGAACTTAATGGGGCGACCAGAACGTTCTTCGTCATTAAGATTAAAATGACCGTTTTTGAAACGTGAAAACCACCATTGAGCTGTCCTTTCTGATAAAGCATTTTCTCCGTACACAGCATAATTATCGCGGCGAGCTTTGGCTGTGTTTGCATTGTTCCCGTCTCGATTGAAAATGAATAACAACAAGTGTCGAAAATGCGCCTTTCTTTCAACTTGACATTCCATTTTGAGGGTACAGAACAAAAATTAAATTAACACAACTTTTAAATAAACCGCAATGACTTATTACTCAACTTCAAGAGGTAGCCTATGCAAAAGCCTAATAGTCTACCCTGTAAGAGACGTAACCTTTGCAAATTTTGCTCTCATTATTTATTATTGTTTCTTAATATGTGCACAAATCACGTCAACAAAACTTAAATCAACACAACATTAAAAAAACCGCAAGAACTTATTCCTTAACCTAATATTATATTTATATATAATGTGTATTTATAAAAATTATATTGTATATTTATATGAATTAATATACATTATTATTCCTATTATGCAAAAATTTATTCTATATTTACCTCTTTATATGCGGAAATTAAAAATTGGTTATTAAAAATGGAATAATAAATTGTGTAATCCAGAAAAATTGGTGGATTACAATTTTAGACCCCATTCTTCGTTAGAACTTAGGGAAAAAGTGTATTGGGAGCCAGACACGGTAATTTTCCGTGATTTTACTGGAATTTGTTAAATAAAAAGCGAAAAAAAATTGTCTGAAAGTAATCCCAAAAGTTAGTCTGAAGAGTAACCTGAAAAAGTAATCCACAAATGTAATATAAGATGTCTTCTCTTCTGGGAAATCACTGAAAATTTAATATCTTTACTAATCCCTCGAAACCTTATTTCTTCCTAATAGGTTTGTTGTTGCTCAGATCGTCTACATCGCCGGAGAAGATCTAGAATGCGGCGCAGAAATATATTTAGACGAAAAAATATTTCTACGTCATTAACTACTAAGGATTGCACTCATAATTATTGTTTTATTCTTAATAATTGTACTCATAATGAATTCTTAAATTTTGGAATACTGCTTAAATATGTGATCGCTCTTCAGATGTTGACTGAAAGAATCCCCTAATTTTAAAATTGATAGGACAATTTTTTTTAATTAACGTTTTAATCTTGTGCCCACCAAAGAGGAGAAAGGCACCGAAAGTGCAAACAACAACACCAACACTATCTTCTGGCTAATATAAAATATGGCAAAATAGAAACAACAAGAATTCAAACATCAACAGAGAAAAAAATGGAGTAACGCTCATGTGCTTCAGGACCCAGCGAGCTACCATCAATTGAAATAGACTCTTACATCTTGGTATCACACCACAATATGGCGTGGAGGAAGGAGTCAAGCCCGATGGCAGAGACAGATGGTAGCAGCCCCTCTCACTCTGGTACCTGGACAGGTACAGCGCAGGAAGCTAGTCAAGAATAGGAGATTCAACCAAGCATTCTTCCAGAAAGATTCCGAGAAGCGCTCCATCCGATGGCTTTGCGTCCCATGAGTGTATCCGATTCGGAGACGACATAACATGATTTACTAGCGTCGAGGCATTGATATATTGGTGCGTGGTAACAATGACGATAACGTTACATTATCCCGTGCCGTCTTCCCTCTTCATTGTCATGCAGCTCGAAGGGCTGTCCTAATTCCTGCCATGCATTCAGAGAGGGATAGAGCGAAATGCCGGTCCGTTTCCTTAGTCTGTGAAAATATCCCTGGATCCTCATCAGCACCCTCGTGCCCACCAAACTCTGTATGCCCCCCCAAAAAAGTTGAGAGCTCTTCAGCTCGCAATGCCCAGTGGTTTTCCTGAAAAAAAAAAATGATTTGTAGCCATACAGTTGGCTTCCATAGTTTCCACACAGTTTTCACGGGATGCCTTTAGGCCCCAATTTCCCTAGGGGTCTAGAACTAAATTGACACTACCTAAGCTTTCTTAGCTCTAGACATTTTCATTTTTTGACACTCTCTTTGCAAGCCCCTTCTTAACTATTTTCCAGATCATCGGCTGATTTTGCAGGCGTGTTGACGACCAGCATTTGCCCATTCACTCATGGTTTGGGCTAAGAGGTAGGGAATAGTAGGGCTCTACTTCTCGAATGCGTTTAGGGGAAGGGAGTAACATTCCAGCAATCTTCTAGCACTTTTTTCTTTATATTGCCTTTATCTTTACTTTATTATTCTATCCTTTTAGGCAATCGCAGGTGTATGTCCTGTATAGCTTTGGAAACCTTACTACAGCTAACATCTGAAGAAATGAATGCCTCCAGTCTCCAATCTATGTAAAAGGATCTTCGACTCTATATCTTCCAAACCTTTTTACTTGCTCTATCTTCACCCCTATCTTTGAGATCTCCCCTTAAAACTTTCTATGAGCGATGCTCTCGTTGGTAATCCTCTTTAAATTTGTAAATGTGTAAACCACTACATTTAAATATATTATAGATACATATAAACCTTTTGTTACTTTTTGACGAAAATCCTTTTCAAATAATATCTTCCAAAGATGAAAAATATCTGGCCTTTTCGGTGTAATATATTTACGATAAAAGTACCAAGATTATTAATTTATCCTATGTATCTCCAAGTGACTTGGGTGTCCTTGCTAATGGAATCATTGTAATACTATCTCGCATATCATGATTTTCGGTATAGCAAAATAAGCGGATTATTCCTCTCTTGGCTGAGGGAAGAATGTTATCCGGCCTTCCTTCGATAACCTAGCGAGGCTTTAAAATCTTGTGTCGTTTTGAATATTTCTTGATGTTTTAAGGCGAAATGGAGACTGCAGAAAATATTAGTTAATATTTTCCACTAAGATGAATAGTAAATATTTGGAGCACTTAAGATAGGTAATGTTGGAGAAGAAGGATTAGATATCATGGTTGCTAGATTGTTGTAAGAGCTGTGCATGTGGTGGGTACAACGGATAATACCTCTTTTCAGTAAGACAATACGGAATCTCAGATAGTTAATATTTGAAGTAGGTTCGAAATAATCTGATATTTTTAGAGGGGAGAGTAAATATATGTTGAAATTTTATAGGTTGATTAGCATTAGGAGGAAAATACGTTACTAACCTTTGATGATGGAGGTTGGGAATGTTACTTTGTTGTTTGGTAAATTATATTGGTGATTTAATTAATACTTTTTATCATTTACCATTTTTTACAAACACTGATTTTAATCGTTATGTGACTTGATATTATCAAATGAGGTGTAAAGTTTGAATAGAAAGTTGATGTATTTTGGATTCAGTTTTGTAGGCAAATTCTGTGGTGCCAGAATTTGATTGTTAACTGGGAAAAAAACTTATTATTCCATATAATAAATCCAGGTTTTTCTCCTTATCAATATTACTTTTCTAATAATTTACCTAGTTAATAAAAAATAGGATTTTCGTCATATATCATTTTTTTGTAGCTTAACTTGAGTGTGTAAAATGACATCATGGTGGCCTAAGGAACAATTATTTTAACATTTCCAGGGAAATTGAACTATTTTGAGAGTTAAATACTAAACTCTGGGCTATTTCCTATTTAAAAAAAAACAAGAATAAAATGAAAGCTATTCCTTATTAATTGATCCAACGTGCAAGCTAGATAAGGGTACAGAAGAATTATAAATACTCTAAACCTCCCCAATGAGACTCTCTACGACACTTTTTCACTCACCATGATTTCGCCTGTTTCTTTACAAACCTCTGTTCTAAGCTTTATGATGACAATACCCGGTTAGTTAGGCCTCTTTATAAGTGAAAACTTGCTTCCACTTTAGAGGATAATTACGTATTAAAGATCAATTTTTAGTTGAAATGAAATGTTGAAAAGTTGCTTAGACCAATTCTTCAAGAATATGCTGTAAATTTTTCATCGTACCATAAACTCGTAAGGCTGGCAGATGGCATATATCTATGCAAATGGATAGAAATAAGCTATAAAAGCTCAAGATAGAATCCACTTTGGAGTAGACGTTCAAACACTACATTGCAATAGGACTTTGAATTATTTAATTGAATAATTTTTAATAATATCGCATTACCCATTCCAAGGCTCAAACAGAATTCAAATCTAAATGTTTACTAAACGGGAAACAATTTATTTCAGCAACATTATTCTATTGAACACAATACAAAAAGTAACGTAACATTGGAAAAATAATAGGAAAGTATCCGAAAATAGGAAAGAAAATAATATATATTGTATCATATGACCATGGTCAACAATGGTAAGGTTAAACCTTTGTCTAGTTTGCTATTAGTACTATTAGTTCATAAGTGCCATATTGTTTTACAGGTTTTGGTGGTGGCACACAACGATATGGACGTGTGTTTGGTTTCTCTCTTCTGTGGTTAACAGGGAGTATGGTTGATAGAATGAGGGAATGGTGGAAGATGGGTGTGTATTTCTTATTGTGTGGTGACGCGTTTACACGTTTCTAATGGGTGTGTTTAGGTGTTTGTGTTGTGAGGTGATGGTGTGATAGACTACTTAGGATTGAATGGCAATGGAAGTGTTGTAGGGGGATGGAGGTTGTGCATGTAAAGGTTGAAGATTGTGATAATATAATTGTCCATTGGAGGACACTATTTGATAGAGGCGTGAATTTTGTAAAGGTCTGGTTATGAGAGACAGTATGCTTGTTCATTAGAGAGGAAGTTAATGAGCCACGTTTGTCATTTTGGTGCAACTTAGTGTCGATGATTTCCCCGCTTAGAATGTTGTTGGCAACTAAGATTCTTCTTGGGGAGGCGTTATTGTATCGGTCTATCTTGTGTTGTGTTAGGTTCGTAAGAAGTGTAGTTGTAATTTATTTTGTCGGAAGACGTATGGGGGGGGGAGGTTAGAGTGAGTAAAGTATGTTATCTTATAGAGTAAAAACCACTTTGGTAGCAACGTTATGATGGAAAAATTCATACGAACCACTAATTTTAACAATATTGCAAAGTTCATTTAAACTATTAATCAAACTTTTATATCGGTTAACTTACCAAAATTACTACGAATTTGGTTATACTCGTATTTGCCACGAAGGTTTTCAAATTTCTCTCTTTTTATGCTAGGAGATAGGCCTTTTCTTGTTCAATGGACGAGAACCTCGCGAAGGACTCAAAGTCTTGAAGGGCACCAAATTAAACCTCTATTATTATAAGTTTTAACATTACTATATTTGCATTATTATTATTAATGTTAGATTTATAGTGGTAATTGTGTATTTTTTATCTAGATAATGCAGTATATCATTTTTCATCGCCGATTGATCCTATGTAAAATTGCAAAGGATTAAAAAAAAATTTTAGGTGAATTTAGGAAGAAGTAAAGAAACCTTATTCGATTCTAGTTTATACTTCTCATTCTAATTGGTATAATTTGTTATTTCAAGTGAGGGATCAGAATAAATTACATTTACTTTAAGATTTAAAAAGAAAGACTTATTTTGAAATTATAAAATATTTAACAATAACAAAGATCTTGCTCAGCAATGAAAACAAAAGTTTGGGGGAATGTCTAGGAAAACTGAAATAAAAGCTATTATACACATCCTCTTCCTTCCTTAGTAAAAAAGTTTTCGTAAATTCTCTCAATCCCTTATTGATTTTCGGGAGCTTCTATTGGCAAAAGTTTCTTTGTATTTCCCATTATAACTCGCTTTTGTTATTCTTGTCCTTAATCACAAACTATTTCCTGGATTTTTTCAATTCATCATCTACACCTATTTTCATGTGTGCTTTTTGAGTTCCATTTTTGATAAATTTTGTTCTGAGTTGGGTGAGAGAGGAGAACTTTTCATTTCGATTATAGTTAACTATATTCAAGAGAAAATGGCTGGTTTTTTTATATCGGACTGGCGAGAAAGTAGCAAAGCAGAATTTCAAAAAGTAGAGAACTGTAGTCTAATATGCTCAGAACTTCCTTTGAGTTGGAATTTTCGTGTTATAACTACTAGAGTTTCTAATTAGGTGGATAACAATGGGTTGCAAAGGATGATACACCTTCAAAAATAGAATTACAGATTATTTTTCTTTGTCTAATTACTTGTGGATGAAGTATTTGTTAGGAATCAATTTTCAAAAGAAAGTTACAAGTCTTCTTTTTCAACTTGCACTTTGATTTGGCTGATAAGATACATAAAAAACAGATAACAATAATAAATCATATATTGTATCCATAAATCTAAAGGATAGTATGATACTCGAAAAGTGAGTCTATTAGATTTAGTTGTGGCTATATTTTGTCTTGAATTTTTATTCTGAACTTGTGATTTCCTACCAAAAATTTATTCTAGTTAAATAACTATAGATTATTCTAATACTAGTCTTCCTAGTTTGATTCTACATTAAGGAAATGTTTATGTTATACGATACGTACTCACATTTACTTAACTTTAATTTTTTTAGTTTATTATCTGTATAGTTTTTGTTTCAAACAATAGAATCACTAAAAAGAATCTTGATAGTATGTATGTAGGGTCTCAGCACCAATATCTTATCTTCTATCAATGCCTTATAATCAAAATTACGCTTATATTTCCATTCTCTCTTCACATTAAATATTTCTCTAAAATATACGAGTATCTCAATTATCAGAAACAGTGAAAAATTAGGCACCTTATTTAGAGATTTTGAGCTTTTTCTTTAACATGATCATAATATTCGTTTACCAGAAGTCATAACCATTGGAAAAGAAAGCACCTTATTTAGAGATTTTTAACTTATTTTCTTACAATATTTTCCTTTACCACAAATAATAAAAATAAGGCTCAATATGAAAAAGAATTAAACATTATGTGCTTTCGTCACTCTCGTAGTGGTCAGCATGTACTTGTATCCCAGTATTATTTCATCAGTCCATTACAGAGTTTAGTTTAAGGTCTAGTTATTGTTGGTTTGAGTGGTGAGCTTTCTTATGGCTTAAGAGCCCAATATGAGCTCTATAAAGTTGTTGGCCTTGGTCGCATTGAAATATGGGTTTTGGCTGCGGTTGATTTGCCCTTTCGGCCCGTTGTTGTCATTTGGCTTCCAGGTTTGCTTTCCTATTTCCTTCAATTAGGTCAGCACCCACTTTTAGTTTGTTTTTCCATTCTGTTCTGCTGCTGACAGATAGGTCAAAGGCGGTTGGGTCTGTGCTTGCGCCTTTGAGGGATTTCTTCAGCTGTTTTTTGTAACTGGGCAGGGGGCGGCCTTTACGTTTAGGATTGATGGATCAACAATGTTTGCTCAATAAATTGATCGTATGAGCATATAAATAACTTCTACCATTTCATAAGCCTTATGACGATTAACAAATAGAGAGACACTCAAAAATTATCGTTGCCTTGTTGGTAAAGATTACTATCAATGCTAGAACTGCTTCAAGATAGTAGACCCTTTATCAGAAGATTGAGTTGGAGTTATGTTGATTGGAGTGTATTGGAATTACATGGAATATCGATTCCAATACTTATATTAAGACAACATTCTTTTTAAATAGCATAAGTAACTGAATTCACTATTATTTATATTTCAAACCAAAAAAACTGCACTCACCTTTCAAAGAAAGGAGATCAACTTGAGTTAAATGGAGCAAAATCTACAATATAAAATGAGAGAGTAGCAGGCAAGAATAGACAGAAGCAGACAAGAAGTAAGAAATTAGTGTTAGACAAAAGAGCAGGAAAGGAAAAAGCCAAACAAAGGACACTTTTGCATTCATTGTAGTAAGAAATGTAAATAAAAGAACCAAATCCTCTATCATTCTGTTATTTTCGTAACCAGATGGAAATAACTTTTCTCAGTTGAAGCTTTCGGAACTTCGAGATTCTTAAGCTGATATCACTCATGAATTGTTCATTAAAGCTAGATGCCTTAAGCTTTCTTCTGGCATTTTCCGTAAGCAAGATGTTCACCTCCTCCGTATATTAGCATCAAATAAGGAAATCATTTTTAGTCTTCTTGATAAGGAAAAGGAGTTGTTATTCAAGATCGCAAGGATTACGTGATAAAAATGATGAACTAAATGATTCAACAAAATTTCAGGTTAACAACGAAGAACCTAGACAGATTTCCATTAAATTTGATAAAACGTAAGGCAAAAAACTTAGTAGAAGAGTCTACATACAACAATCTTTTTACCTTTTTATCTAATGTTGGCCTACCGAAAATTCACAAAACCTGCTCCTTTGGGTCCCATTCTTGCCAATTATACTATGCCTGATAAATAAATTATCTAATTGTTTAGTCTCTATGCTTACCTCAATTAGTCGTAATGAATAACCATATAAAAAATAGCTATTAATTTTCCGAACAGAATTTTTAGCTCCATATAATAAGAGTGTTCTTCTTAAGCCCTATTTCTTCCATCCCCATAAAAGAAACAATAGTGTTAGTAAGACGCAAGGCCTTCTCTTCTCTCAACTTAACCTATCATGGATTCTTTCACTCTGGGTTTCGTTCTTTATTAGAATTAGTTGATAATAATAATTACATAGATTTGATAAGAAAATATACCACCAGATAGATGGGTTGTCCCTTTCGCCAACTTTAGTCGGAATCTTTATGTAAAATTTTGAACAAGATTTTTTGAATACGTGTCCAGCCTTGTTTAATCTGTTTTTTTTTATAGAAATGTTAATGATACCTTTAGAATTTTGAAATCAGAACATATTTTTATCAATTGCTTTACATACTTATACCAGCTACATAATAATATTCAGTTTGAAAAAGAAAAAGAACTTCATAATTCTCTTCCTTTTCTTGACATTTTGAATTGTCATTCGGGCAGATCTTTCCTTACTTCGGTTTATTAGAAGCCTACTTTTACTGGGCTTGGTTTCAATTTTTTCAGAAGTTGTGACCTAGCTTACAAATTAACAACAATTTCTACTTTATTAAATCGTGTTAATCGATTATCATCGAAACTTTGCTTGATGCACATAAAATTTGAATTTTTTATCTGATAGTTAAACAAGAACGAACATCCATTTTCGTTTTTAAATAAATCATTATCGAATTTTTTTATCAACATTTATTTCCAAAAATTACCAACTTTTAATGTGCCTAAATAAAAATAAAAGATATTTCGTGCCTTTGTTGTAAAATTCAACTAGTTTGCTATCAAAAAAGTCTCCAACCGCAGTTTTCGGCTGGTCATAATTCTCGAACAAATTGTTAAGATAATTAAATCAGCATTTCGTGTTTTTACTCTTAAGGATTTTGCACAGCTACCCACAATAAGAAAAGGAATCGATTTGAAGTACCTTAAATTCTCTCCGAGACGCGAGTAATTTATTACATATATAAACAAGATAAAACGGTTAAAGGAACTCCGGATTAAATCCTTATACCGAACTCACCTAACGAGTAACGGATGGGGTATTTTCAATAGTATTCAAAAGGTATAATATTGGCACGCAAATCTGCATAAATTGAAAGAAATCTAATCTTAATAACTTCCTTCATATTAGTTTAAGATGAGTAATTGTCAAACTCGAGAATCAATAATTAGAGATAAGATGATCGGTAATCTCCTAGATTTTGAATTAATCCTTTTAATTTTTTTCATAGAATGATTTCCATCTAAGATGACAACATAGCCTTAGAAATCTTTTATCTATACTTTCAAAAAGTCATTGCACCGTTCCGGAAGAGAGGCTGTTTCCGAAATTTGAAGCGTACGGAATCAGAAAGATAATTCTTTGGTGGATAGAAAACTGGCTCTGAAATCTCTCATAGCAAGTTGTTATAAATGAGCGAGCTCGGACTGGGACACAGTCATTCGTGTGGTACCTCTGAGATAGGTACTGGAGTCACTGTTTTTATTGTAAATATTAATGACATTGGAATTTAAGTCAAAATTCGAAGAAGACGCAAAGCTAGGAAAACAACCATTTTTAGATGTGATGTTGCGAAACTGCAGCAAGGCCAGGATCAAATAGTCAAACTTTTACATAGGAAAATGTAAGGATATTCACTTAAAATGGAGAAATTTAAAAGCCGATTACCATATGAACAGCCAAATCCTAGAACCCGTTAACTTAGCAGTAGTCTACTGGTTTTAATTTCATAGAAGCTGAAAGTGTCAAATTAATGTTCCGAAGATACGATGAAAGCAAATCTGGGATATTGGCAGGAACTTCATATTAAAATCGAAAGATAAAATCCACCCTCAGAAAACGCTCGTCCGGCCTCATCTCGTGTTTGAGGTAAAGCTTGATATACTTCTCCAGCAAAGCTATTAGAACGAGTACAACATTGGGCAACTAAACTGATTCCTGAGCTTTTAAATAAATCTTCTAAATAAATACTTTGCCCCTTAAGCCTAGTATCCCTTAAAATTAGTCGACTATTTGGACAAATGATTAAAAAATTCAATAATATAAATTATACATAACTGTTTCAGATGGGTCATAGGGCAAAGACTCGTGAGAATATTGATATAGCTCAAACTTACTTTGGTTATAAAATCCCACAAACGTGAAATGTCCTACCATATCGAATAGTTGAAACCACGTTAGTATATGTTTGTAAATCGACTCGAGTACTTTTTGAGTGTAAATATTCCATAGTAGGAAGCACAAATGAATGTCTAGTAAAATACAAAGGAGTGTGAAAAATAAAAGACGAATAATTAAATAAAATAATGCCAGCGATTTGTCACCGGGAAACATGAGTGCAAATGCGTTTTCTGTATTTTTATGAATTCCCTGTCACTATAAGAACCTGGTCCTTATACAAGACGAGACTCCGCAGGAGAGGAAGTTTTGTCCATTCTCTCTTTTATACGATTGAGCGCTTGTTTTTGAGCTAAAGTAGTACCTTGTATGACTCATAAGTACGCATGTACATAGATAAATGTGTAGAGTAGTTAAAAAAATGGTAAATAAAGCATGATTTTAATTCATACATATGTAGAGAAAAGTTCAGCAGCTTTTTTGTACCAACATTTCGTATTAAGATAATCATTCTGGCTATGTAATTAGAAAGATGGTTAATCTGGTAGACTCTCATACAATTTATTTGTGTTGCTTTTAATTTTTTCTTCTCGTGTTGCTCGTCAGTGGACGCGATGTTCTTACATAGTTTTGGTTCAGTAGTACTCTTTTTGTTTACTACTCGTCTTCTTTTTCTTGTTTCTGGATAATCTACGGGTATAAGTCATCTTTCTTTTGTCCACACCTTCTTCCCTTTTTCGTGCTATCTCTATTTTCCTTCTTTCCATCCACAGTCAAATCAGCATCATTTCTTCAGATAAACTCTATTACTTTATTCCGTATAAATGCTACAATCTTTTTCAAGAAATTGAATCTAATAGCTATTTTCGCTTATTTAACAACCCACTAAAAATAGCATCTTCGTTACAATATAAAGAAAAATGAGAACAACGAAAAGAATGAAATAACAGAAAAAATAAAACACGAGAAATATTCCGATTCTAAAAATTAGAGAATTTGAACATGATTCAAAAGAATTTGACATTATATATATGGAGTTGAAGGAAAGGAAAAAGATTGCCATTGATTTTGACAACTGATGACTCAAAATTAATTTTATATTTAATCGAATGTAAAATGAGCCTTAGCTCAAGATTGCCCTGGAGATGAAATGTGGCTTTGACAGCTCTAAGAAATACACTGGTTCAATGTCATCTACACATGCGTCCAGGGGCATAGCTAAGAAGGAGGCCGAGGGGGCTTAAATTTAAAATTATCCCCGGGTCCCCAATGGAGGAAGAGGGCACAAATAAGTGTCCCGTCCCTTTTTTTAATGAAAAAACAGTTAATTAAACAGATAAACATAGAGGCCCTTAAAAATATAGACAAATATTAGTTCAAGCATTAGTGAAGTAAAGTGTAAGAAGTTACTTAAAGTGAAATTTTGGAATGCTGTTGCTACAGGCTTTGTTTTATAATCAGTCTAAATTAGGAGTTTCCAATTGTTATGTTTCTCTTTATTGTTTGGGCATTTTTATAGTTCCATGAGCCATGTGGATCCTTAACAATTAAGAAAACAAATATTTCAGGAGTAGTGGTTTTCATGGCATTCATAATACCAAACATGAGTAGGTTGGGGGCCCCCAAATCCTTAGCTACGCCACTGCCTGCGTCATTATATATATATATATATATATATATATATATATATATATATATATATATATATATATATATATATATATTAAGGAGATGAGCATAAATGTGAAATCAAAGGCAGCAAAGTTCATTTAATAGAGGGTTCGGGCTGAATACGCTCCTTATCATAAACTGTAGACAAAATATGAAAGGATACAAAATTAACCGATAAAATAACAAGAAATTAAAATATTAAAATGAGTGGAGGAGATCAATTATTTAAGAGTACAAATAAAGGTCTAACCCAAACTGGACACAAGAACACAATATATTTATGAGAAGAGAAGTTAAACGTGAACGAGATAAAATTCACAAATTAACATTTGAAATGAAGCAAGACATCATGGGCACGTCTGACGTGGAATGGAGGAGAGGAGACTGAATAAATATAGACGGAAAGAATGGGAGATAAGAAAAGTTTGTTGGAAAAAATACGGATTAGTTGTGTGGTTGGATTAGTTCAAAGAGTTACGCGATTAGTAGTGAGACAGAAAACAAATTGCGATTAATATTCATATTAATATAGAGTGATTCTAGGATAGAGGGGAGAGTTATGTAATCGGTTAGGATTAAGATTTTAAAATGCACAAGCAATATATCCTTTTTACATTTAATGGAGTGCTCGAATAGTGGAGATGTTGCCTTTTTACAAAAGACATTTCGTGATCGCACGAAACCTCCATGTTAGTTCCTTAGATACTCGCAGGAAATTTATCCTTACATTGAAAGATTAACGCTGCCACAGCTGTGGATTTCAATATAACTTGCATACAATATGGCCTTTTACCTAATTACATATATATATATATATATATATATATATATATATATATATATATATATCATAGGTGTGCAGTCAATGGATCCAAGGGGGAAGCAATTCTTTCTCTATAAACTACGAGTAATAAAAAGAAAAAAAAACATACTTCTAATAATAACGCGAATCATAGTATGTGTTTATTCTATTTTGGAAAACTTTATATATCTCCTATTTTTAAAGAGGGCTAACCTATGATGTTTGTCAGAGAGAGAGAGGGAGAGAGAGAGCTTACCTTCTTCCCCCCTATATAACTCAACGTATACCCGTAGTGGCTGAGAGAAGATAGACCTGCACATCCAGACAGCCCCAAGGTAGCAACGAGAATTTTGCGCGGTCGGATGACCCCGGCACTATTATCAAGAAGGGTCAGCTGGTTGAACCCAAGGAGCCGCCTTGAGATTTTCGCGCAGCCGTGTGATCCGTGTTGGGTTCCCTTTCTCCCCCCCGTCGCTTCGCCCGATCAGCGCCAGACCTACGGTGGCAAGAAATTTCGTGCGAGCCTGCGATGCTCACCGAGAATATCCCCTCTCCCTAGCGCGCTCCAGTCTAAAGAGTTCCCCGTCCCCCTTTGGGTGGCTTCTGGCGAGCCGCTTCCACCGAGGCAATATAAATACTTCGGGAAAAGCTTTTGGGAAATTAGCAACCACGTACAGTCTCGTACACCCTGCTCCTCCTCCCAATGGCTTCCTCTACGAAAGCGACGCGTCACCTCTCTACCCGGCCTCGCTCGTACCTAAGGCCAGAGTTCCCGTCCGACTGATGATAGATACGGACAGGTATATATCACTCGGATATCGACTTTCTTCTCGTCTGGAGTACTCTCTCGTTCATTTCTCAGACAGCTTAAAGAAGAAAGAACTTTGCAAGTGGAACTTCGCAACGCGCCGGCTCCTCGTCGTCTCCCAAAGCATCCGGTCAAATTAGGCTTTACGTGAGTCTCCCTTATTTGCACTGTCTTCCTTTCCCTGGAACCAATCACCGTACATCCTTTTTATATAGTGAATTTATTTTTTCTAAAACCAATTTCTCTAAGCCCAGAATGTCTAAGAAATGATTATTTATGAAAACCGCACTCGATTTCGATTAATTAACCCACGTACTGTGATCTATATCCCAATTTCTGGCGTTCTCCATTTCCGCGTCACCGGAGAGTCAATCCTCGGCTAGCATTGACGTTCGACTCTACGACAGTGTGCTTAGACTTAAGTTCTTACATAATTACAGGTATATATAACTAATAGTTTGCATTGTTAGATGGAAATTTAAGATAATATATGGCAAAATGGAAGCAATTTACCTATTGCCATCACCCAGAGGGTAAGCGAAATTGAGCGTTATTTATTGTGTCTTCTACTTATTATTATTAGATTTATATGATTTGAGGGGTTTATAGTTAGTCACTAGTTTATTGAGGGAGAGTTACCAGTTTATAGGCTACCTCTGGGGAGGTGGTAGACTCACCTGGTTATAGAGGGTTTTATTCCATGAGGCAGGGTTACCCGTAAAGAGATTGTGGGACGAAGGCGTTTGAGAACTCCATGTCGAGTGTGTTCTGACTCCGAAAGTTCTTGCGCGGAATCCGTTTAAAGGCTGGGTTGCAAGTTAACTTTTGTATCAATGAGCTTAAGGAAGGAATGGAAACCAAAGTGAAGTTTTTTTGGCGCTATTCTATTCTTAGGTCTACTTCAATTGGGGCAAACTAGATAATCGAAGCTTACGCGGCTATTTTGATTATTTTCTTCTAACGTTAGATGGTTGGGGCTAGGACAGCAAGACTTAAGGGCGCGGAACGGTTTTTTAACGCTAATAATAAACAAGTCAGCGTTACAGTGATGAGGAGTGAATAATTGTGCGTCTGAGTAGGGAATGTTTCGACCCGCCCATTTATACTCCTTCCAATTTAGGGGCATGATTTTATTTTTCCTAATCTAGATGCGAGGCGAAGCTTACTGTGTGAGAGGTATGTTATTGTATACTGTGTTAAGACTGCTGGGCAGAGTAAAGAGGTTGAGTGCGTGTTCACTGTGTATTGCATTTGATCACCTGATCTTGGCTTTATCCAACCAGCATCCATAAACAGTGATAGTTGATTTTGTTGTTCCGCAAGTCCACGTCAAATTTAACTGGTCTCTTTTTCTTGCATTGAGACCTTTTTGTCTGGCTGCTGTTTCCTCCTTTGTGTGTTTAGGTATTCGCATGGGAACCTCCAACTATTCATTGCCTTTCTTACACTCATGTTCTTCTTAATACATGTACACTTGTAATATAGTTATTTCGCTCAATTCTACATTGGTTTATTGCTACTACAGGGTGTCCACAAAGTCTGGGTACATAGGGGTTATATACATACCTTTAGAACAAAACAATTTTATTTAATTATAATGTTAAGAAATTATATTTTCGATATGATTTCCATTATTTGCAATGCATAATTGATGCGCCTTGCTAAATTCTGGTGAACTCACTTGAATAGGTGTACATTGCCGTTGATTTCAGCACACTGACTGATAATGCGTTCTCTCAAGTGGTTTAGATTTGCAATCTTCATTGAGTAAACTTTCTCTTTTAACATACCCCAGATAAAGAAATCAAGGGGAGAAATGTCTGGTTAACGAGGGGACCACTCCACATTACCTCTTTTTCCAATCCAGTAAGGAAAAGGGCCATTTAGCTAATCTCTAACATTTGTAGCAAAATGGGCAGGGGCTCCATCCTGCTGAAACCAGTCCGGAAGTACCCAGACTTTGTGGACACCCTGTACATTGCATATTATTTCAGGAGTGTATATGTGTGCGCAATTTCAAGATTTCATAGGTCCTCACAAATGAGCGCCAGGGTGCTAATTTGTGAGGTTCCTCGTTGAGCCTACTTCGCTTTGCAATTTGGGCGTCGCTACACATGTACAATTATATATATATATATATATATATATATATATATATATATATATATATATATATATATATATATATATATATATTAATACAAGTACATATGTATTTCACTCTATTCTACTATTCTACTATTCTACATTGGTTCATTACTACTACAAGTTATATTATTTATGCACTTCATAGGTCCAACAGGGTGCTCATTTGTGGGTTCCTTGTTGATCCTACTTCACCTTACAATTCGGGCGTAGTTACAAAACTCCCCCTCGACCCACAGAGTCTTATAAATGAAGAACTAATATACATCGACTCGGGGTACACAGTTTGTTTCATCTATAATGCGACACATTTACATTGTTTTGACACCCATATTCATATTATTACTATTTCGGGTTCCCTCTACACCTTCAAATAATCCCTATGAGAATACTATATTCAACGATTACAATACATGGTATATACATACAATTGTTCATAAGCGAAGTGCTCTGTATCAAATTATTTGTGCGCCTGTTAAAAACCTGTATAAGATTCAAATGATATCAATTGTGAATTTCATTGATGTACCTATTTTGCCTTATTATTTTACAAAGATGTTATATATTATTTACATAAATCATTATTCTTATTTATAGAAACACCTGGACCTTTTTTTTAGATTATTTGTATGTGCAACTTATTTGCAATGGGTGCTACATGTGGTTTAAAAATGATTCCAACTTCCGAATGAACTAGGAGCCTTACAATATTTTACATTATGCAAATGAAAGGTGAATTTAATTTTTTATACATAATGTCACATAGCTTAGGGTTCTAATAGACTATGGTTCTGATGCGGCTGAGCGTCAGTTAGTGATTCTCTGGAGCGTTCGGACGTGGGAACTGCGACTTTAATGATGAGTACAAAAATATTTTGCGTGTGTGTGCAACCTAGTAATCAACGGATTACTCTTACGAAGTGAACGTACTTGTACGTACATTAGAGGATAGATGTATATATAACTGTATATTTTTATATTTTCTTGGCTTTTATCTCTTTCCTCCCAATAAATAGATACATATATATAAATATATATATATATATATATATATATATATATATATATATATATATATATATATATATATATATAATAAATTATGGTGTCAGGTTTAGTTGGGTTAATTGAGGACCTCTTTCGTTATCAAGTCCGTCAGTTGAATTAATAAAAAATTTACCAAGTTGTGTTAGGTTTATTTAAAGATAGGAAAATGAATTTTTTTGTATTTTTTAATATTTTTTTATTATCGGACTTTCGTGGTGCCTGTGAGGCCATATTTAGTAACAAGCCATTTTTTTTGCGTGTGTTTTGGGAGAAAGTCTATCAAACTCACCTCCTTTTAATCCTTATGCTGAATTAAGACGTCCTATATCAGGTACTCATATAGGAATTAGTATATTTATTATAATTTATTGCTTTTGTCCATGTGTGTGATCACAAGGGTAAGATTTTATTTAGAATTTTGGAGAACTATTGCGAGAGCTCCATTTTTTTTCCGTGAGATTATTGAACGCGTCGAGTGGCTAAGGCTGGCGTAAGGAAATAAGATCACGTCCTTCGAGAGATTTAGGCAACAGGGTGAGATGCTAGGTCTCTCCAGTAAAGAGCTAGTTGCCTATATTCAGGGTGAAGAGAGAAACGAAAGAGCAGAGAAGAAATAAATAAGAGAAGCTGAGGAGAAAAGAAGAGAAGCTGAAGCTGAGGAGAGAAGAAGAGAAGCTGAAGATGAGAAGAAAAGAATAGAAGATGAAGAAAGAGAAAGGGTGCGGCACCATGAAAGGGAGTTAAATAGGAATAACATAGAAAACCTCTAGTTAATTCCAGGAATGAATCTCCCAGATCCCCGCTTTAAACTTCCCAGCATTTAAGGACGGTGGGGATTTCGAAAAGACTTTTGAGGTGAATCAATGGGATTTCCAAACTGATGGAGTCGCCCGATTTTTGCCTCTCCTTAATACTCAGCTGCGAGATATTTTCATCGACTGTTCGACCCTTAAGTCCGAACTCTTGGCTGCGATTAACATGAATCCAGACTTCTACAGGGCAAGGTTTCTTCATGTAAGGTTGCTACCTGGCTAGACTTACCGCCAGTTTGGATTCACCCTTAGAAGAAATCTATAATTTTGGCTGGACTCCGCCCAGGTAAACGGTGACTATGAGTCTCTGTTCGACTTCATTTTGCGGGATCAATTAAGGGCTATGCTGCATCCTTAAATCCGTGAAATCGTGAAGGACCGAAGAGTTGCTTCCTTCAAAGAATGCATTGAAGAAGTGGATTTGCAAACGCGACCACTCATAATATCTACTCCAAAGACCCCAAGAAGATTCATCATCCCTCCTCCAAGAGTAAAGGCCACTTCCCTAAATTTCACCCGTAGAACGCTCCCAAATTCGTAAAGGTTCCAGGTCCCTCCAAACCGAAATATCATCCCCCTTCTAAACCTAGGGATGTTAAGCCACCCGTCATCATCCACCTGCGTCGGATTACCCCAGGCGACCTATCGTCTCTTTATCTTGCGGAACCCCCGGGCATGTAAAGACGAACTGTCCCCCAAATTCTTAATTCCGTTCTACTCCCAGCCACCAAGTCCACCAAGGAAGCGCATCTCTTCCTCCTCCGTCTGCTCGCCCCGAAAAACCTGCTTCCTCACCAGCGAATAGCACTCAGGGACCTCAAATCAATTTTTTATTTAACAAGAGCTCCCCCAGTAGGCTCGAATTTGAAACCGGATCGGTTAATGGTCGCCGAGTTTTAACCCTGGTCAGAGATACGGGATACACGCGCATTGTCGTAACCGAAAAGTTGCTGCCTCCAGTGAGGCCCGACCAAGATAATTTTGCAGTAGTCCAGGACTACTTGGGAAGAGCTAACCCCTTCCCAGTGGTCAGTTGTTTCATTGAATGCCAATATTTTACCGGTTGAGCTGAGGTAGCCTCAGCCTCTATTAAATTCTGCGCCATATTAGTCGTCCAGAGCCCGCAGCTCTCCCCTAGTTCCGTTGCTCAGCCCGCCATCACGAGGGCCCAAGCCATAAAGAACGAGGTACCCCCATGACTTTAGAACTCATTTTTCCCCCCGAGTACGAGACTCTGACCAACGAGTCTTTTGTAAAGGCACAGAATGACTGTCCTTTTCTACAGCCATTGTGGGAAAAGTCGAGGACCATCGAGCGTGAATCCGTTCTTGGTCACAAGGAGATCTCCTAACTCGTTGAGGGTGAAATGTTGTTCCGTTCCGCCTTCGTTTCTAACCACTCCACTACGCGCTTGATATGTATCCCTCACTCCTATGTTCCACAAGTGCTTCAAACTGCCCACGATGGGCTGTTAGCTGGCCACCTTAGCCATAATAAGACTGCCCAACGAGTCTTTAGTCATTTCTTTTGGACAGGCGCTGCTAAAGAAATTGCCGACGTCTGTAGGTCTTGTGACATTTGACGAAAGACATCGGCAAACCGACGAATTCGTCCAGCCCCCTTATAGAAGGCTCCAATTGTGTTAGAACCATTTTTTAGAGTCGTAGTTGACCTAATTCGCCCAATACACCCATCGTTGAGTGAAGGATATTCTTATATCATAACGCTCGTGGATTTTGTGACCAGATTTCCAGACGCTGTCCAGCCAGCATGAGAAGATCGACAGCGCGACTTGCGCGGAGGCCCTGATCTCCCCCTTCTCCCGCGTTGGCATTCCTAGGGAGATCTTGTCAGATAGGGGTAGACAATTTACCTCGGAGCTTATGGAGTATATGGGAAAACTCCTATTAGTCAAGCCCGTTTTCACAACCTTGTTCCACCCCACCGCAAATGGCGTCTATGAGAAATTAAATGGAACTTTGTAGGCCGTCTCTAAGAAACTGTGCCATACCCAGCCTCGGAAATGGCATCGATACCTGTCGGTCGTCCTTTTCGCCTGCAGGCTTATTCCCTACCGAACCCTGGATTAGCTCCCTTTGAACTCCTTTACGACCGAAATGTTTGCGGCCCGATGAGCATTCTCGATGAAGTGTTTTCCAACCCCCGGGTAGATGAGGAGGTCAAGGCCTCATACACATACATATTGTACCTTCGAAACTGTCTGGAGTAATGTGCCGAGATTGCATACAAAAATGCGGACTTGAATCTGGAAAATTATAGGACCTATTTTGACATGAAGTCAAAAGAAAGACGGTTCAAGCCTGTTGACGAGGTCCTGCTTCTCCTGCCCACGGAGACAAATAAGCTTCTTTCCCAATGGAAAGGCCCTTTTTCAGTCCTCGAAGGCTGTGGCTCCGTGGACTACATCATCCAAACGCCCTCCGGTAACAAATTTTCTCACGTCATCATGCTCAAACATTACCTCCACCGCGCCGGCATCGACAATATTGGTGCCCTGGACGAAGAGGCAGTGATGGAAGCCTCTTATCCCCGCCTAACCTTTTAACCTAGGCCAGACAGTTTGCGTAGAATCTGACAATGACTACCGACTCTCGTTTCTCCCCGTAACGTATAAAGAACCCCCCAGGAGATTGATATATATCCCCACATGGAGCATGCTCAAAAAAGCCCAGCTATGCCGGTTGTTAAAGGCCTACCTGGACGTCATTTTCAAAAAGCCTGGTTGCTTGAACCAATTCGAGCATGACATAATATTGATCACACAAGTGCCGATTCGATCCAAGCTCACTTCTTGCAAATTCATTTGCGATCAGGGTTCAATGCGGAGGTCGAAAATTTATTAATATTAGAAATAATCAAACCCTCCTCGTCAGATTATGGTACCCCATTGTTATGGTTCGAAAGCCAGACCAGTCGTTTCGAATGTGTGTGGACTTTCGAAAACTTAACACCGTGACGTTTTTCGATGCTGAAACGATTCCGTTGATAGATCAGAGCCTACATTTGTTCGAGAACGCCGCCAAATTATTTCAGAGATAAATTTATGCAAGGCATACTATCAAATTAACCTAAAGGATATAGTTCGGAAATACACTGACTTCTGTACCAAAAAAGGCTTATGCAATTTAAGCGTCTCCCATTCGGTTTAGTCACTGGTTGCGGTAACTACAACAAAATACAACAACAAGGAGTAACAACAAGGAAAGAAGGTACCCTAGGAGACCTTACGGTCCATTCAAAGAGGGTACCTTTGGACTAGCAATTGAGCGGGCACAAGGCTGCTCAATTGTTTTGCGTCCCTAAACGGCCACTTTTCAAGACTTTGTCTAGTCTTGACTTGAACTGGTCAACAGATTCACTGTTGACAACTTCCACTGGAAGTGCGTTCCACATACCGCAGATACTGTAAGTGAAAAAATTTCCACACAGATTGCGGTTGTAACGCTTCAGTTCAAGTTTGAAGCCGTGATTGCGCGTTCTGTTCTCACTCAGTGTGAACATATCCCGGTAGTCAACATTGTCGAACCCTCGAAGTATTTTGAAAACTTCGATGAGCTGACCACGCAGTCTACGGGTTTCCAGCGAGAACAGATCTAATTCCCTTAGTCTATCCTCATAACTTTTATGTCGGATAGAGGGAATCAGCTTGGTTGCGCTAGCTTGTACGCGTTCCAATCTCGCGATGTCCTTTCGCAATGAAGGACTCCAAGATTGTACGGCATACTCTAGGTGCGGTCGGACAAGTGAGTTGTACAGGCACAGTACAATCTCCTGGTTCCGATAACCAAACTGGCGCTTAATATAGCCTAGCATCCTTTAGGCCTTTTTCTCCGCCTCAATGCACTGTTTCGCGAACTTAAGGTCACTAGTGATTGTTACACCCAAGTCCTTCTCAGTGTCGGTGGATTCCATAGCAGTGCCCTTAAGGATATACTGAGATTGGGGGTTTCTGTGGCCGATATGCATCACTTTGCATTTCCCCACGTTAAAAGGCATTTGACACGTGTCCGACCACTCCCCAATCTTCCCAAGATCTTCCTGCAGGCGGGCAGTATTTCCATCCTTTGTAACGTTCATACCAAGCTTGGTATCGTCGGCAAATTTGGAAATCTTGGCAATCATGTCACCGTCCATGTCGTTGACGTAGATGATGAATAGTAGTGGTCCCAGGACAGAACCTTGAGGCACCCCGCTAGTAACGGGCACCCACTCAGAAGACTGTCTATTCACCACCACCCGTTGCCGTCTGCCACTTAGCCAGTTCTCGATCCAGCTGGCTACCTTTCGGTCTATGCCTAGCGCTCGCACTTTCCGGAGAAGGCGGCGGTGTGGTACCTTATCAAAGGCTTTCTGAAAGTCTAGGTAGAACACATCCACCGCCTTGTCCCGCATTTTAGATGGCTAGAACAATGTGCCATTTTATTTTGATAATGTGTACGTAGCTACACGCACATGGGATGAATGTCTAATCTCCCTTCGTTCCCTCTGAAATAGGATCCGGGAGCATGGTCTGAGCATGGGTCCTTCCAAGTTTTATATTGCTTACGACACTATCAAGTACCTTTGGATTTCATATTGGGGAAAATTAAATAACGCTCCAGCAAGGAAAGAACAAGGCCATTTCAGATATGCCCCTTCCTATTACTAAGAAGCAGCTACGTTCCTTCTCGGGTCCTTCTACCGGCGCTTATTTCTCAACTTTGCCGCCTTAGCTCCCCCCTGAACGCTATCCTTAAGAAAAATTCCCCAGATTTCCTCGTTTGGGGCCACAAGGAAATTTCTCACTTCCATCAGATAAAGGATAGAATAATATCTGCCCCCATATTGTGGTCCCGAACCAGAACAAATTGTTTGGAATTCGTACGTATGCCAGCAACGATGACATCGGTTGCGTGTTGCTACCGTACATAGAAGATCAGAATAGCTATCCTATCACTTATGCAAGCTGGAAGCTATCACCGCGCGAGAAAAACTATGCGGTAATAGAACTTGAGGCTCTGACAATAGTTTTCCGTGTCCGGAAGTTAAGAATGTAACTGATAGGTCAGGAGTTCTTGATCGAAACGGATCACCGTCCTCTGGCGTACTTAAGAAATTGTAAAAGCTAAAACGAAAGGCTTATGCGTTGAAGTCTGCTATTGATGGAATTATAAGTCCGAATTTTGTATTTAAAAGGTAGTGAAAACTGTGTAACAGACAGTCTTAGAAGGAATCCAGTAGAGGATCCTCCTCCTAAGTTTAGAATGTAACTGATAGGTCAGGAGTTCTTGATTGAAACGGATCACCGTCCTCTGGCGTACTTAAGAAATTGTAAAAGCTAAAACGGAAGGCCTATGACCTAGAGTCCGCAAGGAAGGGAATATCAATTCCGAATTTTGTATTTAGAAGGTAGTGAAAACTGTGTAACAGATTGTATTAGAAGGAATCCAGTTGAGGACCTTCCTCCTTGAAGATAGAACTCCATACATCCTATAAATTCATGTATATATTCGAGTTTGTCGCTCGCCGATGTAAAATTTATTTTTGTGTGTATGTGCGTATGCCCGTATTTTAGTGTATTGCTTTTATATACGTGTTGGTCTTATTGATTTTTTATTATTTCCTGGATTGTTCCTCCTCTTGATTGATTCCTTATTCTAAATTGTGTTATTGCTCTTACATTGAACTGTATATATTTTAATTATGTAATTAATTACCCATTAACCTACATGGAGGTGTAAATTTTATCCGTCGTCTGGGACCAAACAAAGCAAATCCTTTACCTTGACGGCCGCGGTGTCGGCTGGAATTTTAATACCGATGGGTTTTGGTTGAGATGCCCTTTTTGCTTCCCCTTCTTGTCGGGAAAAACGCCATCTTTGGAACGGAGGCAGAAAAGTGAAGGAAAAGCCAAAGAAGAATATCCCCTTAATTTAGTCTATGAATTCCTTCCATCTCCCTGTTTTCTAAGTATAATTCCACGTGGAGTATCCTAGGAACCCAAAGAAAAAAAGAAGGAAGAATTTGAATACCCGTCAGCTGTTTCACAGGCGCAGTTAATTAAGTTGGGCGTGCTTAAAGCTTTTATCCCACCGAGAAAACGCTAAACTCCGTAGTCTGAAGGTTGCTAGCAGGAAGTTTCCCGCCCACATCCTAAAAGCTATTAAGACTTGGGTCAGGCGATAAATGCTAATCCCTCTGACTGCCGAAGTGTTCAGCCAAGCGTTTGAGTCTGCCAACTAGGAGAAACAAAAAATATCTGTCATATAAATAACCTAGGTTTTCAAATATCTCCAGATTGAGTTTGCAAACCCGTCGCCTTCGGTTTAGATCGTGTGTCTGTTTCCCCAAGTCCCTGGTATTCGCTCATACCATCGAGGTTGGATCTCACTAGGCAGACCCATCTCTTTTGTGAAGCCTTACACTGTTCAGAGCAAGCCTCGAATTGTTTTCGTCCCGAAGGATTAGCTTGGATTCCTCTCGTCCCATCTGGCTCCCTCCCCCTTAAAAGATCTCTAGTGTTCCTTGTGAGAGGATTCCCCTTCCTCGAGTTGACACTATAAAGGTAAAACGACCTTTGCTTCTATCGCCCGTTAGTCAACCCACTTTCCGATCACTAAATATTCCATCCGGCGGACTGATTTTTGTAATATTCCATTTAATATCATCTGATTAACGAGCTATTGACGTTTCCAGAATGCCCAATAATCTGTATACTGTCAGAGTTGTCCTTTATTTAAATTACCTGTATTTTCCCGTATGTATATGTATTAACTAGTGACTTATTAAAATTATATTTTGGTTTTCACTCTTTAAATATACCCTTGGACTGCCACTTGGTAAACTCATTAAACGCTATCGGGTCGTTTAGTAAATCGCAGTCTTATACCTTGTAATCAACGGAATACTCTTACGAAGTGAACGTACTTGTAAATAGCGAATGACGCGTACGTACATTAGAGGATATATGTTTATATAACTGTATATATATATATATATATATTTTCTTGGCTTTTATCTCTTTCCTCCCAACCAATATATATATTAATTTACGTATTGTCTAGGGAGGTGACCTATTTCTCGAAAGAATGATTCAACTAAAAAGACAAAAAGAACTAAACAGGAGGTAAAAATAAAGCCACTAAACACAATAATAACAAAGAGAGCAAAAATTCATATAATAACCAATCTGATTGCCCAAATGGAAGGGGAAGAACTCATCTACATTTTCCAAGCTTACCGAGTCCAGAGGAACAATAAGTAAAAGAAAAAATTTACACACGAAGAACGAAAAGATGCTACAAACCTGACTCTCGCCGATCCCGACAAGCTACCGAAATGGAGAACTACTACCAATCTCGACTTCACCTAGTGAATAATGTAACAGGCTGCCATAATAGACTAATATCATAACGGATCAATCAACCACATAAAATATCAAGGTATAAGTTATTATTTACTGATCACTAGAGTAAAGTAAACAGAGAGAAAAGTGAAAAAATTGAATCCTGTACTATTAGCAATAAATCAGATGCAAATAAGTGTTTAAAGCCAACAACACAAAGCTTAACAATGAGACTGAGGAATACACCACTTTACAAAGTTGCGTGATTCTCAAGCCCACCGCTATTTTACTTAACCATGCTAAACCCTTTCTCGTTACAATGAACAGAGATAACCCTGAGTGAGCTCCAGGCAAACTGACACCTCTTTGCAAATCTCTACCTTACTGAAAATTTTCATATTTTTTTTCTCTCTCATATCATACTCACACATGAGACTTACAGTGTCCACATGGGGAAAGGTTCACAAGGTAATAATGGCTAGAGAGAATACATGTTAAGCCTCTGTCGTTTGGAAGCCACGTTAAGCCATATGTCTTATTAACATAAAAGAAGGTACGATACTAGACATTCTGACATGCATAATAGAATATCGCAATGTCAGGAGCCTTCTCAGAGAGACTTTATATGATGCAGGAAAGGAACATAGTCCCCCCAAAATGTCATTCAACACAAACCCTCGTCCGCTAAAACGATTGAGTAGCAGGTTTTGGGTAAATAAAAAACAAACACTGCCCCCATCAAAAATCCAACGACGGATGCATAAAACAAACCAGTAACTTCAATGGTAAAGCCGAAGAGAATAATAGAAGATACACTACAGAATTTAGCAGTAAAACGATCGAAAATTCAGAAAGTAGCATAGTTCAACCCCAAGGAAGAGATGGAGGAATAGATGCAGCACATGGGGAAAAAGATAAAGGAAACAACCGAATTAGAAACAGAAAAAAGTTTAGGAAACAAGAAATTAAATCAGACGAAATAGTAGTGCGATGTATATGAAGTAAAAGAGTCTTTGTAACTGGACAAGACCATGACTTCAAAAAAACAAAGAAAAAGACATTTGGAAGGCAATAAAGTAAAGAATGTGAAAATGGGTGTTTAAGTCGAAACAAAAAAAATTATGCAGATTTTTATGGAAAGAAAGGACAGGATCTAACAGACGAACTTTAAAGTACCAAAATATAGGTGGTAAAAAATGATTGCGAAGCGGAAGTACAGGTCAAACCAGAAAGAAACAAAGCAAATACTATAGAAATGAAACACAACGAGGTACTCCTATAGAAAATAAAATATTTATACAAATCGATGCTTACGGATGAAAAAACAAAAAATAGCGTATGTAAACATATTTGGGGAACGCACACTTCATCAAAATCTTGAACTATGGAATACATCTAGCTAGAAAAAATCCAAAGATAGTGAAATATTATATAGTAGCTACAAACCCTATGGATTAAACACACTCATGAGTTGAAATAGCAATCAACAAAGAACTAAAATACAAGAAATGGAAGCAGATATATGAAGCATATCTAGCGATAGCAGTACAACTCACAATAGCAAAAGGGTACCGATTAACCCGGTGAGACTATCTTCCGATATAAAATATAATGGAGATATTTAAAACAACATCCAACACTCCTTCTAGGAGCTCTTAATACCCGCTGCTATGAGTTAGGATATAGAATGCGGAGAGAACATGAAGAGGCTGATAAACATAAATATAGTCCAGAAAGTTGAGACATTCATTGCCTACTTCCCTTACAGGAAGACATTCAATAAAACTAGATATTATTCTTCGCAGCCCAGACATGCAATATAATTGGCACACGGAACCCATAGACATTCCTTGCAGCAATCATATGGGTATTATAGTGTTAATAAACCAGACTTCGATCTAGGTTCCAAACCCAAAGACAAAAATTGACACAAGAACAACCTGGGAAAACTACGAGAGGATTAAAAACATATAGTCCCCCCCCTCTGGAAATAAGACAGAAAACGAAATTGACAAAGAACTGGGAATTATAACCAAAATACTAACAGAAGCAGGAAAGAAAAGCGTTCTTTGGATAGAAAATATGTCACTAATACACCCAACATGGACAAGAGAAATGAAAAGGAAAACAAGGAACATAAATAAACACGAACAATTTAGACTTTACGGGACACAAAGACAAATATACTAGAAATTACAAAGAGGGACGGCGAAATGGTACTATTCATCAAGGAGCAACAAAGCGAAGAGTGGGATGGATTAAGCGATAGATTGGAAAATAAAAATATCCCCCAGATTATGGCAAATAATAAATAATAAAAGATATACCAAGAAGAGAAACCATTAAGTTGGAAGATGAGAATGGAGAACTGATTGAACATAATGAAATAAACGAGCAAAGAATCCGGGCACGGTGGGAGGGAATCTTCACAGTAACACAGATGATAAAGCTGAGGCAAATAGTAGAATAAGTTAAAGCAGAACATAATATCCAAGAAGTTAACAGCATAATGCCCTCATTTAAGTTAAAAGTACCTGGTCAATCATGGATGAAATAAATGTACATGGTAAAAACACAAGAAAATATAATAGATGGCATAACTAACCTGGTTTATGCCTGCTTAACTATGTATATGATACTTCCCATACAGATTTAAAACATAACAAATTATATTACTTTCTACAACTGAATAAACTACATAACAGAGTAACGAGTTACCGATCGATCTCGCTATGTAATTTCATTTTTACAGCACTGAAATGAAGACAATGCTAATGCAACAACTGAAAAATGAATGACCCACCCCTCTCAATTTGGATTAAGGAAACACCGAGTCCCGATTATGAAATCGCAATAAAAGACAAGAAATTTACAATCGACATCATCCTGCTAGATGTAGAAAAGGCTTTTGATATAATCCGGAAGGACGGGAAAAATTATAAGATGTTACGGAAAGGCATGAATAACAACATAGAGTGCTTACTTTGTGATTGGTGTGGAATAGAGTACATAGATTTAGAAGGATATAAGGGTCCAACCTTCTGTATAATGGAGATAATTCCACAAGGAGCGTGTCTGAGCAAGATATTCTACTCAATATATAAAGAAGATATCCCTGTGCTATTAACTCCAGGAAGCATGAATATACAATACACAGATGATATTAGATAGTTAGTGACAACCTCGTGCTGAAACCCAAGAAACCAAGTAAGGGTGGCGAAAGTAGAGATAGAAAACTTCAACAATTACGAAAACATTGTAAAATGTAAAGAAACATTCAAATTAATTTAATTATTTTCATAGGCAGGAAGAAAACGGTGCCGATTAGAATAGATGGTATGCCAAAAGAGGAAATGTGTTAGAACTGGAAATAAACTTAACGGGATACGTCGCCCAAGAGAAAGCGAAGAAAAATGGACAGCAAGTGGAATATCGTTTCTTCGGAAATAAGAAGACAGTAGGAAAAACAAGAAGAAGATTTACAACGCGCTGGTACAATCCGTTCTGACGTATCCACCAAATCCAATGCATGCATAGGCAAAATTCTAAAGAAAGAAAACTGCAAGGAATTAAAAATAAAAGCACTTCTTGGATAACTAACAAAAAATCGAGAAAGTCGAGCTCGCAAAGACTTAATAGAGGAAGCAAATAAATTAGCCTTAATCAGGTTCTAAGAAATAAATTGTTAAAAACATGGAATAAAATAGAAGAAAAACACCTAAGAATATTTAATGAGAGAGCAATTGAGGATAATGATAGGATAAGCATCAGATTTCCAAGCAACATAAAAATACTTTAAGCAAAGAGAGGCTAATATTAGATAGTAAATATAATGCTGAATTATGAGACAACATAAAAATAAACTCTTGACTAAGAGACCTATTAAAGAGAACAATACAGATTCACTACAAATAAAAGATACCATACCTGGCCACTCTAGAGAATAGACTAATGTCCTCATAACTACAGATAAAAATAAAAAGGTCGTGTTAAAACAATGCAAAAAGAAAACGACACGGAGATAAAAACACAGGACTGGAAAGAAGCAAAGTAAGTCTAGAAACTCAGGTTCAGAGGAGCCTGGGACATACAAAATTTCTATTTTGTAAGTCATCTAGAGAAATATAGGGTCGCCCTCCCTACCTGCCCGCTCTTTGGAGGCACCAACTAAGGTTAACCGTGAAACTTCAACCCTTTTCCCATTTCACTTTTAGCTTTTCCACCCACCTCTCTTAATCCACTTCTATCTCCTTCCTTCAATCGGCCAAAATAGAGCCCAAGAGGGCAAGTGAGGTAAAACTTAACGATAAATCAGCCTTGAACGGCCTCTTCCAGCCTTGAACGGCCTCTTCCAGCATTGAACGGCCTCTCTAATCCAAGATGGGCTTTTAAATATTCAAAATTATAATACAGCCATTTTTATATTGGGAAACTAAATATTTTTTAAGCTGTTCACGAAATCCGAAAGGTGTTATTTAAGAACACGATTACCCGATAGCCCCCTCTCCACATTACTGGTAAAAATAATATGAATATTTGTTTTATCCAGACTTGGAGAAAGATGTAATTATACTATTTCTTCACATGTGATTGAGGTTTGATCATGGAAAAAATGGTCCATATAAAAGTGAAACATCAACCTCTATGGAGCATAAGGATGATTGAAGAATTTGGAGATTTATAGCTTTCTCTAAGGTGACTGATCACAATAACTTCGCGAATCATTTTACATCTTGGAATCTAAATCTACATCTACGCTTACCATTTTTCACTCAGATGAATTAGTATTTAATTGGTGTATCATGGATGATCAGCTGCTACTTCTCTTAGTTTCGCTGATCCCAATCTGGACATGGGTGATGACCAATCACTACACATAGACCACATTGTGGTCTATGCGAAGTCACTGACCCTTATATTATGGCCACTATGTATGTTCTTCTTTCATGCTTTGCACTCATCTTTTGTGAAGCAAAAATTCACTACGTTTTCTCCTAACTTCAGAAATTGTTACCCGCCACCGAGGTCGCTAAATCTTTCATTAATTATTTCTAAGTCATATTTAACAAACAGGTATGGGAAGGTTTAGGTAAACTAATTATAAATTAAGTTTATCGCCCTTCCTAAATCTAGCTAGAGTAAATATTCGTTTTAGAACCGTCAATTTTGAGACGCAATCTTTTTGTTAGGCTAATGGAAAATGTCAGTAAAGAATCCGTGCATATTTTTATATTCAAATGAACATATTTAAATGAATGCGTATTTCAAGAACTTTTTCTTTCCTTTTAAAAATTAATAGAGATAACTAACAGTTTCACTTTAGCCTATATATTAAATTTCCATCGTAAAATAAGTAAACTATAAAATATTAACTAAGGTTTACTTCATTCGACTCTTTACCATTTGTTGGCGTTTTTAATTTAAAAATTATATTGACCTAACTAGTTTTAGATGTATTTTGCGCTTTCATTCTCTATATCTTCACTTTATACTTGCACTTGCCTTAATATCATCTCTTTCTTTTGTAATCTTCTCATTTACTTCATAGAGAAAATTTTCTTACGTGGTTTTCCTACTTCGATTTTTAAGCAATAAATAAGACTAAGACTGAAACCTCGCTGAAGTTGGAATGATGACATTCACTCACCAGCAGAAGTAACGTGGCGAACTCGACAGCTTAACCATGATCAGTGGAAACATTCGTGGAGTCCCTTTGCACATTATTGGAATAAAATGGCATGATGATGATGATGGTGAATAACTCACTTGACAGCATTTACAGAGATTGATTAACCCTTAACATGTTTTACAACCTTTTTTAATTGCGAAGTATGAGCAATACATACGGAGCAATTTCTTACCCACCGAAGCTCATTGTTCTCATACTAATTTTTTTATTAATGCAATCAATTATTAATATCTTCCGATTATAAATAACCCAAAAATATCTAATTAGTCTGTAAGATATAAAGCAAATATTCTTCAAATAAACTTTTCAGACTGACAAAAGTTGAATTTAGTTACATTGTAGTAAAATGTTTATTTATTTTCTAATCTTAGACATTAGTTCCCCTTAAACAGATTCAGATAATTTCACCAAAACACAGCAAAATACTTAGTTTCTGACTATTGAATGTAAACACCCAGTTGCCTTTAATTAGCGTTTTAATTCTTAATCTCTTATTAATCATAACAGCATAGAGACCACTTTGACTAACATATCCTCCATTAGTGACTCTTAAGGCCAATCATTAATCATAATTAGTCTTATCTTGAAACTTTAGATTCTAATATTGAATTTGAATGTTAAATTCCAGGGGCTTATACTTAATACATCCCCTTGGCACACTTTGCTGTTTAGATATGCGTTATATCATGGCTTTTGTGGAAGGCTTATGATGGTTGGTGGATAGGGAAGGGGATTTCAATTATTTGGCTTAGAGATTCGGTTAGGAAAGTTATTTAGAAGTAAATAAAGTAAGAGTTGCCTTGAATAAGGTGAGTTACGCTTGATCCAGCAGGTGAATAATTAATTAATGAAACTTATTCAATGAAAGGCTCATGTCTCTCTTTGGCTTGAACAATAAAGTAAACATCGTGATAGCGGTAAAAACCAGTCGAGGGTAGAACCCAATATTATTAGTATTATTTTGTATGATTATCATAAGAAGGAAAATTTATAAAAGGGCAACTCCGCCGAAATGTTTAGTAGAGGTTGTTAAAGACATTGGTAAAGATATGAAACGTAAAAATGTGTGAGGATATAGAGCCCACGGTTTCTAAAGAGAGAAAAATTTATAGACAGAACCAAGGGCCAAACAATAGTTTCCTTTTTTACTTAATCAGCATATACATGCTCTAGTCCAAAGCATGTAGCACCACACTTGCTGGAAATGAATTGAGTATATATATATATATATATATATATATATATATATATATATATATATATATATATATATATATATATATATATATATATATATATATATATATGTATATATATATATATATATATATATATATATATATATATATATATGTATATATATATTCGTGGTATAGGAAGGATCGAGTGATGGATGGAGTTCGTACGTATGGGTTGTTAACGTATTTCAAAACTCCTTGATTACCTTTTATCTCTAAGAGTGCTATATATTTTTAAATATGATTAATTATTATCATCTGATTATTACTTCTTTAATCTTTGAGGGTTGCTAGTGCCTTGCTTAGCGTTTCGAGGATTGAATAAAATTTTTTTAACAAAAACTAGAACTTTAATTAAAAAAAAAACATGAAACAACGAAACTTGACACACTAAATACACAGAAATCAATTCAACGAATTTAAGTGAGGCTTTCTAAAATGACATACTTGAAATTATAGTGATGGTTGACACACAGTTCACTTTAATATAAAAAATGCAAACGAACTTTACTGAAACGAATACCGGGGTTTAAATACCTTTATAGATTCCTTCTAGAATAGGGTTTGAGTCTGATCTTGAACTCAATGGTAAGATCACCTCAGGAATATTGTTACCGGGATGACGCGTGACGCTTGCCCAGATGTGTTCGTTTGGGAGAAATAGCTTTAAAGCCACAGAGGACTTTGGCGCGTGTGGCAGATGGGGAGCCACAATCCTTCGGTAGGAAATGATATCACCACGGGACAGTGAACGAATGTTTCTTTCTTCTCTTCGGATTACTCTGGGGAATAATTCGCACTGGTGAACGATGAGTCAATGCTTGAATCTTTTGACTCAGGTGAGTGCTAGAGGGAGTTCACTCGGGGTATTCCTCAAGGGCGAGGACTATCTCTGTGCTCGGGATACACCAGGATCGGTGGGTTTCTCTGACGAGAGTAAGTTGAACTTGCTTCTTAAATCAATTTAACTTAAAGTTTGGTGTTATCACCAGGAATTGGCTCGAGGATGAGCGTTTTCTTAGTTTTGGTATTCCTCAAGCGCAAGGACTATATTTGTGCTTTGGGACATAGCTATATAGGGGGTTTCTCTGACGAGAGTAAGTTGAACTTGATTCTTAAATCAAGTTAACCTAAAGTTTGGTGTGACCACCAGGAACTAGCTCCGGATGAGCTTCTTCTTAGTCCCTTCTGTTGGTAGCCCGGGTCTCTTACCGGGGACTTCGTCGCCTTGATGACTACGTAATCTTCCCCGTTTTTCCAAAGATATTTGCTTTTATACGTTGCCAACCCACTAGGATAGGGGTAGGAAGGGGGGGGGGGCGCATGAACATGAAGTATTCTCCCCCAACGGTTTTTTTCAGAGCGTCGTACAGCTGGTCCTGTGCGACCTTCTGGCTTTATGGCGATGCTTCTGTAATTTTGCATATGCGGTGAAATTGAATATCAGCTCTTTGGGGAAATCTTGCTGTTTTAACCGATGTTACAGGCTCAGGTCCTGACCTGAGCAGATTATTGCATCATGTGGTCGGGGACAACAGTTCAGCTTCTTTTCGAGACGAGGGGCGAGAAGGAAGAAGGTTAATTAGTCGGGCTACGCTGCCTCGACTGACACGACGTTGTATAAACGACCAGCGGCTCACTTGTGAAGGGTTGGGGGAAGTATCGATTCCCTTACATATATATACCCAGAAACGGCTATCTCCGTTTCCGTTAATCTTTGTATCCACTCTGGTTCTGACTTTTAGGTTTTCTGCCACTTCGTTTGACCTTGCTACTTGCTACTGATAAATTTTGATGGAGCTTTTACCTGCTTCTCTTACTTCTTTATTACTGGTTTGTAGTCTCAGAAGCGGTCCATTTTTACTTTCTTATATATAACCTTGTTTTATTAAATTCTTTTGTAATCCTTAATAAGGAACTGAATAAAGTTCGAAAGTACTCGGAAACAGCTTTTACTATTTTCTTACGGGACATCTATTATCTATCTATATATATATATATATATTTATAAAGAAAGATCAAATACAAGTTCGCCGGGTGGTAATAACCACCATAGGTCTTTAGCCCTATTTATTTTTTTAATTTCTCCTTTTCCAAACCCTTTTGAAGACAAAGAAAGATGCCTAAACCTTGTCTTGCAGACCATATATATATATATATATATATATATATAATGTTTGCGATCGAGAAATAATAGGATATAAAAGAATAACAGAAGAAGAAAAGGAACTACAGCACCAGCTTAAGCTCAATTTGTAGTATATCATTGCAATGATAAATGCAGTATGTTGACCATTATTATAATAAATCAGCATTTAGTACATTTATTTCTCAAACATATAATTATACTTCACATTAATCCACAAACTTTTCCTAATCCTAAGGGTGCTTTGCATCAACCAGGCATCTTTAACTCCCTTTTTGTTTACCCAACTTCCAAAAAATCCCAAAGTTCTACCATTGAGGTTTCCTAAGTTCAGTATTTGCATTCAGAGAAACTTACGATTGATAGGACATTTAAAGTGGTCAAAAACGATTCGGTACTCAATTAGTAGTCGTTTAAAAGGCAAAACAGGAACCCTTCTTAAATGCTCTTGGTTAGTTATAATTTTTATATAATAAAATTTTTGTTAATTATATTATAAAAATAGGAATTAGGGTACAAAAGGATTGAAAAGGTGTAAGTAGGGTTGAAGTAGTGATGGTGTTGCAAAAGAAGGGCGTTTGTTGAAATTATTGTTTAATAAAACATCCAAAATCTAAAAAGAAATTTGGTAGAAATCCTAAGGTACACGCTCAAATTAATAAAGTTGCTGATCAAATATCAAGGATTTCATCAAAGGAATAACAATCCAAAAATTGTGAAACACTTGAGCTAGCAGCTAACTTACCAGTGTTAAATATCCCTCATAATGAGGGAAATAGATGTATTCAATTGGGTTAATTCATTTCCCTAAATATAGATTTCAATTTAAATATAATTATATATATATATATATATATATATATATATATATATATATATATATATATATTTGTGTAGTTGGGTAGCAGTCTTTCTTGAATGCAAATTTTGTTGAAGACCATTGTGTATTTTGCCTTAATTAATTTCCTTTGGCAACTTTCTCTTCTTCTAACTATCTTTTTTATTCCATCTTGTAGATGGTGGATTACTCGTCCAGTATTCATCTCTCTTTTAAATAAATGTGTTTAGTAAAAACCAAACTAAATTGCCAAGCTTTCTATCTCATTCGATCATCTTCGGAGCGTTATGAAATGTTCTTGCCTCCTTTACCGATGTAATGAGTAGAGTGAGGATCTGGCAGAAAGTGGGAAGAAAAAGATTTTTAAAGGGGATTTATTCCGCCTTGGTTAAACGTAACGTTAGAGGAAATGAGCCACTCCTGTAAGTGGAATTTTCAAAATAGTTTTAATGTGCGATTCCAGCTTGTCGCTTGACTGTTGATGGCCAGCTTATCTTCATTTATTAATATGGCTTTTAAGATGTTAAGCCTCACTCTATTAACCTCTTTTCTTTTAATAATGGTGTTTTCAACGAGCATATCTCTCGTTAGGATAATATTATGTACACTCTCCATATGGTTCTTTGGCCCTCCGCTTTGTAGATTCATAGTTTACCTTCTTGAAAGTGGGGTAGTTGTCATGCCAATATATTTAGAGTTTTTATAAATCTGACAGTCTTTATTGGGGCAGGTGAACTCGTAAACTATGTTGGTTGACTTGAGATTCGAGGAGTTTGGGCAGATGTTGTTTTTCATCGAAAGATTGCTGACTTTTGTTGTTTTATAATAGATAATGAGTTGGATTTTATCCGTTTGATTTTTAACATTGATGTTATGGTTAATAATCTCCTTTATGTTTTTTTCATCTATTTTATATGCCGTGGACATCTGGTTTCTGTAATACACTTTGATGTTGTTGAATTCTCCCTGATTACTTTCAGTTTTATCCGTATGTTTATAATGGTTATTTTAAAATGATTGGAATTTTTTATCAATCATGCTTTTTGAGAAACCATTATTCACGAGTATTTGCTTTACTCGTGCAATTTCTTGGTCGAAAAAGTCCCACGTAGAGCAGCATTTATAAGTTCGGCGGATTTATGAGCCGATTATGCTTATTTTGTACCTTTCAGGGCATTCACTCTTTGCATTGAGGCATCTTCCCATATCCGTACTTTTCCTATGTACTTTAGGGATGCAGTTGCCATTGATGTTATGAACCTCAACATCCAAGAAAGGGATTTTATCGCCCATGCTCATTTCATAAGTGAATTTTAACACGAAGTTCTCCTCAAAAGGTTGCGTTATTTTAACGAGATGTTCTTTGTTTTGGACGTTGAGGTAGATGTCATCTACCTATTGACAATATGTGTGTGGCTTATTTTCCATGATGTCCAATAATCTCTCTTCTAGTTGACCCATATAGTAGTTGGCAAAAGTCAGCCCTAAAGGTGACCCCATAGCCACTCCATCCACTTGCGTGTATAGATTACCGTCCGGTGTCATGAACGGCGCCTCTGATGTGCATGAACGTAACATGCTCCTTAACATGTTTTGGTCAAGATTTGGAGGAGACATTGTAGGATGGTGGTACACGTTTTTTATAATGATGTCGATGGTCTGAGCGATAGGCACATTCGTGAACAGGCTTTCTACCTCAAGGGATGATATTAGTCCTGACGGTCTTGTAGCTTGGAGTATGTCGATAAATTCCTCCGTGGAAATTTATGTTATATTTCGAAGGGATGTACGGTTTTATTAATGCATTTATGATTTAGCTAAACAATACGTAGGAGGGTCCCATGGTTAATCTCAATTTTTCGCGTTATTACAAAACCCATCTTCAGGAGCAAATTCAAATTCAGTAATCAAACAATAAAATTTAAATAAAAGTCCTAAGTTCAATAGTGTAATAATATAGATCTGAGAAAATGACAGGTAAACGGTGTTAAATACTAAAATACATGTGTCACCCCTGCTTTTCGAAGAGAATGGAAAATTTGTTTGATTCTCCAATTTCGCCTCGCCTTATAAATTAAGAAAATTATTGCAGTAACGCAATTAATTATGCAGTTAGAAGGCTATTTTTTGGCAAACCAGTCTTCCTCAAAGCCTTCGGAAGGAGCTCTTCTCACATACACGAAAAGGTAGCACTTATTATAAGGCGAGGCGAAATTGGAGAATCAAACAAATTTTCTATTCTCTTCGAAAAGCAGGGGTGACACTTAAATACGCTAATCGAAAGATAGTTTTTTGGCTATCTGAGAAAACGCCTATTTTAAGTGCTACCTTTTCGTGTATGTGAGAAGAGCTTCTTCCGAAGGCTTTGAGGAAGACTGGTTTGCCAAAAAATAGCCTTTTAACCGCATAATTAATTGCGTTACTGCAATAATTTTTTTAATATATATATATATATATATATATATATATATATATATATATATATATATATATATGCAAAAATCCCACAGGAAAATGAAAGGCGGATTCCCAGTACTTTCGAACTTGTTCCGTTCATTATTAAGAAATAACGAAAATTTTTACAAAGGTGGTATATATATGTGAAACAGAAGAGCAATGCCCCCCCCCCCCCATGTACAACGAAAGGACCCAAAATAGAAAAATAATATCAAAGACGGATGTGAAGTATAAAACCGGAAATTTACAACCTGTGCGCAAATAATGTAGACATTTACGTGATTAAACTAATTACATACACACTCGATTGTGAATATATAAAAATAAACGAGAGAGACAACTAAATTTATAAGTCAAAGGGCTAAGATTTAAAATGGACAATTTCGTTATAAATAAGCATTTTAATAACAGTGTCTAGTTTAAAGAGACCAGGGGATATATTAAAATTAGGCAAGAATTAATGAATGAGAAGTCAACAATATTTCTTTGAATAAAGTCATTAGATATGTAAATAAATTTAGCCGAGTTCCAAAGAAAGCGCTGCTGCTTTCCCCCCTCCTAATATTGTATTTATGTTGCGTCAAGCGTACACATTTTATACATAATAATAACTATAGTATAGAGTAGGGGTATTCTGTGGATTTTTAAGTTTTCCCTAATCAATACTTTGGGCAAACCGGCAAATCATTACGAATTCTAAAGTACTTGGAATCCTCCTTTCATTTTCCTGTGGGATTTTTTGCATTTAATGCTCTACTCACGCGCTACTTTGTGGGTTTCTCATATATATATATATATATATATATATATATATATATATATATATATATATATATATATATATATATTTGTCCAAAAAATGACTAAATGTTCTTTACACCATCATATACTTACTATTGTTTTTTGAAATAAAGACATTGTTACAGCAATAAAAATTTAACCAAAATTAATTATTTTCGTAAGTTTTCTAAATATTGCTCTTAGTTGTTTCCTGTATAAGACCTCAAAAAAGCAAAGTCCGGCTAAACCAACTCGTTCAAATAAGCACTTCAAGAGAAAATATTTTGCGTATTTAATGTAGTCAACTAAAGTTTATCAGAAACCATTCACTAGAGCAGTTATTCTCAAAATGGGGTCTGGGGAAGTATGGGACCGCAAGGGGTCACTCAGTTAAAATTATGAGCTATTTGCATTTTTTTTGTGTGTAAATTCCTGTGCCTAAATTCATTAAACTAGGGAATTAGAGAGCACTGCATGAGTAAAGTTATATTTCTAAGTGTAAGAGGATTAACTCGCTAAATGTGGTTAAGGATTTGGCGAAGTTATTTAGCTTACGTCTGGCAGTCATAATGGAAGTGTTGTGGTTGTAAAGAGGGTGTTCTATAGTTTTTTATTTTATTTGAGTTGTTTTGATTGGACGTGTGGCGGATTGCGTGATTATATTTTATTTGCTTTTATTAGAGGAGTAACAGTGACTAAGTGATGCTGGTTATACTTTGGAATCCAAAAGTATAACCAGCATCATTAGATTAAGTGATGTAGGCTACAGTGATTGGTAGGGCTGCTGGCTCACTTGTTTACAACTCGGTGATAAAGGTTTGTATTTTATCCCTGACATTCAGGTCGCCCCGTAATTTTGGAAAGACTTTTCAGGCTTGAAGAGTCGACTTCTAAACCGGAATTTTACAGTAATTAAGATAATCGAACATCCAAACGTTGGATGTTCGATTATCTTAATTAATAGGCCTATTTAATATAGTTTTTAACATAAAAATTATTAAATCGTTTTTCTAATGAAATTTTGTATTGACCTTTTTCAGATACGAGGGGCGGTCATTAAGTTTTGCGAATCGGTGTAAGGCAAAACAGAGGAAGGGGGATGGCTGTTTGTGGGGGTGTTAGGACAAGTTATGACCAGTAAGGACCTACAGCTCCACGCTCCCGCCTCCTCTATTTAAGAAGAAGTAGCTGATCGTAGATCGTTAGTCACAATTTTTTTCAACAATGAAGAAGGTTGAGCACCGCGCAGTGATCAAATCTTTGACCAAGGAAGGCAAGAATGCAAAAGAGATCCATGAAAGCATGGTTGCAGTGTACACCGACACCGCTACTTCCTATGCAACCATTGCTCGCTGGAATAGGGAGTTCCGCCACGGTCGTGAGTACCTTAAAGATGACCTCCGTCCAGGAGGCCCGTTAGATGTGACCAACGAGGACAATGTGGCCCGCGTGGAGAGGATAATCCTCTAAAATCGACGGGTTAAGGTACAAGAAATCGAGCGAGAACTTGGAATATCAAATGGAAGTGTTATCAACATCATCCACGACAATTTGGCCGTGACTAAGGTCTCTGCCCGTTGGGTCCCTAGAAACCTCAAGCCCCATGATCGGCTTCAACGTCGTCAAAGTTCGGAGGAGCTGCCTATCCTGTACTTCCAAGACTCGGCGGGATTCGAGTCATGCATAGTGATAGGTGATGAAACGTGGGTCCATCACTGGGATCCCGAAACCAAGCTCAAAGGCATGGCCTGGAAGCACAGGGGCTCTCAGACCCCTATTAAGTTCTGGACCCAACCCTCAGCCAGGAAGATCATAGCCACCATCTTCTGGAATTCTGAGGGAGTGTTGATGGTGGACTATGCGCCTGGTGGAAAGACCATCATAGGCAAATATTACGCCGAGGAACTGGCTGGGTTAAAGAAGTGCATCCGTCAGAAGCGGCGCGGCAAGTTGACACTTGGTGTCCTGCTCCTCCACGACAACGCCCCTGTTTTAAAGACCAGAGTTTCATAAGCTGCCCTGCGCAGCTTATAGCAACGATAACTTTGAAATCGTTGCAATAATAAGGTCTCTACATATAGCAAAAGAAATTTGAACATTATTGAAATTATAAGATCTCTAGAGCAACGGACATTTAGACATTAGTGTAATTATCAGGCATATATAGCAACAAAAATTTCGACATTCATGTAATTATGAGGTCTATATAACAATGGAAATTTAACATTTCTAAAATTATTGAGTCTCCATAACAACGAACATTTGGACATTCTATTAATTACGATGTCTGAATATGAAAGGAAATTTGGACATTTTCTAATGACAAGACCTCTAAAACTAAGGAAATGTGGACATTCTTAGAATTATAAGGTCTCTATAGAAATGGACAATGGACATTCTTTTAATTACTCTTAAGATTATTACTCTGCATTTTCAAGAGTATTAAAAACCAAATTGGAGAATGAATGGCGAACACAAGAACATCAACATCTGCACCAAATAAAACAGACAGTTAAAAAATGGAAGACGTCCTATAGAAAATCTATAAAAGAATATGTCGTGTTAGAACGCCTACGTATGGACCAAACAAATTCCACCCACAGTTATTGCTTCTCCAACTCCTCCTACCCCAGTGCACGATATGCACCACTAAACTGACCATATTCCATGTACAAATAAGTTGCAAGAAATACCAGTTAAGCATAACCACCCATCTTGGAGACTATCTCAACCTTGAAAATGTTTTAGATGACACCATTCAAAAGATTAATACTCCGTTTAAGTACTTAGTAACAATCGGGGATTCTTGTGAGCAAAATTCATTTGAGGCAATCAGTTCAGCGCAGTCTGATGGGATAACACTCCACAACTTTCGCAAGATCACGGCTACTTGCAGAAGGTTCAACTTTCAATGTTGCCACTAAAGCCTCGCTCTTAAAGGTTGATGATCGGCCTGAATGTGGTGGATTATATTATAAGATCCCCAATTTGAAACGTCTGTACCACCTCAAGACCTTCGCCAGACTGACTCTGACTTCATTCTCCTTTAGTATCGTAAATTTCCTCCACAACAACTCTTGTGAAAGTTTTCCTTGTAATAGTTGCGAATCAAAGTCCTAATTCCACTTTCTTTCAAACTCATTTCTGTCATTTGGAGCTAACATAAAGAGAAGAAACAAGCAACAGCAGCGTACGGAGTCTGGTAGTTGAATGAGTAAGGCTAACCTAACCAAATGTATTCGAATGAGTAAGGCCAACTTAACCTAATATTGGTGTTGCTCCATAAAATTTTATTGTTTTGTTTTGCTTCCTAAGTGAGTCAGGACTTTTTCACCAACCATAAATTTGCTCCTAGGAATCATTTCAATATGCTTTAGCGATTGAAGTCGCCGAACTTAACTTACAGACAGGTGGCTTATATTTATCTGTCCGTCCGTTACTTCTTTTCTATGCTTAGCCGAGTCGATAAGCAGTTTTCTTCTAGGTAAGTTAAGCTATAACATGTGTGTTTTGTCGAGGGAAAAAGTAAGGTTTCGTGTCGAATTCACAACAGCTGCCATACACTATACATAGATTCCCTTGGTTTGGTTCCCACGATAAACTGTATTTCCGCGTTTAGAAAAAGAAGGCCTCAAAACGATTACAAATCGGTCGTAAATGCCTTAGAAAATTATTTTATTTTCCTTTTCAAGTTCTATCTCAGTCTATATCTGTTTCCTGTCCTTTTTAAAGTTTAGTTTTTCTCCTTTGCCCGTTTTATAATCTCTTAGTAGATATTTTATCCTATGACATTAACCCATTTATTGCACAGAACCGGTAAAGTGAAAATTAAAATGACCTATAAAGGGCCATTTACGCATTTTTACTTTCTAATTTGTTTCCATCTCGTAATGGCGTCCGCTATGGTGTATATTCTATTGTGGTTAATGATTTCACTCCCTTATCCATTTTTATGATTTGTCAGTTTTTCACTAATTTAAGACTCTACGAATTCACAATTTTAATTAAAGAATTAACAAGTGCTTATCTTACAAGTTGACGATTTTAACTATATGAAATTGGATGATTTTGCAAATTTGTAGGAATTTATTGACTTTTAGGAGCTTATGAATTTATTAATTTGCAGGAATTTCTCTTTTTAACGAGGGTACAAATTTTTTCATCTCTACGTCATTATTTATGATTTTTACAATTTTATGAGTTAGCTAACTTTTCTAATTTACGATTTTTAGAAATTCAATTCTTGAGTGGGAACAAGAGCGCACGTAATAAAATGAAAGATCTTAAGGTAGAAAAAGGGAAGAAAAGAATAAATGAATCCAAGACCAATGGAAAAAAAAACTACTGTAACTTTACTATGGAATCATGTGAATATTTATAAGGCTTCTATAATGCCTTCTAACCAATAATGAGCAAAGACAAAATCGCACATTCTATTAAAAATGAGAAACTTATTATGGCTCTCCATCGTGAGATAAATCCTTTCTTATCAAACGTAAAAAACATTGATTTTCTTTCGTACTGCAAATTTTTCAGTGTCTTATTATACCAGTCAAAATTTATATACTGTTATAATCTTCTATTTTTACCCTTTTACACGAAACTATGGCTTGGGTGCAATTAGAGGAGATAATTTGATATAATTCATCTTAATATTCAGAAAGGATATTAATACTCGTTTTTCCTCTTATTTGGTATAAAAAGCATGAAAGGAAGAAAGGTATTAAATTTTGTTTTTATTTGACTTGAGTAGGAGAAATTACGATTCATTAAATCATTAAAGTTCGAAATAGGATTCGGTAGACCAGGCCAAAACAAGAGAAAAAAATGGAGCCAAATTTGATTTGACCTTAATAAGAATAAAAATAGGAACAAGTGAATTTTGTTATTGATCTGACAAAGAAAAGGGAAGGACAGACCAATAGACAAAATGTCATTCAAAATATACTGAAAATACAATGAGGTTGGCTCCATTCGGCTGAGTTTTTTTCCCTAAGTAGCAAACTTATAGTCAATAGTACCGTAGAACACGTATGACCTGTAGAGGCTAACACAGAACTAAAAACAGACATTACCTTCAGAATTGAAATGAAAAATGGGAAAGCTATCGTATTTAATCTTACACATTTACCCAATAAACTAAAAGATCAAGACTGTAGAAGACATATGAACTTTATAGGCAAACACTGGAATAAAGATCTTCTTTCCCGAAACTACTTACCCAATATACTGACTACCAAGACTATAGAACACATCTTTCTTATACAAAGAAACATGTACAAAAATCGAGAAAATAACTTGAAGCAATTCTAGATTTATATGAAATAATATCATCCAATTTAGCCTCTCCTGCAGAAGTGTACGGTCCAATTTTTTTATTTCTTTCCTTCGTGAACGCGTCAGCATAATCCATCTGAGGATCCTATAAATCCCGAATCTCTCGGGGATATGTTTCAATTTTTCTCTCTTTCCATTCGCGCGTATATCTTCTTTTTCTCCTCAGTTTCACTCCTCCCCCCTCACAAAAGACGGTGGAATTTTGTGTGTTTTTTTGTGTTTTCTTTGTACAAGCTGGCTCCTGAAGGTTTATAATACATATAAACAGGCTTTAATGTTGACTTATTTTTTTATGTGTTTCAATTATTCCCGCCTTTTCCTCCATCGATTTCTTGATAATTTCTTTTCTTAATCAATAAGAAATGTACTCCTGCCTTAATCATTTTAAGTGCTTATCAACATGGCTCATTTCGATATCAGACCTCCAGAGTAATATGGGACCGGGTGTAAATTGTTGTATTATACTACCAGATTTTCAAGAATTTATTAATATGCAAGGGTTTGTAAGAAGCCTTGTAGCAGTGAATTAATTCTTAAACAGTTTTACCACTTAAGAATAGAATCCAGGTTAGTTTCAATTACGAAATTAATCTAACTTAACCTATTTTAACGAATGTTTAAAGTAATTAAGAATTAAAATAGAAAGCTTGACGATCACAATGGGCAGAGAGAACCATAACGTCAACTAATCCGCAAAATATAAATATTTTTATTTTTTTAAGAAGGAATTTCGCATTAGCATAAATTGTTTAGTAATGATATTCGAAGTGCACCTAGTTCTCTGCCTAATATTTTCCGTTAGTGAGCAATGTATTTATTTATGATTTGTGCTTTAGTATTTATTTATTTCAGTTATTGGAGTTATTTAGAGTCCAAAGGTCATGGAGTATGATTAAGTTCTTTACCATTAAGTACCCATAGGGCTTCAGAATCAGGCGGAAAATATATTCATATACATTTTTACCTTCCTTATCACGGTTTTCAGGAGCCATTGGTGCTTTGTTAACATTACTGTGTATCCGAGAATCTAGCCTCTGTCATTTAACGGTTTATAGTCCCGGGTGACTCTATATCTCACTATATCGGTTGGTCCCTTTTTGCTTTTTTTTTGTTTTTGTAATAACATTGTAACTATTCAGCTAATTCTATCGAATTTAAAACCCTTATATCGTTTTAAATTCTCTTTCGAATAATTTACCTACCAAACTCTTCCCAAGATTAGCTTTTGAATTATTTTGTTTAGCCAATAACATCATAACTATTCGGCCGATTCTAACGAAATTTGAAACCCTTGCGTTGGTTTACATTCTCTTTTAGATGATAGAATTGCCAAGGTCATCTCGAGTTTAGGCCAGGAATTATTAAAAGTTTTGAATGTCGTAAAGTCATAAATTAGAATAAGTGAGAGCACGTGACATTTTGGTCAGCAGACCTTTTTTTGTCTCGTGTCGGGGCCTAGTGGTGTCTTTTACAAATTTTCTAGTTCCCACCTTTTCTCCTTTATAGCGCTTCTTTTATTTTCTCTCCCTTCTTCGATTCTTCTTCTTTACTGCACTTTAACATGATATATTCCCTATTATGCAATCGCATGGAAGCGGAGTAAATTTCATGGCAGAAAGATTCAAATTTAGTAAGGAAGATGTACACTTCATTGTAATGAGGATGTCGAGTAAAAAACGCGACAAATTTAAAAATTCTAACCATTAATGAGAATTTTTTCCGGGAATTTTGTCTAATCGAAAATTGGAACATTTGTGTACGTAAAGTGATCATTCTTGCTATTCCTGATTATTTGATAGGAGCTAATCCAAGAATTCAGTTTGGTGTGTAATCGGTCTTGAATACCATTGGATATTACTCTGTAAATCGAGCAAGTAATCAAATATAATGGAGTCTTACTTTGAAAAAATCTGATGGTTACTACAATTCCAGTGATGGAATTGATGGGCAGGCAATCAACAATGTGACAGAACTTAATTATTGCACGCACAAATATTTAGTTGTAATATACAAATCTATGGGAAGTTTGTCCTTGATTTTTACACAAACAAAAAAATACTTATTTTGACATCTAGAAAGTTGTTTAGTTTATATTTTATTAGTGTTTGTGTCTTGAACTATTTTTTATTGATTTGAACACGATTAAAATCATTTGGATGATCCCTTTCGAATATGTGCTTGGCCACACAACTACTTTTTCTATACGTCAAAACATCATATTTATGCTGGTAAATACGACGTTTTAGATCCACGGTTTCACCTATACAGGTTCTTCAAGCTAACTTCGTCGATTCGCATAATAGAAAAATACACGCAATAACTTATCCCCAAATAAATGTATTTTAAACATTCAAAAATATTAACTAGATTATTGCTGGGAGATAAGTTTACTCAACGTAACCGCCTAAAGAAGTCTTCGAATCTTGTCGCTTGTGTTCCTCACTGTGTCCATGGGATGATCTCCGAACACATCCTAGATTTTGGTCACCAGCTCGTTCTTGGTGTTGCAGGCACAGCCTTTGACTTCTTTATCAACCGTGCCTCACTTATAGCAATCCATGGGATTAAAATCCTGGAAATTATGAGACTAGAAATTGGTTTTCTAATAGCAATCATTTTGAGCCAGGATTTGACCAGTATCCAGCAGCTCCTCATTTCCGTCAGATTTGTGCTTACCACCATGCTCAAAGATGTGTAACAGCATGACATCATCCTAACTAGAGACACACCTAAAGACCATCACAGTTGGCGGAAACTTGGTCTACATTATATATGGAACGTCACATGTATTTTATACAATTGTTTTAGGGGGAATTTCTTTTGGTCTGATAGATCTTCCTTGGCTCAACAGGATACTTCAGCTTTTTCAGGAGCTTCTTTGACTTTGTCAAGCGTTTCTCTTCGTCATTGATGTCGAAAGTGTCCCTTAAACCTCTTGCAAAGATAAATTTGTGATGATTTTCAAGGCAATTTTGAGGTGATATCTTTGTTCCATTTAAATTATTTCTTAGATATTAAATAATTTGGAATTTCTTTATCAATATTGACTGAATTATGCGGTTTTTATAATAATTCTCAGATTTATAGAGTTGTTTAACATTATTAAAATCAATTTGCTGATTACAATTACTTGTGTGTTTGAACAAACTAGAAGATAAACTTCCTCTTCTTATACCCGGCTCCCCAGATAGGCATATATACGTTTATTAGAGTTACCAGTTTCTCTTATATAAGATTTTAGGTAATTTTTACATTAATAAGATACACTCCAAACTGAGTGGGTCATTTAAATTTAACAAAGTTATTCCAAATTCTCTCAGCCCAAACTTGCTTCGAAAACCATAAAAATTTACCTGTTTTTTATCCTACGCTTTCCTTTGTTCCCTCTTCCCTTTCCTGTGATACTTCACTCATTCGTTCCAATAAATAAAGCATTTGTGTAGCAAGTGTCTCATTATAGAGCTCTAGATGGGTATTAGTACCGACACTAATCATGTAATGAAATAAACTGATTCTACTAGTGTGGATTTTATATCTTGAAATAAATTTACGCTAGTATAATGTTCTTCTGCATATATATATATATATATATATATATATATATATATATATATATATATATATAAATAATGCTGTTAAATTTACATCAACTGTTGCTTGATGTATTGCTACTTTTAAAAGATTTTAGACGAAATATATACAAGAAACCAGGCTCTGAGGCCAGTATTACTAAGTTAGTCAGTTGCTTGTTTAGTTAGTAAATAGATGGCCAGTAAAATTGAAAATTTGGCATAAGAACATGACATTATCTACAAAAGTAATTCACTTGTCATTGTATAATCAATACTTAAAAATGAAATTGAAAAACAACACGACTCATCATCAAAACCTTGGCTTTCCCTCGGCTTTTCTGAAGGAGAGCCTCCCGATGCTTCCCCAGTAGATTTGCATAGTATGCTCCGTTAATGTTGCGTCCATGATCCAAGAATTCCAGGAGGAAGATCCTTTCAGGTCCCCAGAGTACTGTCACCATGAAAATTCCAGGATGACTTCATGAGCTTGAAGTGAGGAACCTACATTTCATCCTGGGTTATGATTCGAGCCATGAATCCCTCCAGATCAGCTCTCATGAAGTTTCAAATATCTCTGTTCAAGTCATTATGCGATTTTTCTTCTACTCAGGCGTTAGAGTTCTTGGGACCCATCGTGCAGATACCATAGAAAGGTTGAGGTTATTATGAAAGATGGTAACACTGAATCCATTACTTATCCCGAATTGAGAACCAATGTATTGCACTGAGATTCTTTGATTATCCATGGCCACAGCTTCCCTGATGAAGGCAGTTGACGGACCACCACTTCAAGGGTCATCTTCACACGAGTCTCGGCCCTGCTTAGAGAGAGCAACCCAACGTTTGACAGTGGAATAAGATAGAGCACTGTCCCCTAGTGTTGTCTTCAACTCCTCAAGAATCAACTGTGGCGCTTTCCTTTTAATTAAGGACAATTTTATCACAGTTCGATGCACAACTTCACTCATTTTGCTCGAAGGCACCATCCTCACTTAGCAAAAGTCACCTTTGAACTGAACAAAATGCGCTGGGAGAATACAAGTCAGTACATTACCTGCGGGAACATTTATGAACATGATCCAGCTGCGGCGGGCTCCTGACTCTCCTCCTTATATGTTCGGAGAACTCATTGAACAAACTATTAAAGTCACTAGCAGTGGTTTTCTCTTTTTCCCATACACAAATTTAGTTCAACTACTTTTTAAAATTCACACCTAAACTTTCCCTTTAGCAACCTCGCTTTTGGTAGAATAGCATAATTTATTCTAACTACATTTTTAAATTAAAAATTCCAATTAATTTGTACAAGTTAAAGTGGTCAATGAGCTTCATTTGTCTCTATTTTGAACTTAATTTATATAAAAGTATCCACTTTCCTGAATAGTAAAGAAAGTTTTATTCTTGCGAATAAACGTGAAACTAGTCCATTTCCTTCTCTCAAGATGCGTGCAACATTAAACAAGATCTGCTGAACAAAGTCGCGTGCTCTCAATTATTCTGATTCATGACCTATCGATCTTTAAAATTTTAAAAAATTCCAGGCCTAACCTCGGGATGACCTGGGCAATTAAATCTTTCGAAAGGGAATGTAAAACAACATAAGGGTTTCAAATTTTATTAGAATCGGTCGAATAGTTATGATGTTATGGCCAACACAAGATGTTTCCTAGGATAACCTTGTGAGGACTTTTGCAATTACATCATTCGAAAGAGAATGTAAAACAATATAAGGCTTTCAAATTTCGTTAGAATCGGCCGAATAGTTATAATTTTATTTCCCCCCAAAATGAATACCTGGGCTAACCTTAGTAGAACCTTGGCAATTATATAATTCGAAATAAAATGTAGCACAAAATAATTCTTCAAAATTTCGTCTGAAGGTGCCGAGTAGTTACAATGTTATTACCAAACAAACAAAAAAGCAAAACGGGGACTGACCGAAAAACTTTAGTCGCACGCGACTAAAAATTCAACCCTAAATTTAATTTCGGAGATGAAATTATTTTTAATATAATGAATAAATTACATTTATCCAACAAATTAATTTTCATTATTATTTACATACTTATATATTTCATCAAACCCCATTCGGATTTGATGAAATATATGTATATATACATAGTAGACTAATCATTTTCCTTCGAAAATAGAGAACAACACCCCTTCGTTCTAATGACTAAAGGCCGTTGTGAGGCATTTCCTGTATACAAGAGAATAACCGGATGGAGGTTTCACATTCTCCCTGGAATTTCGGTAGAGAGGAAGAAAACCGTCAACTTTTGATCCGGTTCAATGTGTTTCTCCCCGAACCTTCTAACCAGCCAGGCCTCTTAAATATTGCGTCGTACCCGCGATTCAAACGAGGTTACTGAGCAATTGCAAAGCATGTCAAGTAAACTATTAAAAAAGAAAGGGGTAAAGTGAGGTGAAAGAAAGCTTTCGAAAACTAAAGTAGTCAAGAAGACTTAATTTGAAATAATAATACGAGTGAACGATCCGAAACCTAATGCAATAAATGTTGGAACATATTCTAAATTAAGCATTTACAACAAATTTATGACGAGGGAGTAAATAACTAATATCTGAGATTAGGACTCCCTCTGTTTGCTCTTAAAAACCTTTACTAATTCAAATCGAATGTGTGAATGGAAATGGTTAGTTACTTTACCTTGAAGTCTTTAACTTCGTGAAATGAACAGGTAGCCCAGTAAAGTTGGTGAACAATTAAGTGATTTAAAAAATAATTTGAGGGAATTTGAGGAAGTGATTAGCAACCGAAAGAAGTAAATTAAATTAAGAGCTCTAAAGAGCCACTCGAGTTGTGGCTACTCAAATTAAAGAGTGGAAAGGAATGAAACCAAGAATAACGATTGATACTCAAATGAAACTAAAATTGGTACCATAAAGCAGTCTTTGACATAAATTATGTGATGCTATTGACGAAAGACAATGACATATAAGAACGACGAATCAATCAACAAAAAGGACCAAAATGCCTCTCTCCACGTATGAAGAAACTGGAAGCTGATGACGTCCCTACCAAGCTTTTTTAATTTTATTAATTGAATATTTTAAATAATTATTTTGAGTACAAATTAAGGTACTCTGCATCTGGTATCAACTTTCAGCTGCACAATAATATATAAAAACTGTGAAAGTTAATAAAATTCGGCACAATCTATGCAAACATGATAAACAAGTATCTAAACATTGTGTATGGATGGAATTTGGAGTTTTACTGAGTATAAAGAAGCTAGGCGTGACCAAAATCTGAAAACTTGCGTTTCTTATTCTAGAGCCGCTATGTATTCATTTAAACTGTGTATCTTTATATGGACAACATGTATGTATGTATGTCATGTGTTCAAAGAGTGTGCCCTATTTTATTGTACAAAGTAAAAAGGAAGGGATATTCTTGAAAGCTCCTATACTCGGAATAAATATTCAGTTTTGATGTATTTTTTTATATATTCGTTTGATCTCTCTCTACAGTACGCTTCTACATATTAAGATTATTAACACTCAGAAACGGATGTTCTATTTTAAGAAATGTTCGTTTAAAATGGGAACTTCTGTTTTCCATTTTAATTTGCTTAAACAAATATTTAAGCTTTGCAGTTCAGGATCTATGTCAATTTGAAGTCGCAACATAGAATTATTTTAGACTTTCTATATCCATTCGCAAATAGAAATTATGTGTAATAAATAATGAAAATGAGGAGGGCCGGCGTTTTATAAAACAGTATAATAATATTTTATAATTTAGAGCTATTATTTATATCAATATTTTTAATATGATCACAATTAGAACCAAAATATAGCATTATCTTTAGAAAATTTATATATGATTCCAACACATCTCTTGAATACTCGAATTTATCGAAATTAGTCTTAGAGAAGCAAAATTGAGGTTAGCATTTCTTAAACACTGTCATTTGAGGTAGCAAATAATTAATTTGAAATTTAAATGAGGCTCAAATCCAAGTGAGCATTCATTACGTTTGTGCTTAATTTCAATTATGCATAAAATTTAATGTCCTTTATTCGGATTTTTCCCCAACATTAAAGTTATAACTTTATTATTATTTCTGTCGAAGGACATAAGACCTATAAGCCAGAGGAACTCACGAGACCATGTGGTAGCTAGAAAAAGTTATTGTGGTGATAAATTTATACAGCATTACTAAAATCCATAACAACCCAATGACAAATATAAGGTTGATACGACACCAAATGAATATGGCAGACTAACTAAATCATCACTTTGGATCAGAATTCATGAGAGAAAGTATTGATCACTCTAGAAACTTCCTAATTAAAGTGTTTAAAAGGAAAAAAACACTTCCAGCAATATACAAGGAAAAAAATGATTTACTACTTAACAAATTCCTAAGACACGAACTAGCGTAATCTTGTCATTTAAAGGACTAAAAGAGATTTTTAATTATTTTATTTAATACATTCATCGACTACATAAGTAGGAATACAAAATATACTGCAGCAAATATAACCACAATATTCAAGAAAGGGAATCGATCTTCACTGAACGTGAAGTAGATACATACAGTCATTTTTGCATTCTTACGACCTCGGAACTTTTAAGTCAATGACACTTAAGTAAATAGGAGAATACTTGGATAGACTTATTGCTCTTTATTAGACATAGCATCTTTTTAAATTTCATATTTCTCCTTATCTTGAAACCAAGATACCCTGACTACTCTAACAATAATAATTATCCAGTGTCGCCTGCATATTTTCTTTTTATAATTAATAATTTAATATTGATTTCCCAACATTTTAATCTCATTGGTCCCTTTCCTTTAATATCGTGTCTTCAAAAGAAAGCATCCTTATCGCCAACGCCACGAGCTTGCACACAGAATAGGAATTTATATAATATTCAAGGGATCATTTTATTGCAAACGCTCCTACCTTGAATGCTCCCTTTCATCCTCCACTGAGTCAAAATGCCATCGTTTTTACTCAAAATTAATTATTTTGTAAATAAAATAATAATCATTTATGAATACTAGTAAACGTTATAAAAATGCCAGATGGAAATATTTAAATAGGGATAAAATATTAACACATATTTTGTCTTGTGTTTATCCTTCCACTTTTTCTGAACGTTCCTGGTTAGTCAAAGATTTGATGCAGCTGTTTTACATCATGTTATTACCTATTACAGAAGAAAATACATATTTTAAAAAATCTTACACCTCCAAACCTTTCGCTTCAGCAATCACAGATAAATATTCCTCTCTCCTCTTAAATTAAAGTGATAAATAACAGAAGGAAATTTTATTATATCCCATAAACGAAGGATTCAATTAATCTTATAAAACAATTTTTTTAGGGAGTTCGAGAACCATGATTCAAAAACCTTTTTGTAGTCTTTCCGTAAAAATGACTCATGCCTTAAGGAAAGCAATTTCACAAAGGGATCTACTAAATCCCACTTTTCGTTGATTCGTACAAAGCGGTGGTAAGTTTCTCGTGTTAAATTCGTCGTAAAAGTAAAAGTTTGATAGGCTTTGAAGCACTCCAGGCATGAGAAATGGCTAAGAGGAATGCACGATAAATGAAAGTGAAAAAGAATAATGGAAAATTGGCTAAAAGTTGTGTGAGTTGAAAGAAATATCCTCGCAGCATTAATATATTTACATTATTACTCAATACCATCAATTGATATAATTTAAAAATAACAGAAACTCAAGAGCAAATGTGCACTATGACAAGGGAACAGTGACTCTTTGTTCCTCATTGAGTAGCGTTGAATTGTGTGTTCACTACGATGTTGTTTCCCTACAAGAGTATATAATGTAAAATTGAATTTCCTTCTTTATCTCAAACAGAAATTAACCAGAGCATGATAGTATCCCTGTTGCAAGATTAAACTAATTCTTTTTTGAGGAGTTACAAAGAAGTAAGGAAACATCAAGCTCCTTACCAACTACTCAAGGAGATTCCAATGTTTGTTTACCTATTTTCATGCATACAAGTTATCCCAATATCTTTATCACAAATTCTAAAGCAACAGGGTACGTATAAATTTGTCTAAATTATTTTTAAACATATCGACTCTTGTACTTTTCAGAACATGTTCTGGCAGTCAATTTCATGCGTCGAATATTCGGTACCAAAACTAATTTGCACTAGCTTTCGTGGAGGATCTTTTAGCCTATAATTTCCAACCATTCCTTCGTGTTGGCTTTCGTTAATTGTAAAGTTTCCTGTAAACAAGATCTTCAATGGCGTTTAAGATTCTGTAAATGGCAGCTGGTTGCCCACGTAGTTTTCTTGTCTCCATTTCAATCAAGTTAGAAGATACCTATTTTTTCTCATATAATCATATCTTAAATAAGTTCGAAAGCTAAAGAGAACAAGCAATTTGATTTCTCTGAATAGGAAAGACAATGGTAGAGAACCAAAAAGATCGTGAGATTCTTTCTTTGATACGTGCTTCCAAGAAATGTGGGAACTGTCTGATAATACGGAAGAGGTAATGTTGAATGCAACAGTGTAGAAACAGAAGGATAAACAATGTATAATGGCAATGAAGTCTTGGTGGCAATTCTGCCTGGGAAGGCCAAGAGTTCCGCTGGACTCAACTCTATTCTGAATGATTAATGGTACAACCCTTTTTATCCATTTTTTTTTACTTCAACGAGTAGAAATTTGCGGTTCTTGATTTTTCTGGTGTCAAGAAGTAGAGGAGAGCTGTTAAGGCCTGCATATTTTTATCTCTTCACTGTGGCTGTTACAGTTGACACGGCAGAAGGCGTAATTTACCCCTCCATTTTTATTCCGTCAATTTGTATCTTTCGAGATTGATACTTATCCCTCTTTTGAGCACTAGGCTGTTTCTTAATCGCCTCAAATAAATCGTGAAAATTGTTCAAAAACAATTATTCAAAAATAATTACTCCTAAAACTGTTATTCGAATGGCAAATTTCTCGAAAGAAAATTACTCGAAGTGATAATTATTCGAAATGAAAAATCTCTGGTGACAGATAGGTTATTGGTGTCAGAAATTTTTAGACGCTCTTAAAAGAGAACGGGACTTTAAAAAAATTCGTATTGCAATAGGCCAAGGAGGCAGCCAAAATATCAAAAGCGCCAAGAAGTACCGCGACGCAAATAAAAGACTTAAAAAATTAGTGGCATTCTTTAACGAGCACTGTTCAGTAGTTGAGTATTTGCATGCAGTGGCATATAACTTAACTTATTGTTAATAAAGATATGTGAATTTGCAATAATTATCATTCGTGTAATTGATTTGTAACTTTGACATTTTTTGAAAAAAATAAAGAATTTTCAATTTCTAATAATTACAATGATTTTGCTACCGAAATGAGAAAGTACTCGTAGTTTTCTATTGTAGTTTTTTGCGTAGATTACGAAAATGACCATTATCTTTCATGAAATTACTTCAGGTTTTTTGTTATCTGCACAGTGATTTTTTTAATAATATTAGATTATTCAGTATATATGGTATGAAATATTTGTTATTATTTTTATTTTATTTGACAAAATGTACAAAGATAAGTGGAAGCAAAAAGCTTATTCATTAAAAGAAATTAATAAGTCCTTTTAATACATTTCAGAGTGTGGTATTATAAAAATATATTTAAAAAAATTAAAAGATTTAAGATTTTTTCAAAATTGCTAAAATCTATACAAGTGATATATTTTTAGAATATTTAGGCTTCTTTTTATGTATAACATCTCGTCTGTCTCTTCAAAGGGTACAGCAGAAGTCAGCAAGCATTGCAGGAGCCGATTTTCCTTTATAACAATTTTCTATAGTAGCAATATCTTGGTGGAATCTTTCACCATGCTCATCGCTGATGTCTGCTGGTTTCTCTGGAAAGAAAAGCAGATGGGAATGCAAAAACTGCACCTTTAGTGACATTATAAGACCTATTCAAATTCTGAACAAGAATGTGGTACTTTTCTGATTTGTGCATTCCAAGAAGACCATTACATACACCTTTGAAACTATGCCAGGCCTCAAATTCTGGTTTGCTCAATTTTGCATCAAACTCGTTATCTACCATAAGTTGTCGAATCTGAGGGCCAACAAAGATACTTTCAAATTTTTCTACCAGGGAAGGCAAAAATGCAAAATAGATCGATGAACGCATGGTTGTAGTGTACACCGACACCGCCCCTTCCTATGCAACCATTGCTCGCTAGAATAGGGAGTTTGGAGATGACCCCCGCCCAGGACGCCCGTCTGACGTGACCAAGGAGGACAATGTGGCCCGTGTGGAGAAGATTATCCTCGAAAACCGACGGGTGAAGGTCGAAGAAATTGAGTAAAAACTTGTAATATCACATGGAAGTGTTACTAACAACATCCACGACAATTTGGCCATGACCGGGATCTCTGCCCGTTGGGTCACTAGAAACCTCACGCCACATGATCGTCTTCAACGTCGTCAAAGTCCACAAGGCCAGAGTTGCCCAAGCTGCCCTGCACGAGTGCGGATTCAAGGAGCTCAACCATCTCCCTACAGTCCAGATCTGGCCCCTCACGACTACTTTTTATTCCGCCAGCTCAAGGCTGCACTGCGTGGACCCCGGTTTGGGGACAATGGAGATGTCCAGCTCGCCGTCCAGGAGTGGATTAAACAGCGTTCGGGAGATTTCTGGTATTCGGGAACTCAAAGCCCCCTGCGACAAGTGGCGCAAGTGCATTGAAGTCAAGGGTAGTTATATTGAAAAATAATAAAACACTTTTCCTCATATCTCGTTTCCTTATATCCGAATTGCAAAACTTATTGACCGCCCCTCGTATGTACATATGTGTTATTAAAATAAAGTGCCTATAAACTTAATTAATTTTATATTTAAAAAAAATAATATTACAGTATACTACTTCAAAATCTAGGTAGAGTGAAAACTAACAATTACTTACTTTGTATCTTTACGAAACAGAAATAGCCGTCAGTGGCATGATCTTGGTGCTCTCGCCATACCATTGGAACACCAAATTGAATGCTTTTTCTTTTTTCCTTTAGATCATTTTTATAAAGAATTAAAGCATGTTGTGCAGCAGATATGTGGTGCCGATGGTTTATCTTGGTCGCCAATTATACATCCAAAGTACAAATTATATAGCTTTTTCACTAAAGAAGAAATTCTGCTTTGATTTTTTATTAAATGTAGCAGAATTTATCTGGGCTATTTTTACACTGTCCTCTTGGTATTGTAATTAAAATTGCTGCTTTTATTTAAAATTCTATTTAGTTAAATAACCTGAAAATAAGAAATAAAAGAATGATATTCGTTACAATATTCAAAATTTGACCAAAATAGTAATTGTCCTATCGAATAAATTTCATTCAAATAATTTTCCATCTAATAAACGTTTTTATAATAATTGTTTTCAAACAATTATTTTCGAACAAGCTTCACATAATCAAATAAATGGTTTTTGCATAGAAACCTTTATTGAGTAATTGGTTGCGCCTGCTGTTTTCGTCTATCTTCAGGCCAAAGTTTTCAGACCTTTATCTTGACGACCCTACATATTTTAGAAGCTTATAATAAATTCAGAGAACATGGAAGACTCCGTAGGAATAAATTATCTTTGCAAAAGTTAACCTCTTCTAAGTGGTATTACTGGTCTGACTTAAAAAAAAAGAATTCCTCCTGCTTAACTTTTTCTACTTTCTTGACGATTCGTCTCTCATTAAAATATATTCAAGAACATATAAAAAAGGAACATTAAAATGACAAGAGAACGGGAAGAATTAGTCAGCTTCTCTTACCTTGAACCTACTTAGAAAGGTTATTGAAGAGTGTTGACCTTCGAATACATACGCGATTTTGAACTAGGCCTACTTTAGGGAATTTTTCTTTACAATCGAATTTTACCCTGAATAATCTATTTTACCGGTCTTTTAGTTATAATACCCCCTAGGAGGTCCTTTAGGGTAGAAGCAAGGAAAAATTTCAACGAACATGCAACTTAAACTAAAGCTAATTCAAGATAAAGAAAGAGGGCGCAGCAAAATATTATCCAAGTTATCTTCGCGGAAATCGCCCCCATACAATGATTTTACACATCCAAATGATACATCCTTCTTTGAACACAAACCAGCCTCGCATAGATATAATCTCAGATACAGGTGAGCCGTCCTTTAGAAACCTTCCACAGCATTTTTTTTCTTTGGAATTAGTTTATTAATCTCCAAATAATTTAAATAATAAGAATATAAGCGTAATCCAACAAAACCTACAGGGGGAAAAATTCAAATTGCTCTTCTTTTAATTTTTCCTCCTATTTACAAAGTCTGGAGCGTATTTTATTGGTTATCTACAGTACAGTATGGAATCCGAACCTTGTTAACCGCTGAAGACTTGACAAAGGTGACACGCTTACTCAACATGACAATACCTGTAATAACAATGTTTAGTGTTGGGGCAAGAAAGGTCCACCTATGTACAACTATGAAGCCCACAATGTGCATTATCTATTAGGTTTTCTCTGATGCATCACATGCAAGAGTGTGAACTACTCTGCTATGCATATAATTTTTGGTTATAGGTATGATGTTTGTGTACCTACTTCTGCCTAGATTGTTTCATCTATTTTTCTTAAGTAAAGTTGGCTCCAATATCTCGCATTATAATATTACATTGAGTCGTTATGGAAAATCATTGACCTGCCAGTCTGGTTCGTATACAATTCGTAGCACACAAAATGGCCACCGAATACGATGTATGAGCTTCCCTCGTAAAGAAATGCAATAAAAATGCAAGAAGTCTCCTCCATCAGCATGGAAAGGGCAACCTACCATGTTAATAAAGGCCAGAATTGCAAAGTAGTGTTGCGAACAAAGTTTGTCACTAGCTGAGAAGAGAGATTGTATGTTTGTGAGAGAGAAGAGATGGACGAATAAAAGCCTATTGTTTATTCAATAACTTAAGAGAGGCTGTTTCAGGCGAAGTTCTCAAGCAAATATATATATATATATCTAATGCGAAGTTACGTCGCTTTCAGAAGCTTATTAAAGGTAAAGGAAGACTTGATGTCATGATTTGGGTTATATTACTAATAAAAGCATCATTATTTCTTTGAGCGTCATTGAGAATAGTAAGCGAGAATCTCGTCGCTACATACTTTTGTATGCAGTAACTAATTATCCAACGATGATCACCTTTGATTTAGGGTTTACATAAGGTTGTTAAGCATTTGCAGCATTTTATGAATCGGATGAACCATGGGTAGGGGCCCATCGCCGTGAGGGGAATTTTTAATCACCAACTCATAGAGAATTTAGACGGCTTCATAGCACTAGGACCATTTCTGTCACTACTGCTTGTTACACATAAAATATTTATTAATAAATTATAATTTTACATTTAGAGACTTGCGATCTTCTCATAGTAGTATAAAATCTCCCCATCCAGGGCAAAAACAATAGAAATCCCTTTATGCTACTACCAGCGAGATCCAAATACGTTACAGATGGGAATGAATGATAGGGATTATAATAACACTTCGAACCCCTGAGGAAAGATATGAATTGCACCTTAAATTATGAATATAAAATCTCTAAAGAACTATAAAAATTGTGATATCCTTTACCTAGCAAATTATATAGTACTAGTGGAACACAGAACAACTACGATGTTCTCCAGTCAGAGATGTGATAATAAAGAAGCAAGATGGAATGACTTCTAATAACATCTTTGGCCATTGACGTTTGCGTGTTGAATTGATTGAGAAGATTAACATTTTTAAAAGGTTTTGATAATGTGAACAGTCATGTTTTCCCCTTTTGTCAAAGATTACCTTGTAAAGAGAAGTAACTGTATCGAAGTATTTTTTTAAGCGTTTCCATTATACTATACGAAGAACGTTTTCACATATAAGGATATTAAATCATTGCAAGTGTTTTAGGACTCTACTTATGTGCAGAAACTTAATAAATTCATTTGAAAAATAAACGTGACAAGCAATAAAAACTTGAATAGTTATCGATACATCTGCACACATATGGTTTTTGTTTTGCGGCTTTTTCTCCAAATCTCTGTAAATACACAAAGAGGATGCCTTTGATTCTTCTTACTAATAAGATATAATAGCAGTAATCAGAAGTCAATAATGATTACAGGTATTAAAACTTCTAATAAATATTTTCGTGTCTGAGTATGTAGAGACATGATAAAATTACTACTTAATTTTGAAAATCGTTTTACTATCAATTAATCTTTATATTCAATAAACTAAAGAACAGGATTATATTCTCTTACTTAAACGCTTTAAAGTCTGAATTTTTAACGTTCGAAACTATTTCCATTGTATTTCACCACTAATACTTTCAAAAAATTTAATTTTCAAAATAATGTACAAGAAATACCATCGCAAACATCAAGCTTTAGAAGTTCCTTTCTAGGTAAGAAAAGTTAAGGCACATTCAATGTGGACAGCCACCAAATGGAGTATGATAAGAATCGATTGTATGATGGTTAATATAAGCGCTCTGTGTTTACTATGTAAAACTTTAGGTGTAGCAATTAAATTGATAAAAAAGAATGGCAAACAACATAGAGCGGATTGTCAATTTGAGGAGGTATTTTGACCTCCCTCTAAAAAGTGAATGATTTAAGGTCATTTTAGAATGCCAAAGAGGTCAGGTAGTTAGATATGCCTTAATAGTCCTGGTATACAAGGCTACCGTAACTCTAATTTACCCAATGAGCGTTCCTAGCTCAAGATAAACAAGGCGACCTGGATTTTTATGTATCCACTGTACACACATAGTAAAGATCGACAAGGTTACGAGCACTGTCATGTAGCAATTGTACATATCATAGTCAAGATAGACACTGCTATAAGCACAGTACAGTTATTGACTATATATTCACTAAAACATAAACAAAGTTAAAAGAACTAGACAATCTCTAGTGAAAATGAAAAGTATGCGCGGAATAATGTAGCCACTGCGCGTTCCATAGTCCAAATAGAGAAAACTACAAGGAATATGTAGCAAATCTGCATTCCACTTTTAAGTTAGACACGGCTACATTGAGTGCCACTGTATATTACATGAATAAGAAAGAAAAAGCTAGCAAGTCTGTCATGTAGCAAAAGTATATGCCAAAGTCAATATATACATAGCTAGAAGGAATGTAAATAGCCAATCTATATTCAAAAGTTAAGATAGACAAGGATAATAGACCTGGCATATAGCCACTGTTGATTCAATAGTTAAGATACACAAGGCCACTAGAACTGTCATGTAGGCAGTGAAAATTACTATTACTATTAATAAATAAAGATTTAAAGAGGGCCATCTTGGCGACTGCTTACCTAGGCATAGTTGTGAAAAAATAATTTGGCCTATAAATTTAAAAACTACAACAACAAAAGTCAACAAAAAAGAAACAGAAACAACAGCAAAAACAAACTAAGAAATCTAAAGGCATACTCCAGCGTCTGAGGAAGGCGGGCCTCACTTCGGTGTCCAAACATGCGCCTAGCACCCTATAGATACTGTAAAATATAGATAAAATATATAAAATGGTGCCAGGGCTGCCATTTAGACTCTATAAAATCCGAGGTCATTATAGTCAAGAATTTTCAAGATAGTCACTGAACATTCTTTACTGAAGATCGGCAAGGCTACTTGGACTGTAATTTATTTATCCTACATTGAATACTACCAAGTCTCTGTAACTATTGTACATTTCATAATAAAAAAGACTAGGATCCCAGCACCGTCAATTTTAAAATCCAGAGAGACACGGCTACCAAGAGTGTCAGCGAGCCACTACTAATTCAAAACTCAAGATATCAAAAAATATTACGACTGTCAAAAAATCACTGAACCTTCCATAATCAAGTTAAACAAGTCTACCACAATATCATGTAGCCACACTACATTCCTTATTCAAGATGGCATAGGCTTCACATGGTTTCTATGTCGCCACTCTATATTCCATAGTCAATACTAATAGGACTATTATGTAGCAACTGTACATTCCATAATCTAACTAGCCAAGGCTACCAGGATTGAAATCTAACCACTGTACTTTCCCTACGAAGATAACATGGCTACCAGGACTGGCATCTAGCAACTGTCATTCATTGTATAGATTGACAATACTGCCAAAACTATGCTGTAGCCACTCTCCACTTCATATTATATAAACACAAGCTACTAGGACACTTCTCAACTTTAAACAACCAACTTCAATAACCAACAAATATTCCTGGTCCAGTAATGCCTTCCAAAATGCGTGTCTCGTAAACGTATATGGTTTATAAATATGATTAAACTTACACCTAGTGAATTACAGGCCCTCAAGTTCCTGACACCCGCTCGAGCTTCTACTCCTTTTTTAGAGGTTACCTATACCCTGTAGCTTTACGAGCCCTCCAGATCGAAGTTACCCCAGGTACTCTCCTATTAGACTACTCGTGCACATTTATATTTCCCCATCCTTACCTCTTTCGTTACGAATCCATCCCCACCCTCAAACTTTGGTAAATATATCTTCGCTAGTTTTCATTCCTTAGTTAAATTTATAGTAGTTTAAGTAATAAGAGACTTGGTTTCTCTTACTTTGATGAGAGATAACATTTATTTCAGAGATTACGCGAGCTTTTTCGCATCTAATTCCGCTTGCATCTGAAGTTCTCATTAGAAAAATTCCCCATTTGGTAACTGTTCTTCTAAGAGAAATACAAAAGAGAAAATTATCAACGGCTAACTGCCCATCTGGCCGAATTTCTAAGGTAAAACTGCCCCTGAGAGAGAATTATAACTCACTTATTCAACAGGCTAAATTATATTTTATTTGCAAAGAATATATGTATATTTTTATTGACTAAAATCTCCCATTATTCTACGTTTGCTATTTTCCAAATGACAATTTTCCATTTGCAATTCTACCAAATGGGAGGTAACGCGTTTGGGAATTTTTTCAGTGCCAATTTTCTCGTGAGCAGTTCTGCAAAATCCGCCTTTACCTAGAAAACCATTTTTACAGTAACATTTTTTTAGTTTCCTCTGTAACAGATTGGCGGTAACACTATGGAGAAATTTCCAAGTGGCAACTTTCTTAGAGCCTTCCTTTACAAGAACATGTCAACAGCTTTCTAGTACTCTATTAATTGAAGCTGAAAGTCTAATGAACCATATTAAAATTCATTTGAGAGACAACAATCACGAAGTGATAAAGCAAACAAACCCTATTTAAATATATTCAACCATTTAAATTATTATCCAAACGTTCTTGAGGATTTAAATGAAGTTGTTAGTAAACTTTTATTTCATGAGTAATTCCAAATTCCCGGCTCCCGATTTGAGTCCTAGGCCAAACAATAAACAAAGACTTTTCAAACTAGTCTCTAAATAAAACTTTACAATAGAGGATTTTAAACTCTCGCTGCGCTCTACGACATTGAGAGAAAAAATTGGGAATGGTTGTTGAAACATTTATGTATTTGTTCACCATTTTGAGTAGGGCATTAAAAAAATTGCAACCCTTTATAAACTGACAATAAATCTTCATAAATCTGTACTCACTAGATTTCTCTTTAATGCTTCTTGTTATAGAAGCATGTATCGAATTGCAATTATTACGCTAGGACTTAAAAATATGGGTTAAATTCCCTTTCGATAAACTCGACACGTATAGCGTCTCACCTTGATATTGATTTCCTCAAGCGACGCTGAATTCCCCCAAGGCAATATTAGGCCCTTCTATTAATACGTACAACACTCTGGGTGTCGGCTATAGCATACAAACCATGTCTGAGATCTGGAAAATTGCGTCCTCTCCGTGCCAAACGTCCGCAGATGCGTCCTTCACTGCCCAAATGCTGGGGCTATATATCTCCCGCATGTTTTCGCTCTTCCATCTTCACCACTTTTTCCCATATCTCTCACACAAACCTTCTGCAGGAGACACACCCTTGTTGGTTTTCATTTTTAAATTTGCGAATAAACATAAAATGGACAATAAAACTGTATTTAGACTTGAGAGGAACTTTTACAGTATCTTTCTAAGAGATTTGATATAACACAAAATAATCCTGTACTTCTCACGCTGTATCTTTTTGTAATCTACTTAACTATTGGAAAGTAGATTGGTAATCAACTTGTAATTTTCCAAGATGTTAGTTACCTTGAAACACAATGATTAAGAGGATCACATTTGATTATTCTGACTTGCCAGTAAATGATTCGAATCATTCTTACATATCTATCGTGAACAATCTAGCAAAATATTATATCTACCCGTATATAAATTCGTCTGTAAACTATATACAGTTTAGCCACAAGAAATAAGTTAAATTCTTCTAGTTAAACTTGTATACAGTTTACAGACGATAATATTCTTTTATTAAACTCTAATTAGATATTCTATTTGTGCAGTAAAAGGTGAACAGAAAAATATAAATTATTTATTGAGTGCTAATAGATTGTCTTTACATATTAATGTCGTAAAATTATTGTGATAACTAATACAGTTTTTCCCAGTGGTATTAATAAGACAATGAGCAGACAAGTGATTCTCGCTGCACTCCTGGATTAAACTTCGAATTTTGAAACCTAAGTGCGTGGCTCGATTACCGGCGAGAACAGATCCGACAAATTTTGGTGTTCGCAAGGGTCAGCTGCCGCTGAGGCAGTCCATCGAGTTTGAAGATAGTTGAAAACACCGCTATTTTCATCTCGCATTTCTTCACCAACAACAAATTACCCCCGCGGCTCCAAAGCTGCCGAAGTGGGTTTTATTTTCATAATTCCTTGAGCTGGAAATGGGGTATCTGCGCTGGGACACAAAGAGATCCCTGGTCGATAATCGGGAAGAAATATAGTACTACCACTATCCCTACACCCTCTTACCAAAGAGGACCACATATGGTTTCTTATGGCTTGCCAAAGATTATAATTCTGATCTTTATGTGAATTGCATCATCTTATCAGGTGTCAACGTCTACAGCTAAAGGGCACAAGTCGCTCAATTAATTTATATAGAAGCTAGAAAAAACAATATCTCTTTAGTTTAGGTTAATATTTTTCTTAATTTCATTATTAATAATGACCTTTAATTCATTAACCCATGTCTATCATTAGCAAAAAAAAAATCTCCTTTAATATTAATATATTAAATAGAGTACCTTCTTAATGCTCTTTCAATTTCTATTAAACATTTACAATTCCTTAAAATATTCCAAAATATGCTATGGTACTTTTGTATGATATTTTTATGGCACTTTTGCATAGGTAAATATGATCGCTTGAAATGGAAGTTCATTTATACCTAAAGATATGTAAAATCCGTGAAAACAAAGGAATCAAATTTTTTAACCATTTACTAAATAAAGCTTATAACAATAGATTTATTATTTTTTAACACTCCCTTCTATAAAAAATTAAGTCATTAATATTTTTTCTACTATAATTGTGTGAATAAGTGAGACTCATTGCAAGCGCAGTTCTAAAATCAATTTCACTATTTGATGAAGACGAGATCATATTTTATTACTTCAATAAGCATTTTATTTTTACTTAGCAAACTAGTTTGCTTTAATAACCTATATTTATTCTTATAAATAAGATGAATAGAGAAATTACTCTTATTATCATTATTAATTTTCCTTTATTAAGTTCATTATCATTACATCGAAAGGAAAGGTGATATTTTTATAAAGAAATAATAAACATAGTTTTGATTTTCAAGAGTGCCTACCTCACAATCTAACTTCACCTAACTTGACTCCTTTATTTAAGATCGGCCTTATAAATATTCATTTAAGCAAAAATAATTCTGTTGCATTCTGCATTTTCTTTCAAATAAATAACTCTACAAAAATAATGTCTTGGTGCCACTGTAATGATAACCATCCAGAAACACTTTTAAAAAAGAACCACGCTGGAGAACGGTTATTTATTGCATTTTGTTCTTCCCTTGGCCAACAAAATTAGTCATTTCAATGTTATTTCCTATCTTTTATAATTCTTATCGTTGTTTCTAAAAATAACAAATCATTCGGATCACCCAATAGAGAATTATTGGATAAACCTTCGAATCTTTCCCATCAACTTTGGTTTATAAGTGTCGGCATTTCCTGCAGAGAATGGTGTTACACCCCAAAATAAAATCTCCCCTGCATTAAATTTACCCTTAAGAATAGGACAGGAGAACTATACCTCGATATTTTACTTGTTTTTAAGCAATAGATCAACCATAAAAGTTGTTGTAACGTCTCTTTGGCCATAAAAGAGAGTTTTATGAGTCAATTTGTTTAAGGTTTAGTAGTTTTTGAAAGACGGCATCTTTTTATTCTTACTTGCAAACCTTTTTCGGAAAAGTTAAGACTATTTTAGTATCCGCGGTCGAAGATCTACCATCCCAAACGAAGGCGATTTTGTGAAGAAAATTGTTCTTTAATTGGATTCATGCGCCAAGAAAAAGTTTTAAGTCTTCCTAAAGCTAATTTTATATGTTATCACGTAATATTTTCTGGTATATAGGTTGCTCGCTGAAGTTTTTAACCAATATTTTTCCTCTTCCAAAAACCCTGTCTTAATATTTTTTAGAAATAAATGTCTTATAACCTCATAAATGGATATTAATCGTGTGTGAAATTAACCTTTAATTTATAAAATAATAATAATCACAATAAAAAGAAATTTCCTAAAAATGGAATTTAATCATATGATAAAATTTAATTTCCAAAATCTTTTAAAGATATTCCCTCCCATTTTCTTTCCGTGTATGGATTCATTATGACAACACCTTTTACATTTTCAAGTACTTAAGGATTAAATATATCACTTCCCTGCATCACACACAACCTAACAAAGCTGACCTTAATACTATGGTAAGAGAAATGAACATACTATAAACCTCAAAGGAGCAGTTATAAAGAAACTTAGACCTTCTTTACAACAAATAATACCAAACGTGCAAGAATGATATTGCCGAAGGATGAACATTCAAGTTGTAAACACCTTTTTGTATCCCACCGTAAACTGAGAAGATGGCGACAGCTATCATACTTAATGGCAGATTAGTAGATACTATGTGATACCATTTAAGGCTTCTAGAGATAGAATTTAAGCCCAATAATTGCTAAAGGAACGGATATTATCCTTGCCTTGTTAAATAAAAAGAATAATTTGAATTTACCGTCTATCGCTTCAGGCGAGATAATAAGATTAAAAAAATATTTAGCGCACTTTTATCAACAGAGGTATTTAATGATTTGTTGTCATAATTTGCAATTATTTATTAGGTGAAATAATTTAAGGCTATAAAAATTAAATTTACATAAATTCCTGGTTATATTTATTTTTTTTAGACGTCCGCACTATGTGTATCAGTATCATTCATACTATTTATTCCTTGTTCTTTAAATGCACCTTCCTGGCCTCATTTACTAATGAGAAATTCAGTTTTTTGGTGTTACTGACTCTTTCAAAGCAAGATTTCCCACATTTCGTTCTTTCTATTCATGTTTCTTTCGCTAAATATCTTCATCATCTGTCATTCTACCCTGACTGAACATGCCCATTTTAAATTTTGCTAGATTCCTATTTATCATAATAATAAGTAAAGAGGAATAAGAAAAAGTGCTCGCAACTTCTAAGTATTCTATTCTTTTCGCTTTTCGGAAAAGACTTTTCAATACATTTTAACAAAAAATAAGCAATTCTTTATTAATTTCTTATGAAAAACCTTTTCCTAACATCCATTTTGGCTTTTATCCTATTTACATATAAAAACGCTGATTTAAAATAATGAAATGGATTACTACTTACCAAATCAATTCCCATTGGGACAATCAATTACAGATTGGGTTATAACTACACCAGAGCAGGCAAAAAATATTGGCAAAGCATAAATTTTCTCGCAATTTAATTTATAAATATGTCACCAATAATTTATATTTTGTATTCCCCATATAAACCATAGTTTAGTATCTTAATCACGAATATAGATATAATTTGGAACTAATTGCTGTAACGCAGTGACATGATAAATGACCATCATTCATATCTTCTCTTGAATCGAGCTGATTTAATTTCTGATATATTGATATAAAAGTTTTTCATTTGTGTCAGCAATCTAAGTTGATTATTGATGGCCAAGTTGCCGGGCTGATTAAAAGGCCATCGGCTGAGTGATTCAAGGATTTTAGTCGACGGAGAAAGCAATTACAATGGAAATAGGCCAAATTCCGTTAAAAAAGTTCCTCTCGTATGAAAATGTCTTAAAATTGGCCGCATTGCTCATCCCAATGGAGATCAGAAGGATAAAGCGATATGAGATACAAATGGGCAGAGAGATGCCTGTTAATTACATATTAAGTGACATAAGATAGAATATTAAACTGACAAACAAATAGATATCTAATAATTAAATATAAAATATTGTGAGAGAGGGAGAGTAACAGACACACCGACATACAGACAGAAACAGACAAAGGCCAGCAGACAGACTGACAGACATACACAAACAAAGACATCTACTAATTATTTAACTAGCAGATGTACTTGGCTTTGCCCTGGATAAAAGTATTGAAATGGTTTCTTAGTTTTCAAATAATATATTCTAGGAATAAAACTATCGCAAAAAACTTAAAAAACATCTAGGATAAAATAGAAATGAAAATAACAAAGGCTAATTTTAAGTAGTATAATTTTACCAAAGGATTTCTCTGTATACAATATCCTCAGTGTTTGAGTGGTTGCATAAATGTAGAGATTTGTTTTGCTTTCACTTCTTGAGCATCTGACATACAATTGACCATGTGAAGAACAGGGATCTTCTAAGTATAATTTATCCACTGACAGTGATTTGTGTTTTATATAGACATTGCAGAATAATGTGAGTGGAAATTGCAGTCTCTTAAAATTCTACATTACATCTGTAGGGATCAATGGAATTCTTGTTATATAACATCGCCTCATATCCCAACATCAGAAAGAATTGTTGCTTTAATAAAATTAGACATCATTCTATTCACTATAAGTTTTGTGCCTTTGCAGAGTTTTGGGGGTTCAAGATTTCATAGTAGCATTATTGGAGAGCCAAATTTTACATCTAGTCTGTGTGGTGGTAATCCAGACATCTCAAGAGGATTAAGGAATTCATTTGGATAATTGACTGCTTTTAACTGGTTACTACGAGTATCAACAGATTTATGCAAGTGACAGTTTTCAGGGATCGTTTTTAAAAGTTTAAAATAAATTGAATTGACTGTGGCACTTGTTGGTAGTAGATTAGCTGTCTCAAACAACCATTTACCATTTTGACAATGAGCATTGATATTTGGAAAGACTTTGACAATTAACTCCAAAGTTAATGGTATTAAAGAACATATGGGTGATTGATCAATGAAATTTTCACTCTTAATTGGGACTCACCCCTCTCTAGTAGTTAGCATGTTTTTAGCAAACTGATTTGATGTTATATATCTATAAAGGTATACTCTCCTATTAATTGTCAATTTTAGGTTCTCTACGTATCTCAATAATATAGATAATATCAATGAAGCTTGAATTTCCTCTACTTTAAGTGCATTTTGAAATGAAAAGGAAGATTTGTCTAAACTATAAAGTTATCAGAGAGAAGCACAGATATTCCCCTATCAGATAATCATTGTTTGTAATGTCGCTTATTGTTCTATCCAAAGTTTCAAAAACTCTCTTAGTATTCATAGTGCACTTAACCCAAACAATCAAGTAACACCTTTTGATAACTTGTGCAATTCCAGAATTCTACATATAGTATATTGCGCATAGAATATTCATTTCTCTTCAGGTTCATTGAAATTTTGAATGTTGAATCAGCTGTCTCCACAAGGTAATAATGTAGTAGCAATCCCTGATGAAACAACTGCAAGTGCAATATGTTTGTGACTTCTTACCTTGACCAGTAGTAAGGTGGTAACAAATTTTGTTTCTGTTTTACCAGGTATATCTACGAAGAATTTTCCACCGTTCTGATATCTAAAAACATTTATAATTGTATCATAAGCTATTTTCTTGTCAGATAGAAGCTTTGTCTTATTTCTCTCTATGTAAGTTACCAATGAAGATATATCAGTTTCTCTGAAAAGTTCTCTTTTTAACTCATTCTCATTTGCTCTTTCTGTCTTTGGAAGGCCATAAGTGTGTAGATCAGTTCTTCTCATTTCTACGGTTCTATTAATAATAACGATCGATGCTTTTTGTACAGTTATTCATATAAGAACTCTCACTTACTGGTAACTGCACTTAAAATTGAAGTTTATAATCTTCAGCTACGGTATCCTTGTGTTTATCTCAAAACTATAATGGATCTCTTGTTTTACAGAATTTAATAAGGATGGAAAAAAAACCTATGACTTCTTGCACTCACAGATATACATATATCTGTTAAAGTAGTATCCCATTGTGCATTATCTTGCAACAGATCAAAGGAAGTAGGACCTTTAACATCATGAAACAACATCCTGAAAAAGAAACATTCTTGTTAGTTGGGATTTACAGTATCAATCTTCCAAATGAACCCCCAAATTTGCTCTCTGAAAATCCATCTACTGGTTCACCTCTTTTTAGTCTGTTCCAGCTGACATTTGCTAAGTGTATTATGATGGAAGTTGATAATATAAGATTTTCTTAACAAAGAGATCTGTTGTAAAAAGCTTGAAGAAAGCTATACGTGTATTCTCTTTCGAAGATAAGATTTGTTGAGCTGCATTTGCCTTAGAGAAGTAAACACCATTTGTCCATTTTTTAAATGAATCTAGTAACTAAACGGTTGGATATCACTCATGAATGTGAAATATAACTATCCTTCAAATTGCTTCCTTGCTGCTAATGTATTGACCTTGCTGATACATGCTTAGTTCATCTCTTCGGTTTAATGTTTGGTTTTGCCTAATTTGGCTCGCATTGCTTGTTACTTTTTGCGAAAACATTGCTACATCTGACCCTTTTTTATATATTTACAGACATATTTAATTGACTTTACTGAGTTACATAAATCAACATTGATAAGAGCATCAGAGGTTTTCAGGAGGCGGAGACTGTATGAGACTATCTCTTTTCATATATAATTGGATTTTGCTATGATCCAATAAATGCCTTAATTCCACTATCATCTTGCTTTCTTCTTCTATGACAAGGAAAACCATCTTCCACCATTTGTGTTTCATTTCAGAAATTTATTCAAAATGCTTCGTGCATTTGTTATCAGCCAGACAGAGCGAATTCCTGTTCCTATTACTACAGAGGCCATTGACCATTTGAGTTTTAATCGCAGCATAAAACATTTTGTCTTGTGTAGGATCTGGGAGTTCTGCAGATATTATATTATCCACTTAACTAGTGTGAATATTTACCACCAACAATATTAAGATCGGGACATGAGGAGGACCTCGTTTTTGCCATTCGAAGGTGTACATGTACCATCTTACATCACTGAAAACTTTTCTCTGCTGCGATCATTTTTTTATATTTAATCAATTTTAACCTGAAAACTCTTTCAATTAGGTCATGTCTTTTCTGTGACCTTTGTTCAGGGAAAAGTTCAGCCCAAATTACTTTATAATTGTGATTACAGGCGAATGTTGTAAACAAATCTGGACATACTTAATATATGACGTATGTAGTTACATTGTGAGTTTTTTCATGCATATATCTTGTACGGCAACAAAACTTGATTGTAGAATTACTGGTTGACCAATTTCACGTAGAAAAACATCATTGTTAATGCTATCTCGTGGATAGATACATATATGCTGACACTCTTAAATCTGATTGGTGAGACTTGTATGCCAATCTTTCTTCCTCAATTTGGCATACATATCCAGGGTAAATTGGTTGAACTGGTTTTGTTCTCTGTGAAGATGCTTCAAAGAATTTTCTCAAGTCATAAAGAAAAAGGCATAAAATTCCAAGCATGAAACAGCCTTATTTATTTTTTTTCCAAGTTAATACCAATCTTCACCCTCGGCAGATTCATTTTGGTTTCATTTTGGAATTTTTACCCTTATATGTTCCTCTTCAGTTTGATTTGGTCTTTCTTTTTGATTTCTAACCTTCATCTGTTCCAACCTGCGATATCTTCAAAACTCAGGCTCACTTTATCTGTGTTCTCTAATTCTTACACTGGTCTACAAGGATCTTTAGTGTTTTTCAAATAGACATCATTCCTATAAAAAATCGGTCTCTTAACCGAAAAAGAACATTCAGTTCGACTTCTCAGTTATACTTTTTATATTATTGAACATCCTTGTTTAATATATTAGGTTTGAGTATATAAGTATACGTGGGAGTTAATGTCTATATGTATATATCATAAGTGTATATGTGAATCAATATAAATATTTTATATGTTATACGTTAGTCAATATATTTCTGTACATCCACTACACTGAGTTCTTTACTTTATCCTAAATCTAACCTCCTTGCTTCTGTTATCAGACTGGTTTCGTACAGTGAAGAGATTCTTGTTCCTATCCTTAGTGTCTTGCCTCAGATAACTTTTCCCTCAACCGAAGAAAATTCATCACCTGAAGATGACATTAAAGATCAAGACTTTTCAGCTGAGGCCTTACCTCAGCTATTCTCCTAGGTAGAACTAAAGGATCTAGCTCGTGATATGAACTCTGCTAGATATTCTGCAGAACTGTTGGCTTCCCAATTGAAAGAGAAAGATTTTCTTGGGAATGGTGTCCGTATAACTTTTTAATGGAGCCAGCATGGAGAGTTCCTTTCTTGCTTTATACAAGAGAAAGTGATAGTTTATTGCAGAGATGTCAGTGTGATTTTGATAAGTTTAGTATTGAAGAATATAAACTAAACAAATGGCAGTTTTCATAGGTAGTTCTAAGCGTAGTTAAAAATGTGTATTATTGCACAACAGAAATTTGTATGGCTCTGTCCCACTCGGCCACTCAACAAAACTGAGAGAAAAATATGAAAACATTACGCTAGTTTTGGAGAAGATACTGTATCATGATCATAAATTGGTCAGTTGCGTTAACTTAGAGATTGTGAATTTTCTCATGGAACAAAAACCGGCTGCCGTGAACATATATGACTCCATTTAGAGCTGACATTTTAGTGTAAAAACTTTTTGTTGAGCGAGAAGATAATATTTCCCCCTTTCAACATCAAACTCTGATTGATTAAGAAATTCGTCAAAGCTCTTAACAAGAATGGGGAGTGCTTAAAGTATATATGCAGTGAATTTGCAGGCTTCACTATTGAAAAACATAAAGCAGGCATTTTTGATGGACCACAGATCCGTAAGCTCTTGAACGACACAAAATTCGTAAAAACGATGAGCGAAAATGAAGCAGCAGCTTGGCGAGCTTTTGTAGATCTAGCCCAAAATTTTCTTGTCAAATACAAAAATAAAAACTATAAAGAGCTAGTTACCACCTAATATTGGTGCGAATATGAGTATCAAAATGCATTTTTCCATTTAGTCATATTGATTGTTTTACTAACAATCATGGAGAAGTTAGCGACGAACAAAGGAAACCATTACATCAGGATATCGAGGAGATGGAAACTCGATGCGAGAGTATTGTTGGTGTTTAAAACGAGATACTCCTGTCGTTCTACATTCAAGGTGCGCAAATAAGCGTAAAATTATTCCTTGAATTTTCTGCCAAAAATCTTTGCCAACGTGCATTTTCAATTTTCAATTTTTATTTGTGCGTGTTTGTTTAGGTTCTGCTCTCTTTATTTATTTATATTATTTAGTCTTGTATGAATAAAACACTTTGCTAAGGGTACAGTCTTGTTTAATTCAGCTAAAAATCACTAATAAAAACTCATCTACACTGTTGTAAATATTTTTATGTGCATTTTTAGCATCTAATAGAGCCAAAATGGAGATGAGTAGAGACAGAAAACTAAACCTGGTAGAAAATAACTCGTTATTTTCGAATTTAGAAGGTAAAATCACGTTAGAATTTATTGAAATATTCCAGGCACCAGGCAAAAGATTTTATTTTTGTTTCTTCAAGTTCTTGCTTTCTTTGCTCTTAAATTTGTTTTGTCTTATCTGTTCATTTCTGATTTTGTTACATTGGTGCCTCAACTGCCTTTGTTATTCTGTTTCAAATATTTCCTGCCTCGCTTTTGCCCTGGCAGCAAGAGATTTTCTTCCAAGGGTTTAAATATTTTTATGTCTTACTTGTGCTAATAATATGGTTTGCAATAGATATGCCACTAATAAAGTACTTCAACTAGTTTATAACAAATGCCTCAGCAATAAAGTATTAAGCATAACTAATGTAAGTGGTAAAGTATGCTCATGTGTTTATATATTATCCTGAAACTATTACACAATATTGTGCAATAGAGAGGTCAGGTTGGTCAGGGGCACATTTTAACTTATTAACTCAACTTGACTATTATAGAATTTATTATATGCCCCTTGGGAACCTTGTACTCCTAGTTAAAATATTTTTCGATTCTGTACAAATTTTACTAAGCAAACTTTTCCAAATATGACAATATGAAAATATTACATAAATAACTCATTTTTGGCCCTTGTGGGATTTACTCTACCCGTTTCTCCCATAAATTCATTGCCGAAAACCTAATCTAGGTCCAAATCTATCCCATCTCGAAAGTTTGCTCAAGATTGGTCCTGTAGATTTGATTTTTTTAAAGGTTTTGCATTTATTAATTAAATTTTATAATTAAAATTCATTTAATGAGTTTAATGAATAAGAGGAATAAACCACTAAAGATAGATGCAAAACTATATTTTTTATATACCATCCTAAATTCTTATTTCTTACCAAATATTAAGTTATTTTTAGTGCTATTTTTTGTGTTTACAATGAATTGTTATAATAAAGCGTGTAAACTAACATGATTGGTTAAGGATTATGCCCGGACAACCTTCCTAAATCGGTTTGAGACCTGTTGAGTGGAGTCAGATTGGAGTAGCTATGACGGAAATCTGTCATCTAAAGTGTCAACGATAGTTACGAAAATATGATTAAAGATTTAAAGCAAACAATAACTTAGATGTCTAATAATTACATATTAAATGATAAGACGAAGAGCTTTTAACACAAATACTTTAATTTAGAATTAGGTAGCCATAGCGGAGACCGCAGCTAAATATGAATTCCCCAGCCGAAGACCACAGTAAGCGTAGAATGTCCACGAATGCTACCAGAATATGTTTAGAAATATTTACAGATGATATTGAATGTGAAATTTGGGGGCCAGAGAGATAAAATAATTCTAATTAATTATAAGTTTAAGATACTTTCAAGGGATGAATAGTACCGTGTCTTCTCTTCTTTGATTAGTTTTATTTACTTTCAGATAGTCCCTTGTTTTGCTACATTTCTTTAGCTTTGCATCAATTCTAAATTTTCGTAAGTAACAACAAGGAAAGAAGGTACCCTAGAATACCTTATGGTCCATTCAATGAGGGGACCTTTGGACTAGCAGTCGAGCGGGTACATCTCTGCTCAAATGCTTTACGTCCTTTCACGGCCATTTTTCAAGACCCTGTCTAGTCTTGACTTGAACTGGTAAACAGATTCACTGTTGACAACTTCCAATGGAAGTGCGTTCCAACTACCGCAGATACTGCACGTGGAAAACTTTCCAGACAGATCGTGGTTGTAACGCTTCAACGATAGTTGTTCGATTTATAAAACACTTATAGTTTCAGGAAGGGCATTATCAAATCATTTTTATAGGGTGAACGTATCCTCCCTCTCTCTACCTGATTTATCACCTGTTAGACACAACGCATTTGGTTTACTTCGGATAAAACAAGATAGAAAAATAAATTCATAAGAGAGAGCATAGAAAATGCAGTTAATAAAACAAGTTTCTAAGAAAATTAGCAAAATAATTGAACAATAAATCAGTAATACAAGCGTATAAAATGAATGCATAAAAAGTTTAAAAATATATTAGTAAGACTAGTTTTAACAAAAATTATGAAAAAGTCCACTCGTATATAAAAAAAACGTAAACTTGATTTAAAATAGGATGGCAAACGCGCTAATAAAAAAGTTCGTAAAACAAGTTTATAAAACAAATTCGTAACTATAACTTTTATAATCTCGTTTTCTTGATAATACAGGTTTAATTAATACTTAAAATTAAATTAAATTGCACAAAATGATATACATTGTGTTTACAAAGTCACTATACATATGAAAAAATTTAGTTAACTGGCCACTTATGTAGTACTTTCTACCTTTAAGAGTTAAAATGTCAGGGATCTAAGAATATTGCACATTTAAGAAAACTTGTTTCTCTTATTGAAACTATTAGCTATGTATCGATACCTTTTGCCCACCCTTTAAATTTAGATAAACAAAACTTCATAAATGTTTAAGCAAACTCATGATTTAAAAGAAAACTACATGAAACAAGTTACTATGTAATTTCTAAAAGCTATCTCCTAAAGCAATGCGATAAAGTAATCGTTAGACATGTCTATAAGTTGATACAAAAGGTTCGTAGAGCAACAACATAAGAAACGTTCATACAAGAATTTTGTAAAAAAAAGGCGATAAAATAAGGTCATAAAATACGCTTATAAAATAAGTTCGAGCAGGGGTCCTGCCAATCTATATCCATTGCTTCTGAAGTCCCGCCCCTCTTTAATATACCCTTTTTTATAGGATATTCAAGAAATCTCTTGAACTGATAATCCTACCTACTCAGTGTAAACAGTCTCTGGCTGTTTCTCTGTTTAAGAAAGGCTCACGCTGTTCTACTCTTAATTATATGCCAAAAAGCTTAACATCACTCTGCTGTAAAACACTGGAGAGAGTGATAACTACTCAACTGTATGAGTAAGTTGAAGATGTTGGCATTCTGTCAGAAGATCAGTTTAGTTTTAGGGAGGGCAGAACTGTTTACGACCAGTTACTCTTGACTTATGATAGTGTTTCTCGTAGTATGATTCTGGTTTGTCTGTTAATGTGGTTATGTTTGATTTTTTAAAGGCTTTTGATCTTGTTTGTCATTCTCTGTTCCTAGAAAAGTTAAAGTGTTTGGGTGTTGGTGGTCTGCTTTTGGGTTGTATTTCGCACTTTCTTTGAGTCCATATGATGTGAGACTCTGTGTTTGGTGTTGAGAGTGGTTTCAGGCCTGTCACCAGTGGAGGTACTCAGGGTGGGTGTTTTGGGTCCCTTAATATTTCTAATATATGTCAACTTCTTGCCATCCTGGGTAAAATCTAAATGTATTTTTTGGCAGATGACTTAAAACTGTACCTCAAGATTAGGCATGATACAGATCTGAATATGGCATTGGATCTTTCAGTTTGCCAAAGAGACAAGTACAATTTCTGCTGATACCTGTTCTTAGGGAGTCCAGTTTAATAGCAGAAAGTGCGCTGTTCTTCGCTTCCAGCGTGGTAGTGTGTCGTGGGTTAGCCGAGATTATATATGTATATTTATTTGTTTTATTATGGTTAATATAACAAACAAAATTTGTCTTGAGGCGTAGGTTCGTGCCTCAGAGATCGCTCGTGGATCCTTCTCTAAGAGTGCTAAACTTTATTTTATTCTATGAAATGAATAAAAGTGGTTTCTTTCTTGCCTATATCAAATATTGCCACTTCAACTCGTTCGACGATAGTCAAAACAGAGCTTTTACTAAAAAAAATAGACTTTAATGAACATAAACCCTCTCACTAAATAACATTAAAACATATTGATCTAATACACGTATAAAAAGGAAATGGGATTACTTGGCGAACTCTCGAGGTTCAATTCTAGATAGAATTTTACGGGCGAACAATTTTAAGTTAATATCTTTGTCCTTAGGCAGACATCCAATAAACTAATTTTTATGCACGAGGACATAAACAACAGGATTATTCTTTACTAAAATAAGGTAATGGAGATTAATACCCGATTGTAGTTAAAATATCTTCGGAAAATTGCCTCGACCGAAAAAAGTACTCCTATCCCAACTTGAATTGGCCATTCACCCATAACACAACAATACAAAGAGAGAATAAAGCTCGCAAAAACACGAACACCCACTACGTTCAATCGAGCCAAAAAGAGACAAAACACCTTCTTCTCGATTGCCCTAACCTCACACTTGCACTCCTCGCATACTCTCTCCCATCACTAAGGGACCAGTAAACCCGCCCCGGGGACGTTTGGGGTTCCTGAGTGCTGCCTGCCTTACTGAAGAGAGGTAGGGAGCTATGGAGGCAAACAACAAAGGAAATTCAAATTATTTCCTTCTTTTGTTAACAAAATCTTTATTTTGTCATTTAAAGTCTTTACAGAAAAGTGCTGCAGCCATTTAGTTTTAAACAATTATCTTATTTAAAAGTTTGGGAGCCTTTTTGCTTGCCTTATCTTAATTTTTAAGTAAATGTAGTAATTTTAGATTCTGCCTGTTTTAGTTAAATACGATAAAGATATCAAATTATTTTTTAAAAATAAGAGGTATTTAGCCAAAAAATACCCGGGAATTTTTCATACACGTTTTCCGTAATAATTGTTAAAATTAAATATGAAGATATTTAAGAAACACAAAGAAATATTACCGAAAATTATTTGTACTTGTGCCCAATATAACATGTGATTATTCCTCTAAATCTTTCAAAAATACCCGATAATATCTGTAAAATATCTTGTAATCAGCCTTAAAAATACAGAATAATCGATAAATCATGCCTGAAATTATATTGAACTACCCAGTAATTAATGAGAAAAATTTCCTCACTCAGCCCTAAAATATACCTAAAATTAGCTCGAAAATACCTTGTAATTATTCCGAAAATTATATTGTCGTTGTCCCTAAAAATACAGCAATTAGATGGAAAAAGTTCTTTGAATTTATCTCATGAATTTACACTTTCTCTCGTAAAATACCCTGCAACTTTCTCATTAAACTCTCATATAATTTTCTTCTACAAACTTAAACTATCGCGAAAAACATTAATATTTTTCCATAAAATAAAAACTTGGGATTATGACGCGAATTAATAATTTTCTACCACGAGTGATACTTATTACCAATAAACCTATTTATGAAACTATTCATTGACCAACTTTCTAGGCCTTGGCTAATGCTAAACCTAACTCAAACAGATTTGACCCTCTCAGCTTTTTGACAATCCATTTGTATGGCAGTTCATAAAATTTCAATTATCCGACAACGGACCGGGATATTTGAAACTCTTATAAATAATGACTGCAAAGACTCGTAAAAATGGCCATCAGTTGTCTAAACCGTCTTATCAACGAGTGGAGCATAGATAAGTCTCGAGATGAAAGAAGTTCGCCTGAAGACAAATGGCGAAATGAGGAACGAATCAAATCTCCGAACGGGAACCGGAAAAATATAAAACAAATTGAATTTGTCACAGAGTTTTTCGGAAATGATAAATAATAGAGGAGAAATTGAGACTGTAATAAACATTCAAACGTTGACAAAGATGCGTATTTTCTCTCAATAAAAGGTATTACGAGGAATATCAATAGGTTCATCCCTTTTTGTTAGGCCTTTTCTTTGCTAGAGTAAGTGAATAAAATATACTTCCAGATTTGTACACACACACACACACACACACATATATATATATATATATATATATATATATATATATATATATATATATATATATATATATATATATATATATATTTATATATATATATATATATATATATATATATATATATATATATATATATATATATATATATATATATATATATGCAGATATACTCACAAAGGAAAGGGGGGAAAACGATTCCGAGCGCTTTCGTCTTTATTCTTATAGACCTTTTCAAGGAATGAACACAGGAGGCTGGACATACATTGCCATAAATAGTGGAAAGTGGGGTTACACTACTCACTACTGAACCCTAATTAGGGGGTACAAAATCCTGAAACAACTTTATTTGAGATTTTATATATGTAGTGATAATGGGGTCTAGCATGAACAAACCAGGGCTAAGGTTGAAATTTGGGAAGGCGTTAATGGCGATACATTCTAATATATTTCTTGAAATATAATTACTAAATTTTATGACTGGTTTGGTAATGTTCCAGTTAATGCTATGGTTAAGATTGCACATATGTATATATTCTATCTTACTAAAGTTAAACCTTAGCACTCTCGATTAAATTTACTTTAGAAGTTGAAAAAGATCGCACACTCCCTTTCCTAGATATTCTAATTAATTGGACAAACCATTGTCTCAAATATGAAATATATAGAAAACCTACAGCCATAGACTCTTTTTTACACTTTCATTCTAACAACCATATTAATATCAAACAAAGTGTTTTCTCCTCTATATTTTTGCGTGCCCTTTGGATGGTCTCACCAGAATACCTAGACAAAGAAGTCGATAGAATATATAAAATAGGAATAAATTTGTGCTATCCCCTTTTACTTTCTCGACCATTGTTATAAGTCCGCCAAGCGTTCCTATTATCACACTAATGTTAATATCCCTATGTTTCAGATGAAAAAACCTATTGCTTTTACGTTATAACCAGATTTTCATTGAATTACCTCGTCTACTCAGGCCTCTGAACATAAATGTCATTTGAAGTACAAGACTACAATTTATCGCATCCTTGTCAATAATCCCCCCCCCTCCCTCCCCGACCTGGCATTGTTTATTCCATAGTCTGCAACAACTGCCATAAATGTTATTATGCACAAACCGGGAATGAAACTGATGTCCTGGTTAAGCAACATCAAGCCAATGTACGTAATCACAGTGAACAACAGTCTGCGCTTTTTATACATATGTACAATCTTAACCATAGCATTAACTAGAACAGTGCGAAACCACTCATAAAATGTAGTAATTATATTTGGAGAAATAAATTAGAATGTATCTCCATTAACGCTTTCCCAAATTTCAACCTTAGCCTTGGTTTGTTCCCGCTAGACCCCATTATCACTAAATATATAAATTCTAAAATAAAGTTTTTGCAGGACTTTGTACCCCCTAATTAAGGTTCAGAAGTGGGTAGTCTAATCCACCCTTCCAATATTTATGGAAATGTATGTCCAGCCTCCTGTTCATTTCTTGAAAAAGTCTTTAAGAATAAAGACGAAAGCGCTCGGAATCGTTTTTCCCTTTTCCTTTGTGGGTGTATCTGCATAACTTTGACTCACGTGCACTTTGTGAGCTTTTTCCATATATATATATATATATATATATATATATATATATATATATATATGCATTTAAAGGCCCTAAGAAATGAAAATTGGCATCACGACACTAAGGAAGACGACCATTGAAAGCTTAAAAAAGAAAATGTGAGATGTAGAGACGGAGAAAATCGTGAAAACTAATTTAAACCGTTATATGAAAATAAATAAAGGAATAGGATTTGAACCTGTGTCTTCAAGCGTACATCGCTATTGTGACCACGACGCTCAGTCGATGAGCGTAGTAGTCACAATAGCGATGTACGCTTGAGGACACAGGTTCAAATCCTACTCCTTTATTTATTTTCATATAACGATTAAAATTCGTGTTTAGTGATATTATGATCATGATTGTAGTTATTGTTCTTTTCAACATTTCATTGCCTCCTTAATGATGAAATCTGCTTGATCCTCTCTTCTTCTTCGTCGTCGTCGTCAGCTCATTAGCCCGTCTTTATACGGGGTGGCTGCTTTTGATGAGCTGCTTTCACCTGTTTCTGCCTTCTGCCATGTTGGTCTCCAGTCCCTTCTCCCTCATGTCAGCTTGTATGCAGTCTCTCCATCTAATCTTGGACCTTTCTCTCCTTCTCATTCCCTGTACTTCCATCTCCAAAACTCTTCTCTCGTCACTCTCTCCATCCCTCCTCATTATGTCTCTATACCATCTAAGTCTTGCTTCCTGTGTCTTCTTCGACATCTCCGCCACCTTTGTTGTTCTTCTGATCCTTGTATTGGTGATTCTGTCCTCCCTCGTCACGCCACACATCCATCGTGGCATCTTCATTTGTGCTAATTTCATACTCTTCTCATTACTCTTCTTTAATGGTAATGCCTCTGCTCCATACGTTCTAGTTGGTCTTAGAACTTAATACAAGATTATTTTTCATTATTTTACTGGAAAATTAAAACAATAGACTTAATATTATTAAAGTTTCCTTGCCAATTTCGACTCGATTTTAGAATAACTATAAAATTAACTAGTTTTTCTTATACCTTATATTCGAAACAAGTTTCACAGCTTTATAATATATTAAAATGCTTGTGAAAATTTTTCAATTTCAGAGGTAACACTTTGATTTACAACATTTTCACATCGTAAATCTCATTTATATATTCATTCTCATTTGAAATATTTGGTCTTGTTATTAAAACTCTTTCTAGCGAGAAAATTTTCAAGTTTCTCTTTAATAAATTTCATTCTCATATTATCTATGTTATCATATCTCTTAATTGAGATATGAGTTTGTTTTGATAATACTCTTCTTTGTGCATATGGGTTAATTAGAAATAATTTAGCCTCCTTCATAAAATTTGATTGTTTTTCTTTTTATTCGCCTGTAAGTATGACTTATTTCCTAGGAAATCACTCATTTATCAGGCAAAGGCATATGGCTGATCTTTAGTCTATTGTCTAACAATCAACAAACGTCAGAGGGATGAATTATATAATGCTAAGTTATTTGGTCTATGGTGGATTTGAAGGAGAAATTCTGATTCATTCCGCAATTACAAAACATCAATTTTGTTGACAACTCACCAACTACTCTTGATAAACATAGGATTCCTTCCAAATGCTGGGGCCATATATTCAGAGTCGGGAAATTTGATGTCAGCATTTAACTTCTGTTTGAGGCAGATGAGGCCCTGTCATATTAGAAAACCCTGACAAATGGAGGAGATTCTGGTATTCAGATTAAGGGTTCCTTTTATTTCTAGACTTGTTTCGAAATTTAAGTGAAGTTCTTAAAAAAGTAAGTTCTATCTAGATTCTACTGAAAATAATTAAATTTATTAAGTTGAGTAAAATTTATGAATGTGTTTCTATCCGTTTTGAGAGCGAAAAAGAATTTCAGATGGGTGTGGGATGTGCGTTTAAATTCAGTCACTCACATGTCCGTGCCTGAGCAAAATAATTTATAGCCAATATCAATAGAGGGCAAGAACAAGAAATTCAAAATTGGTTTGATGAAATTGTTTTGGAAGCCTCTGGGCATACGTTTGTACATATTTTTATTAGCTTCGAGAATACATTCATGCACATACATCGGTATGGATTTGGGCGTAGATCCACTATCATTTATAGTCCTTGAATTTAGGTAATACCTAGAAAACTTGTTTTTAGGCTTTTCATTCACAACCATTTACAATTTAAAGCATTCATTTTATGATATGTTGCCTTCGTTGTAAAACACGTTTGTTTCCCCTTTGACGCCTATAATTTCTGTTTGCATACTTAAATTGAAAATCTATCGAGTGGGAGATTTTTCCCTACCACATATGACTTTTACCATTGTTATTGGGAACGGTGAGAAATAAAATAATTAATGGGGGTCAAAGGTATACAAAGATTCCAGCAAGAATAGTTAACTAAAGAATCTGAGGTTGTTGAAATAATTCTAAAACTACTAGGAAAATCCATAAAGACAAGCTTTAAAAGACGACTTTGAAATACTTTTCAATAAGCTTAAGTTAAATTAAATTAATGCTCAAATGGCCACATGGTAGAGTCATTCACTTGGTGATTTTATTCATTTACGTTGCATTTAAGTCCAAAATGATATCCTCCCTTGTTTGGAGTTTGTTTCCTCCTACAAAAAACAAAAAAAATGTCAAGATATACCACGTTAAGCCATGGTGATCATAAGACGGGAATCATGATCTCGCCTGAAACAAGGACGAATTTTATTTGATGCCAGTTTCAGAACTTCATAATTTTTGTTACTGGAAGGGATTTGACAACTGAATGAAGTTGTCTTATAAATCTTCTTCTTTGTAATCCTAGAGGGAGATTTTAATACTGCTAAGCCATTAATAAAATCAATTGGTAATCTCTGAGTAGTGGTAATCCTGTTATTAATCTAGGCTCAGGCTCCTCGAAAGTCAGCGCATTCACAAGACGAATTATAAGCGAATGCATAACATCGCTAAACTTTCATGGAGACTTTCAGCGCGCAGGCAAATACTCAAGCAAGGTCTTGAGTACAATCTAATAATAATAGTTTCACTTGCCATACTAAGTAAGAAAATCATTCATATATCAAGTATTGAAAACAAATGATCTTTACCCACAAAGAATGAACGGGTAGCCAGAGACAGATACCACCAAACAACATAAAAATAAATTAGCTGCTACTAAAAAGTAGTCTAATATTACCAATGATTACGAACACTTTAGTTAATTTATGTTGAACATTTAAAACATAGACCTAATGAATATTTTTTAAGCTTCGAGCGATAGTTACTTGGTTCTTTATTCCTCTCACTGTGATCAGAGAATGGCTCTCACACCTTTGATTTATTTAGAATAGAAATGCATTTTTTATTTTTCCTTTGATCGAAATTATTTTTGTTCTGTTTCTTTTTTGAAAGCAGAAATTTGCTATATAGGTTCAATTGTATACTTTGTACGTTTTGTATTATAACACTGGGGAACACGTATTTTATTGAATGATATCTGACACTTGATTGTAAGTATTTTCTGTGTGATGAAAACAAATTTTACCTCAATTTGGCTCTATGAGGTCCTGATTCTTGTAGACAAGCCATGTGCCATTTTTCAGTTTGTTTAAAATTAGGACTAAAAATAAAGTCTTGCGTTAATATTTTTACAATTTTTATAAATACATGCAGTTCAAACTACTGTAAAATTACATTATAACGATAGAAATGACTTAAAATAAAACCAAACAAAGAGATATGAAGCTTTCACTTTGGTAAAAATTTCTTTTATAGGACTTTCTAGAGTATTTCGTTGTTGACGGCAGTTCTCTTTTCAAGCACAAGCAATAATCAGCCATCATCTGGCAATCCCAGCGTCCTTAATAACGTTTCTCCATAATTTTAATATTTTGCTGGAATCTCTTCCCCTTGTTCGTCACTTACAGCACCTAAATTACTTAGAAATTGGTCAAGATGACTATTTAAAAATGCATTTATATGCCCATATTGCAACCTAGATCTTTGTTGTTTGTACCTTAAAGGTTTTCTTACGACTTCTTCGTAGTTATCTGACCTATAATTTCCTAAAAAGCTTTTTATCAAGTCCACGAAAGAGAAAAGGGCATTTTTTCGCATTCATTCATGACATTAGGAAAACTGTTGTCATTAATGAATGTTTTTATTTGAAGACCGTCGAAAATTCCAGCTATGATTTTCATAACTTAAACTTGGAAATTTTGAAATTATGTGTAGGAAACACTCGCCCTTTGTATCGAAAGCTTTTACATCTTGTTTTATGAGACCTAGTTTGATTTGCAGAGGAGGAACTATGATTTTATCTCTGCTCACTCAAGTTGAATTAATTACATTTTTTCTCCGATAGTAAGTGATATTCGTGCTGGCAAGATTTGTTTGGAATAATGATCTTTCTTAGCTCTGCTGTCCCATAAGCAAAAGAAGCAGGGATATTTAGTATACACTGCTTGTTTCTCTAGCGGAAAATTGACCATTTTTAAGTCACACATATGATCCACTCGTGCTCCAAATTTTGATAAGTTATAAAACAGTTTCTATATGCTCATACTTTTCTTTTAATGATGTTGGGTGCCCAATTAGTATTGAGCTGTATAGATTGCCATTATGCAGCAACACACACTTAAGGCTTCTTTTGCAACTGTCTAAAAACAAACGCCAATCACTTTCATTTAAAGACTAAATCCCCATCTCCTTTAACAAGCCTGGTATGTCACAGCAATATACTAAACTATACTCTGTCCCAAAATATTTAAGTTCTTTTTCTCTGTTTGTGTAAAATGAAATGTATGTATTTGAACCAAGCATGTTTTTCTGTTTAACTCTTAAAGCTAAAATTTCCGCAGCCTTTTTTGGTAAATTTAGATCCCTTGCAAGATCATTCAACTTTCACTTACAACTACGCTGGGGCCTAATTCAGTGTCTGACTCCTCAGAGTGTATAAAAATATTTTCGGAAACATCTTCAACTAATTCCTGAGACTGCAGCCTCTCAGATTTTGGAATCGAAATTCAATTTGAGTATAGCACAGGTCGTATTGTCGTGTCAAAATTCGGGTACTCGATGCAATGTTGTTTTTCTTAGTGAAGCCCGAAATCATGACAAAGCAGAAGTAGCAATCCTCCCTTTGTTAGTAGGCAGGCTCTCGCCACACCTGAAATGGAAAACAAATTGTGAAGCATTAGGTAATTTACAGTTCACAAATGACTAAGTTACGTAGTTTTATGAAATCATAAACTTACCATCGGAACTCCAAAAGCCATTTTTGACTACGAACCTTTCGTCAAATGGGGCAGTCTTTCATTGCCTACAGTGCAAGCTTTATGTGGATCCCATGATTTATCTGGATCCCCCAGTTTTATGCCAAAATAAGCTAAGTAAACTCTTTTCACGAAGTCCGTTATATTTCTTCGTTGATGTGGAAGTGTAAAATTTCCACATATGTAGCAAAATGAATCAGGAGAGTTTTTGCATTTGAACTTTCTAGTGCTTGAGGACATATTACTCCATTGTTTTGTCAATTTGTAAAGGTATTTCAATTCCTTATTTTAAAAATCTAAAATATGAAAAACAAAAATTTGTTTGAATATGTACTAATAGATAATTATAATTATAATGTGCAACTGCAAAAATAACTTAGCAAGTATTGAGAAGATATTGATTTTATGAATATGATGAAAGAGCAAGTGTGTTGAACAAAATCAGGACCTGATAGAGTAAAACGGAGTAAAAATTCGTGTTCAGCACAACCAAAATATGTATAAGTAACTGTCAAATATTAGTCGATAAACAGAAAATTTAAATTTGTTACCCAGTGTAATTGATTGATTTTAACTATAAATTAAACTTTTGTGGCCCAAGTTAAAATAACATACAATTCTTATTGATTCATTCATAGGATTTTAAACTAATATTTTCAGCATTATCATGAAATCTGGATACTTTTGAAGCGATGTAGTAATAAAGGATGAAAATTAGGGATTTCTTTCATTTTACCCATACACATATTATTATTAAGAATATATCTAGTAGAACGCCTTTCTAATAGCATATTAAGGATCACATAGATCTTATATAAAGTATAAAGAAGAGAAAACCAGACAAGACAGAATAAACTACCTATCACCTTATTGTTAGAAACTAACAAATTTCCTTGTAACAATTCGGGTCTCTGTTTCACTGGTAATTCAACGAGAGACAGCAGAACATCAATTCTGCCGTAATTAGCTCAGCTTGTTGACTCTGCCCCTTGAAATAGGCAATCTTGTCTGCTACTATCATTTACGCTATTCATTCCATCCTTTGTTTCATCTCATTTACCGTCCTCTTACTTCTAACAACGGAAGTGCTTCTCTTTAGGCACAAGAGAAAGCAGGTCGTAATATTGTATGATAGCAGCGCAGGCAGGAGTCAAGTGAGAGAAAAAGTGGCCAGAAAAATTTAAAATATTCCCAAATATAAACATAGGATGAGAGACAGATCCTTAAAATAATTTTTATCATGTAAATGACTCAAAATATTACATATTAATTTGCAGTTAAATTACATTTCATTTAGTCCAATTACACGACTAGGCTTACGTTTATTAGGAGGATTAGTGTATGTTAAATGCCTTAAATTATTAAGGCATTAGTTTCTTGATCCTATTTATTCGTAATTAATTAGCTAAAAGGGATATATTGTAGGCCAAGATGTCTCAAATGCCTATTCTTGTTCGGAAATACAAATTACACTGCCCCATTTTTCGAATTTAGAATGATTCAGGATGGTTCTTTGAAAGGACGATATTTCTATACATTTTTATGGAAGGTAAAGAGATATTTGCAATTGTAATCCTTCTGCTCGTTTAAAAGATACATAAGAATCATCGATTCCTGTTATGAAAGTTTTTCTAACAGAGTTGAAACCGATATGTTACGAGTGTATTGGATTGGAGTTTCAAAGCTAGTAATTAAAGCCTAGAGAACACCATATTATGTTGTATGGCTGCATAAAGGAATCTAAGCCATAATATGGTGCAACGAACTTTTTTTCATTGTAAGGCAAGAGCAATAGTGGTGTTGCTCTAGGTGCCCCTTGACCTTTTTTGACCCACCGCCCACTTTTACTATTTGTATGCAAATGAAGTTAGTCAACCGCCCACAAAATTAACAATCATACAAATAAAGAAATATATATATTACAATACATATATTAGAATTATAGGTGTCATAAAACATTTTCTATTAACAATAACGGAATAATATATGAATTTACCTTATAAAATTATAAATGTGTTTAATTTTACTTAATTTCATAAATTTTTGTACCGTCCACCCAGAACCTGAAAACGCCCTGTAGTAGGCGGTATCGCCCAAGTTAAAGGGCACTACTCTCGATCGACCAAACTTGGCCTGAATGTATTTGATATTGTTATCGATTATTAAAGAAAAGAATAATTTATAAAGAAATGCTTAGAAAGAACATTTATCCAGTGCTAATATTTATATTATCTCATCCAAATAGAAACATTACAAAACAAACAGGACAAAAACCGCATAGAAACAATTAAAAATATCAGCAGATCATTAATCAGTAGAAATCTATAAAGGTTTTACCTAAATCTAACTTTTAGTAGGTGTTTTATTTCTTACTATGTATGTAACTGTTGAGCAGAACGAACAAGTGTGAATTTATTTGCACCCAGTGAAAAAGAAACAAAACGTAAAACCTATTTTCTCACTGGGCTAATCACTGGTACTAAACAATCCTTTGATTTGTTTTATTCAACATTCATTTAAAAATGAAATTCCTTTCACCATATTTGAAGGTAATTGTCTGTATGCTCGTGGACAGAGTGTTCGTTTAAATACATTTATTTGGCTCTAAATCGGAAGATGCCTGATGGCGAGAAAATTTAAGGTGTTTTGCTTTAACACCCCTTCAATCTCAAATCGACCATTCTTATATTGTAATAATATTTGTTTTTAACATGTATTAATGGTGAATTTGTATAGGCTCGAGAGAGTATTTACTATTTATGTTTGTATAGTCCGCATTCCTACACTGATTAGTAAGTTTAGTCCTTGATTGTGATTTGAATGTAAATTTTCTATATTAAAAGATAGGGCGGTTATGGATCAGTATGGCTGTAGGTTTGGACGAGAGGCTTTTTATTTACCTTTTTAAATACCTCCAAGAAATAGTTTGATTGGAAATTGTGATGAAATTGGATGCTGGTTGAAAATCTGGAATTTTATCGTGGTTGAGAGTTGATTGATTACCTTTCACTGGCCATTGTGGTGTTTCATTATCCAAAACATATGTTTATGTGCTCAGATCCCTCACCCACACCCAGCCCCACGGTCATGACTGACCTAGATAAAAAAAATTAGTCTAATCGTCCTCCAACCCCAACTTTTCTGTATTTCTACTATTTAAAAAAAATAACTCTTAGAGGGATATTATAAAATTAAATTTTCTGAAGATGGTTTAATTTAATGGTGTAACACATGAAATATGAAGCCAAAAAAGTAAAGCACCTATATGTAGTTAAGATAATTAAAAAAAATTAATGTATTAGAAGTAAATAAAATCAACAGAAACAAGGATTCTTGGAGCTAATAAAGTATTATCATAAGGGCAACAAAAATTTTTAATCGCCTTCAGTTTATTTTCTAATTAAGTATAGTCTCTTTATTCCATTTTAATTTATATGGTAATTGCAGAAGAATAAGGAGAGAGAAAAGGAATTCTTTTCGTCTTCCTACCTTCTCCGGCCCCTCGGTTCTCCGTCATCCCCTTCCCCCTGACTTCCCCAATTCGCCGTTGACCGTCTGCCCCAAGCATTCGCGCGAGGGCGAAACGCCATTGTCGCAGAAGAATTTAGTCGGCCTCACGTCCCGTTCGCAGAGCAGCATTTACGTACCCTATATACAGCGAAAATTAGAACAATGGAGAGACCATTAAGGGGCATTGCGACTTCCCGCTTTAGACCCTTATCGCGACCCAAGGCCATTAAGGAACTCTGTTGGCGATTTATCTTTCTCCCGTCTAGATAATTTCGGAGTATATATACGATACTTCGGAGTTCACAGGCAGATTTGGTCTGAAGCTCTCGTCCAGTACGATGGCATTTAACGTCTTCGTTAATCGAGAGGGAATCAAGTACATTGGCGTCCAGAGAAAATTGAGTGATTTTCGAAGAGCAAAGGAAGAGCTAGTCATCACTCATTGGTGTTCGTGGAGATAGTTTTAGGCCAATTCAACCCTTCTCGCTAGGTCTTCGGATTTGAAGGATCGGAACAGCCATCCCTGAAGCATCCTCCGTTTGCCTTTTAAGGGTAAGAGGCCCCATCTTCAATTTTCCAGACTGGTAGTGAGCGTCTCGTGAGACGCTTGCAAGTTCAAGGTCGAACTTACCTCCCAGGTCCTACTCGCCGGGATCAAGGTAAAAAAGATTTAATCCCGCTTCGACACGCTACTCCCACCTTTACCGCGTCGAACCTCAAAAATCCCCTTTGCTCAAGAACTTGCATAATTGTAAGATCATTTCTTAATTAATTATCTCTCGGTTCAAACTTAATTGATAGTGTCAATAATCTTAGCCGTGAACCGTCAATATTTAATTGCATTGCCATTTAACTTGCCATATATGTGTATGTAATGTTTAGTCCTATTAAAGTATATTTTTGTAGCTATGTTTGAATATTCCTCGGCTTAGCAACTGTGTATTTAAAGCACTCTTAGAGCCATTCCCAGGTGGAGCCTTAGTTTCACTCGGTCAGTAGGCCAGTGCGCGTATAACAGCGTACACCTAGTCATTCTACGACAGTAATTATAGCTTACTTTAATTCATTTCGATTATTTAACAGAATAAACAAAAGGGAATTTTCTAACCTAAAATGAATTGGTCAAACATAATTCACATTTAATTTTATTTCCTCTTTGTGGTAAAGTAATTGTTTTTGTTTTGTTTGTTCAGGATTGCATCTATTTATTCTGTTGGTTAAAACGTGAAACAATAATAGGAGTATTTTAGACGTATAGTAGAAAAGAGTTTATAAAAGACAAAATTTCGCTTTATTGGATTAACTGATTAAGACATTACAAAATCCACATCTAAAACCTATGGGGATTAAAGCAATTGGAGATGATTGAATAAAAATGAACAGGAAAATAGTGCGGAATAAGTTGAGCTTGTGAATTATGTGATTTTATTAGCGGTTTTACCACCAGATGAGAGTCTGATGGTTTTCTCATTGGTAGCCAACATTGCAACGCAAGGTCCAAACTATAGAACATTACAACGCAGCCGTCACACTGCCAACCAAAATAAAAAATCAGGTAACCATCCAATGAATAGCCATACAAAATAAGCTCAACTTCATTCAGTGTGAGAAAAGATGTTACCGCAGAAAAAAGGAGTAAAACAGGGTGTAATTTTATTATTCGATATGAAATTAATCCTGAATTGCTCGATACGTTATGGTGGCCTTGAAGCGATCCAACCAACCTAGTTGGAAAGTAGTATTTGTTGTGTGCATAAGTTACAAGTTTTACTACTAATTCTTATTCCCTGAGAATTATCTCAGTCAGAATCTTCAGATAAGGTAGGGCAAAACCACGGGTCACTAACAAACAGGAGCTGTAAAATTGCCTTGAGTCAGAGTCCATCCTATGACTAAGCACACCCATAATAGCTTAACCTTGCACTAATAAAAAGCGCAGTTTTAAATATTCTATCCCTCAAGGGATCTCGCGAAATAAGAATAGTAGAGTTAGAAGAATGGATAATGAATGGAAGCGACAACTTGAGCAGAAAAAGGATTACACTATATTGCGCGTATTGTAAAGGATAACATACTAGACGAAGAGGCTGGCAAGAACGATTATAAAGCTCTTGTGACACTTCATTTAGTGTAAGCAGTACAATTATGGGTTTCATAGATATTGGCACCTGCGTAACAACTTAAGGTAGTTTTTAAATACTAAACGGGTATACTAATATATTATGACTCAGGATGTGAGCTAGATAACCAAGCGGCAACTAGAAATAGCTGTTTCAAACTTGTAAAAAAAGGGTTTAGCATGGGATAGCAAAAAATTATTTTCTTTTAAAATAACAGACTAATAATTGTTTGCCTTGGAAGTTCTTCAGAAGCACTAAAATAGTAAATATGATTAAAAATAAAATTGATAAATATTACTTTAACAATTTGACTTTCAGAAAGAAGAGTTGTGAAACTATTTCTTCATCTATATCCTCTTTTTCTCTACCTGCTCTTATTCTCTGATTTTCACCTTTTACAATCCTCGAGTGGATCTAAAGACCTTGGCATATATGTAGTTTTATAAAACTCTCTAGGGAGATCTGCATCAATTTCTTGACCACAACGCTTGCAAAGGAGACCTACATCACTTTATCGACCGAGAAGAATGCAAAGACACATACCTGACTTAATATGTCTAAAAGCATACAAAGAAACCTAGCGGACTTCATGGACCTAAAGAGCTTCAGGTCTGTTAACTTCACTTTATGAACTTAAAAGCCTGTACAGGAACTTATCGAATTTCATGCACCTAAAAACTGTGGAGAGGTCTACCGTAGTCATTGATCAAAAGGCCCATAGTGGTACCTACGTCACTGCCTGGACCATAATTCCATTAGAGAGACCTACTTCACCTCATAGCTCTTCGGCCTCCATAGGAATCTAACTAATTTCAGGGATCCGTAGGTCTGCATAGCGAAATACCTCACTTATGAAAAACTGGGACGAATCCTTTAAGGTCCTTACATCTCATATTGTCTATTCATCGTATATAATCTCCGCACATTTATTTCTGTCCCTAACTTCACCACTGCTCTTCATGATCCTGTTAACCTAACTTTCTAAAAACAAACACACTGAAGAGTTTAATATAATTACTGACTAGATGATATATTTATGAACACAGTAAATTGAAGGATAATTGTGGTAGAATTGCTCATAGTCTGGTCCAATGATTATTCTAGTCCTTGATCTGGAGACACCGCTTTTGTTTAAGTCGCTAGTATTGACCCTATGACTCAATCTACGATCATATATATATATATATATATATATATATATATATATATATATATATATATATATATATATATATATATATATATATATATATATATATATATATATATATATATATATATATATATATATATATATATATATATATATATATATATATATATATTTATATATATATATATATATATATATATATATATATATATATATATATATATATATATATATATATAGGTAGGCTTTAATTCCTACTGAACGTGCGAAAGCTGGTTAGAGGCGGGTTGTGCCGTAGCCAGGATTCTCACTATAAAAGTCCCACTTGTTACTGGGGGGAGATTTGTGATTGTTGAATTCTAAGAATGCAAAATACAGGTTGAATGAATTAGCCGAAGGGATTCTTAATTAAAGTCTTGCCAAGGGTACGTCAAAATGGAGGAGCCACAAATAAACACACGTACAAAAATTAAACTTTACTTTACACAAATATAATAATTAGCAATAGTTAAACGGGCAAAATTAAGGATTAAATATTAAACACTCACGTTAAGCGTCTAGATTTATAATGACTCAATGGGAGTATCAATCACTGTTAATTAAATAGGTAACTTAAGAAGAAAGGGACACTGGGTTTACAGATTACCACTAATTGTGATGGATTGGAGAGACGAATACTCAGGTCCAGACGGGGTGGTTCGGGGGGCGTTAACACGAGTTCTCGGGAAGAGGGGGGATAAGACGACGGGTTCGGAGCTGCTGGCTGCAGTTGCGGTTAGTTCACTCCTAACTGGATGTGACACTAACAAATAGTAACTTCCAGTAACTATTTGGATGTTCCTTTTCTTTCTCAAGTTACGTTGAGCAACATAGCGTATTCTTCTAGTCACAGACTCTGCGGGACTGGATTTACTTCAGGAACACTTTGAGACAGCGACCAAGTTGTCTCGGAGGCGCGTTGGCAGTCTATACATTACGGCAACGACTCTCGTTCAACGTGAGAGTTACGCGTTACGCGAATAGGTTTGGGACACTGCTGTAGAGGGATGAACGGCGATGTTATTTATACCGCAGATTGTAAGAAATCGGGAGAGAGATTCGCTTCACGACAATTCGCTTATCGCAGCGCCTTCTGGACAATCTCCATGGTATCATAAAGAATGCAAATAGAATTTAGGCTTCTCTGTGAGATAGGCCTTCTTTCGTCAGACTTCTTGTCGCCAGTTGGGGGAAGGGTGGGGGAAGAGAGAGAAGGCGAAGGTCAACTCAAACGACAAATTTCTTTCGTTCCCGCGATTGTCTGGCGGCATGCGAGTATGTACGTTCGATACCCTCACAATAATATATTGAACTTATTATTTGTAAACTATATTATGCAACCTATTTACTTGGATGAAATATTATTGCACGAATCGGGTATTGCAAAAGTTCTGTTACAATCGTTACGATGCTCTCAACACAGCACACAATGTTAGTTTTGATCCAGTTAGATACGTATTTATCGTTTTAACTTATAAATATGTGTTTAAATTCTAATATTAATCAATATGGCCGCCCTTGGCAGCAAGCACGCACGCCAGGCGAGACCTAAAAGCCACGCACACGTTGCGGACGAAGTCCTTCATCATGCTGGACAACACGCGGTTGATGGAGGACTTTAGTTTATCGAGGTTTCTTTGGCGGAACTTGCACCCACACGCTCTAGTCCAGGGATTGAGATAGGGCTCCTGTGGCGGCCAAATGTCTTTCGACCAGAAGATCATGTTCAATACCAACGACATTTGCACGGTCTTGACCGTGTGGACCGGGAAACCGTCCTGCTGAACGATGTAATCCTCCTTTTACGAGATTTTTCTCCCCCAAGGAAGGACATATGTTGACAAGATGTCCCTGTAAACGGCCGGGGTGAGCCAGTAACCGACCACGAACCACACCAGTGGCATCTTCTCACCATTGCCATAACGCCGAACATGAACAAGGAGGCCTGGTTCTTGGTTATGAACACTCATCGTACCTTGGAGACGTCCTAGGCCAAAGCTTACAACATGTTATTGTTCTTGTTGATAAGCGGATCGACCGTGAAGCTTTTTTTCATCGGAGAAAAATATAATTCGATTGCAATGACTCTCCATATCGTTGAGAGGCGACGACAACGCTCCCGCCATTGTTCTCCCAAACGGTCGGTGAACTGAAGCCTAAAGCTACGCACCTCAGGCTCTGTCCTTGACGTCCATGGATACTGTAGCAACCGAGATGTTCTTCTTCTACGCAGGCACAGTTATTTTAAGCTTCGGAGAACTTTCGCGGGCCTTTCTCGCAGCCAAACGGTTGAAAACTTGAGGTGTGCTTCAACGAAGTCGATCTCTGACGTCTTCCTCGTTCTTGAGCCTCTACGACTCTGTGGATGGTCATTCGGCTAACGTTGAGCCTGGAGATGTCGAACTTGTTGTGGCCAGTGTGCAAGAGAGCAGAGCTTTCTATTCTTTTCACTTCCATCTTAACACACCTGCTGACGATTGAGAAGCCGTTCTAGTGGCACCTGCTGGAAAAGTAGTACTTTAAGTTTTCTTTTACAGAACATTTTCTATCACACACGTAAACCTCTTGAAAGAATAACAAAAAATCGCAAGTGTAACAGAACTTTTGTTAAACCCGGTATTTACCTTGGGTTATATTATTAAATTCATTAGTTTGAGGATATATTGAACATATTGAATTTGTAGATATAATATTCAGCCTATTCAACATATATTACAGATAATATTAGGTTGAGGATAAACTATTGAACTCATTTTAATATTGAAGAGACAGACGCGCAAGAGATGCCTAAATTGAGTTCACACTCTGTGAAATAGAAAAAAAACAGACAAATGCACCCATAAATAGAACAATAAAATAACAAAGAGAAGTTCTAATGGACTAGTCTCTTCAGGTGATGGCAGACGTGCCTTTTAAAAAGTTTCATGATATATAATTCAGGAAAAACCGGATCACTCTTTTAATACTAATCCTGTGAGAGGGAAGCCTGGTGTTTATTGCATGGATGGAAGCGTGGAGGTATTTTACATAAATTCATTGCAATTCAGTAAAGAAAATGCCCAAAATAGTATTTGTAAAATAGAGAGAGTTGAACAATCTTTTGGCGAAAGTTTAGTTAGTTAAAGTTTAAGTAAAAAGACGATCATTGATGAGACGGTAGGCCTTTAATTCGACTCTATCAAAGAGAGAATGAAAGATAAACCACCCCAGAAATGGGAACAATATTCCATAGAAAGACGAATGAGTTGCACCTATATAGATCCTGAAATATTTCTGGGAGCCAAACTACCTACGGCTTCTGAACTGTATACAGGAGTAGTTAGCCAGACTCGCAAAATAATCCTTCTAAAATGTTAACAGAATTAAGGGGTTCGATTTTATTGTTATCAAACATTACTAGAAATTCATGAGATGTAATTGATATAAAAATAGTGAATTTATCTTGGAAACATTGAAAGACACCATGCTCAGTTTGCCCCAGTAAGAGACACAATCCAATCCACATTCATAACTATACAGATCCAGCTATTTAATTAGAGATTATATTGCTTAACACAATTGCTTGGGTGATATATTGTTGCACGTATTTGCTTGGACATATATTTAACCTATTGCGAAGGTACGTCTTTTATTGAGACTATTAAATAGAGGATAGATTATTAAATATATTTTATCTTCTCTTTTTGTTGTAGAAATTGAATTTTATTTTGCTCATTCAAAGTTAACGTAATCGGGAGTAAATTGCTGGACCCATTTGTTGAGGACCAATAGTAAAACTGATTTATTTTGAGGTATATGAAACTCATTTTATTTCAGCTGTATTATTCAAACTATTTCTAAATACATATATTACAAAAACTATTAAGTGGAGAATATATTATTAAAAACTTCTTTCTTAGGGAAGGGTATGTTATTTAAAGCATTTATTTCCAGTGTATTACTGAAACTATTTACTAGGCGGATTTATTATTAAACATATTGACTTGGAGCATAAGCCATTGAACCTGTTAACCTTGGGAATATATTATTAGACCTATTTACTCTGAGTATGTATTAATAAATTCATTTATTAGCATTTATATAAGCCATGACTAACCAATAGTTTATCAAATTTTTTTACCTACTAAAAGTTGCTTATGCCATAACTTCAGTTAGTTTTTGATGCATAATTATCACTTTTTCTTTTTCTCGAGGGGAGTTTCGTCTTTTTTATTCTCCACTGCCACTCTGATAATTCGTCCCCTTTTTTTTCCCAATGAACAAAATTCAGTAATTGTTAAGAGGAGAATTTTGAAAATTCGCTTCTTTGAGACAAATAAGCAATTTTTTCCTTGGATAATGAAGCAAATGATAGAATCGTTAGTGAAAAATCACGCACGCTGCTTCTCAACCACCTTGTAGGTTGGAGCGAAAGAGGGAATGAAAGAAATTCGATTTCTCTAGACAAAAAAGAAAAAAATGAGACAAGAAAACCATATAAGAATTTCACCAAACGTTGACGTCCGCTTGGCGTAATGGAGTACCAGTACCTATTTATTAGTGTTTATTTAGTGATGTGTTCAAGTTGGTACATGTGAAAGTTTTGGCTCATTTTACTAACGTATATATGAAAGTTATTAAGAACTCAGCCCCCACCACTTTCCACGCTCCTAAATGCCTAGCATAATCGGGCTATTTGCCTTCCGAACATTTTTAAGTTTCATTATTTCACCACATTTTTATTACAACCTTGTACTTTCTTAAAGCCACCACATAATTTACTATAAACCACTATATTTGGTATTTGTAAGCTACCAGAATGCATTTGATTTAAAAGAAACAGGAGGGATCCTAACATCCTTGAAGAATGAAGAATTAGATGCTGGCTACATAAATAACATAAACACATACCAAAATTGCAGATCCTACATTAGATTGCATAAGGATTTAGATATCTTTCAATTACAGAAAGGTGTATAAGTAGGAGATACTATCTCTCCAAAATTAATGACGTCATGTATAGAAATTCTGGAGGTTAAGCGAAAAAACCAAGTCATTAAGATTGATGGGGATTCTCTTAGTCACCTGAGATTCGTAGATCATATTGTAGCTGATAACCTAGAAGGCATTCAACCAATGAAATACGTCAGCCCTACAATTAATCTAGAAAATAACAAAAGTCAAGAAACAGAACCAGTGGTCGACATGATAGACAACACAAATGACAACAAGCAAATTAACATAGTAGAGAAAGATATATATATATATATATATATATATATATATATATATATATATATATAACTGGTTCATCTGATTACAATGAAATCAGCAAAAGTGTAAGAAATCGGATGCAAAATCACACTGGGATGAAAAGTGTAAAAGCAAGCATCTTCTTCAAAATCAAAATGCTAATGTGCTTGAAAAGAACACTTCACAACACCACATAATTGTTGTTATGACATATGGAGCATAAAATTTGAACCTGACTGAAAAGCTTCATTAAATTTTAAAATAACACAAAGAGCCCATGAACGCATTATGATGACGATAACTTGGCGCGCCCTAAAATCAGCCACTTGAATGGGTGAACAAACAAAATTCAGGATATAATGGAAATTTTAAGAAAACTATAGTAGAGATAGGCAGGCCATGTGGCGAGATCCTAAGACTATAGTTGGACTAGAAATATAATTGATTGTACTCCACTTGATAAAAAATTACGAATGAAATGAAGACCAAACAAAAGATGGAGAGATGATGTTCAAAAATGGGCTAAAAATTGGAAACAAATGCAAAACACCGACAAAACTTCTATATGATGAGAAAGTGCTTCTCTCAACAGTGGGAGGCAAAAGTAGAGTTTTTAGAGCTTACCATATTTCCTCTAACTGGTAAGCGTTTGATGAAGAAATAACTTATTTAAGGGATTTCTTTAATTTTAATTATTACTCCGATTTCATTTTTGATAAGGTAGTGTCTAAATTTCTGCCTAAAAAATATATTATCCACGAACCATTCTTACTACTGTATCAAAGAAGAAGGTTTTCCTAAGACTACCCTATCTCGAGCATTTAACATTTAAATTCAATAAACTCCTTTCTACCCTCACAAATCACTTCCCACATTGCCAATTATTTTTTATTAATTATAACCCTGTTTCTTTGTGTGATAGAACGAGTTCAGAGCTGCATTCATTTCAACTTCTATCACATTTTATTTAAACCATGAGGCTACCCACGTGCATCTTCGATTCGAGGCTTGGAGTCTTATCAACAGCTACCGGACGCCAATGTTTAAACAAGGAGGTTATCGTCCCCCCCGTTCGCCCCCATACGCCGACCTCGCCAGATCGAGTTAGGCTTATGGACAGATAAGGCATTTTTCTCCGGCCCAGCTGTGCGTTCCCTCAAAGCTTCCACCCCATTCTCCCCCACGCCAAGGAGATGTCCTGGCTATTTATATGGAAACTTTACCACTAAGATAAGATTGGAGATCCAGATTTTCGTCGCGAAACATCACCACGACCCTCTCTCCCTTTGTGCGCCAAGGGACCTCGACCTCAAGATTCACCATCACTTGTCCAGAAGGAGGACAATATTCCTTGAGTGCCAAAGGTTCGAGCCTCTCCGACGCCAAGTCCCAAGGCTTCCCCCCCCCCTGTTGTTCAAGGAGAACAGCATTAGAACAGCCATTGTTCGTTTTGAGCCCTTCGCCAAGAAACGGTTCTCATTTCCCCCTGTTGTTCAAGGAGAACAGCATTAGAACAGCCATTGTTCGTTTTGAGCCCTTCGCCAAGAAACGGTTCTCATCCCCCCCCCCTGTTGTTCAAGGAGAACAGCATTAGAACAGCCATTGTTCGTTTTGAGCCCTTCGCCAAGAAACGGTTCTCATCCCCCCCCCCTGTTGTTCAAGGAGAACAGCATTAGAACAGCCATTGTTCGTTTTGAGCCCTTCGCCAATAAACGGTTCTCATCCCCCCCCCCTGTTGTTCAAGGAGAACAACATTAGAACAGCCATTGTTCGTTTTGAGCCCTTCGCCAAGAAACGGTTCTCACCCCCCCTGTTGTTCAAAGGAGAACAACATTAGAACAGCCATTGTTCTTGAGCCCGTAGACAAGAGACGGTTCTCATCCCCCCCCCCTTTGTTCAGAAGAGAACAACCTAGAACAGCCATTGTTCGTCAAGCCGTTCGTCGAGTAACGGTTCTCCTTTCCAAGACGCCACGTCAGGATCCTTTTATCCTCCCCCTTCGGCTGGAACTCGCCAGCGGACCGAATATTCCTTCAAGTACCTTCCACTGCACCCTAATGAAGTTACGTAAGCCAAGCGTCACCTTTTGAGTATTGATCCCTTATTTGTCAATTCTATCCTGTGCTTTAAATGGTTTATCGAACCATCCCATCTCTTTAACTCCATATTTGTTTTACCTTTTTTGATCCCTTAAATCCCTAGATTAGCCCGAGTCTCCACGACCCTTTCCATTCTGTTTGTCAATATTTTCCGTTTTTGTGTTTTGTTTATAGTTATTATTAATAAAACTCTATTTTATTAATGATAGCAATATTATTATCCTTGAGCTCAGTTCCACTTCTTAAGCATTTTGAAGATACATAATATCGGCCGCCGGACAGTAAAAACGCACTCTAGAGATAATTAAGGAAGTTCCCTCAACGAATAGTGATATATGGTATATCGTCGGGAGTCATTCTACGACATATATATATATATACTATTTAAATTTTGGTATCAGGTGTGTAAGGTTTAACGCTATATCTTTGCAAACACTGGTCTCAGTCGAGTAAAGCATAGTGTTATTCGTTATAATAATAGAATATAGTAGTTCCCTTTTGTTTTAACGATTGCTATCCCCTTTTTTTTTTGAAACTTAAGAAGCTGGAGTAGCTCAAGGAACGGTTATAATAATTTGTTTGTGTTTTTTCGTGATTTTAGTCAGTGGTTATTTAGAGTAAGAAACCAAGTACGAATAGGTCAGTGCCCATATTTAGGTAGGCTAATTCTATATAGGCATAATTCTTGTTGCGAGGAATTTTAGTTGGTTGACTAGTGCGCCCCCAAGTGCAAAGATGACTCAGTTTGAAATCTTTAAAGCGCAAGGAGAGTCCTGTGGACTTTCCGGAAAAGAACTAATTGAGTACATTCAAGAAGAACGAGAAAGAGAAAAACAACGAGAGGAACGAAAAAGAAAAATACAACGAGAAGAAAGAGGGGAACGGATAAGACAAGCTGAGCTTCAGATTGAATTAGCTCGGATTAAAGCAGAAGTTCAAAGAAAAAAGGTAGGAAAAGAAAGAGAAAGAGAGGAACGGGAAAGAGTAATTCAACGAGAAGAAAGAAGGACGGATTCGCGCCCCTTCCCAGGAAAGCTGACAAAGTTTCCGAGCCCCGTAAAACCCCAAAACTTCTTTCCCCAAAACCAACAACGGGACTCCAAACCTCCCGTTAAGACTTCTCCTCCATCTCTCTTCCCGAAGCGACCAACCATATGCTTCACCTGTGGTGTAGAAAACCACATGAGCTGGAATTGCCCCCAAAATTCTAGGCTTAAGAGCGGACCAGCCCACCAAGTTCACCAGATTAATGCAACCCCGGCTCCCCCGGTGGTGCAGACCCAAGCAAAAACTTCTCCCCCTCCGTCAGGCCACCAGGTAAATTTTGTTTTTGGTAAAAGTTCATCGGGAACTTTGAAATATGAGGAGGGCAGCGTGGACAGCTGTCGAGTATTGACTCTCGTCAGGGACACAGGATGTACATGCTTCATCGTGTCCGACGAACTCCTCCCAGTGGCCTCTAACCACGAAAAATTTGCGGTGGTACATGACCAACTTGGGCGGGCGAACCGATTCCCCGTCACTAGATGTTACCTGCAGTGTCAATATTATAATGGCTGGGCTGAAGTCATTGTAGCACCCATAAAATTCTGTTCCGTACTTATAGGACAGAGCCCCCAAGTAAGTTTCGACCCTGTGTTTCAGGCCGCCCTTCCTCAAGGCCGAGATAAGAAAGAAGCCCAGGAGCCCGTCCCCATCAGAACCCCGATACCGTCCGATTTCTCGGAGACCCCTAACCAGGACTTTAGGACGGAAAAAGAGGAATGTGATTCATTAAAACCCTTAGGTGATAAGGCCCCAGACAAGGACACGGAGACTGTCCGTGGACCCCAAGAAAAAAAGAACCCCCAACGCGCCCATGGAGATACCTTCGTAGAACTGGACGAAGCATCGGCGCTTGAAGAGGATTGCCCCGCGGAGTCCCTTAATGTAATCCAGACAGTGTGCATCCAACCTGATGCCGATTACCCTCCTCATTCCCTACCAGGCGAGTCTTTGGAACCCTCTGACCTGAAAAGTGACGCGCAGCTGACACCACGTCAGAAGAGTCATATACAAGAACTAATTAAATGGAATCACCATTTACCCGCCCTATTAGCTCTTTTCGAGCAACTGTGTGAAAATGGCCTCACCATTGGCCCCAGCAAATGCCATTTTGCTCACGAAACCATCAAATATTTGGGTTTCAAAATAGGACGAAGCAAGTTAGGTCCCCACGAGAACAGGATTAAGGCAATCGCCCACATGCCCCTCCCGATTACAAAGAAGCCATTAAGATCGTTCCTAGGATCAGCTTCTCCCTATCAGCGATTTGTTCCGAATTTCGCCTCAATTTTGGCCCCCCTATGCCCCCTTCAGGAAAAGAATTTCCCCGATCGTTTACGTTGGAATGATGTCGCTGTTTCCCATTTTAATCAGCTCAAAAGTAAGTTCATTTCTGCCCCCATTTTAAAGTTGCCCAACCCGGAAAAATCTTTTGGGGTTAAGACCGACGTGATCAACGAGGGCATTGGAGGTGTACTCCTTCAATACGTGGATGACAGAACGAGTCATCCAGTTGCATATGCTAGTCGTCAATTATTACCACGCGGAAAGAGATATGCCACTAGAGAAAAGATAGCTCTATCAATTATCTGGGTCATAGACAAATTCAAGCTGTACTTGATATGTAAAGAATTTCGAATAGGAACCGACCACCGTCCGTTAGCCTATATTAGGAATTTGAGACAATCAAACGGCCGCATCATGCGCTGGAGTTTACTCTTGCAAGAGTATCAATTTAAAATAAATTATATCAAAGGTTCCGATAACCAGGTCGCTGACGCACTCAGTAGGAATGCGTTACCGAATAGCGTAGAATAATTGTATTCATAGGATTAGTATCTCCATGTAGGTATATACTGTCTTATACGACTTAATTTAAGATTCTTTTGTAATATAATTAATTAATGTATATGTCTGAATTTTGTAACGCTCAATGTCTAATTTTTTTGATGTATATATATTTGTTCTTATTAATTTACGTATAAATTATTTTGTCCCGTATGTACTAAGTTTATATCCTTTCATTGTTACATGCCCTTTTTTTTTCTCTGATTAAGTTGTATTAAAGGTTATTTTCCCCTGTAATCTAAAGATCAAAATAATCATGTATTGAGGTAATAATAGTTAGGTGCAGGAAGATACGGTTGGTACAAGAAAACGAGTTCCCTACAACGGAGCTCTATCGTTGTCCCTTCTCTCTTTTTTTTTTCGAAGTGACAACTTCCCCTGGAATGGAGGGGGGTGATAGAACGAGTTCAGAGCTGCATTCATTTCAACTTCTATCACATTTTATTTAAACCATGAGGCTACCCACGTGCATCTTCGATTCGAGGCTTGGAGTCTTATCAACAGCTACCGGACGCCAATGTTTAAACAAGGAGGTTATCGTCCCCCCCCGTTCGCCCCCATACGCCGACCTCGCCAGATCGAGTTAGGCTTATGGACAGATAAGGCATTTTTCTCCGGCCCAGCTGTGCGTTCCCTCGAAGCTTCCACCCCATTCTCCCCCACGCCAAGGAGATGTCCTGGCTATTTATATGGAAACTTTACCACTAAGATCAGATTGGAGATCCAGATTTTCGTCGCGAAACATCACCACGACCCTCTCTCCCTTTGTGCGCCAAGGGACCTTGACCTCGAGATTCACCATCACTTGTCCAGAAGGAGGACAATATTCCTTGAGTGCCAAAGGTTCGAGCCTTTCCGACGCCAAGTCCCAAGGCTTCCCCCACCCCCTGTTGTTCAAGGAGAACAGCATTAGAACAGCTATTGTTCGTTTTGAGCCCTTCGCCAAGAAACGGTTCTCATCCCCCCCTGTTGTTCAAGGAGAACAGCATTAGAACAGCCATTGTTCGTTTTGAGCCCTTCGCCAATAAACGGTTCTCATCCCCCCCCCCCCTGTTGTTCAAGGAGAACAACATTAGAACAGCCATTGTTCGTTTTGAGCCCTTCGCCAAGAAACGGTTCTCATCCCCCCCCCCTGTTGTTCAAGGAGAACAGCATTAGAACAGCCATTGTTCGTTTTGAGCCCTTCGCCAAGAAACGGTTCTCATCCCCCCCTGTTGTTCAAGGAGAACAACATTAGAACAGCCATTGTTCGTTTTGAGCCCTTCGCCAAGAAACGGTTCTCACCCCCCCTGTTGTTCAAAGGAGAACAACATTAGAACAGCCATTGTTCTTGAGCCCGTAGACAAGAGACGGTTCTCATCCCCCCCCCTTTGTTCAGAAGAGAACAACCTAGAACAGCCATTGTTCGTCAAGCTGTTCGTCGAGTAACGGTTCTCCTTTCCAAGACGCCACGTCAGGATCCTTTTATCCCCCCCCCCCTTCGGCTGGAACTCGCCAGCGGACCGAATATTCCTTCAAGTACCTTCCACTGCACCCTAATGAAGTTACGTAAGCCAAGCGTCACCTTTTGAGTATTGATCCCTTATTTGTCAATTCTATCCTGTGCTTTAAATGGTTTATCGAACCATCCCATCTCTTTAACTCCATATTTGTTTTACCTTTTTTGATCCCTTAAATCCTTAGATTAGCCCGAGTCTCCACGACCCTTTCCATTCTGTTTGTCAATATTTTCCGTTTTTGTGTTTTGTTTATAGTTATTATTAATAAAACTCTATTTTATTAATGATAGCAATATTATTATCCTTGAGCTCAGTTCCACTTCTTAAGCATTTTGAAGATACATAATATCGGCCGCCAGACAGTAAAAACGCACTCTAGATATAATTAAGGAAGTTCCCTCAACGAATAGTGATATATGGTATATCGTCGGGAGTCATTCTACGACACTTTGCCTTCCTTTTTTCGACATAAGGATTCAATTCCTATGGGCTCGCGATCCTGTGTAGTTCATAATTATACATGTACGACCTGCCACAGTCGTTATGTGGACCAAACTGGCTTAGAACTAAAATGCAGGATCGGTAAGCACTTAAGTTTGTCTCACACGACTGGCATTCCCATTTCCAACTCAGAAGCCTCATCCATTAGGCAACACTCTGATATCACCAACATCCTCTTAATCCTGAATCATTTACCATCTTGTCTTCAGCCTCAACATCGCTGTACATCAATAAAATAAACTCTAATTTAAATAATTACGCCTCTTCAATTAAATTACTCAGCTATAATCAACCAATACATTAATCCGCCAACAGACAAACAGAACAAACTTCGTTATCAGTTTTCTAGCGTTAGTCAGTTGCTATCACAACTTCAACGATACAGGTCAGTTCATCTATGTAATTTGTCAACATTTGCGTTTTTGATTTTTGTTTATAATATAATACAATGGGTTATTTTATTCTTAAATCTATTAAGTTTTTAATTTTTTGATACTTAAGTTAGTTTGTATTCAAAATTTAAGTCTTCCACGTTTTGGGGGCAATATTACACTGGATATTATTTAGTACTTTTATGTAATATTATGTTTGTTTTACATATCTCTCAATATTTGTCTATTATATTGATTTACTCTCCCTTGCCCCGCTTTTAGGGCATTATTTAATGTATTTTTTTTACTTTTAGTATTAATATTTTTTCCCTTCTCTTTAGTCGCTGATGATGGTCCCAGTTGAGGTCCGAAACATCCGGCCAATAAATATTTAGAGCCATTGCTTTGTTCTTCATATTTCTACTATATATATATATATATATATCAGGAAAAAGAGAGCAAGCACATACAGTGGTGTGAAATAAGTATTCGTACACCATTAAAATTAAATTTTAATAGACTTCGTGTCCATCAAGCCTCATGAAATTTACACAATAGATTAATATTAAGGTAAAGTTAAAGTTCTGTGCACACAAAGGCATAGAACAGAATTGATGTTCACTATAATTGAAATTAATGAAAACAGGGTTGGCAAAGCATTCGTACAAATCGATATTTGGGGATTAATACTTAGTTGCGCAGCCATTATTGGCTTTCATCGCCATCAATCGTTTCCAGTATTTCTTCACTAGTGCGCTGCAACACTCCTTTGGTATTTTTTTTGATGTGGATATGGCCGCTGCCCATAGATGAGCCCTTCCCCCCACACACACCATGATGCTACCTAACCCAAACCAGACGGTAGCGATGGTGTTCATATGGTCGTAGGCACTGCCCTCTTTCCTCAAGACAAGACTGCCATTGTTACAGCCAAATAATTCTATTTTTCTCTCGTCTGACCACAGGACATTATCCCAGAACTCAGCAGAGTTCTCCAAACGCTCACGTGTGAACTTCAAACTTGCAGCTTTGTCTCTCTTCATCAGCAGAGGTGTCTTCCTTGGCTTGCGAGACTTATAATCATGCCGATTCAGTTAATTACTGATGGTTTGCTTTGTGGCCGACGTTTCTGCCCCGACTAGGTCATCTTTAATTTCCTTACGGGTCGTCATAGGGGCCGCTATAACCTTCCTAAATATGTATTACACAAAAGGTTTGGGGGTAAATCTTCCGAAAAGCACCTAAACGTTGCAGGTTGTCGAGGGTTGCCACCTTTTTTCACTTAAAAATGACAGAGCCAATGGTACTGAAAGGTATTTTCAACTGCTTGGATATCCTTGGTTGCTCAACCAATCATATGTAGCTTCAGGATCAACTTTTACTGGTCAGTGGAGAGTTCTTTATTCTTCCTCACGATATCGTTCTTATTGCAGGAACGTCGACTGGTGAATGGCATTCCAATCTTTCCTGAACAATTGTTGAATGCTGCACATATTATTGAAACCCTCTAGAAGCTTCTTTGCACTGTCACAGCTAATATCTCTCTTGTACTTTAAAAATGGATTTCGTTAGGTTTATGTTTCTGTACGAATACTTTTTTCACCCGTGTTTTTATTAATTTCAATTTTACTAAATATCAATTCTGTTTCATGCCTTTTTGTGTACAGAACTTTAAACTTTACCTTAGTATTTATCTATTATGTAAATTTCAAGAAGCTTGATGTATTGGAAATTTATTAAAATTTAATTTTGAAGGTGTACTTATATTTATTTCACCCCACTGTACATATATTAGCCAACGTTTCGGGCTCTGGACTCATCTTCTGGGCTAAAATAATAAAATCCTAAAAAATAATTGTTTTTACAAAAGAAAACAATGACGAGAGCCTAGGGTTAAATGTAAAAACACTAAACATGCAAACAATAAAATGCTCAGAAAATCAATATGAACGACAAATTTCTGTAGTTTGAGTAAAAAATTAGAAAAATACACAATTATCTCAAATGACATAATAGCAATAGAAGGAAATAAAGAGACAAACACAATAAATACGGTATCACATATTACCTGATTTGTATAAAGCTGACTGAATGAAATTTAAAAATTTGTAACTAGGAAAGCTTTGATTTAATGTTGGTTGATTTCTAAATTATATGTAATTGGTTGGTAGAAAGAATATATTGTTAGCTAGTTGGTTGTTTTAGACGTAATTATTTACTGGAAACTAATTAAATAAGTATAGGTTTGGCGTTGTTCTAACAATGATGACAGAAAGAATAGGTTTGGCAATGGTACCCTGCCTTGGTATGTGGCTGCGATGATCTCTTGACAACCTCATTTGGTTTTTGCTGAAATGAAAGACGTTGGTTTAATTCTGGAGTGACTTCTCTGATTTATCGACACGATACGGTGTAGCAATCTGTGGTTTCTGTCAGTGTGTTTCTTTTTCCGCTTGAGTTACTCTTCTCATGGCTTGCTTTTCCTTTTTTATGCTAACATGAATTTAGACACAATTACTCTGAAAGGCTAAACAACTGGGCATATTTTGTTACCGAGTTCGCCGCTATTACTGCCCCTAAAATTTCTCCTCTTTGGATCTCAAAAAGATCACATATTTTTCCCCATACTAATACAAATATCAGTAAAAAAAATCTTAGTTATTCCATCAAGTATCAGATGTCTGCAATAGAGTGAGATATGATTCATATCTGAATCAGATTCTTATTTACTATCTTGAAACGGTAGTGAAAATGCATGGTTCGAAATATCAACTGTTTCTATTATTTTGCCAAAAATGAATATATAATATACTCACACGATACTTTGTGAGTTTTACACACGCACACAAACATATATATATATATATGGAAAGACCTATGTGAAATTAAATTTCTAACAGAACAGAACATTCGACCGAATAGACTCCATCGACTTTATTACAATTCTTGTGAAAGAATATATTCTTATTAATAATTGTAATGATATAGATGGAGTCTAGTCATTTGAATGTTCTGTTTGTCGAAATAAATATTTTGAGACAGACAGAAAAGCAATTATCTCTCCGGAATTAATCAGCATAAAGACAATGTTAGAAGAGTTGAAAACAACAGTGCGTGTTTTGTTCCTATGTCCGAAAATGACCACTTACTTAATTGGAAATCAGCAAAATTTATTATTCACTCAAATGACGCTATTAAAAAAAACATTGTTGAATGTTCATGTATAAGTCAATTCGATGACCTTACCATCTCCATTGGCATTTTCAAAGTTGATACTGTTATCAAAAAACTTATTCTTAAAGAAATTAGTTTTGACCTATGTTCTTAGCTTTTGTTTGCAATATTCATTGTTAAGGGGACCCCTTTTCTTGAATTTAATTATCTCATTGGTTTTGGATTGAAATTATTTTATTACTCTCCCTCCCTCTCCTTGCTCTCCCTTCCCCTAACGAGGCTGCTTGCTTCTAGTGTCTCTCCTAATCTCTCTCTTTATACTATCTTCTTTTCTGTTAATCGTTTTAACCCCTTTGGCTCTGTTCTTGACCCTTTCTGTCTCTTGGTTTGACCTTGCTACCTGCTATAGCTAATTCTTAATGTGAATTTACTCGTTCCTCTCCTACTTCCTCATTGGTGATTTCTTGTCTCAGAGCCGGTCTTTTATTTTTCATTATATTATATGTATATATCAATATTATATTATTTTGACTTGTAGTTATCCTTGAGAATCAACTGAATAAAGTTCAAAAGTACTCGAAAACACCTTTTCATTTTTCCTGCGAGACATTGAATTCATTGCAAACCTCACAGGCTACTTTATGAGTTATTTATTTCATATATATATATGCATGTTTTATTAAAGAACAGGTCTAATTGAACCTTGATTAGCTTCTTTCTTTGCTTTTCTAATTTCCTTATTATTCTTTTTTCGTCTTGCGAAAGGTTATAGATAAGTGTTCAGATATTCATGCTTTATTTTAGCGAGCTGAGCTTTCAGTCACGTTTGACCATCTTCGGAGCGAATTAATTTTACACTGGTTAAACATTTAAAGGCATTAAATTTATATACTAAAAATAATTTAGATAATGAAAAGAAGCGGGAATGTGGTTGACAGGAAGTAGTTAGAAAAGGTACATTTGGGAATGGGATTTCGGTCATTATTGACCGTTAATCCGTAAAGAGTTTTAAGGTTCGCTGGTTTCACCCAAAGCGTTACCCCATCAAACCCAGTATCCCTCTAAGCTAGGAACCTTCAAGGAATTTTTATACCACATCCTCTTACCAGCTCACAATTTAAAGGCTCATTGTCCATGTCTCATCAAAATATAGTTACTGTGCCTGGTAGCTTAGCGGTAAAGCATCTCACTGGCAATCGGCAGACCCGGGTTCGAGTCCAGGCCAGGAATTTTCCAAAACTTTTTTCTCCTGGCGTTATTTCTCTATTCTTGGTAAAGGATCGCCTTCACTGTGCCGCCCTGGGCTCTCTTTGATTCTCGGTTCTTCTAATGTCTCTTTCTCTTCCCTTTAAAATCTCCGGTTTCTTGTCTCATTTGTTCATTCGCGTCCACTTCTTCTTTCTCTTGTACTACATATATATATATATACATATATATCTCATTAGCTTAGGCAATCCCACTACCAAGCGCAGAAGTCTCTCCAAGAGGCTTCATTTTATCCATGCTGAGGTTGTACGTCTAGGATGTTCCCCTTGCCAGTAAGTGAATTTTGAATATTTCCATCTTGTGTAAGATCATTTTCTGGGTCTCTTTACGTATAAACTTGTCTAGTTCAGGATTTTTCTTCTTGAAATGTGTCGTGCTATTTCCATAACCGAGAATCAGTGCTACTCTAGCATTTGATCTACATCAACTTAAATCTAGACTATCTTTTGAGCTACATCCGAAATTTGGTTATAAATGTGCAATTCTTATTAGATGAGTGAGTCATTCATTAAGACATAATATTAAACGGTAAGGCAAATGTAACCGAAAGCGGAAAGCAACTGATGGTGACGCCAGAACTTTGCTGCAAAAAGGTTTAAAAACACCAAATTTACTAGTAATGATCTTCAAAAGGAACTAACAGGTTGTTTGGAATTAACTTTTGTTCCAGTACTGTAAGACGACGTCTTCTGAATGCTGGAAGACCGGCAAGAAGACCTCTTTGTAAGCAAATTCTTACAATTGCAATGAAAAAGAAACGTATGCAATGTGCTAGGCAACACAAGACCTAGACAAAGGAACAATGGAGAAAGGTACTTTTCACGGATGAATCGCATTTTGAGGTGCCAGGTGAGAAAAAATCACTCGATGAACCGATTCGTGCGGGGCATATTGAACAGCACGTTAAACACCCTTCTAAAGTAATGTTTTGGGGCTCCTTTGATTCTGTTGGGCTTATACGACTTGTGTCAGTTACTAGAATGATAAATTTCGAGAAATACGTCGATTTAATTGGCAGAATAGTGGCTCCCGATCTAATCAAAGCTTTTCCAAGTGGTGGAGGGATATTTTAGCAAGCTCTCGCTCCCTCTCATGCATCTAAGAAGTCGATGAAAGCATTTCAAAATGAAAATATTCAGGTACTTCAGTGGCCAGTGAACTCACCGGATTTAAACCCAATGGAAAACCTTTGGGTTATAGTAAAAAACTGTATTCAAAACACGACTGCACTTTAAATATGGCATCATGACGAAGAAATAAAAAATATTTGTGCAACACTGGTCGATTCCATGCCTCAACGGGTAAAATGTATTCTTCAAGCTAAAGAAGGCCATATAAGAGACTAAACATAAAATATACGAGTATGTTTTGTACCAATAAATTGTTAACATGTGAGAAAGTGTTTTATTTAACCGGTGTTGCAATTAATTTTCAAAAGACTGTATATTCAAATTTTTTGTTAGAAATGTGCAATTCTAATTAGAGGAGTAAGTTAAACATTAAAAGAAAATATTAAAAAGTGCAAAATGTTATCGATGAAAGAAAATAGAAAGGAAAAATACTAAATTGATTTTTATTTCATACTAGAAACATGAATAATATAACTTTCTGTATACAGCACGAATATCATTCAACAATGCACTATAGATCACAAGCTATACCTTTTGATTTAATTTAGATCACAAGCTATACCAGAACATGTAGCTCACATACTTTTCCGGCACCGGAGATTTTATTTTGATTTTTAGAAGTTGGCCGTTTTTGTGTTTTATCCAAGTATTTTTTTTATGGTTGCTGAAAATCATTCTCATCATATATCTTTCAGTGTTTTTCTCAATTGTTCACAGTTTCTACGTGAATTTCTGTTTGGTGTCTAAGTTTCACTAATGGTTAACTTGTGCTTGTGACTTTTTGAGTGTTGCATTGAAGTTATCACCTTGAAGAAGTGTATACTTGTGTATAAAACTTGTAGAATGTGACTTTTTGACTGCTGATAGAATTAATCATCTCGAACGAATATCTTACTTTTCCATGTGAATTTTTAAGTGATGCACATAAGTCATGATTTGAACCATGATTAACTAATTATATAAATATTTGACGGTTACATAAAATTCATCATTTTAACAAATGTTTTTCTTGTGTATTAAATTGTTTAAGTGTTGCATAGAAGTAATTTTCAAGGAATGTCTTGTTTTGTATGTTACTTTTGGAATGTTGAATTCAAGGCTCTATCCTCGGCCCTATCCTCTTTCGTATCTACTTATTCCCGCTTATCTCCCTCCTACGTGATCTCAGGCTATCCTTCCACCTCTATGCTAATGACACTCAAATCTTTATTTCCTCTTCCCCCTTGACCATTGCCCACTCAATCTGTGACCTCCTATCTGCCTATTATTCTATCTCGGACTAGCTATTGGCTAACTTCCTAAAATTTAACCACTCCAAAACTGAAGTTCTTTTGGTTTGTACCCCCGCTCTAGTATACAAAGTTAAATCCCTCTTTCCCTCCCTCCGTCTGGATGGAAACTGTGTCGCTTTCTCTGAACCTGTTAAAAATCTGGGCGTTGTGTTTTATGAACATCTCTCCTTTAAGCCCCGTATCCACCATATTAGTAAATCTTCCCTTTGTTTCCTCCGTAACTTCTCCCGCATTCGCTCTTACTTCGATCGCCAAAGTCTTGAGACTGCTGTCCACGCCTTCATTACCTCCCGCCTTGATTACTGTAACTCTCATCTTGTAAATCTACCATCTTCCTCTCTACCTCCCCTTTAGCTAGTCCAGTACTACGCTGCCCGACTACTCCTCCGTCGCTCTCGCTTCTCCCCTTCTAAGCCCCTGCTTCAGAAACTGCACTGGTTACCTGTCCGTATCCATTATATTAGTAAATCTTCCCTTTGTTTCCTCCGTAACTTCTCCCGAATTCGCTCTCACTTCGATCGCCAAAGTCTTGAGACTGCTGTCCACGCCTTCATTACCTCCCGCCTTGATTACTGTAACTCTCATCTTGTAAATCTACCATTTTCCTCTCTACCTCCCCTTTAGCTAGTCCAGTACTACGCTGCCCGACTACTCCTCCGTCGCTCTCGCTTCTCCCCTTCTAAGCCCCTGCTTCAGGAACTGCACTGGTTACCTGTCAGATATCGTTCTCATTTCAAGATTCTTCTCTTCACTTTCAAGTTCCTTCACCAAAAGGCCCCAACCTACCTTTCCTCGGCTCTTTCCCAACGTTTCGCCCCTCGGGCCCTTCGGTCATCTCATGCTCCTCCCCTGAACACTCCTCGCTCGTTCCTCTGCACAATGGGCGACCGCTCCTTGTCAGTCTGTGCCCCCAAGCTTTGGAATGCTCTTCCAGCCGTAATTAGATCTGCTGCCTCACTTACCACTTTCAAGCGACTCCTGAAAACGCATCTGTTCAGGATTGCCTACTCACTCACTCACCTGATCTTAGCCCTCTGTCGAACGTGCGCTCTTTAAAGGTCTCCGGCCTTGAAGAGCGCATTATAAGAATTTTTTATTATTATTATTGACTGAATATATTCGTTGTGTCATTAAATATTTGCTTTTTACACAAAACTCATCATCTTGGACAAAGATTTACTTCCTATGTGACTTTGGGGGTTCATAGATCATCTCCTTGAACGAATATTTAACTTTGTAACGGACTTTTTGAGTGGTGTAGAGATGTCATCATCCTGAACGACTGTTTTACTTGTAAATTGAACTTTTTGAGTGTTGCATAGAATTCATCATCTTGATGGAACTGTTTACTTGTTTATGTACCTTTCAGAGTGTTACATTGAAGTTATCATCTTGAATAAATGTGTGCTGTTTATGTAACTTTTAGAGAGTTGAATGTAATTCATCATGTTCAACGAAGGATTTACATGTGTATGTGAATTTAGAACGATGCGTTCCATTATCTTCTTAGACGAATGTTTTCCTTGCCTATGTGACTTTTTGAGTGTTGCACAGATGTCAGCAACTTCAACGAATGTTGTTCCTATGGATGTGAATTTTGTACTGTTAAATATGTCATCATCTTGAAAGATTTTTCACTTGTGTATGTCACTTCTTTTTAGTTTTGAAAGAAGTCATAATCTTGAACGAATCTTGTCTATTTGACTTTTTGATTGTTAAATAAAAGTCATCATCTTTAACGAATGGTTTACGTATGTTGATGCCGTTTTAAGTATTGCATAAAAGTTATTTTAAAAGAATCTTTTAATTGTGTATGGTGAATTTTTGAATGGTGAATAAAAGTCATCATTTTTACTGAACAGTTTACTTTTGTAGAATACTTTTGACTTCTCCATAGACGTCGTCCTCTAGAACGAATATTTTTTGTGTGTTTATTTGCATGTTTTTTTAGTATTCAGCGTCTTGCACGAATATTTTCCTTCTGGATATGACATTTTGAGTGTTGAATAGAAGTCATTATGTTGACCGAAAGATTTACTCCCGTGTATGACTATTTGATTATTGAAGAGAAATTATTATCTCTACTGAATATTTTACTTGTGTATATGATATTTTGAGTGTTGCATAAGAGTCTTCATTTAGAACGAATATTTTTCCTTATGTACGAGACTTTTTGTGTCTTTCATAAATTTCATCACCATAAACGATTGTTTTACTTGTGTAGGGTACTTTTTAAGCGTTGGATAGAAATCATCCCCTTTAACGAATATTTTACTTGTGTACATATGTAACTGTTTGAGTATTGCATAGAAGTAAGTCATCATGTTTAACGAATATTTTACCATTTGTAATTGACCTTTTTAGTTTTGTATGGATGTCAACGACTTAAAAGTTTATTTGAATCACCTGAAGATTCAGACCCCAAAAAGTTTCTTCTGAAAAATCTGACCCCTAGATTGCCTCTACTAAAGAATATCTTCTGAAGAATATCCCCACCCACCACCCTATCCAAAGCAAATTTTAAGGATTTATTTATAAAGGTTGTTTAAAAACCAGTATATAAAAGGTTAAAAGATAAAGTTAAAAAACAGTCAAGTTAAATTGTATTGAGCACTAATATGCGCTCACAAGGTTTCAAAATGATCGATTAATCGATCACGCCACATGAATTCGTGCAGGTAGCGTTCCAAAAATTCTTTTTTACAACCTTTCATTACCTTGATTTTGTTCTTCTGTTTGTTCCGGCAAGATTCTACCGTTTGCGTATGAACTCCAGTTTCTACTGAAGAAACTGGATTTAATGTATGATGCGTAAATTCTAACCTTTGTATGTTTCCGTATGCTTTCCATTTATCGGGATGAATAATTGAACCAGGAAGTACTACTTTCTTAATGATGGGTAAAATAGTGGCCACAATCCGGTCAGATATTGCGGGCGTATAGGTTGTATCAACAATACTGAAAACGCAAACCTGACTTTGAGGTGCTCATCCTTTGTGATGTTTAAATTTATGTGCAAAAAAACAAGATTCATCAATCTCTACTATGCGACCTGATCCTCCGAGTTTAATTGAGTTATCTACGAAATAATTGGCACGAATTTCCCTTAAAAAATTGTAGCAATCAATTAAATTGTTCTCTGAAATTCGTGTTTGTCGTATAGCTTTAATTATACAAAGGTTTATGACCAAACACACAAAATATGACTCCATTTGTGGATTGAAAGGTTGGATTTTGATTTAAAGGAATCTTTTTTAATGTAGGTTGTATATTTAAACCGTCTACACTCCTTTTGTGACATTTTCAAGAGAATCCATCTCTGATTTTTGAATGTTTTATCCAGTTCATAGGCACATTGCAGGCTTCACAATCCATTATTTGCCTTAAAAGTTGTTTTTTTTAGCTGTAAATTCCGTATTGCTTGTAGATTATTATCTTCTTGAAGTAAATGAATGATAGAGGTTTTAAAAAATAGAAGCTATAAGGGTTAATATTACAAAAGAAAATATAACTAAAGTCATAAGGTTGACCAACTAAAAATATAAGTTTATTGTTCAATACTGAAAAGTCATGATACACCCAATTCCACTTCATTAAATGATGTATTCGTTAAACTTTCACTGCTCTTATGTAGAATTGAATTCACCCAAGCCAAATATATTTATAAATTTAATAAATATATTAAGAGGAGGATTGCTGAATCAATCATTATTAGCAGCGTCAATAACTTTAATATATCTGATAGACAATATAAATTTAACAAATATATCTCGAATAATGTTGCCAAATCAATTTATAAACCGTTGCTAATAAAGATTGATTCAGCAATAGTCCTCTCGATATAATTGTTGAATTTATAAATAAATTTGGTTTGGATGAATTCGATTCTATGGTAATTATTTTGCAGATGAGCGGAGAGACTTGAGGAAAGTGAGCCTCTCCTGTTACACGTGGGAACTATTCCATCAGGAGATCTCCCGATTCAAACAAACCCTAGTAAACAGCGGTTTCTTAACAGTATGATAAAACACCAACTTCGAACATTTTAAAAAGGCAATTCCACGTCACAGATCAAACTGAAAACAACCAAGAATTAAAACTAACATCAAGCTCTTCTATATAATCCAAATGTCTACGGCTTACAAAGTAGATGAAAGAGCCATCAAGGAGATCATTAATTCTAATACCAAGGTCAAAACTCTAACGAACAAAATTCAACTCATTATATATTAAAAAACAAAAAGAAAAGTTAACAATCTCTTTATAAAAATTAACGTCTGCCAAAACTTCTCGAAACTCAAGTCTACCGACATAGTCTACGAGCTCAACTGCCCTCATGAAAACTGTAAGTTTCATAATAATTCTAAGTAGGTTGCCATGACAATCATGACCCCTTTGAGCTGTTTAACAATGCATGTTCAAAACGAAGCGCCTAAAACTCATATGGTAAGCATTCATAATAAATGAAGAAAATCCAACCCTCAACACTCAAGCTACAAGTTGGTATCGAACATTAAAATTGTTCTTAAAATTCTATACTGCTGATTAGCCCCTTCGTTTTGACCTTATGTTCAAACTTGGACTAATAAATATTCCTCTAAAACTTTCCTCACCTTACTAACTTTCCTTGTTGCATGGATTATTCTCTCTCATACTCGTGTATCGGTAGTCAAATCTTTTGAAATTTGGACTAGAAAGCAATTCAAATGAGGTCGATTGTTTGGATACACGGCTTTGTTGTGCATGACCTAATCTTCTACAAGAAGTCATACGTTCGGAAGTGGTTATTTTCTCCTTGACACCCCTTGTTGAAGGCTAGTTGAGGGAAAGGAAGAAGAATCGCTCAATGCTGCCTGAAGGTAAAGTAGCCATTTGTTAATTGGACAATTTTTTCCACCTTCTTCACATACCATTCTTCCTTATATTTTCATACCACAAACACCGCGACAAATACGAGCACATAGGAGTGTAATCTGCTGCCGCCTCGACCCCTTTGGTTGGAGGTCATTCTACCGACCAGATAAGGAACAAGATTCTTCTGAATCACAGCTAGGGAAAAGTGGCCGAAGTTATTATTTTCAAATACCACACCCACGTGTTTAAAGTTGTATTCCCCGAGACCACAATGGTAATCAAAACAAAAAAAAAACGGCCTTATCCTCTTTAATGTCCGCATCTGCCACGAACAGATTGAACGTGAAAAGTTCGTTAAACTGTAAATGTGCTTCAAGTGCTACAGGTACAACAACCACACCACCGCGACCTAACCCAACTCTACAAGTACAATATTTCTGTGTGCGCCGGTCAAGACCATGCCTGGCGCGAATCTAAAGGTTCGTTGCAGAAATGCCTCAATTGTGGTGGGCCACGCAGAACCATGGCGATGATATGTCCTATAAAGAAGGAAAAAATAAAGATTACAAAGGACAAGGGCAAAAAAGAGGAAGAAAGAAGAGCAAATGCCACATACACGAAGGTTGCCAAGGAAACGGTCGCAGAGAGAGGTGTGACCACAGCACCTACGTACCTGCAAATAGAGAACGAAAAGTCAACAAAATTAATGTGTTGCATATATTATGCATACATTGCAAACTTGACCAAACCTGGCACCTTTGCAAAGAAACTAAACACCATGCTTGGAAATACCGGGATGGAAAACATGTGCTTCCCTGAAAACCCTCTAGCGAACGAGATACTAAGAGTGAACCTGCAACCTCAGAAGGAGAAGAGCGGCCATAAAGCTCTGGACACGAGTAATGCCCTTTTACTGGATCCTTGAGTCCAAGCTATGGCTGCCCCACAGAAAATACAAACAGACTCACACACATACAAGTACTCCAACAGAATGAAAAGTCGAGAAGACGCAAGTCGCTACTGTGAGGACTAAGAAGGTAAAGCATCCTTCCCCCCCCCCCCCAAGGCCTTGCAGCCGGGTCGACCGAGTAGATCCTTGTCTTCAAAGAATCGGGCTCTCAGCTACATGTACTACTCGAGGATGTTAAACTTCAGAGTATATGCTGCCGGAGGGAACCCGTTTCCGGAAGATGCGGGCCCAGAGGATATTGTCGAAGGCCTTAGGGCCGGACAATACAATTGCAACTATGAGGCTGACATACCTGAAGATCTTGTAAAGAATGATCTCTTTCGCCACCTTGTAAAATTCTCAACAGACACTTATGTTGTTTTACGGACGCAGAATTCCGTAAGAGGAGATCCGGCAAGGAAAGACTCCTCCGTGCCTCCCCCCAGGAGCAAATTTTGACAGAGAATGAACACTTTTTGCCATAACACCTACTCTACATCGCGAGCGTAGTGTCAAAAGCTAGCCGTAATTTAAAGAAGACCTTACCTGAACAAAAACATCAACCTTAACATGTGACACTCTTACCGATTATGACAGCCGAAATTACAACATTTTTCCGAAATTCGACTAACCGTAGTAAAGAGTATTTTCTAGTTGCTACAAAGGCTTGAATGCCGAACAATTTCGCCCCCAAAACACGAGATTAATACCGCCAGAATTACCCTTTGAACAGGGATCTTTAAATCCTTGCCTCAACTGGGCTATTGTACTCTACTGTCTACTTTTTACTTGAGATACCCTTACACCAGGGAACAAAAACCTTTCAAACTCATACTAAACTTATCTTTACTATCTTTTTCAAAACCCTTTCACCATTACACTTTCTTACATTTTCTCTACTAATCTATAACTTCTATTTTGATTATGTCCAATGTCCTCACCATACTTTCATCGGTAAGGGAGAAAGGAACAGTTAAATCCACTCTGAAGATGATTACTCAAGATCGAAAGCTTAGTAATTAAAGTTTGGTTTTCACCAATCAAGGTAACTTGAAAAGAGAGATGAACTTTGGAGAAATAATTTAGCATCTACAAGATGGAGAAAAGAAAATAAGGAAAATAGAAAGTTGCCCAAGAAAATTAATTAAGGTTAAATATACAATTTTCTTTGATAATATATATATATATATATATATATATATATATATATATATATATATATATATATATATATATATATATATATATACTTACTACTCAATGGATTCCTAAATAGAAGTCGATCCATCGATAAACTCTCAGGACGTCTCCCTAACCAAGCTCTCCACATTGTGACACAGGATATTCTGAGGCAAGCCATGAGGCTAATAAGAACACAGCAATTCATAGGGTTTTGCTTGTTTGTTAATTTATTCTCATAAATATCGATAGAAAAATATAGAGCGAATAGTGCAACATACAAGTATGTATGTTTATTACTGTTACTTTTAAATAAGAATAAAGAGGTGATTATAAATGCATCGCAACCTGAACCGTTTCAATAGGTTGAAAGTGAGAAAGGAATTGGTTAAATACTTGACAAGTATGAGGTTTCTTAAAGTATTGAGGATTTTATCAAAATGCGGAGGGGAGTAAGATACTAGGTTTTAATGTTGTTTTCCTGTAATCGAGTTGCTCTCATTCACCGTTTGAAGTGGCTCGCGTATTCTAACAGAAAATCTTTATGCCTTTCTTACCTACAGCTTCGAAAAGGGATCAAAATATGATCTTGCGATTACCAGTCCTTAGTTTCACTTGAACTCTTTATAAAATGCGACATAGAATCAATAATCATAGATAGGATAGTATCACATCAAATTAGTTAGTTCAATTAAATATTTTCGGTATAGATTTTTGCTAAGGAGTTTGTGTTTAATTAGCTTCTTTCTATTTTTTCAGAAAATTATTTTTACCGGAAGGAGCAAAAATTCTAAATAATATTTATATTTTGAATAGGTCTTTGTTAAATTCCGATATCAATGGATAAGAGGAAAAATACTCAATTTAGAAAATTGGCCTTCTAAAGAATCACAGAGGGTGAACGTAAAATGGCTAACTTCGATCGTTAGTTGATAGTGAAGTTACTTTAAGCTAAATAATTTGCTCATTATTTTTAATATTATGTATAAATGACTTTAATAAGGGTTTACTTAGTAATATTTTAAAATTCTCAGACGATATGAAACTAACAGAGCAATTTTAGATGTGATTTGGCATGGTTACAGGAGTTGTATAGTGTAAATTTAATTGCAGATTAGTGTCTAAATTTAAATAAGGATTACTAATGAACAGATTAACTCTAGAGTAATCTATCTTATAATAAGATATTTAAGTTCTAATTTATACGATTTTAAAGCGTCGAAACAATGCAGTATAGTGGAGATATTGCCAAACATTTTAAATTTTATTCAAAAAATATCGTTCTGCCTCGAAAAATTGATGTTTGTCCTCCTCTTGAATATGCCCAGAAATTAGGGTTTGTCTATCTCAAAAAAACTTGTAGTGTTTATAGAGGGTGTTTAAAGTAGGGCGACTAAATTAAATCTCAGCCTAGGAACAAACCATTCGAAGAAAGAATTAGATCATTATACATTATTACACTCGCTAGTAGGCTATTACGTAACAAAAATTATTGAGGTGTTTAAGATGATAAACGGCTTAAGTATCATAAATTATAGAGTACTCTTCTAGGTGGATGAGTGAACAAACACTCACCAAAAATTATTTTTAAAATGAAATATAAGCACTTCCCATGACCATATCTCAAACTTATTTTAGACATACAATTACACAAGCATAATATCATTTAACCTCTCTGAAAATGTTAAAAAATAAACTTTACACGTATATTACACTGCAAAAAGTAGAGATACGAGATTGAAGAGAGATACAGAGTACAACTCACCTTGAGTATCTTTAGAGTAGAAGTGAATCACTTATAAATACCATATGTTAAAAAGTGCATATCCGTAGTCTTAGTAGAATAATTTGTGTGAAGCTTTGATACACATCCAGGCATGTGTATCAGTAGCTCTAGACCTGATTGATTTTAGAGTAAATATTGAAGCATTGATATGCAGGGAGAGAGGTATGTATTATTATATTTTGAAAGCGCCCTTTTTTTCTATGCCCTGTATATATGTATTTTCTCGTATGTCCCCCTTACCCATTAACATTTTTTTGTTCTTTGGATAAAATTTGAATTAACGGTTCCCTTAATGGGCCTTTTAGGTGGCTTCTAGTAAAATAATAGTGGGTTCGTAAATGTGCTGGTCCCATTGAAACTGGGATCTTGACCTTTAGTAGGGTTTGATATCAATTATTACGCTTTGATAGTAATTCGCTTGTTTATTCTTCAAACAATTGTTTGCAAATCTATTTGACTGTCGATACTATTTCTGTCTGTCCTCCGTTATGAGTGAAATAGTTAAGGACACGTTCGTAATTGATCCTGCTGAATCAATCATAAAATTAGCTAAAGGCATAACGGAATATAAGAAAACTTTATGGAAATTTAAACTTCCTGCAAGGATAGATGGAGTGTTATATATAACTCTCCCATAAATTTATTTCATTTATCTGAGTTTGAACCCTAACGGCCGTTGTTGATTATACTTTTGAGTTCATTAGAACCTTTAAACACTCATTCAATTTCTAATCTATTTTTTCTTATATTCCAATCAACCTTATATGTAAAGATCGAACCCAAACCGAATTTGTTTGTTATACTTAAGTTCACTCAAACCCTTGTACACTCTTGCAGCTTTTTAATATAATTTTTCTCTTTTTCCATTTATTAAAATCTTATGCAAAAATTGAGCTCACAGCGAGCTTGTGGATTGTATTTTTGAATTCATTCTAAATTTTGTCCTTACATACACATGGAGTATTTTAATTTATTTTAATATATTATACCATTTATTTAAGCTAATGTTATTTACTTTTAATAAAAAGAGTGGGTTCTACTTGTGAGCTAATTGAAAATCATGTACACGCATTTAGATTTCAATCGAATTTGCTTTATTCTTTCATTTATTCAAAAACTATGTTATTAGAGACGATCCGAAGTCGTTGTTTGTAGCTATAAGTCCCATAACTAGTTATTTTTTCTTTTATTTTTTTATTAAGATGGAATTCTATCATTACAAAAAGAGAGCAAGTTCAGGAGCGTTTCACACTCCAGTCCCTAACCTCCGTAATCGTCTTATTTTTTGTCTACACAAATTATAAATTTTGCCCAATCATTCCCTAACCTAAATTTTAACTACTTTCTTTGCGGAACTCTTTTAATACCTTTCTGTCCACGATGCCATCGTTAGTCTTTACCTTTGTATAGTAAATATAAATGAACCCAAATAAATCTTGTAAGTATAGTGCAAACACTTTTAGTTAATAATTTTCAGAAATTTCTAAACCTTCGCTTGTCCACAATGATTACATGAGAAGAATCAAAATTCAAGGTTTATTTGCCATAAAAACAAGTATTTTACCACTCCCTGACCTAAAGTGGGAAGATCGAAGAATCGACCAGAAAATATATTAGCCAGAGACGATTAGTCAGAGTCAGACTTTAGACAGACAGCCGCCGTCTATCGTCGTTGAATGTGATTTTGTAGCATACCGACCTTAAATTTAGAACTTACAAACACATAAAAGGCACAACTACAAACATGTACAGATTTAAAAATTACAAAATACACATTTACAGCAAAAAACACGAAACCTACCGCAAAACTTAGCAAACACAATCACATGTGGGAACAAACGTAATGAAAAATCCTATGTATACAGAAACGTAGTAAGCAAACATCTCCGCATGCCCAAACTTGGTAAACAAAACTACAATGTAACGAACGTAGTAAACAAAAGTTCATACAAGCCTGAAAGTTGTAAATACGAATAACAAATTTTCAGACGTAGAAGGCATACGATCATGCATGTAAAAACAAATCCAAAAAATGCCCAACAAAGGTCGACAAAAGTACACGCATAAACAAACGTAGTAAACAAAAACTCCACGCATTCACAAATATACTCGTTATTACCCACATATTATGCCAAAAATATAAAAAAATAACCACACTCTGTACAGCCTACTAATTAGTATGTACGCAAACACAATATAAAGAGATATGCATATAAATACATTTCTTGAAAATATATTCCATACAGAGATAAGAAATCTTTAAAATCTTTATCATTTCGGTTAAAATTTTCTGCGTGGTTAATCCTAAATGCAGATGAAGATTTCCAGTATTATGTGAAGAGCTCTTTATTAATAAAGAAAAGTGCTTGGAATCACATTTTCTTTTAACTGCGGATAATCTATATCCATAACATAATATTTCAGCTTGGGACAATTTAATGGTATTTCCAAATTGTTTTTTTTTAAGTTTGAGAAAGATCATGTTTGTTACTCTTAATACTCAAATTTTAAACAAAACAAGTCGAACCTGCCACACTTCTTCTTGCAGGAGGAGCATGCGCTTGGTGGGCAGACCTAATATTTGAGGCCAACAGCCTCTCCGGATCTGGCAACTGGCTTTTAGTCTAAAAGAATTATATCTCCTAATTATATAACCTTTGTCTTTTTTTTAAAAAAGATCCATGCTTATTTATTACACCACCTAAAGGCAAGAAAAAACTCGTATCAGATTTTTTTAAAATACGGAAATAAAACAGTCAGATCTATTTTTTCAATCGAAATTTGGTCTAATAACTTACTTCTGGTTTACAATATTCATTAGGACCATATTTAGATTGGAAAAAATAGCCCTGCGGATTTTATTTCCGTATTTCAAAAGAATTCTTGTAAATGTTTCTTTTCTAGCCTTTAAACCTTGAAAATAAGCATGGATCATTAAACCTAATAAATCTTTTTAGACCAAAAGGCAGTTATGAGAGACGGATAGGCCGTAGGCCACCGACCTGCGAAACGTAGGCTCCTCTTGTTAGGAGACGTACCGCAGGTTCGGCTTGATATATTATCAAAATAAAGAGTGTAATTTATCATCATCACTAACTCGATAATTTAAGAAGGGGATTTTTTTGAGTATTTGAATAATAATTTCATCTTTGTTTGATCATGACTTAGGTTTTTTTTTCAAAGTTCAGAAATAAATATAATTATCGAAATTTTGTGATTTTTTTAAAACCCAAAGAATTACAAATAGTGAAGTTCAAAAAATTTATTTTTATATATCTTCTATAACTATATTTTACAACGTGGTATTTTGAAAGGTGGGAAATTTAGTTTAAAGTTCCTTTTTGAAATTATTATAATTGGCGAAGTTCTGAAAATTTACCATAGCTGCTTTTTTTTCGATTTTAAATTTTAACCTTAGTAGCGAAACGCAATCTCAAAGCCATTGCGTGGTAAATAATATAACACTATATTTTAAGAAATGGAATTGTTTGATGTTTTGATAAATAATAGATTTATTTTTCCTTAATTTGATTAAACTTAGGTATATTTAAATTTTATCCAAGTTGATTAGAGATGACAAAAAAAAATAGTTAAGTTCAGAAAAATAAAGATAATTATCGAATGTTTTGTAATTTTTCTAAATAAAAAGAACCAGGCAATGGCTTCGCTACTCCCCCTTAAGGGAAAGCTGGCGCTTTGCTACTACGATTAAAATTTAAAATATAAAACAAGGCAGCCATGGTTAAATTTTTATCAATTTTCCTGAACTTCGCCAATTATAAAAATTTTAAATTTCCCCCCTTTCAATATATCACGTTGCTAAAATATAGTTATAGAAGAAGATATATAGTTATAGAAGAAGATGTATAAATTTTTTTTCTGAACTTCACGATTTGTAATTCTTTTGATTTTAACAAAATCACAAAATTTCGATACTTATATGTATTTCTAAACTTCACCATTTTGTTTTTTTTATATTATAAAAGAATTATTATGAATTTCTTTGATAAAATACATAAGTCATAACCAAACTAAGATGAAATTATTATTCAAATACTCAAAAAAAACTCTTCTTAAATTATAGAGGGGTAAACATGTAGATTAGCGGCGCGCCCGAAAAAGTGGATTTTTGTGTGTTTATATTTCGTTCACCTGCGCCTGAATATTCATGCGCGATTGAATCCTAGTTTAAATATACCTGGCGCCATTTTCGTACAAAAATGCCCGAAAGTAACCAAATGAGAAACGCTGTTTACTTAGTTTAATGTGGTGGGTATACTTCTGAAATAGCGATGACGAAAGCGTAGAATCTTTCTTTAATTCCCGTTTTGGTAAAAGGGAATCTTTTGCAGAAAATGGTGGTTTCTTAAAATAATGGCGATCACTTGAGTCACGTTTAGTTTTAGAACATCTTAATTCAAAATTATCTTTAATATATAATTCCTGGCTATAAACTTCGCAATCTATTTTAATCTTAAGAAACTTATGACAGTCCAAAAAGGTTAACAATTTATCTCGATCCGAAAATAAAGTACAAAGTTCGACAATAGACGAAGGGCAAATTTCACATAGGGAAGACATATTCAAACTCAAGTGACAACCTTAAAGTCGTCTTTCTTCCACCCAAAGGGCTCCACAAAAACTATTTCCTTTAAACGATCTAGCTAAGTATATTTAAATGTTGAAAAAAGGTAATAAAAATAGTTTAATGCGAAAAAATATATTTACAAATAAAAATGATTACAAATGAGGATAATAAAAAGATATTAAGTAAACAACAAAATAAAAATTAAATTCACTCATTTATGACGTCAGAGGCCACCCCCACCCACATTATAATTCGCAAAACGATTAAACTCACAGAAATGATTTGGTTTAATCATTCACTTCTGTAAACGTTAGAACATTATTCTATAAACAATTATGATTATATACTGGGGCGCTGTGCCCCTCAAACCTCCCATTGATTGAAACTTAGGATCATCGTAGGGGGGGCCCCCAGAAGTGTTTACCCCCACACAATCAGTCCCCTTAAATATACTCCAAAAACGTGAAACATATTGGAACACGGACGAGATAGTTTACGTCCCATCGTTCGCGCCGCAAATCTACATGTTTACCTATAGAGTTAGTGATGATGATGATGATGATGATGACAAAAAGGAGCGGATTCGCCACTCCTCATTACAGTAGAGGCTTGTACTTTGTTCGCATACCTTCGCTCTATGGCCTACGGCCTATGACGATTCTTTTTTATGGTCCATTTGATCTAATAATTTCACTTTGCATACTTAACTCGTTTTTAGGGCCAAGTAGATATTTTCACTTGATAAAGATGAAAAAATGAAAATCTATTTAAAAAGAAATTCGATGGAACAATTGAATGTACGAAATAAAATATAAAAGCATCCATGCCTAAATTTTAATAAATGTTGTGAACTTCACCATTTGTAATTCATTTGGTTTTAATAATTCCAGAACATTCGATATTATATTTTTTTATGAACTACATTTTTTTTAAACTCACAATAAACTCTTATAAAGAACTTAGATAAAACTTAAAATATACCTAAGTCATAACGAAACAATGAGAAAAAAACTATCTTTAATAATTCAAAATCCTTTTAAAATCCCGTTGGGAAAGCCGGATAGGCCGTAGGCCACAGACCAAAGGTCTGTCTGCAAAGCGCAAGTTCCTCTTGTTATACTATATTTTAAATCTGGAATTTGTCGGGATTTTTATAGTTTAAAAAAAAACTTGGTATGCACAAATTAACCTAAAGCAAATTTCCGGATACGGATATAGTCATGAGCAAAGGTTTTGACATTAAGTTCTCATAAGAATATATTCTAACTATAATTTTCTTTTAAAGAAACAAAATAACAAATGGTAAAGTTTAGAAAATGTATCAAAATTTATACGAGCAGCTGTTTTGTTTCCTTTTTGTATAGTCAAACTTTTTATCGGTTATTTCTAAAATATATTTCAATTTTAATCTTTAGCAGGAGCAAATAGGTACTGGCCCCTGAAAATGAATAAAGTAGAAGGAGATTATTCGAGCAAATTTAGATGGAAAATATAACAGTCGTGAGTATTTTAACCCTATTTCAAAAGATTCGATAAGAAATTACTTGCCTTTAGGACTAGAAAATAAGCATAGAGCTTCTCATCGGAGAAAACCATGAGCTGCAAGGGTTTTTAACAGGTAGAAGCCATCTAAGAGTGAAGAGTGTTAGAGCTATCAAGTCAGAAGTTAACGGAAGCGAGGATGGAAAGCTCGAAACTATTGTGCTCAAAGAGGGACCGGATGTGGCTAAGATAACGTTGAAAACAGAGACATGATTTTTAGGCATTAGAAACAAGCACTTCGAGGGTTAAGTAACCTCAAAGGTGACACCTAGAATTCCAACATTGTTTCAAAATGGAACCGAAAAGTCACTAAGGGTAAGTAAAAAACAGAGAAATAGTTAAAGAAAGTTATGTTAGAATGGAGCTCAAGAGTAAAACCTGGCGTTTTTCACCAATAAAGCGGCTTCCGACGTGGGAAAAATCGGCATAAAAGCTTGACGCTTTGTTTTTGTTCATTCTGCTGATCTCTCTGTTTCGGTCTGTCTCTCTCTATCTTTCTTTTTCTTGAAGATTTGTAATCCTCATTGAACTATCTCTTTATTTACTATCTAATTTACTAACTTTAGTTCTCAGCATTTATAGTGAATCTAGATATCAAATGAATGAATTGCACAATGTAACATGCAATCTTGGTTACGTGGTTGCAGATTAAAAGACAAGGTCACAAAATATGTGTTAGCTTTATCAAGAAACTATTAAGATTCAGATAAAGAAAGTTTGTTAAACTCTAGAAAAATTCTTTCAGGACAATATAACACATGTTGGAATTGAATTTAAATGCTATAGGCTTTTTTAACCAAACGAAACTAGAAATCAAAGTCTTCATACAATCAAAATGCTTCATTCACCCAAAGAATAAATAAAGATTTAAAAAAAACTTTTTTTAGGACACTTGGTGGAGTTCGCCTTTGGGAACCTTACTTCCTTAAAGCTTTGCTTCGCTTTGAGATATTCAAGAAATTTGAAAGGTCACAAACTGCGTGATGCAAGGTCAATTTGAGAATGCAATGAAGTCATTCATCAATCTTTTTCAACCTGACGAAATAAACTTTACCTTTTGGCCTTTACTTACCCTAGGTTAGTGATCTTTAATCAGGTTATCATTAGACTTTAAAAATAGCTAAATACTGGCTGGAATTTAATTGAACATCAATATTCTCACTAGTTGCAACAAATTCATATGTTTGCATGCCTTCTCTGGTCTGTATTTGTACATAAATAAGTGTTAATTTTGCATCAATTTCTGTGGAAACCATTCTTAGTCCCAAATTCCGGAATTTAAAACTTTTAAACAGAATGATGACGAAATTTGGGGAATTAAGTAAAGTTGTAAGTTTGGAGCATGATATGGCCTAGCAGGCATTACAATTTCTATCAATGCTATTTTCAGTAGAATTGAAATACTTTTGTATGGCATTTTTTGCCTGCAACTTGGTAATTTGAATTGGAGCAATAGATATTAGGGTGGTGGTAGTGAGTCCCTCATGGCAGCCTGCACAAGAGATTTACTGATCAATTTGAAGCCACAAAAAGGAAAGTGATGGAATGATTTAGAGAAGACTAAGACATGGATCGTGCTGCATCGTGGTGCCTTTCCAGTTCAATGGGATATGTTATTTCCATTACTCTAAACATATGGTGCTTTAAAGGCATCTTTTTGTTAACATTTGACTCTGGATCTGTAACCAGATGACCCACATACCATGTTGTAGGTGTTGAAAATTTTGTAATATTATTAAACAGCAAGTTGATATCACTGGATCATGAGGTTGCACATTCACCAACTTTACTATTTTTTTTAAATTTTTCCCCTCAACTTTGCATATATTTGATATTTAGGGGCTTAACTTAAAAGAGGTCAATTTACCCAGGTTTAAGAGAAAAAAGCGACGAATTTTCACCCCAGCCGATTGTATTCTTGAGATTAATTAGGTGAATGGGACTTTTATTTCTTGCGCAAAGGTTACAAATGCTGCCATATACTCGAATTAATCTACATAGTGAATCTTCAATTACAAAGTTCGTTCATTTATCGTTAATTAATCCATTTTCGTCATTTGTGCGAATTATATATGACCTAACCATAATTTGTTTGAAAAAGAAGAGTCTGCGTGTCTTCTCTTCTTAGTGATATGAGAGTAAAGCCGCTGAGATTAATAGCTAATTTATAATGAATTTTTATTTAAAGTGAAAAAATAAAAAATTGATTATTCTCTTCTATCCCTGAGTTTTGGTGGGAAAGTCTACGGGATTGTGACCCATATTTTAACGTTCTTTTCAATTAGAAAAGTAAAAAGATTTCACGGCTAAACTATTTAACCTTAAGACTTGTGCTTGGACTCATTAACTAGCAAATTATCTAATTAGGGGGAGGGGGTTCCTCCTCCGTAGATAGAATCATTAGAATCCCATGATTTCCTCAAGATTTCCCAGACTCCTCAAGCAAAAAAGGAAAAGCTGATTTATCCGCTAGGGCAAAAATCGGCACAAGAAAAGTTAAAACTTTTCGCGGAATTTTACGATGAATGATTTTCAGAAATTTGTCCGGTGCCACTTACTAATGATGTCTTATGTCAATAGAGATGTCTACGAGTTGCATGGTAACAATATATGAATTAAATGATAGACCAAGGCGACATAGTGTTTTGGGAATTTATATCGTCTTCCTTGTATTATTTCTATCCGTAATCTTTCTTATTTCTTCTTTTTTTACTAATTGTATTTATTCTCTTTTTCTATTCCTCGCCTTTCTTTTTTAGGTTTTTTAATCATAGGTATCTTATATGGTTTCTATTTTTTGGTAAATTTATTTTTTATTTTTCTTTCCGTTTTCTATTCGCGGTTTTCATGTTTTTTAAATTTAGGTTCTCCTTAGCGTTTTTTTCAGGTCATAGTTTTTTTTGTTTTTCTCTATTCATAGTTTTGGTGTTTTGTGTTTTGCTAATCATAGTATTTTCTCCCGTTTTTCTATTCATGAGGTATGAGGTTACTATTATTGTTTTGCTTATTTTTCAGTGTTCTCTTCTTTCTTCATTTTTTTCAGCAGTATGTCTCAAACTGTTTGCTACCATGACATTTACTCGTTTTTTTTTATTCGGTAGCAATCTTCGCTTATTTCTACTCGAGTGATTTCCTCTTTTTTCTCTTTTCGGTCTTTCTTCTATTATATTTGAATTCCTGGTTTTAAGGTTTGGTGTTTTCATGTTGGTCCAGTTTTTTATTGTATGTTCTTTCTTAATATTTTCTATTTCAGAGATTTCTATAGCATTTTCTTTTCCTTCTCTATCTTGTTTTTCTCCTATTTGTCTGGTATTTTCTACTTTTGTTTTCTTTATTTTTCTACTCCTAATTTTTATTCTCGTTTCTATTCATTGTCGTCCAGGTTTTGTAATTTTGTTTTGGGAGAATCCTTTATATTTTTCTCCTCTAAGATTTGCTTTTGTTTTTTTTATATTCCTCCACGTTGATATGTTTTTATTGAAGTAAAATATTCCGACTAACCCGATGAATCGAATGGCTATCATCATTTTTCTTCTCCTTCGTTCGAGTGTTTGAATTTCCTCAATTTGGCGACTGACCAGGAAATGACGTCACTTATAATGGTTAAATTTCTGTTTGATTCTATCTCTTTGAATTGGTATTTGTACCCGGAATTTGGGTCTCGTATTGGGAACAAAACTTACAGAATGGGTTCATGACTGTACTATTGAGGGTCTGTAAGCATTGCACGAAATTAATAATCTGTAAAGTTTAAACATACTACCCATCTTCTGCCCGAAACTTTATGTAATGTAAGGTTTAATATTGTAGTCACTGTTCATATTCTCTATATCGGATATGTTTATCTGATTGTCTATTTCCTCACTTCTTTCTTGAGTGAAAATTCTCATTAACGAAAATGGCAATTTTTGAGTAGTTTCTTTTATTATTATTATTATATTAGTGACAGTTAAATAGTCAAACACGTGGATTAATTGAATTTCAGAACTTCTTTTTTTAAAATGAAATTCACTTTCATCTTGAAATATTTTTATATCTACTTATTATCATCATCATAATTATTACTCTTAACTTAGTTAAGGTATAAGATAAAGTTGGTCATATTCGATCTAGTTTCTTCCTACCCTTAAACCCCGCCTTGTGGTACATGTCCTCACCACTTCAACTTATGAGGGGCGGTCAATAAGTTTAGCAATTCGGATATAAGGAAACGAAATATGAGGAAAAGTGTTTTATTATTTTTTAATATAACTACCCTCGACTTCAATGCACTTGCGCCACTTGTCCTGAGGCTCCGAATTCCCGACAACCAGAAATCTCCCGACTGCTGTTCAATCCACTCCTGGACGGCGAGCTGGACATCTTCATCGTCCCTAAACTGGCGTCCACGCAGTGCAACCTTGAGCTGGCGGAATAAAAATTAATCGCTAGGGGCCAAATCTGGACTGTAAGGGGGAGGTTTAAGCTCCATGGAATCTGCACTCACGCAGGGCAGCTTGTGCAACTCTGGCCTTGTGGACTTTGACGACGTTGAAGTTGATCATGGGGCGTGAGGTTTTGTGAGGTTTCTAGGGACCCAGCAGGAAGAGACCTTGGTCATTGACAAATTGTCATGGATGATGTTGATAACAATTCCATGTGATATTCCAAGTTCTCGCTCGATTTCTTCGACTTCACCTGTCGATTTTCAAGAAACATCCTCTCCACACGGACCACATTGTCCTCGTTGCTTACGTCTAATGGGCGTCCTAGACGGGGGTCATCTTCAAGGGACTCACGACCATGGCGGAACTCCCTATTCCAACGAGCAATGGTTGCATAGGAAGGGGCGGTGTCAGTGTACACTGCAACTATGCAATCATGGATCTCTTTTGTATTCTTGCTTTCCTTGGTAAAAACTGGATCACTGCGCAGTGCTCAAGCTTCTCCATTGTTGAAAAAATTGGGACTGACGATCTGCGATCAGATACTGCTTCTTAAATAGACGAGGCAGGATCGTATGGCTACAGGTCCTGACTCGTCGTAACTTGTCCTAACACCGCCACAAACAGACATCCCCCTTCCTCTGTTTTGCCCTACTGATTCGCAAAACTTATTTTCGACCCTCGTATATCCTCTCTTTTCTTCTTATATCTCCCAATAAGGTAATTTATCTCTTCTTTTAAAAAATGAATTTAGATGTCTTTTTATCGAGAACGGTTGAACCGAATCCTATATGGGACATTTTTAGATATATTTCATACCCTTTTATATGTACATTCCAGAACTTCCATCAATATTTTCTAGTGAAAGTTTGATTAAATTTCTTGGTATAAAGCTAAAAGGGAAGGAAATCCTGCACTATGCATTTTATTAAACTTCGGCAATTTAACTCAAAACAAAATGACAAGGTTTAATTAAATACATAACTGTGTATTTTTTATCAGCTCTGACATCATATCTCTATAACAAGCAAGTGACTTTATGGATACCATGTATCTTTGTTATTTTGTAAAATGTTTTAGATACATACAATTATTATTTCAGTCGCTAAGTCATTCAGCTATGTAAAAATAGCTTCGATTCTTACGCCTAACCGTTCAAGGTCTCAAAAGGAAAGGGGAGTTTAATAAGGTTTATGTTCCATTACAGATTACTCTTATCTCTGGTCGGATGAAGCACTCATTCGAGGAAAATGATTTAGGCCACTTAAACTGCATCATGATATCGTAACCTCGCTTTTTCTCCCCTTCTAAATGGAGGAAAGGTGATGATGAATGGAGATGTGGGGAAGAAAATCTATGAAAAATAGAAAGGGAAAGAGGGATATAAACATAGAACTTGGAGTTATGGTTGGTTTTGTGTGTTTTCTATTTCATTACGAAATATAATCTATTTAATTCAACGAGAGAACTTTTACTTAGCTCTAATTAAGGGAGAGATAAAGCATAATAAATATAACCATGGAAACACGACAACTAATTAACAGCTCTTTAAAAGTTTGTACATTTGACTGTAATCTTTAATGGAATTTGTACCTCGAGGTCAATAGTATGCCATACAAACCCCATGATTTAAGGTGAATGAGTTTACTATTACCTTCTTTTTTAAATATTGCTATTTATTATTGCTGGCTTTCATATTTATTATGTTTTCTGTCAATTTTACTGTCCCTCTTGTAATTCATTCTCCTTTAAGGAAATAAAAGCCCTGGAAGTTGGAGTTATCTTTTTGGGTAGAAGAGTCTGAATAAAAATATATTCAAATGTGCTAATACTAGAAAAGTGGTGCCCAAACACTACTTAAAATTTGTTCACATACTACTCAAACGCCACCAAATACTACCCGAAAACTTTTCAAATAGTAATCCACAACCGTTAAATACTACCTTAAATCTTTTATATTCAAAATATTATTTTCATTAACCGAGAAATGGATGTACAACAACCTTTGACTACAAATATCTGCAGGGAATAGTCAGAACTTGTATGTTTATATACTAATAAACTCTTGCATAATTAACAAATGAACTGCTCCTTTTTATGCTACTTACTTATTTATGACTAATAAAACATCTTTGCATATACGACGACGTGCCATAATTGAATTAAATGAACACTAGTCAAATATTATTTGCATCACACTCAATCATTATTTGGTATTATGAAAATTACACTCAAGTATTTTTCAAATATTTCCTTAATTAGTCTAAAATCCTACTCGAGTTACTGTGAAGCACTTTTAAAATCTTTGACATATTACATTTAAGTACTCCATCATTAGTACTGAAGTAGCAAAAGAAAACATAATCAAATATAGTTTTAAACTTCGAATCTGTTTTCGCGATTGAAACTATTGTTTTAAAGAATAAGACTATCATATACTTTAGCTGAAAAGGAGGATCACTAAGAGATGTAGAAATGCAGTCATCTTAAGTTTCGTTTTGTGGTGGAGTTACATGTTGATGCTAGGTTAAGTTAGGTAATCAAAACAAAACGATTCAAGCAATAAAAACAATCGTAATCATTTTTCAAAGCCAAAAAATACAGAGAATCTAATGAAAGAATTATAAAAAGCAAATAAATTATAATCTTCTATTAAAATAAACTAATACGAACCAACAAACTCAAACAAGATTACGCAGTCTAGTTAACAAAGCAAACAACTTATTACTGTTAAATAAAATCAACAACAAATAAGCTCTCCTAAATTTTGTAAAATATAAAAAAATTCAACCATCAAGTAAAACTAACACACCCAAACAAACTGACCCAAACAAAGCTCAGATATAGAGAGGATTTGGAACACTACGCATAACCAGAGAGAGAGAGGGTTCAAAGCACCAGGTATAAAAACAGAGACAGAGATGGTTCAGTGTAGCAGACATAACCATATACAAAGTTCGGAGCACCAGTAAAAATAACAGACAGAGAGAATTCAAAGCCCCAGGCATAAACACAAAGACAGAGTGAGTTCGGAGCACCACACTGAGATTGATTCAAAGTTTGGAGCACCAAGCATAATAACAGAGCCAGAATGTTCAGTGCATCAGCCATAAACGCAAAGAACGATTGATCATAAACGCAAAGAACGATTGATCGGACTACTATGAGAAAAAAAACGGAAAGAATGTTTTCGAAACACTATGCATAAAAACAGTGAGAGAAATATTTTGGAGTTACTAGCATTGCCACAGAGACAGACTGTTACGAGCACTTTGCATTAACACACACAGAGTTTAGAGCAGCAGGCATAAGCACATAGAGAGTAAGGCATCAGAGAACTTAGCATACTTACAGACAGAGAGTTCGGAGCAATACCCATAAACTCAGCTACCAAGTTCGGAGCACTATGCAAAAGAATAGAAACAGAAAAAGAGAATTCGGACACTAAGCATAAAAACAGAAACATAGAGGGTGCGAGCACGTGGCATAAACAGAGAGAGAGAAAGTGTTCGGAGTACTTATGTAAGCACATATAGGGAAAAGGATCGGAGCAATATGTACAATCATAAAGATAGAGTTGGGAGAACCAGAAAAAAACTCAGAGACGAATAGAGTTCGGAGCACTACGCTTAAAACAGATCTAGGGATGTTTAAACAGAAAGAAAGAGAGAGTTCCAAGCACTAGACATAAGCACAGAAAGAAAAAGGTTTTGGAAGACTATGAATAAGCAGACAAAATTAAGGCCGCAAGAATAAACACAGAAACTGAGATTTCGGAGCCCCAGGCATAAGCATAGGAAGGGTGACGGTTTGAAGCACCATACATAAGCACAGAGACAGGGTTTCTAGCAATACACATAAACAGGGGGGGAATGTTGCGATAACAAGTCATAAGCACAGAGCGCATTCGCTGGCATGGCAAAAAATAGAGATAGGGTTCATTTCAACAAGCATGAGCTCAGAGAAAGAAGGAAAATTCGGAGCATTAGGCACCAAAACAGAGACAGATCGGATTTGAAGTACAAGGCATAAGCTTAGAGACGAAGAGTGTTCAAATCACTAGGCATAAGCAGAAAAACAGTGAGGGTTTGGAGCACTAAGCATAAACACACAGAGTTAAAGCTTGTAACACTATGCTTAATACAGAAAGAGTGAATATGGAAACAGAGAGTTCGGGAAACTCGAAATCAAATAAGTGAAAGTTAGGGTTCAGAGCAGTAAGTATAAACACAGGAATAGAGCTTTCGGCGCACTAGGCATAAATATATAGAGAAGAGAGGGTTTGGAGCAACAATTTTAAGCACACAGGTAAGTTCACAGCACTAGACATAAGCACAGATACAGAAAGCGATCAAAGCCCTATGCAGAATTAGAGAGTTGTGATTTCAGTGACCTAGACATATGATCAGAGACAAAAAGACTTCGGAGCAACAGGCATAAACACACAAACAGAGTTCATATCACTAGGTTAAACCAAAAAAACAAAGCGAGTTTGGTGTCCTAGGCATGAAAACCGAGACAGGGAAGGTTCAGATCATTAGGTATAAACACAGACAAATAGCGATTCCGGAGCACTAGTAATAAACCCAATAGAGTTAGTAGGTACATCACGCACTAAACAGATACAGAAATGTTTGGGAGTTCTAGTTATAAGCACAAATATAGTGATAGTTTGGAGTAAGAGGCATAAACACAGAAAAAGAGAGTTATGAGCTCAATAGATAAGCACAGAAATAGAGTTTGGCTCCCAGGAAAAAACACCGAGACAGAGAGGGTTCTTACGACCAGGCATACAAACAGAGAAAGAGAGAGTCGGAGCACTAGGCAAAAGCAAAGAAACAATGAGAGTTCTCACCACCAGGCATAAGCCCAGAGACAGAGGATTCGGAGTACCATGCATACGTACAGAGAAAGAGAGAGCTCGGAACACAAGGAATTTTACAGAATTAGAGAATTTAGAGCACTATCCATAAGCACCGAGACAGAGAGAATTTGTAAATAGTTTTATTCCCACTACACAACCGCACCTTTATCATTTACAAAAATTAGAAGACTCTTCGGTCGAAGGATGCGCTCACTTTCTTTAACTTTATATTTAAGCTTTATTATATATACACTTTTCAATGCTGTATTGACTAAGGTCTTAATACAATCTCCCGAATGGAAGATGCTCTGACATAATTAAATAAAACTGGAGTAGTCACCACTAAAAGCGTTTAGAATGGGACGACGACTACTTAAACAACAATAGTGAAGTGAATATATTCAACCGCATGTATAATCCTAGCTATAGAACAAATCAATACCAAGAATAGCAATATAATGGAAGGCCTTTCGAAACTTGACCTCTCGTCCCATCGTAAAAGGAAAAAGTTCGTCAACGAAATCCTTATATAAATCAAATGTTGCTTAAATTTGAAACATTATTCTAAACAATAGACATAAACACAGAAGAAGAAGCAGTTCTGATCGCTAGGCAGAAACACATAAACAAAAATGTTCAGAGCACTAGGCTTAAACTCATTGGTCAGATTAAATACTTGCCAGAGAGAGTAGTAAGAGACAGGATCAGCGCTTCGGAATCTTCAACCCATCAAAGGAGGCAAGGCGAAGGATAAGAAAAAGCCTCCTATTCTGTGACTTCTACTTCTTAGCGGGTCAGAGCTGGACAGCTGCCGCTGTCTATTTGCACAGAGAGCAGATACAAAACTACAGAATGGCTACAAGCGAAACCCCGTTAAAGGACTTACCCAATGAACCCCACCGGTGAACTTTTAACGCCCTGATACCCAACCGTTTGTCTCTGAATGGCAGCCACCGATTGATTGGAGATTCCTCCTGTTTCAGTTGCTCTCAAAAGAAGCAGTTTTAAGTGTGGGCGGGCTGATTGGAGATTCCTCCTGTGCCTGCCCAGCTTGAAAGGAGAATATCAATGCCTCCCCTGTCAGGCCTCTCTTCCCGAGACTCAGTAGAAAAGCGGTAGACTAATTGGAGATATCTCCTGTTTCTTTCGACTGATTGGTGATTCCGCCAGTTTCTCTCTTGAACGTGGGCGAAGGGGGGGACAGGGTGTGATTACCAGCGTGCCTGCTGATGGGACAAGGGTGACAACGGACCAATGAACATCCCAGAGGAGCCAGTGGACTTTCGGGTCTCGCTTTTCCAAATTAATGCAGTGCATCCATCTAAGTCTAAAGTTTTCGAGGTAATCTTCGAACAACTTGATATTGGCGTAAAAAAGCTCATTGAACTTACGAACAGCTACGCAGCCATATGTTATAATCAAGCAGATTTAGAAAAACTCACCTACAAGAAGGCATCAGAGCTGTTGGCCCAACCATACTCGAACCGAAAACATTCATCTCAGTTACCCGCAGCCCCTGGCTCATTCAACAGGGAGCTCAACAAAATGCTGGAGACAAACGGCATGGAACCCCTAAAGTTCTACGCCAACCCTCCCTCCGTTAAGATTTTGGCCCTACAGAACGTAATTCCCACCCCATCTGCCGCTACACCGAATCTGGCTCGAGTAGCTGACCTGGAGTGCTCGGAAACAGCACCAGCAGAGGAAGAGATGGCCGCCCTCGGTTATTTTTTAGATCCGATCAGCCAAAAAACTATCCTGTTAACAACAGAAGAGGGTAAACCCGCACCAAAAGGCGACTCCAGACAGTCCTTAAAATCCAACAAGCTCGATGCCAATCAGATCAACCTGGTAATCGCGGTGAACAATCAGGAAACTTCACCACTGAGGACATCACCACGGGTATACGTAAAGGATACTTCAAGTCAAGTGGTTAAACGACTCATAAATGAGGAAGAAGAGGTTAAGACCACAGTGCTCGAAAAAAATGTAAAACTGTACGGCTTGACCATCAAATGTTATGAGCCGAGTATGTACAACAAACTGAGTTCCGGCAAACTATACAGCCCTCCGAAGTACCAGAAGTCTCCAACCAAACCAAGAAATAACCATGACCGCAATAAACAGACTGGTGATTCTTGGAAACAATTTGCAAAGATGGGCCAACCGCAAACGCCAGCTGTACAACATATATAGAGAAACTGACCTGGATATCCTAATTCTCTCCGAGACTGGAATAGAAGACGAAGACCCTATTAATATCTACGGTTACGAAGTCATTAAAAAAGATTGACTGGCAAAAGATTTGATGTTGCAGCAATAGCAGTGCGATCTAGACTTCATTTTGCCAATAGGAGAGAAATGGACGAGTCGTTCATGCTCGTCACTCTAAAGACATACTTTGGTAAGATTAAAGTAGGATCAGGGTACCAGCCTCCACAAAGAAGGTACCTTCCAATCCACTACATTGTTTACCCTGTTCGAGAAGGCCCCCCCATTATTTTCGCCGGCCACCTTAACGCCAGATCAAGTATTTGCATAGAACCGCAAACCTCAATAGGCTGCAGGAGTGCACCCCAGAAGGCGTGACAATACACCAAGAAGATTTGGGCTCTGCAATATCTGGCCTTAAGCAAAAAGCTCCAAAACTAGACCGAATAAAAGCAAGGCATCTTAAAGAAGCTCCGGTGGGGACAAAAACCAGGCTACTGAATCTTTTCAACAAAGCATTAGCAGCAGGATACTTCCAGGACAGCCTGAAGACAGTCAAAATGATTTTTACTCCTAAACAAGGGAAGCCTAAAGATCAAGTGATAAGCTTTAGAACGATCTCACTTCTCAAAATAATTGGAAAAGTATTCGAAAAGATCCTGAACAACAGGCTGGTTTCCCATCTGTCGTCGCACTCACTGCAGAATGACGAAAAACATGGCTTCCGCAAAAAAAGGAGCACGGAGACTGCAATTGCCTTAGCATACCAACATGCGGCCAAGGGGCTTGCTTCTGGCTGTATGGTGGATGTGGTCTCCCAGAACGTAAAGAAAGCCTTTGATAAGGTATGGATCGATGCTCTCAAATATAAGATCTCAAGGCTCGAGTTATCCCCCCGTCCTTTCGGGAAAATCCTATACAGTTACCTGACTAGTATGAGAGCGGTGATAGCATTTGGGGACCACATTGGAGCCTCATTTGTCCTGCTATCTGTAGCCCCTCAAGGAAGCTGTCTGACTCTCACCCTCTTTAGGATCTACACAAAGGACATTGCGGAACCTCTACTTCCCCGGACCATCAACCTATAGTACGCGGATGACAATATCCAAATTGTGACTCGCCCTACCAGATCTAGAAGAGTGATTTCAGGGGTGATTGCAGCTAAAGCCCAGATTAACTCCCGGTACGAAGAGAAGGGAAAGATCAAGACAAACCGTAACAAATTCACTGCAATCGCGATCAGAAGACGGAAGACGGAGCTCATCCGACTGGAGAACTCAACAATAAATTATTCGCCAGGCGCGAGTATCCTAGGCTTCAGGATCTCCAAACGCGGCATAAGAAGCCTCATCAACTCGAAGGTTCAACTTGTAAACATGAACACATCAAACTCCACTGATTTTGCAATCTTAGTATACAAAAGAAAATTTTATTATATACATCCTAGTAAGAACAAAGCTGCTGTAGCCAACAGTCAAACTCAACACAGCTTCAAGGACCAGGATGATTCCATGCAGAGGGTACAAAATCGGGCCCTACGCTTCATACTAAACGTGAAATGGGACGATTTCGTCACGTCGAGGGAACTTCATCGCAGAACCGGGGGGAGTGAATGCTTTCCTGCATTCACGCAACACTGCCATCTGGAACAGCGAGGAGGCTACACTCCCACACCAGACACTGTAGATATGTTCAGGCTACAGGACCTGGAGAGCTACAAGTAGTACATGCCTCCTGCCAAAACGGTACCCACACCGGACTTCTACAGGTCACCCTACGTCTAACTTGCATACTAAATATAAACTGCCTTCTTCAAGTGTAGCATGATAATCGTGAATCTAAATCTACCTGAAAGTGTCTAATGTACCGATTAAAACTTGCTTTAAAATTTCAGACTCTGGACACTATAATTATTGTGTTTTTGTGATTTAACTACCATTCACCTTTATTATTGTGACTAAACTGGATGTTGTTCTATTCTAGTTGTATATAATCTTTTACTTTTTTGCGCCCTAAATATTTTTGTATAGAAATATTACAAGTATTTTTCCTTTAGTAAAGTGTAAATTGTTAACCAAAAACTCAGATGGCCCGATCCCCGGGCAAACTTTCTACTTCCTCCTGTATTTAAATTTCGTCATTTTTTCTCTCTTCCCTTGTTCCCCAATCCACGTATGTGTGGAAGTCGTCTCTCATTTGTTCACAAGCTTTTTACATGAATAAATGAAAAATAAACTCAGAAATAGATATTGTTTCGAGCACTGGGCAAAATCAGAGATACAGCAAGTTTTCAGAAAACTACATATATATAAACAAAGAAACAGTTAGGTTTCGGAACACCAGACATATACATAAAGGAAGAGATCGGAGCACTAGCCATAATCTCAGAGTCAGAGTGATTTCAGAGTACCAGACATAATGAGAGAGAGAGCAAATGCTCGGAGCACCACGCATAATAAACGGAGACAGATCGGGTTCAAATCACAAGGCATAAGCTCTATTCAAAAATAGAGAAAAAGACGATTTGGAGCACTAGGCTTAAACACAGAAAAAGAGATGGTCTGTGCAATAAGCAGTAGTACAGAGACATTGAGAGTTCTGAGCATTACGCATAAAACAGAGTCCAGATTCGGAGCACTGGGAATAAGCTCAGAGGAAGAGAGATATAGAGAGTGTTCGGACCAGTAGGCTTAAATAGAGAAAGAGAGAGAGTTCGGAGCACTAGTCATAAACACAGAATCAGAGAGATTTCTTAGCACTAGACATAAGCACAGGGACAGAGAGAGTGTAGAGCACTAGCAATAACCACAGAAACAGAGTGTTCGGACCACTACTAGGCATATTCAGTGAGACAGCGAGAATTCGGAACACGAGGCATAAACGCAGAAATAGAGAGTTTGAAACACCATGAAGAAAGAGAGAAACAGAGAAAGCTCGGAGCCCTAGGAAGGAACACAGAAACAGAGAGTTCGAGTCACCAGTGATAAATTATTTAGTGCACAAAATCAATTTGTTCACGAGACAAGGCCAGAACAAGAATAATATGTGGTATCATGAGTTTCATGTGAAATGCATGACATATGTGAGCATAGAAAGATATGACTAAGTGACTTTGCTATTTTAAAAATAGAAATAATTGTAATAAACAAATTTCACACAAACTTAAATCAGCTTGTGTCGGAAACCTTACTGATAATGAGCTCACTCACAGGAACGAACTCTCGCATGCGAGAGTTCCCAGGACTGCATCGCCAATCTAAGATTACTGACCTGCTCGAAATTGACCTCATAATAATTTGACACTCTAAGAATCTACAGAACTTTTTAAACAATAACAATTGCAGGGTTTAGAACTTACGAAAAAAAGTGCCTCCTAAAACAAACATTTATACAAGACCAAAAATTCGTAAAGCGTAAAGTTCATCAAAATATTTTGGGTGTTAAAAAAGTTTCTTATTAAGCCCTAGAAGAAAGTTTGTGCTGAAAATTCAAGCCAAAAATTTTGTAGGCAAAGTTTTCCAATGGTAGTTATAGTGAAGATCCAAAACAGAATGTACTAAAACATCTAAAAAAAATCTATTCTCGACAAAGTGCTCCATCTTTGTCACTACCTTACAAATCGAGTTTTACGACATAGAGACATGAGTGGAAGTGTTTCAATTAATTGCAGTGCGATTTGCTAACGTAGAAGCAGGCAAAAGCAGTAACAAAAGCAGGAAAATATTTAAATGTACTCTTTCCACCACACCGAAGCGACTAATGGATTTTCCATGCTCGCCAACCCTGCAAATTTCGTTCCACACTTTTTATTTCCGATAGAATTTTTTCCAGCATTTCATTTTTTTGTGTCTATATAAAATCGTGTATGCGCATACGTGTAGATTTATTTACGTTCGCGTGTGTAAACGCTTAGGTTGTTAGTGAGGTGAGCCTGAAAATGGTGTTTGAAGTTTTTTATCTTCGAGTCTTTAGATATATGAAGAAAATCTATATGAATTTGTAGTCTCCGATTTCAATGATTTCCAAAGAATCTTTGAGTGAATTCTAAGATGATTTTTAGGAATTGAAGTACTTGTAGATGCGGTACTTCAAGTATATGAGAGGAATCCAAATATTACCTCGAAAATTACGTATTAAGAGAAACTAAGCATCGAACTACAATTCAATTCATGTTTAACTTATATTACAATGTTATGACTTCTATAAAAAATGATTAGATGGACTTTTAAAGGAAAAACATTCATTACAAAGAAAGAACCCTATTCGTATAATATGGGTTCGGTTAAAATGGATGCAAGGATAAAGATCGAATTATTAGTTAAGTTGTGGCGGGAAAAGAGAAGAATCGATCTCACTTATCTTCTAGCGCATCACTACCAAGAAATCTGCTCTTGCTTCCATTTTAACTCAGGTCTGGCTGTTCAAATGTTGATTCTTTTTAAACTTTCTCGAGTCTGAACACTTTTTAAACTGCCTCGAGTCTGAACACTTTTTAAACTTCCTCGAGTCTGAACACTTTTTAAACTTCCTCGAGTCTGAACACTTTTTAATCTTCCTCGAGTCTGAACACTTTTTAAACTTCCTCGAGTCTGAACACTTTTTAAACTTCCTCGAGTCTGAACACTTTTTAAACTTCCTCGAGTCTGAACAAAAATAAAATTTTGTTTATTTATTTTTTAATCTCAATTTCAAGGCGCAATTTGCAGCCCCCCTACCTACGTACTAGTATGTAAGTGAATTATTTTTAACTTTTTAATTTAATGGGCGTTTTACTTTTTAAATTCCTTGGTTTTACTGCAGATACAGAAAATGAAATAAGGTGCAAAAATTACAATAGTTTCCTAAATGAATCACACTCCTAAGTAATTATGAATAAGTGCCCGGTAAATACAGATTATGTAGCCGATAGCTACCCGGTGGGTAACTGGTAGCACCGGACTGACCACTTGGCAGAGGCGGAAAGACAATATCTTCGATTGCGATATATATGTTAATGTGAGAAGTTGCAAAAGTCAATTAAAACTCCCATCACGCCACGAATAATAAATAACAAGAAGAATCAAATAAATATTTTGGACCGCGTTATACAACTTCAAATAAGAAGGTCTGAACATGAAACTACAGGATGGGCCGCATTTGACTGACGTGATTAGATAAAAAATCACATTTGAATGATCTCGATTTGGTATGGTATGAGAGGATCGGAAAATTGCTGAAAACAAATTTTTTTTAGTCTGTTTTCATTGCTGAAATATGAGCGCTCTTCAAACATTTTGTGGTGCTGATGCATGAGAAGGGTGTAATAAAAGGAGGCCTAGGAGAATGGAGTGAAATTGGTGCGGGGAGTCAACTTAAAAGGAAATTTGAGGGAAAATTCAATGTTGGAGTATGCCGTTTGTCCTTTAAGTCAAATTCTTTGGATTTAGCAGAGACGAAGGGAAGGGTAAAGTCGGTCAGAGGATTAAGTTCGTACCTATAAGCATTCCTGCATTATGTTCGAACATGTTTGTGAAGATTTCGTGTATACCTTCACGACCAAGTGCTCTTTTAACCTTTTTTATTTTTTCGCAGATTTTCTCGGGCCATTAAAAGACTCTAGAACGGCGGAAAAGAGGACATTAAACCACTCTCAAAACAGATCGATATAATTTGTCCAAGAAACCGTCATTTTCCTTTGGGGAAGATAATTATTATGGACTTGAAGGCATTCTTCCGACTCCATTATTTACGGTTCCTGAGTCACAATAAACTTCCTCTTCCCTGAACTCTTTCTTTTAGTTTCCCCTCTTCCTTTCCTATACATGGATAATCACAAACAATGGTAATAGATGGTGTTAGACCTCTTCAATCCTAAATAAAAATACATTTGTTACCCATAACCTAATAAAATCCATTGTCCTTGACACCAACTCTAAATTCATAAACTCCAACTCCATACCTTTAAGCTCTATGTTCGTACCCTCTGAGTTTGTTTGCATAGGCGACTTTCGTTGTCCAAATCCTAGTGAGCCCAGATTTTATTCCCTTCTTGAATGTTTTATACATTCATTTTCTTTTATTTTAAGCCCGTTGTTAGAAATGAATGAGGTAAAGAGTGACTTTAATCCCCTTCTAAACATCTTGTCCCCTTTATTTCCTCTAAATCATTATCTACATTTAAAGGAGTAAAACAAGGACGACAAAGCTCATTCGTGAGCAACGAAATAAATTCTCCATAAACAGATTTCAAGAAGTTAAATTTCCCTTGCTTGAAGATAAAGACTTTCTCGGCTAAACCTTGATCTAATATTTGAACCGGCTGAAATAAAATACAAACGTATGGGCACATAAAATAATTTCAACTTGGATAGCTTTTCCAGTTAATGTAGTTTGTTGCATTTAATTTAACGTATTTTTACCGTTTACACACACAGTGAAAACCGTCATATTAATGTGCTCCTTTTTATACTCGAAAAGTCCTTTAAAGGCCTCCTTATACTAAGCATATAGCGGATCTTATGGTCTTTGCTTCTTAATTCTATATTTTTAAAAGCATTCTTCTGAGTCACTGAATAGTATATGTTTATTAAACTTTTATCTTATATCAGCCAGTAAAAGAGTTCCTTCCTTAGACTTGCATTATTTAAATAATTGACCTATTTTATGGCTCATAATGGCATAAAGAGGAGAAATCCGTAGTGCCCATGGTCCGGATGGCAAATACAAATCTTTAAACAATCCCTGTCAAAAACTGCAAATAAAAGGATAAAACGATTCCAAAACACTCGGAGAGCGCTTCATACTTATGTCAAATGTCAAAAAATACCCTCCCATGCAATGTTAAAGAAGGAAAATAAAAAAATCAGAATCTACATCATCGTTTACTATGTCAAAGCCATCTCCCAGCTCCCACCCTCCCTCCAGCCAAGAATTTCATTGAAATTTCCTACTAATCTTTGGGGATATCTTGTAAAGAAACAGAAAGTCAAAATGTTATACTGAATCCACATCTGCATGGATCCGCAGATACGTCAATTTCAATCTTTCTTACCCCACGACCCCCCATCCAGAAAATTTCAGCAAAATCTGTCAATATTCTTTAAAGATATCTTGAAAACAATATAAACAAAGTGAATAAGTAAACCACAATTTGCATGCAGATCTCGATCCAATGCAAAATCTAAAAAACCCGTTCTTGTATAAAAGCTAAACTGAATGAATGTTTCAGAAGCCACCGACAGATCCAACTAGATCCGTCACAAAATCTAATCAACTCTTGCTTGGCTCAAGGCCCACAATTTCACAAAACTTCAAGAAATTCGCAATTAGCTTTTTTAGATAAACATTATGTTGTACACAAACAAATAGACATACTTACGTGGGTAATCACATAAATTATGTCAAGAAAGTATATTAAATTAATAAGAATAGACGAAGCTCTCTTAAAACAGCTGATGCGAAGCTGTTCGTGAAGTTAAGAAAACCATGAACATAAAATGCAATGCAAATATTTAGAATCTAAATTCCATATTAGAGGAAAAAAGAATTAATATTGTTGAATTGAAAATTTTACTCTCAAGAGGTCATTAGCAACGTTATAATTTATAGAAATGCATAAAATATACAAACTATATGTATTAATAAATCATATATTAACAAAGTATAATAAGATTAAGCAATTTACATGAAGTGAGTTTATGAAATACAATAAATGGAAATTAATGAAAAATAATTTAATATAAGAACTATTTGAGAACTAGTGAACAACGAAGGCCTTCTTCTGAATAACTTTGAACAGTTTGTTAATACTAATGAAGTTAAAGTTTTGATACAATCAGGAGACATCTCGTTGGCTTCCCAAAAGGTTATTTTGTTATTAAATTACATACCTTCTTTAAAACGTCTTTCGTTAGGATGCTTCGCAGTTTTCATTTTGAATTTAGGTTGCTTCTTTTAGAAGAAAGGCCATGATTGAGTCTATTTCAAATCCTTTTGAGTATAACTAATCCTTAGAGAAATGGAAGTCATGACTAAATGCTCTATCCTGCATAAAGCCACGCTAATTCCGCATCCTTATTAGTTGTCTCATAAACTCGTGAAATTACTGGTAAAGTGCACCCTGTTTAAAACAAAAAGTGCAAATTGTTATCTAAAAGGTAGCAGAAATAGCGCGAATTAGCTATAAAAACGCGTACCAAAAGTAAAAGAGTCGCTGATAAAAATGAAAAAAAAGGAGTGATAAGAAAAACGTACACAAAAGATGTTTGGAAGATTCGCATTTATATTATTGTATCCCTTCCCCTAACTTTTTAACCCAGAAATAATTGCATTTCATCCTAATCAATTCAGTAAATACAAATTATATAGCGAAAATTTCATTATAAAAAATGTAGAGCAGAAGATGAGGCCACATGAGATTTTTCTTGCAACTTTAGCCAGCTTTGAACCGGTCCTATTCTGGCTCTGCTCATTATTATTGTTTAAACCTATATTTGTATCTATCTTTGTCTTCTATCCTGTTCTTCCATACTCCGTAAATCTCATTCATTCTTTAGAGTTATTAAAATATTATGAAGTAATTTCCAATTATCAATGTAATAATTCATTCAATTTCGTGCATTTTGAATAAAGTATTTGAATATTTCTGAGTTCCATTTACTATTTCCTTTTCTCTTCAATGGCTATATCGCTCATTGTTTCATTTAATTCAATTGTCAATTACCCTCGAGTATTTAGTTATATTTTTAAATAATATTTGGGTTATTTAAGGCGAAATATATTCTTAGCTTACTAAATAGTTTGACGTATCTCCGTTCTTTGCACTATGTAATTCGTTCCTTCCCTAAATTTTCGCATAAGTTTCATTAATAAAATTACTTGTGTAATTGTCATATTTAAATTCATTCCTTTTGTTTGAATTTATATTTAAAAAGGTGATTAGCTGCTAGACATAAATATACTGTTTTACAAATTGGAAAACAGAGATTAAAAAAAAAGCCGACAAACTATATTGCTTTTGGTCAATCTTTACCAATAAGAAAATAAAAAGAATCCTATTATTCTATTGGAATAGACCATAAACTACCATAAACATAGTTATTTGGGGACTCCAACCCTGTTATCAGGAGTTTATTTGCAAAACGAGACAAATATTTATTAGTTGACCTTAGACTTTCAGTGATATAAGATCTTAGGTAATTGTCGAGGCATAAATAGGTCATCTCCCTAGACAATACGTATATATATATATATATATATATCTATTGGTTGGGAGGAAAGAGATAAAAGCCACTAAAATAAGTATATATACAGTTATATAGACATATATCCTCTAATGTACGTAGGCGTCCTTCGCTACGTACAAGTACGTTCACTTTGTAAGAGTAATCCGTTGATTACGAGGTATAAGAGTGCGATTTTAATACAGGGGCTGATAGCGTTTAATGAGTTCACCAAGTTGCAGTTCAAGGGTATATTTAAAGAGTGAAAACCAAAATATAGTTTTAATAAGTCACTCGTTAACATATATATACATACGGGAAATATAGGTAATGTAAATAACAATTCTGACAGAATATAGTTTAATTGGCAATCGGGTAACGTTAGTTACTCGTTAATCAGCTATTAAATGGGATACTATAAATCAGTTAGAGCAGAGAGAATATTTATAAGTCAGAAAGCGGCTAGATTAACGTGATATACAAGGAAGGTTCGTTTTACCTTATGGGGGGGTCACCTCGAGGAAGGGGAATCCTGTAGCGAGTCGGCGCGGGGAAATAAAAACGTACAATGGACGTGACTCTCGGCCGAATATCAAGACAGTGATGAGGATGAAAGGGGGTTACTAAAAGACGAGTTCACGTTCATCTTTGAAGAAGGACGATGGCACCTCTGCTCCAGAGAAGTACACCCTCTAAAAATCGAAACTCTGACGCAGCTTGGCGCGAAATCATATACGGGAAACTGGAGATCCTTGAGGGAGGGAAAGTGGTCCAAATGAGGGAGAGGAATTCCGACTAATGCTTCGGGGACGAAAACGATTCGAGGCTTGCTCTGAACAGAGTAAGCCTTCACAAAAGAGATGGATCTGCCTGGTGAAATCCAACCTCGATGGTATAAGCGAATACCAGGGACTTGAGGAAATAGACATACGATCTGAACCGAAAGCGGCTGGTTCTCAAACTCAATCTGCAGTTATTCGAAAACCAAAGGTATTTATATGACGGTTATTTTTTTGGTTTCTCCTCGTTGTCAGACTCAGAATTCTGGCTGACCACTTCCGGCGGCCAGAGGGATTAGCGTTTGTCGCCTGCCCAAGTCTTAATGGCTTTTCCGATGTGGGTGGGAAACTTTCGGCTAGCAGCTTCCCAAGTAAGGAGATTAGCGCTTCCTCGGCGAGGTAAAAGCTTTTAGCACGCCCAACATAATTAATTAACTGCACCTGTGTGGCCGCTGACGGATATTCAAATTCTTTCTTCTTCTTTTTTGGGGGGAAGAGGGGTCAGATATTACTCTACGTGGAGTTATAATTCGAAGACAGAGAGAGGGAAGGAAAACATGAAACAAATGAAGGGGTTATTCTTCTTGGCTTCCCTTTCCCTTACAGTACCTAAAGAGGAACGTGTGATTATATAAGCCTAGACAAAATTTCTCGTGGATAATATACCAAAATTGGTATGGAGATAAGGGACTTTATTTTATCCCTCTCCCACATATTCTCATTATTCGATCCTTTTAACCTAACCATTTCATAAGGAAACTGGAAATACATTTCTGTACGAATTTAATACCAAATAGATAGAAATGAAAGCAAGTGCAATGAAAGCACGGCAATGAACTAAGATCATATTGCTCTAACAACAAATTAGCCATTTCCTCTCAACACATGTTATGGTGATCACTCGGAGATATGTTAACGTGCTTTAGTGATGAAGCAATCCTGTCAAAGATAATGGAAACAGAGAACGAATAAATGAAGGCATTAGTTTCCGCGGTTTAAGCTAGATAGGATCAATTTCGGTCACTAACCCAGAAAATTGGTACTTAGAGACCCAGCTTCCCAGCCAATTTGCCAGGCCTATCGTCTGTATGATCGAAGCAGCTGCACAGTGAATAATGGTGCTAAAGTACTGTCAGTAACTGAGCACTTTGTCTGTAACAATTTGGGAAGCTTTTTCATTGGTTAACTTATCAGAAGAACGCTAATTCTCGACGAAACAAAACCATAAATCTCCAAATTCACTCACTTGCTCTAATTAGTCCTCTCCTGCTGGGTAGCGTGATCAATTATATATTAAATATATAATAATTAATATCTTCATAATAAAACTATCTTATTGTACTTTTACTTGTCTACTTCACTGATATCTTATCAGGATTAAACAGGTATCTTGCGTTCAATCCAAACTCAGAGATTTGATTGTTTCTCTTTTCCTTTCTCCGTCTTATAACTCAGAGAGGTGTGCGTACTACCATAGTTCATTGAGCTTTAGAAATCTTCTCTTATTATTGATGAAGCCTTTTTGTTTACTAAAATAGCCTGAACAGGACCATGTCATCTGTTTGCTCATATATTTTGTCTAGATGCACCACGAGAGCAGGGAGTTCGGAAATGCAACCTCGCGTGAAAACCTCACAACCAAACGCTCTGACACAACATTCTTATGTCATAGAAGCCGAGTCCAAATTTTCTTTGCGTCTCGGTTAAAGAAATTTACATAGGATCACATGTCTCCAAATGTACTCTTTATTATCCTTTTTTTCCTCTACTTGAATTATTTTTCATATTTCTTATATTTCTCTCTCTCTCACTACTCTGTAGAAGTTGTTAATTATTTCGTGTAAGAGAGAGAACAATAAATGACTCGTTAATGGTGCTTTTCAATCTAATTAACCGCTATAACGAAAGTTTTTGGCAATTCATTGCCTTCTTATCTATATGTTGCTCTGTAAAATCTTTCTCTACGTCTGTTGCTTAAGGGATACAAAGTCCTCTTAAACTTTATTTCCTATCAAGCTTCGTCATCCATAATTAGAGAAGGCCTAATTTAGTTGAGAAATAGCTACAACTGACACCACCATCTGACCGCTGTAATGCGATCCAAATTTGTACATATTGGTGTAGGTTTTCTTTGACTTAAATCATTCTGGGTGGCTTGAATGTGTTCATACTGTCTTGTGTATTCAAGATTAGTGAATAATGCTGCCGCTGTTTTCATTTTCCTCGTCATGCTTTACCTAATGAATAAACATTCTTTTTGTATGTTGTATGACACCAATTTTTCATTTTATCTATTTAATTACTTTTTACTTCATTGATTTAACTTCTATTTTATATTCTGACGTTTCAGCGATTTAGGTTTTCGTCCCTAAGAACCTTTAAATTCGATTTTCATCAACTCTCATACACAGCATGCGAGAAGTATGGATCTCATAAAAGTATTATAAAAATGAAACACTTGGATGGATGAGCAAGAGTTCAAAGAGGAAAATTTACTTGATAGCTTTCGTAATATTCCTATTGCTTTTTTTTAAGTGTATTTAAGTTTTGAAATAATATATAGTTCCTAAGTTTTAAAAAATCTACATGGAACACAAACTTCATTTTAAGTTAAGAAAAGTTTAATTGAAAATATTATAAATAATATGGGGTAATTTTGTAATCGTAATGATGTTATTTGACATTCAAGATCATCGTTTAAATAATGAATTTCTGGATATTATTTTCTTTCATCTTCCAAACCTCAAAACTGCGGTCCATTTTTCAGTAGCTTGATCAATGGATGCAAATAGTCTAGCAATTTGTTCTTCATTTTCCCCCCAAGTTTATTTTTTGCCTTCACGTTACTATATTTTCGTAGTGATTGTTTGCCACTACGAAATATAAAAAGTAATAGTTGTATATATGTTGTGGTAAATGTCAATTATGAATAATTAGTAGTTATTAAGCATACTTACCACCATGTTTAGTTAATGTGATAAACTTATACCAATTATTCCCCAGAGCCGGTTAGTGAATGTAAAATTTTCAGTTTATCCGATTTAGGTAAATTTATAACTATAGCTAGGGAAACTTAGAAACTAGGAAAAACTACATGTTAATTTCAATAATTTTGGAATTTTATCTCATTTACAAACATACTGGTAGGTATATATACAGGCTGTTCGGGCTAAAGCTGAATTTTAAAATATCAACTATGTAGATTATAGCTGGGAGATAACAGTTTAATCAAACTAGCTACCCGCAATTTCCACCGTGGCCTCAAGACTGCTCTGAATCTTGTCGCATGCCTTCTCAGTGTGTCCTTGGAAAGATCTTCGAACACGTCGTTCATCTTGGTTACCAGTTGGTCTCTTTCTCAAACTCGCCCCAGACATAGTAATCCGTGAAATTAGTAGGCTAGAAAGTTGTCTGGTGAAGTCGTAGAAATTCAGTCACAGCAACTTCGGACTATCTCCCTAGGTATGGCCTTCCAGCAGCAACCATTCCAGCCATGGTTTGAACACAATCTACAGCAGCTCTAAATAGCAGTCTGAACTTAGCCTTAGACGCTGCTCAAACATGTGCATCGGCATAACGTCGCCCTCATTGGAGACACATCCAGACACCATCATAGCCGAGAGGAATTTGATCTTCATGATATGTGGAAGTCGCATGAATTATGGCAAGCTAACTATTGTTCTGAGTGTTGTGCAATTGGTCCTGGGAGAAGTTTTTTTCGTTTGAGAATTACTATATCATTTCCTGCTACCAGAGAATTTCTTGTCCAGGATCTTCTTTGACTTCCTCAAACGGTTCTCCATGTCCTTAGATGTCAGCATTTGTCCCTCGCGCTTCTTGTATGAGTGGTATAGCCAAGGTCCACATTCAGGGCCAGCTTCAGGGTGGTGACTACAACATCCATCTCTCTCGCCAAAGCCCAGATTCCTTTCGTAAACAACCCTTTATTTCCCTCGCCGAAAACCTGCACAGAAAATATTTGATTTTTCATCTTTCTTTAGTCCAACATCCATATTAAGCAACAATGTAGTAAAATTGTGATGTGGTTACGTAGTAGAGTATCCAGTGTGTTTATGACTTTTTTTAACTGTTTATAGAAAAGTATTTTCCAGATTTTGTGTCAGTTTTACATACGATACGCACATGGTAAATAAATTCATACACGCTATTTACAAATGACGGTGTAATATAAACCTACGGGAACATAATCTTACCAACGGCACAGATAGTGCAAACTTTAAACTTGAGTACTTTGTACTTTAGTTAACTCTTAGAGGAAAGTTTAACTAGTGAGGGTACAGATAGAAATAGTTCATGGTTGTGGGGTCAATTTCTTTTACACGTCAAGTTGTACACTTCACTATTTTCGTAATGTTGCTCAAGATCTCATTAAACATTCTTGCCTTTGTGTTTTTTTTTATTTCTGTTTTATTTAGTTAAAAGACCAAATATATTTGTCAATGGAACAATTTTCTTTATTATCATCAACCCCTTCACCATAAAGTGTGGCTAGCTCACGGTAGCTCTACAAAATCTATCCACTCCCCCTTCCCATCTATCTCCTATCACGTATACTCGCCTATCATTTTTCCACGCAAAATTGGCACTTTATACCGACGCATTGCTATGTGGGGGCAGAAAGAATAACATTACACTCTACTAGCGCGTGTCATTAAAGTCGGCTAAGCTGGGATAGGACTTAGTAAATTAACATTCCCCCCACCTTCTCGGTTCATACAATGACGCCGATTAACCGGAAGAAAATGACGACGCTTCCACGTCCCAGCCCATTACTTCCATTGCGTGTTGCGTTAACAGAAACAAGAGATTTAGCAATGTCGCTCTAGCTTTTAGCGATCCTCCATCCAGGTTTAGTTGGCTTAGTCATCGCAGTCGCTTCAGGAGGAAAATATAAAAGCTCTTCTTACCACATCTAGAGGCAAAGCAATTTTTCATCCCGATTTGTTTATCTATTAATTTTCATCTTATTCATTAATCTACTAATGGACAAATCTTCATCTAAATTTATATAGTGAATATACTTAATAATATACTAATTTTCGGCCAGCCCAATAAAGTTTCGACTACTTTTATTACCCAAATTAATATACTACTATACCAATCAGCATACCAATAATTAATATAATATTTTTATAGGAGGAAGCCTAAACTGTATGCATCTCTATTCGTCGCAGTCCTATTCGGCACAGCCCAATTCACGCAATCCAATTCCGCACAGCCCAATTTAGCGCAGACAGATTATACGCAGTCCAAATGGCCAGGTTTCTTATATTTAAATTTGTCTTCTGCACATTGTGTTAGATTAGGTTACTAGCCACCTCACTCTAGCCAGGTGGTTACAAGAAGGTGGTCGCAGCTCTCTCTACTAAATCCCTTTAAATTTGGGGGTGGCCTTTATACATACCCTACCATCATAAAGATGTAGATAAACATTCACTTGATTATATGCAATAGGTTTTGCAATTCGGATATAAGGAAACGAGATTTTAAGAAAAGTGTTTTATTATTTTTCATTATAACTATTCTCGACTTCAATGCACTTGCGCCACTTGTCCCTGAGGCTTCCAATTCCCGACAACCAGAAATATCCCAACAGCTGTTTAATCCACTTGTGGACAACGAACTGGACATCTCCATCGTCCCCAAACTGGCATCCACGCAGTGCAGCCTTGAGCTGGCGAAATAAAATGTAGTTGCTAGGGGTCAGATCTGGACTGTAGGGGGGATGCTTAAGTTCCTCGAATCCGCACTCGTGCAGGGCAGTTTGTGCAACTCTGACCTTGTGGACAGGGGCATTGTCGTGGAGGAGCAGGACACCGCGCGTCAACTTGCAGCACCGCTTCTGACGGATGCACTTCTTCAACCCAGAACTCCAGAAGATGGTGTCCATGATCTTCCCGGCTGAGGGTTGGGTCCGAAACTTGATGGGGGTCGGAAAGACCCTGTGCTTCCAGGCCGTACTTTCTAGCTTGGTCTTGGGATCTCAGTGATGAACCCATATGCGTGACTCGAATCCCGCCGGGTCTTGGTTGTACAGGAGCAGCAGCTGCTCCAAACTTTGACGACGTTGAAGTCGATGAAGGGGCGTGAGGTTTCGTGAGGTTCCTAGGGACCCAACGGGCAGAGACCTCAGTCATGGCCAAATTGTGGTGGATGATGTTGATAGCACTTCTATGTGATATTCCAAGTTCTCCATCAATTTCTCCGACTTTCACCCGTCGATTTTCGAGGATCATCTTCTCCACACGGGCCACATTGTCCTCGTTGGTCACGTCTGACGGGCGTCCTGGCTGTGGGCATCCTCAAGGGACTCACCACCATGGTGGAACTCCCTATTCCAGTGAGCAATGGTTGCTTAGGAAGGGGCGGTGTCGGTGTACACTGCCAAAATGCTTTCATGGATCTCTTTTGCATTTTTGTCTTCCTCGGAGAAGGTGATCAACCTTCTCCATTGTTGAAAAATTTGTGACTGACGATCTACGATCAGCTACTGCTTCTAAAATAGACGAGGGAGGAGCGTGCTGCTGCAGGTCTTGACTGGTCATAACTTGTCCTAACACCCCCACAAACAGCCATCCCCTTTCCTCTGTTTCGCCCTACTGATTCGCAAAACTTATTGACCGCCCCTGTATCAGTCTTCTTTTAAATTTTAATTTAAAAAAACAGAGGAAAGGGACTTTTTCATCCTACTAAGGAAAAATGTGGGAATTTAGAAAAGGAATGTTGAAAAGAGGAGTGATTTCAAAAAATGCGACAAAAAATCGTAATAATCATAAATAATTGGTCAGGGCGTGATAATAATAATAATATAATAATAATAATAATAATAATAATAATAATAATAATAATAAGTCTTTTGTAATGCGCTCTTCAAGGCCTGAGGCCTTCCCAGAGCGCACGTTGTGCTGAGATGAGATCGGAAATTCAATGGAAATTCAAGAGGGGGAGAAAATAATAGAAGAGAAAGTTCGTTTAATTCAGATGCTTACAAGTACGAATTGGGACATCTCTGAAAGTCGTCAATGTTCGGAGATTTTAATAAAAAAAAAATTTTTCACTTCCAAATATAAATTAACTTCGTAGCTTTAGAACTCTAAAAAAAATGCATTTCTCTCAAATTTTGTGGGGCTTTGAGACTCAAGAGAATATGGGGGGGAGAGCATTTTTCTTTGCTGTGGTATTGTAAGGGCCGAGTGGTGGTATACGTACGTAAGTTTGTTACGTACATAAATAACTCCTTTGATTACGTTTCCTCTAAGAGTGCTATATTATTTGACGTTATTTAATCTTAGAGGATTTCTAGTGCCATGTGCAGCGTTTCTAGGGTTGAATTAAATACTTCTAAAGAAAATATATCTTTAATTACAACATAAAAAAGTGAAATCTAAAAAAAAAATAAACTATACAGCTATGAATAAACGAGTTTTTGTTAGAATTAATAATTTAAACCAAATGAATATAAATTAATGGTGACCCCAAGCTCACTTTAATATTGGACGCTAATTAACACTCAAAAATTATCAAATTTCTTTACCTTTAAAAAAAAACACACGTGAATCCGGCTGAAGAATGTCCTTGGACTTGGAATTTATGTAGACGAAAAAATCTTTTTGCTGTTAGGTGCTTGGGCGTGTTCACAGACACATACCTGTTTGAATGGCGAGGAGACGGGCTTGAAGCAACAGGTGATTTCGGTGATGGCGACGGATTGCGTTAAGCACGTTGTTTTAGTCAGATGATTTAGACAATGGGACCGTGAAGGTATGCTTTTTCCAATTTGGGGGTTAATCTTAAGTTGGTTCGCACTGACGAGTGATGAGCAAACAAGTGAATCCTTTGACAAATGACGAATGGGGGGGAAGAGTAGAGGTCACTTTGGGTATTCCTCAATGGCGAGGACTATCTCTGGTTTTTGTTGCAAACCAGAAAGAAGGTTTCTCTGACGAGAAATGTAAGAGAGTGATTCTCATTACAAAAGCTAATTTCGGTGTGAACACTACAAACTGGCTCAGCGTGAGCTTCTTCTCTGTTCCTTTCTTTGATTGCCGGGCACTGCCGCTGGACTTCGTCGTGTCGATCTCTAACTCGTTCTTCCTCGCTCTTCTCGAGTTATCCGCCTATATACTTCACCGACCCTCTATGGGTAGGGGAAGGGGGCGATGAGGTCTTAGTAATTAAGCCTCGCTCCTCTATCAACTCTTCTCCGAACGTCTTTCACTTAACCCTAAAGGCATCTTCTAGCTTTTGGTCGCCGCTCCTCTAATTTCGTCTATGACGTGAAATTAGAGCCCAACTCTAGGGAAAATAGTGCCTGTTTAAACAATGTTATTGCACCTGGTCTCCTTCCATTCTTCTTGTTATGCTCGCTGGCACAGAAATCTGATTATTCGTAATTTTCGTGGTCTGAGGAGGCGATTGGTGGCCAGCGGGTCCAGGGGAGAGAGGGGCAAGGGTTAAGTAATCGGGTTACACTGCCTAACGCCAGGACGTTGTGGTGACCGAACAGGGCCTCTGTTTTCAGGGTCCGAGATCGATTTTCCCTGCATTCTTCTTTGGCTTTAAATCTCTAAATGTGATTATTTAGACTCAATTTTCTCTAGTTGATTTAGAGTTAAAAGAGAACATTTTTACATTGTGGCAATTAAAATTTAAATATTGTTCCTTTTGGCATTAGCAACAAAAAAAACCGTTCCGTTTTGTTATATACTAATCATAAACCACTGGTCCCTTTTGGGATTGAGAACTAAAAAATAACGTTGCTCGCTTTTGGCTCTATAACTCAATACTCAATGGTCCTTTTTTGCATATATGTTAAAAAACATTGTTCTCCATTTTTATTATAATTTGAAAAACAATAATCCATTTCAAATCTAGTTATACAAATATTATTGGTCCCATATTGCATTTTTACTCAAGAAACATCATTTCCTTTATGCATTTAATAAGAAGTTAAAAAACTTTGGTCTATTTTCTATTTAGACATCAAAATCGTTGTTCTTTTTGCCATTTACAACTTACAAAAACATTTTGTCTTTTTCTGAATTTAAAAATCAAAGAGTATTGATCCATTTTGCTATTTAGAACTCAAAAATCTATAGTTTCTATTTGAAATATAAAACTCCCATAAATCTTCGTCCTTTATTGAACTTATAACTCAAAAATCTTTGTTTTTTGGGGCATTTGTAACACTGAAAAAATTCGCGCCCGTTGTTAATTCGAAATCAAAAGACATTGGTCACTTTCGGCATTTAAAAATCCAATATCATTGGTACTTTTTTCTATTTAGACCTCATAAACATATTGCTCCCTTTTATCATTTTCACATTTTTGTAAAATATCAAGGAAAAAATGAATTACCATTAATTTAAAAGAAAATATAAAAAATAAAAGAAAAAGTAATTACAAAAATTATAGGAAATTCTCTTGCAATCAGATTCAATGCCTGTTTTCCCACACCTAAGCGAGTGAAAATATTATTTCCCGTCCTAAGAACTTAAGAGTATTGGTTATTGCTATTCAGCAGATGGAAATTCAATTTAAGTTGGGTTGGCAGTGTGGCTGTTGCCACATATTTTAAAGACTAATGGTTAGGATTCCACATTAAACTTCCCACACCGATATCGATTAGGTATAAAATGTTGCAAATGTGTGGTTAAAACCGAAGGAAAATGTAATCTACTTCATATCTGTAAACTGCATTCATTAGGGCACACAATGACTTTGAGGAGAGTTTCAAACTACCCATCTTTAGCAAAATCTTTACAAAAACTTTCTGCTGAAGAAGCCTCTGTTCCTTTCCAATATTTTAAATAAATATTTAAAATTAAATAATAAAATGAAAAAAAAAATGAAAATGAATAAGTAAACATCTCTTTACCTTGCAAAAGCATGTTATATTCACAATTAATCCCCGCTTTATTATAATACTATATTAAAGATGTATCTAAACTAGACGGCTCTAAATATTAATCAAGAAAAGGTATGAAAAGCTGAGATGTGCACTTTTCATTTGCTATAAACCTTCATTTTATGTCTATTTAAAAGTATGTCTTTGAAAATTCAACCGTGAAACGCACCATTGGCGGTGTTTATGCTGATTGAACATTACTCATGGGATAATTACCAACGTTAAACCAAATTTTTTTAAGAAAACACACGATTTAAGATAACCACGAGAAACGGTCCATGTTACTAAAAACCCCCTTCAGATTCATCTGCCACCTGAGGCTTAAAATTAAAATGAAGCATCATCAAAACTAATGATAATGGTCAAACGCCAGCGTCGCTTTTCAGTCCTTGTTATCATCAAGATTTAAAAACGAGAAAATTTGCTCTAGTGAAAATTTTCTTTAGGATATCCAAGATACAACGTTAAAAATGGAAAGATTTTGCATTAGATTGTTTACTCTTTAAAATTGTTACCCAACCTTTCTTTTGTTTTTAATTCAAGTAATTAGGTAGTAATTTTCTTTGTGTTTATTCTACTGGGCTCAGCAGATTCAAATTTAAGCTTTAAGAATTAGATGGGATAAATATCAGAAGTGAAAATTATAAAACCAAATGAATATGACGACTCGAAAAAATATTAAAAAAGCCTTGTAAAATGAGCTTAGCTGTTTAACGCCTATTATTCCAAGCTATGTTTACCGTCGTATTCTAAGGCTTGATATTAAATAGAGGCGAAGTGAAGTAAGCTTTAGAATAATAATAATACCACGATAATTTCTCGAAGGATTTGGTGGGACGCAAATTTCACAAACAAAAAATCGTGGCTTATATACAAAATCTAATTAAGCTGAATTAAACCTATTTAACGTTAATTGGCTTTCTCGCAATTGTGCCCCTTTTCTGTATTTCACTTTTGAATTCTTTGTTGGTATTCACCCGTCTCCACTTCTAAAGTAAGCCTCCATTGGGCTTTTTCTTGTAGATGATTCGTAGTTAATTGCTCGCATTAATGCCCTCTTTTGGGACCAGTGAAAGAATCTGTTCAAAATTTAATCTAAATCCGTCGAAGGAGCGAAAGAAAGGGCAAAAATGTCACTTATTCTTTCTTCAAGACTCTCTTTAACCTTTCTCTCTCATAAAAGAGACGAGAGGGCGGGTGATCGTATCTAAGATGGGACACTATATATGAATTTGAACGTTTTACAATTTTTAGAACGTTTATCTCACTTTTTTATATTTAACCGTTATTCTATTTCATCTTTCAGGTCATTATTTTCTGCTTTCTCCTCTATCACCCCTCGATTATTGGCTTTAAATCTCTTGCACACATTTTTCTTTCACTCAATTTCAGGACTTTCTTCCGGATCTTTGGTACATTGGATTTTGCCTCTTTTTTTCTAAATAAATAACAATGCATCCACCTTACTGAACAGCTCGTGTTGGTTCTACCATATTTCTTATTAAAATTATATGATCCTCTCTATCTTTTTAGGAAGTCTTTAAAAATTTTGGTGTGCTTCATTTTCATTGTTTTTCAAGTTTCTTTTGTTATTTTAATCCCATGGAAAAAGAGAAAAATAAAGGCTGGAAATAATGATTGTTGGAAGATTAAATAATTAAACGACATGAGATCATCCAGTTAGCCTAAACCAAGTAGTAAAAATAATAAATTACAATATTTCTGCTGTCAGGTTAATTGTATTTAGGGGCTTAAAATGCATGATGAATATTTCTCAAATGAAATGATGATAGAAGGGTTAAGGTCAAAATTATTACCCTTTATATCTTTAATTTCTCTAAAAATCAATCATATTATAAAAATCAACCATTTTGTAATATTTCCTTATTAAACCTTAAAAACCTTGAGTGTATTTTATTTTTGAATCTGTATTTATTTATGGTTATGAGTAAATATATATTTTTCAAGTGTTTTTAAGGAAAACTTAATTTTTGGATTTTTATTTTCTATCAGGACTTGCATATATTTGCCAAGAGTATTGAACGTTAGTCTTACCTCTTAAATGTTTAATTTAACCATAACATTTAGAATATTTTTGTAACTTTTTTGTACAAAATCTTACTTTTTAGGTACCAAATTTTTACAAGACCTTATCTATAATGTTTAAGAGTTTTGTACGAATAACATTCTTCTTAAATCTTTCATCCAAGAACTTGAATATATTGTTAAAAAGGTTTTTAAGAAATAATTTTTTTTCGTAAATACTTAAATTCAACAGGACTTAGAATGTATTATTTAAGAGATTTTTCGAAAGGCAACCTTATTAAATCATTGGTTTCTCCAAGACCTTTAGTATATTCTTTAGAGGTTTTGAGTAAAAATACTTCAGTTTTAATTCCTTTATTTCTTCATTAACTTTATTATATTGTTGAAGGCTTTCTTCTTATATCTTTGGCTTCCCCAAAACATTGAGTATAATATTGAAGAGGTTGTACGAAAGATTTCGTCCTTAATAAATGAATATCTTCCAGAGCTTGGGTATATTGTTGCAAGTTTTGTACGAAAGAATTTCTTAAAAATTTAATTTATCCAACAACCTGAGTACATTATGTAATTCCTTAAAATATTTGTTAATTTGTTTTTAGAGGGAATAACTTTCTTTTCTTAAATTTCTTCCAGACCTTCTATATAGAGTTTAAGAGTTTTGTACGAAAGAATATAATTTTTAAAATCTCAAAAACCTTGAGTATATTGTTCAAAGTTTTTTAACAAGGTGTTTCTATTTATATCTACAATCTTTGAGACCTTAAATATATTGTTGAAGGGTTTGATTCGAAAGACTTACTTTTAATTTCTTTTATCTTTCCAATTCTTTGTTATATTTTTCAACCGTTTTGTACCAAAGACTTAAATTTTTATTATATATTTTCTGTAAGAACAATATTCTGAACAAGAATTTTTAATTTTGTACGAAAGACTTCATTTTAAAATTTGAAATTCATCAGAAAAAAAATTATCTCCAATTTTTAATAAACACCTGTAAAGGCCATGTTACTAAATTAAATAGACCGAGAGGATTTAAAATTTCAATTAAAATTGGCACTCAAATCCCAAATTTTCTTTTAATTTTCTTGTTTTAGTACAAGAGGCTTTTTTCTTGTATCGCATTTTACGTGAGAAATCAATTTCTTTGCATTATTAAACATTGTATTCTTAATTGCCTTAATGTGTTAGTAAATATAAATATTTTACTTGTCTAAATCTCTTTTATGTGAATTTCACATATTAGTTGATAATTACGATAATGCACATAAATAAAATGTCTTAGCTTCTGATTTCAATCCATTCTTGTGAGAATAATTGGTATTTACGGAAAATATTTTCATTTAATCGAAGTTATGTATGTCATTGATGTTACAATTAATTACACATAACTCCATGATTTTACTCCAGTATATAAAAATTCCAACCAACCAAGTTTTAGCTCAACACAAACTTTTATATTTAACATTTTTGCATCAAGATATATGTATCTTATCTGAACTACGACGGCAAAATCTATAAGAGCTCACAAATTATTTATACACTCAGTTAACAATATTATTAATTTAATATTAAATAGCCTTTGAAAAACATAACATTAATATTTTCTTTTCAGCTTCTAAATAAAGTTGAGAAAATTTTAAGTTGTAACTAAAATTGAAGTCTGTTAGTCTGTTGTTAATACACTAACTCTTCTACTTATAAGATCCAAAGGAACTCTCTCCTTAACTTCACGGATACCAACACTCTTTACAAATTTTGGATCATTAACGAATCTTAAAATCTTCCAAGGAATTTCTGTATATTTCTCTTTCATATACCTTCAGACAGCAAAATTATTCATATTTATACATAATAAAGTTTTTCTTCATAGATCATGAGGCGTTTATTGCAGGGTAATAGAATTCGAAGCATTGAGGGAACTGTATTAAGAGGCAGCCCCACAATGTTTTAACAAGATTGATCGAGAAATAAAGGAGTACCTTATACTACTTTTTACGAAAATTCGCAACTGAAAAGTTTTCATACGATATCATTTGCACATCCACATTTTCATTTTATATGGTTTGAATTATGTCACAAGTCAACGAGTTGTTTCAATCACATTCCATTTATAATATGGATTAGTCAGAAATAGTTTAGAACGTACTAAAATCCCTTTCTTCGGCATCGCAAACTTGAAAATTTGTATTATACAGGCAATCATTATCGCGAAAGGTAGTGAACTCTCTTCCGACATGAAATCTAGAATAATTACGAAGTTTAAATATAACATTAGCAACAAGAATATTTCTAAAAAAATAAAATGTCCTTTAACCTACAGTGCAATCAGTTATAAGAAAGTTGAAGAATTGCAAAAAGCTACAAATCTCCTTCGCTCGTGTCGTACTTAAAAGATTCCACTCCGCACGGTTCGGGAGATCCTTAGATCTGTCAAAATTAACTCAGAGACCAAATGAGGTGAGATCAATGATTAGCTAGGAAAGGACGGCATCGATGTTAGTTTGAACAGTGTCTAATATGTTGCATTAAACGGAAATGCATGCATGTCCCCCGAATAATATAGCTTTATTAAAAAATCATTCATTTTAAAGCACGTCTGAAATGCGCCAACGATCATTTAGAGAATGACTTAATATTTGGAGCCATGAAACGAAGAGTGACTCGGTCCCTCCAAATGATGTCAGATATGTTTGTCGTAAAAGTAGTAAGGTTGATCTTCCAAATAAATACGGTTCCTACATTAAAACATGAAGATGGATTTAATTTGTTATTGAACAGTTTCTATGCAACGACTCCAAACAGCTATCGACATTGGTTTCTTCATTGTTCAAGGAAGCTACAATATCGTTTTGTAATATCCATCACAGTCAAGAGACTGCACACCAAAAGAAAATTTAGGGCGCCAACTGAAGACCAGCGTTCATTAAAGACAACGCCAAAGGATCGATGACTTGGAAAAGTGTGTTTAAACTTAGTTGAAAACAATAATAATAGTTTGAAGAGTGTCAGTAAACGAAAAGGTTATACTATTGACTATTAGATATTAAAATTTATAGGGTAGGAATAATTTTTAATTGCGAATTCTCATAAAAGGTGTTATTATTTCTTTATTTGTCTACTCTATCAAACTAGTTGAAATGTTCTGGGTATGTCTAATAATACATTCTTCTCAACATCTCAAAGTTGCGTTATCCTTTCTTAAGCACTTCAGGGATTTGGGCAAAAATACATGGAATTAGGTACAACAACACTATCGAGCAAAATAAGATAACAATTTTCCTTTATTAAAATATTTTACAAATTACGAGTAGAAATGAAACTTAAAGGCATACATTTAATCTATTATATGAAGATTTCATATGATACAATTTTAGATGAGGGAATTTATACTAAATAAACTAAACAAAATAAAATATTGATACGTGCAAAATAAGAAAACGATCATTCACAGAATTGCTTAACAAGCAAATACCCTAGAATCGAAGCAAGATTTGATAACGATGAAATTTATAACACTTAATAGGAGGTGTTGAAGAATTTGTTTTCTATTACTTCGGTGTAATAACAATCACAGGACATCATTTTCTTGTAAACTTCTGGGGTTATTTTTTTTTCATTCTTGTTCAATTTTTGTCCATAAATTCATTACAGTTGAAGGTTTCTGGTCTGGGGTTCTTCTCCAATGATTTTCCAGAAGTTCTCAATTGGGTTTCTGTCCTACCTCTGAGCAGCCCACTTCATTATTCCTTGTCCGAAATTGTATTTTACTCGCTTTGCAGTATAGCATGGCGCGAAATCCTGCATAATTACTACTAGATGGTGCAAAAGGGCTCGGGATGAAGGTAAAACATATTTTAGTACAGGTTTAGGTACATATCCGCATATAGAGACCAATAATTGGCAATAGTAGACCAACTCCTTCAGACTAAAGCATCACCCATACCATGATGCTGCCTACTCCATACTTATCAGACTTTTTAACACATTTATGCTTAAGTCTCTTATGATCTTCAGCATATTTGACTATTACCTTCTGGTTCTTATTACTGATGATTGGTTCGGTTGCTTCAGAACGAGCTTTTATACTAGATGCATTGGGCGATAGGACACTCTGACACTCTTCATTTCTTTGCTACTATTGGTCTTATATTTTAGATAAATTCCTGCTTGTGTCTCAAAGAAATCCTTCATAGAGAAGCGCTTGATAGCTCTGTCTTTTCGAGTGCTGACTATGTGGAGTCAAGTGAGTTTTACAGGAGATTTATAAGGGTTTTTCATTCTATAACTTCAGAACGTGCGAAGTCCTACTCATAGACCTTCCTGCCGGTCTTAAAATCGCAGAATGTGTCCTCCACAATGACTTTATTTAATATAATTTGTTGATTATACGATTGTATCATATGAAATCTTCATCAAATATATTAAATGCATGTTTTATGTACCATGGGAGTTTTATTGAAGTACGCATCATATTTTTAAAAATATTTTAATAAAGTAAAATCGTTCTTTTATTTTTCTCTGTAGTGTAGAGGTACCAATACTTTGTGGAGCGAGTAAATGATAAATAGAAGGGAAACAGTTATTAAACCTCTGCAGCACCATGCTTTCTATTCTAACCAAAAATAAAGGAAAAACCCCGAAAATTATAAATATAGAAAAATATTATCATAGAATATAAAAAGAAAGTAGAAAAAATGAAGTAATACAAAAGGGTAAAAACATTTTAAATGTACGCAGCTGCAGCATTTAAAACAAAGCCATGAAATGGCATAGAAAGAAAAATAAACTAATCCTCGTGAAACAGAAAAAAAACTTGAACAGTTGATCAATGAAAATGGACTAAAAAAGCAAAATACGACTTTTAACTCTCTACAGATTGGGTATTTAAAATAAAGACCATGAAATAGCATATGTATATAGCCTTGGTCAATGTGATAGCACCCTATGGAATCATTAATATAATGTAATTCGAAATTTCCCCTGAATAAATTCAAGATACATAATAGATTTATTTCATTTTAATGAATGTAATACTTTGTTGGATCCACCATTGCCTTAATTAAAGCCATAATTCTTCGTTATTTGGATTTCATCACATTTAAACAAATTTCTGAAGCTATCATTTCCTACTCAACTTATAATTTTTCAACCTATAGTGGTTCTATTTTACCCTTCGTCGTCGTATTTCTTGTTGCTTCTCTAAACAGTCCCTACAGGTGATCTATCAGATTCACACCTGTGCTCTGAGGTAGCCACTCCCTAAGTGTGATTTAAAATTCTCACAAATTCCTTGTGTGGTTGGACCGATGGAATGAGGGATCGTCCCGGTGAAATATAAATTCATTTGTTTGTTGGTGGTTTGAGATTCATTTTGGATAGATGGCTGTAAAACTTATTACAAAATGTTGGTGTATGTTGTGAAGTTTTTTTCCTTGGCAGAAAAACAACGCTTCTGACCTTCATGAAATGCAGCATAAAACCATGATCTAATTGGAGCGGTTGTTATACTAACAGACTCCAATTATGTAACTTGCATTTATTATTATCAATGTAGGGTAGGAATTCTTCTTGATTGGTCAAGTCAAGTGGCTACAGCTTCGTAAATGGAGAGCTTGGAAGATGACGGTGAAAGCTAGCAATGGGCGTGGATCAAAGAAGTCTTGAGCGAGTAGCAAGGCGGTGAGGCGATAAAAATAGGATCTATGATTCGGATCTCTTGTCACTGCAACTATATTGGCTTTGACTGGCGTCATTTTGCTAGATGTCACTATCACATGGTTGTCAGCACTCACTAGCTGCACCAGGGCTCCCAGATGGATTGGAGTTAGATTTTGTTAACTTTCAACCAATTTGGCCCAAACGTCAAAGACACCAACCTGGCTAGGGAAGAAAGAAAATTTTTGCGCCGTGTGAGAAGGTATGCATAGGGAATCGACCCTCTCCCTTCTTTCCCAGTTGAGACACGGGAAGTTGACCGCAAAACATCCGGGCAAGGCACCTTGGATCAATCTCGTAACCACAACCCCTCGCCACTGGTCCCTATGAAGAGCCGAATGGTTTAAACTGCAAGATCTCCTCTACGAGTGTATATTCAATTTCACCTCAAGTACGAAATTGGAGACGCGTTTCTCTCAAGCTCGAAGGGCCAGCTGGACCAGAGGCAAGAGTTGCTGAGAAAAACCGTTGGAGTAAGAACCCTCCTGCGGCCCGTACACAAGCCGCCCCCCTCCTACCCCTACCACAATGATGTGACGAGATATAAATACCAAACACTTGGAAAAACGCGGTAGAATCCGTGAGTCAACCAGGATACGAAGTCTCCTGCAAGGGAGACCAGGCTACCAAGGGGACTAAGAAGCAGCTCATCTTCGAGATAGTCCCTGGTTATCAAACTGAACTTTAAGTTAACTTGTTCAAGTTCAACTTATTCTCATCAGAGACTCCCTCCCCCATTATCCTTGCCCTTGAAGAAGCCCCCCCCCCTAGTACACTCTTCGCCCTTGACGAATAAGTAAACGAAGAAAAAAAGCTCCTCCTCGAGCCCGTTACCTCGTGGTCACACCAAACTCTAAGTTAATTTGGTTTAAGAACCAATTTAAACTGATTCTCGTCAGAGTAATGCCACCCAGACTATCCTGGTGTAGCAGAAAGCACCGAGATAGTCCTCGCCCTTGAGGAATTCCTTAACGAAGAAGAAGAAGCTCCTCCTGGGGCCCGTTTGCCTGTGGTCACCCTGAACTCTAAGTTAACTTGGTTTAAGAAACAAGTTCAACTTACTCTCGTCAGAGAGACCCATCCCATCCTGATGCATACTAAAGCACAGGGATAGTCCACAGCCTTGAAGAATAACCCTCCCGAGTTCTCTCCTTGCCCTTGAAGAACCTCGCCCTTGAAGAACCTTGCCTCCAAACTATCCTAGTGTAGCACAAAGCACCGTGATAGTCCTTGCCCTTGAGGAATTCTGAAACGAAGAAGAAAAAGCTCCTCCTCGAGCCCGTTACTCGATGGTCACACCGAACTCTAAGTTAAGAACCAAGTTCAACTTACTCTCGTCAGAGAGACCCCGCCTATCCTGGTTCATTCTAAAGCACCGTGATAGTTCTCGAACATGAAGAAGACATAATACCGTGTGGACCCCATCTGTCACACTCGCCAAAGTCCCTTGTGACTGTCAAGTTATCCCATCCACCTCCAACCATCTTGTCGGGGTACGCGTCAAAGAACCCACCGGATTCCTGAGCTGTCTGGGCTCATTAAGTTCAAGGTCAGACTCAAACCCGTCGCTGGATGGACCAAGGTATTTAAACTCCAGTAGAGACAGTTAGTATATTTTTATATTGAAGTGAGTCGTTGGTTAACCATCACTATAATGTCAAGTAGATCAAGTTAAAAAGCCTTACTTAAAAACTTATTGAAGTCATTATTTTGTATTTTAATTGTTAATAATTCTGTGGTTCATGTTTATTTTGTTTTTGTGTTTTATTAAAGTTTGTTTGTTTTAACATTTTTTTTATTCTTTCCTCGAATCGCTACGTTGGCACAGGGAACCTTTAAATTTTAAAGGAGTCAAGACCCTAGATAATAATAATTAAATCATATATAGCACCCTTAGAGGGGTATTACTTGTATCAAGGAGTATTACTTAAACAACCTGTAAGTACCCACTCTTTCCATCACCCAGTGCTTCCTATACCACGCCAGTATGTTAGTGTCATGAACGAAAATTGTTCAAAAGAAATCTGACCCGCATTTTAATCAGAAAGGCTAACTGCTGTGTCTCCATAGGCAGCGAGGGTATAAGGGAAGCTTTGCCGTCTATGGATGTTTGACCGTGATGGTCTTAGGATCAGTTTAGCTTACTTTAACCAGAACTGAGAGTCATGTGGAAATTTAAAGGGAAAAGGAGCGTTAAATTTGTTAAATTTTTGAAGAATTTCTCGTGGTTTTAAGGAACACATGATTGCAAGTTTTGATATCGTTAGAAATGGGCAACCTCTGATTGAAATGGGCTTGCGTGATGAAGCAGGGTGCAATTTGCCATGTGAGTTTTTGAGTTATCTGCGAATTTACTGAGAGGAATGGAGTCATATAAATGATTTGAAAGTATAAAAGGAAGACCCATAACCACTCATATAATTGCTTTGATTGTGAATCTCTTTAATTTGATAGCCGTGGGCATGAAATACCAAAGGTAATTTATTTTACCAATAATAATGTTGGGAGCCTGCAACCAGGAAGCGTTTAAGTACCACGAAACGACTCAACTACACTATTCCTCTATCGGATTTCAAGGAGAAGGGAAAACCTGGTGAATGCAAAGAATCATAGTGATTTCAAAGAATAAGTAAGAACGAAAGTTAGTCCTCTTGTCGAATATGAGAGTTTGGGCCACTCCGCAGTGCGCTACACATCCTTTTGCAATTGTTTAAATACAGGCTGCAGCAAATAAATAACCGAAAGGTAGAAATTTGACACATATGGTATATATATACCCAAGATAAATAATAGGTAATTAAACACATAGATTTGCGCTTATGGCCCATTGACGTGTATATGAACAACACGTTGCCTAGATTCTAGAAGCGCAAATGACCTAAATCGAGGTTTGGTTAGTTTGCTCATGCACTTTTGCTAACAGAGAACGCAAAAATGAACATGATTTTTGACATCTTTGCGCATTTGAGGCCACACAAAGGGTTTTAAAAGTAGAGTGTGCGTTAACAACAGAATGAGCTAGGGATTGAATGAAAAGGTTAAATATTTGCTTGCCAAAGATGAGAGAAATGGAGATCATAAATAGAGAGAGAGAGAGGGAGAGAAAAGGATAGAATCGAAAGAACCCGCGATTGGTTTCTATTTTAGGTAACTTCCCTTTGATCAGACGCCCTATCGCAAGCCTAATTATAAAACTATAGGTTCCCCGATATGGCGTGAAAGTTTAAATTCACTCCCGGTGCCTCTACGTATATAGATAAAGTGAAAAGCACTTTGGGCGCCTCGGTAACATTCACTTCCGGCGATCCCGTATAAATAGTAAAGCGTTGACCTGGGTAAGATTGGTATTTTGCCAAAGAGGATACGCCTTAGAAGAATTCTTTCTCTCGGACTCCAATACTCCATGAGGCCCAAGACAAGAAAATTAAATAATAAAAAATAAGAACTATGAACGAGGACACTCCCACACTGCTACTCAGCTACTCATCAGCGAAATTCTCCATCGATCCCTACTTTCGAGGCTAGCAGCGGTTGTTAAAAGACAGGTTGTATTCTCCTTTCTCTCGGGTCCGAGTCCCTCCGGCCACCAGGTGAACTTTCTGTTTGATAAAAACACTCCTGGTTCTCCAATTTGAAACTAGAGCGGTGAACGGTTGCCGGGTCTCAACTCTCCTGCGCCACACAGAGTGCACGTGCAAGGTGATATCTAACAGATTACTTTCACCTGTAGCCCTATATCAAGAAAGGTTTGCAACACCCCACGTGTATCTTTGGCGCGCTGACAGATTCTACATTTTGAGATGCTACATCGAATCCGACTACTTACTTCATTGGCTGGGCCGAGTTCGTCGCAGCGTTCAGCAATTTCTGTGCTGCATTAATTGGCCAGAGTCAGTGGATATCCCCACCCTCCCGTGTCTCAACTAGTGACCATTGAATCTCAAGCAGTTAAAGAATTAGACGTGCCCGCACCTCTGAAAAAACCCCGGCGCTTCTGATTGCCTAAATGTCCTGAACGAAGACTTTATGAAAAATCAGAAAGGGTGCGAATCTCTTCACTACCTATGGATAAAGTTACAAAACAAGACGCGAGAGTCTATTAGGGGGAGAAGATAATCTCTCTCATTGTTAAGGAGGACCTCCTTTACTGCGTGTGCTCAGCAGACAAAAACAGAATTCCAATTATTATGTTTCTTCCGCTCCTATGTCAAACTCATCCTTTGAACTGCCCACGATAATCTCTTCTTGGCCCATTTTAGCCACTCTAAGACGGAACAACGGGGCTTTAAATATTCTATTGGCCAGGTGCATCGAACGAAATCCTGCGTTACTGCCGTTCAAGTGACACCTTACAGAACAGCTCAATAATCTCCGAAACCTTCTCTTGAGTGGCGATTGACTTGATTGGGCCAATTCACCCACCTTCAAGCTAGGTCCATAGTTATGTTTAAACTCTGGTCGATTTTGCCACCAGATTCCCCGAGGATGTGCCACTTAGGAAAATTGACAGCTTCTCTTGTGCCGTAGCTTTCATCGCGATTTTCTCCCGTGTTGGGCTCCTGAAAGAGATATTATCCGATCGTGGCCACCAATTTACGTCCCAATTGATGGAATATGTGGCCAAGTTTCTCATGATAAAACCCCTTTTTATGATTCCGTTTCACCCAGCCGTAAATGGAATATGCGAAAGGATAAATGGCAGTCTCAAAGCCATTCTGAAGAAATTATGTGAAGAACAGCCAAGGGAATGGCTCAAATATCTTACGGTAGCTCACTTTGCATATAGAGAAATTCCCCATCGCATCTTGGGTTTCGTCCCCTTTGAATTACTATAGGGAAGGAATGTACGAGGCCCCTTGAGTACTTTGAGAGAGCTATTTCCAAATCAGAAATTGGATTAGGAAATCCATCTTCGTACTCGTTTCTGCTCGAATTACGACAAAGTTAGGGAAATGTGCCGAAATAGCGTATCAAAGGGCAGATGTTACTCTGGATAAATATAAAACTTACTTCGACTACAAATCTGAAGATAAAAAATTTAAGCCAAGTGAGGAAGTTTTGTTGTTTCTCCCAACTAAAAACAATAAATTACTGAGCCAATGGAAGGGCCCCTATCAAGTGATCGATAAACGAGGCTCCATCGATTATTTGATTGAAACGTCAACAGAAAGTAAACTATTCCACATAAATCTTCTGAAGAATTATCACCGACGCTTTATTCAGAATTTTGCCTCACTTCCCCCCCTTGCGTGAACTTTTATTAAAAAAGGCTCCGAGCGCCTCGTATGGAACCCACTGTCGGTTTAGAGTTTTAATAAAGTTGAGTAAAACTTACTTCGGCGCCCATATTACGTTTGCCCAATCCCGATGAACCGTTTGGCATTGAAACAGATCACAGCAACAAGGGAATAGGCTGTATTCTAGTCCAATAGGAGAAAAATGATAAGAGCTTTCCCATGGCATATGTAAGTCGGAAATTGCTGCTTTTCGAAAAGAACTATGCTGCGATAGAGGGAGAGGCCTTAGCGATAATTTGGGGAATTCAAATGTTTAAAATGTTGGTGGTAGAGAAAGAGTTTTTAATAGAAACTGATCATAAATCCTTGTCCTACCTCCGAAATGTAAAAACAATAATGGTCATCTAATGCGCTTGAGTTTGTTTTTACAAGAATTTCAATTTAGGATCCTGTATATTAAAGGCTCCGATAACTGTAGCCTGATTGAGAGTAAATTTTTCTAATTATAAAGTTTAAGGATACATGTACCTTTTTTTCTTTCTTTTTTGTATAGTTGACTGATTGTGCTAAATTTATATTGCTATGGACCCGAGGCAGATGAGTCTCCTTTGTAAAGGTATTTGTTGGTAATTGTGGTTATTGTCAATTAATATTTTTTTGTAATGATAATACTTATACATATGTACTCTCGAGTCATTATATGTGGATTTTTCTGTGTGGGTGTTTGTTTGTTTTTTTAATTGAATGCTTTGTATTTTTATCTTTTTTGTTGTTTCCAAACTACGATGTATACCCCCTTTTTGTTATTATTGGTTGTCACTTCTTTCCGGAAGTTCCAGCTTGAGGGGGAAGGAGATGTCAAAGATAAGAGAAATGGAGGACGGGTTGGACGGAAACAACCCGCGATCGGCTTCTTTTTTAAGTAACTTCCGTTTGATTAGACACCATATAGCGAGCCTAATTGTAACAACGAGAGGTTCTGCGAGATGGCGTGAAGGTCTAAATTCACTTCCGGCGACTCTATATAGATAAACTAAAATCCATTTCCAGCGAACTCGTATAAATAGTTAAGCGATGGCCTGAGTAAGATTAGTATTTTGCAAAAGAGGACACGACTCAGAATAATTCTTTCTCTCGGCATCCGTTACCCCAAGAGCTCGAAGACAAGAAAATTAAATAAGAAAAAAGATAATTATGAGCCAGGACCCTTCAACACTTTTGTATTCGACTCAGCTTCGCTCAGAAAAATACTCTCTCAATCCCTACTTTCGAGGCTAGCAGTGGTTGCTAGAAGACAGGTTGTATTCTCCTTCATAACTTTAAGCAGGCCAAGTACCAAACCGTACAAAAATCATCGGGTGGGAAATCTACCCGGAATGGTAGCCTCCCTTTTGTCTGTCGTGTACTTTGGTGTGTACAAGCTCACGGCTCCCACCCAGAACGAGCTAACTTGTGCGAACCTTTTGCCCACTTAGTTATTTTGTATTTCTATGTTGCATCCATTATTTTATTTTGTTTTTTACAGTAGTAAAGATTATTTACTTTCATTAAGTTTGATATCCAGAACCTCCTAGTTAGTTGGTTTTATTCGGCCAAGGAAAATAGTCAATCTTACTCGACTTAGTGCAACCCACTTTTAAAGTGCGTCACTCAGAGCAAAGACAATTGCATAGTATCTTTCGAGCTTGCCAGGTTCCCTTTCGAGTCAAAGGAAGCAAGCAGAGATTAGGAAATCTAACCTAACCTACAACATTGCTGTTTAATGTTTAGAGACGGCTGTTCTAGCCTATTCAAATATGAGTCAACAAGAATTTTTCGGTCAATATTCGGGTAGTAGTGAGGGGATAATTGGAGATTTGTATTTCCCATACTCTAGAAATGATTTATGATCGGGCAGCTGAGCGAGTCTTCGACTAGCAGAACATAGTTGATCGTGTGAAAGGACGTGTGAAAAATTTCATTGGCATCTGAGAGGGTAGTGTAAGAGTGGAATACGGTCGAAGAGTGACATGTAAAAATCGTCATTCTGACAGATAGGGAAGTCTATGGTTAGTGTATTCCTAGAGAAAGAGTAAGCTAAGGTGAGAGGCTAGAGTTGTAAGCACGAAAAGTTTTCCACAAATTGTATGATGAAATCTTGCTGTAAAGAGAGAGGAGGTGGTTAAAAAGCCTTAAGACAAAGAAATGCAAAAGGACAGACCTGTGGTCAGTAAAAACGGTTACTTTGGATCCTTGTATCTTGGGAAAGAATTTTACTGGGGAAAAATCCACAAGTAGCTCTCGCTGATGTTGTTCAAGTTGCACCTCACAACCGTTGCACTTGCTTTAGCCAAATTTACAAAATAGTAAGTCTTGCATTGGGTACTTTATTTCACTGGCTGAGGAAATAGGAAGTTTGGCCTCTTGCAAGCCATTAGCACCAATTTGCGGCCAATTTAATGAATATTTTCTGCTTTTGCGTTCACCCTTTAGGAGGGCATTTCGCGTGACAAAGATTGATGCCGCATTTTTTATATGATTTCTGTAATAATTGAATAGGCTTAGAAATTCCCTTATAGATTTATATCTGGCGAGTGCAGAGAAATTGCGTATGGCAGCAACTCTGTTGGGCAGATGTGAGATGTCATCGTTGGTTAAGAGGTATCTCAGAAATTCCAACCGGTCTACTACTAATTGGATTTGTGTGGTGCCAACTTTAAACCATATGCCAATAGACGATCGCATACCTGTTTATGGGTTACAAGGGGAGTTTCGTAGTTTGGAGAATAGACCAATATGTCGTATATAAAATCGAAAATGATTGAAAGAGCTCTCAGATCTTGCTTAAGAAAATGCACAAACGTCTGGAAACACGATCTCAAACTGAGTGCCATATACAGAAAAAAGTACCTACCAAACGATTTACCACATTGGAATATTCCACCGGAAGTGGATGGAAGGCTTTTTGCAGGTCGAGATTGGAAAATTATTTTGTTTTGGCAATAACATACTAACTATTTGGCCTATTCTAACGAAATTTGAAACCCTTATATTGTTTTACATTCACTTTCGAATAATATATTTGTCAAAGTCCTTCCAAGATTAGCCCGGGAATTATTTTGTTTTGGCAATAACATCATAACTATTTGGCCGATATTAACAAAGTTTGAAGCCCTTATGTTGTTTTACATTCTCTTTTGAATGATAGAATTCCTAACGTATTCCAAAGAATACTCCACGAATTATTGAAAGTTTTGAAGGTCGTGAGGTCATAAATCAGAATAAGTGAAAGCGCGCGCCTTTTCTGTTCGCAGACCTTGTTTTCCAAACTGGTCTTGGTGATATTTTTTAACTTAGAGCTTCATTGAACTTCCAAAGATGTTCAAAATATATTTTATTCTATTCTTTATTGAAGGACGAATGATCGCTGTGTCTTCTCTAGGTGTTGTAACGCATTTTCTGTCATTTTTTTTCCGTGATACGAAACTCTAAGTCTCAAACTTAGAGTTGGTAAACATATCTTGAAAATTTGATTTGTTTAGCAATTTCGTGCTTTCAGTGCTTGTGGAAATTACTTATTTACAACGATAATAATACAAAATGTTATAACTTTAAGCTGAAAAATAAGATTTTTTTTATTAAATTCTGATTTGACAAAACGTACCATTATATTAATTGCACACCATTAGTAAAATACTACGTAATTCAAACATATTGCTAAAATATACATTAATATCATACTTATTTATTAATAATATGGTCAATTCTCAAAATTTTGACTAAATATGTAAAATATATAAATATATTAACGGTGCTCTATCCTTTTAGCCAAGGGCGTAGATTGAGAAATAATTTAACAAGAGAAAAGGAAAAAGACCTCGGAGGTTAATAGATAAAGAAAAGAGAGAAAAATAAAAGAAGAAATCATTGATTTTAAATGTCAGAGATTTGATATTTATTATCAAGTTCATAAGATGGCATCGATTAAAAAAAACCTAACCCTCCGGAAACAGAAGAAGCCGACAGAAATGAGGCCAGGCATACATTTTATAAACCTCGATATTTAGAGATTTGTCTTTATTTTAAAGATAAAAGAGAGAGGAAAATCACTAAAGGATTATGACTAGAAAGGATATTCAAAAGATTGTTTGGAAAAAGTTGTGATGTTAGCGAAAATGAAATATTGTGTGGAAGATAAAAAAAACCCGAGAACATACCTGAAGACTCAGATTGCTTCGGACCCCAAAAGACACACAACTCAATTTAACTTGTTCTTCCCTTACCAACGAAGGCGAGTTCCCTTGTTTCAGGTGTAACATAAACAACCAGCTGCACATGACATCTGGAGATTGCGTGCCCTTCTGGCCTCAAAATATATACGTGGCTCTGCTGATATATATCTCTCACACATTATTCTTCCTCTAACTTTGCCACTTTCTGTAGAGATGCCTTTGTCGGCTTTCGCTTGTTATTTTTAAGCGACATCCTTAGTAATGTTTATGATACAGATGAATAAAATGTATGTTATGAGTGCTGAATAGAACACCAAAGGACTGTAAGGGCCATAGCCTTTCCATCCCAGTAATGAGATATGTAGGGATAACATTCATTTTTAAGGAAAGTCCCTTTTTGATTTTCGCCTTGTTTCAATACATACCTAATAATTTTTACATTGCAACGATTCTTTGGCTATATTTTTTTCGAATATTACCCGTTTCTTCACACATTTATTAATGACGATATCATATTAATTAATTTGTCTTGTAAACTCAATAAATCCTCATAAGCCGATTAATCGTTTGCATATAATACTGTAATATTCGAATGTTAATATGCTGGTACTGCAATTCGTGATAAATTATTCCCTATGGGCTATGGTTCCTCTCTTAATTTTGCCATGTTAATTCTTGCAGTTACGAAATTCTTCTTAAGACCTAGACATAATTTTACATATTTAACTTTTCATCAGTTTCTTCATGTTTTTTTGTTCTAAGATCGAGTTAACCCCCTAAATGTTAAAAGGTGTTAGAGATATTGGTTAAAATCCAGTGTCTTCAAGCTATAATATTTAAAGAACATGTTTAAAGCCATGTTTCAAAATATGTAGCTGAGCAACCTTTCTCTTCTCAAGCTAATTTTGTTCTTGTGATTTCGTATTCCATTCTGACATCGGTAGTCTTTAGCTGTTCTAATTAAACGGATTGACATACTGACTCAAAGATTTGTTGCTCTATTATAATTTTTAGTCCTATTATGAATCAGTCATATGATGAATTCGCTGCTTACACACACCAACGACAAAACGTAACCAAATCCAAATTTTTATACAAATTTCTTAGCCCAAAAGATAAAGTGAAATGAGAGAAATATCCATGAAACTAGTAACGGGAAAGAGCAAATGAGATGAGACAGCGACAATAAATTCATGCCGCAGCGACAGTCTAAACCTGTTGTCCATTGCACTTCTCAAAATTGAATTTTGTCTTGAAGTGCCTCCGTGCAATTAGATTTGATGGTTCATAATTGAAGCGCAATGAAACGGTATTCTCATTTGAAAATAAAAGTTTCCACAGCTGAATATAATCAATATCTTATACGCTTTTATGCTGCATTTTTTGTTCAATAAAGTGTGAACACAGAAGCGGAATTCGTAGTTTTATCTGTAAAATTCCTTTGGGTAGAAAGTGGCCCGGAGTTGAGCCTCTTTTGGAATCAAGAGAAAATAAATTATGGGATAGAGAGGAGTACTCTGTATAAATGAATCTTATCCCGGGTATATATTTTTTATCGAATAAAACAACGTACGCTTAATTTTAAATGTTATTTTGCTAACACCATCCAGGATTTTATGCTGATCAACTGATGTAACATAATTTTTAGGGAATACTTTCCTTTTGAGATAAACCTACATACATAAATGCAGGTTATTAACTAAACTGAAATTGGACTTGGTATCTTCAGGTTATTGTAATTTAGCATAACATTAAGCAACAAATTACAAAAATGAAAATTACCTTCCAAGTGACTAAATTAGGTGTTTTCTGTTTATTTATATATAATCAAATCATAAAAATGCTTATTGAAGAAATATGTTAGATTAAATATAATTAATTCTCAAATTTACGTAGCGTTTATATTCATGACTTCCTTAATGGATGATTTTAATATTCTGTTTAGCCTGGTATTGGTCAGCCACTTTGGTCAGGCCTATCCTGGAAATTTCTTTTCTTTAAGTTCAGGGATCATATCAAAAGTCTACTCACGATATAAATAAAATGTCTACGAATAAGTAGCAAAGAGATACAATTAATCATGATATGACAAATTCACGTGAACACTACCTGCCTTCCCAACTATTCGAAGACATGGTCGATTAAGGTAAGCTCAGCTATCCTGCAGAAGGACAGCCACTTAAAAGAACTCTATTACTTCACAACTTGGCATGCACTAGTCCGCTCGAAGCACCCGACTAAGAGAGTTTTTATAATCCTCCTTCTGGTACCAGCATTAGGTTTGACATAGCAAACATCATTCATCAGCATATCATTCAACAACACCCTCCTCTTGGTGAGACTCGACGTTCAGAAATGGCTATGCAGCAAATCTGAGACATACCATAAGGCCTCCTTGACGAAGCCCAGATTCATGGTGTTATTTTAAACAGTTGAGGAAGTTTCAGACAACAACAAATACAAAAATAAACACTGTCCACTCACAGGTACCTCCTCACTCTGGCAATAGCTACAAGTCGTACCTCCATACCGCACTTTCCATTCAAATACGGCGAAAGGGTGCTATCATGAATCCACATGCCTCATTGAACTACAAAAAGGACAGAATAAAGTAACACCCAAAGCATCTACATTCCTAACAAAGGTTGTGTCCATAAAAGTAACATTGACCTACAAGATTCGTAGTTGTTCGACACTACATAAAATTGGATTAGTTCTTGCCACTACACATGCAAGACTAATACCATGCAAACATGGCATGACAGGGATATACCTTTCTTAGTGACTCCAAGTAATCCTAATAGTCTGAAGTCAGAACCTTACTACTCACAATCTAGTACACAAACAAACTCAACAAGTAATCTAATTTATGGAACGAAACGCTTTCCTAAACACTATTCCACCAGACATGTACTCGGTACAAACTGTTCCCACCAAACACATGGATCTCTCTAGTTAGACACCGAGGTGGTCTCAGACTTTAGTAAAAGGTAAAATCGCATTACCTTAAACAACTTAGATATCTACACACCCTAGCACCTATAACCAGACGCTCAACACATTCACATTACCATTACTTGCACCAGTTATACAAGATATACATCATTACTCTATTTTATATCCTGAATTATTTAGTGTGCTATTATTTCTATTAATATTTCTTCTTTCTAGATCTTGTCTCTACCTGGAATAGAAACAAAAATGGCTATAGTGTCCTTTGGCGTGGTGCGTATCAAAAAAAGGCAACTAACCGCGAATATTGGTCATTGCCCTAGAAAGCCGCATCGCCGACTGTCCTTTTCTTAATTGAGCCATGCAGGCCGACTCCACTTTGTGGCAGAGCGGATCAGATATTGATGGACGAATTTCCGATCTAAACCTGAAATTTGTCAACTCCAGGCCAGGGTTTGGGATCAGGATGTTTCTTATTTGTTTGTGACCTCATATGTTTGTTTATTTCAATGCTCGAAACCTTTTCCAACACTAATAGAAGTTGAGGCAATAACTTTGCAAGGCTTTTGGAGTTCGCATTATTGAGTGTATGGGGAATTTCTCCAAACAGGCCTCCGGAAGCTTAGAGTACATCTGCCAGGCCTCAAAGTTTGACAAGGTTTACTGGGCCAGTTCTTCTCATTTCCATATTTTCTATGTCCCTCCTCTCTACAATGGAGTTTCTTATTTTTAGCAGATAGGGGGGGGGGAAAGAGTTAAGGAAAACTGTACCACTTCGTAGCTCCTAGGGCCTCAGATTGTGTAGATTTTATAAATTTTCCCTTCTAACTTTATGATTTACACTACGAGACTCGCATAAAATAATCATCGGCGGTGGAGACGTGCCTTTGGTGCTTACCGCTTCATTTGCATAATAATAAATATTGTACTTTAATGGTTAACATCATTTGTGATTTTCTTGTCAATCACCAATAAATTATGATCCACATTAGCCAGTCGTGTTAATTAACCAGAAAAGTTATTTAATTTTTTAAATTAACATCGAGGTTTATGAAAAATAATCTCAATAAGTGAAAATTTACTTTTAGTGAGGAATGCTTAGATTATGATTAAAATAACAGCTAAGAATTTGTTATAGTGTGTTTTTATTATTTTTTAAAACCATCTAGAATATGAAGGGATTTTTATCAGGAAGCAAACTCTGCAGAGAATATGGTAAATATGGTCTAAATACTCAATTACTGCTTTGGTAGGTGCCAAGCTGCTTCCTTTTATGAGATTTTGGTCGCGGATACGGAAACAGTCCACGTTTATTAACCAACGGAGAATTTACAAATTAAAGCAAAGCAACATGTGAGTAATAGTGGGGGCACTAGATAGGCAGATAATTGCTATGGAAATTATAAAGAGAAGAGATAATATTAAAAATTCTCTTGGCCTAGTTTAGCGGTACTTGTCGCGTGACATTAGCCTGAAAGCTTGTCCCATGACTTTTCAGTCTGTAGATGTATCCAGCCTCATTTTAGCGTTTATTTTACTTAAAACTAAAAAGCGAAAACCAACGAACGCATCTACGCTAGACAGTTTATAAATGAGATAAGAAATCGGCAAAGATAGAGGCAGTGATAATGTGTGAAAAATATTTATCGCCAGATCTCCCGTCTGGTGTGTGGCAGGGTGAGCACGTAGTCCTCCAGATTTCAGCTAGCGCATGGATATTCATGCTACAATTTAAACCAATTTGATGAGTATCAAAATCATTTTCAGGTTGATACAATCTCAATTTCATGCATACAAAAGTATACACCCGTAGCTTACATCGCACAACAAGACCAATAGGAGAAGGAGCGCTATCGTGTAAGCCGATTGCTTGAAGATTGATTAATCTGGGATGCTATCGCATCAACACATCTCAGAATCACTAAGATTTCAGTGGATATATATATTTCCCATGTGATTGATTCTTCAGGCTTTTATAGCAGTTCGTAATACACAATACTAAAGCTTTTCACCAAACCAGGAGCATCACTTGTTGATGAAAACAAGACCTGAGATTTTTTGGTCTAGTTTCACCTTCTGTTATCGAACGGCATCTCAATACCCTTAATTGCCTGCAGGGCTATTTCTCATCCCAGGAAATCCGAAATTGTTTCAGACCTCCTAACGGACAAAAATGACAAACAAAACTAGGCTTGTGAAAAGCCTACAATATGGTACTATTTGAAACGTTTATTAATTTAAAACTCATCAGCAGGATGACAACTAAAAAACACTTGTAGGGAGCTAATATTTATTTCCAACTGTCTCTTTTATTGCAATCTTGGGGGCTTCGCTAACCACAAGAAGAGGCCTCTCCTTTTTTGCAATGCGCTTTAATTTTAGGATAAATGTTTCGCGCCTTTCCCAACTTTTCTTCCTAATTTGTCTCTTAGGCTATGTGTACCTTCCACACATCACCACACTTTTATTATCTTCTTTGCGAAATTCTTCTTAATTATTAGCAGGATGAATACTGTCTTTGGTTTTGGCTTTATTCTTTATAAATAAAAATGCGTTGATGTAAAGCGATAATGTATGTGCGAAAACATTATAGGGATCGAGTCAAGACTCCTTCGAATGAAAAGAAAAGGAGTGTCTTTGTTTATTATGGGAGAGATTGTATTTACTCGCGGGCACTGGGAGGGATTTAGTTCGGGTAGGTAAGCTAAATCAACCTAACCTCCCCTAACTAAGAATGAAACGGATTATTGGGTGAATGAGAGAAATTCTAACTCACTACGTAAGGTTGAACGCAATATCTTTTTAACAATTTATTTACGCATCCTTATTTTAATTTAGTATATTTCCATTTAATTTAATAAATTTTACAAATCTATTCAATCAACTTCTATTGCTCATTTTGGGGAGGGATTCTATTTACTATTAGAAATTCCGTTCTTGGTTTCAACTAAGTATTTCTGAAAATTTACTAAACCATATAAGTCTATTTAGTAGCTTCATGAATATGGACTGTTCGCATCAGTAACTTTAAGCCTATTGTTTATTCAAGCCTATTTTTTCAAAATCTTTCCACCATTTTCATATCTGCTTTTAAATAGGCTCATTTTAAGTCTGCTTTTTATCTTTGCTCTATTTAACTCCCTTGGCGAAATTGGCTTTCACGTAATCGCTTTGAATCGCTAAGGAATTCTTGAATTGGGCATTCAGACGGGGCTTAATAAATTAATTCGATTAATAGAATGAAAACACAAAAGCATGTATATCTTCAATAGAAAATAGAAAATATAAATGGAGAAGAAAAGGATATAAAAAGAGACTGTGAATACTGCATAATAAGAAATGGGAAATAGATGTGTAAATAGTGGATATACATATATAAGCGGTATACATTCAACCGGCCAGAAGGTCTGTCAACAAGACATCTAACACGATAGATAGCAGACCAGTGAGAAAATCAACCCCGCAAGCCAATCAGCTAGTCTCAATAGTCATCAGCAAGTTCAGCAGTTCGGCAGAACTATGAATTAGAAAATCAATAATAGACGAACAAAATGGAATAGCAAGATGGGAGGTTTAAGACAGAAACCAATTAACAAGACTGACGAAATCGTGGCGGCATTTGGCGAAAATTGCAGTTTCAGAGATTCCCGCACCTAAACACAAGAGGATTAATACGTCAAGATAAATACAATAGGAGAATTAAGGGAAGGTACATAATTGGGTTGTCACTACCTTAAATATATTACAATGTTAGGAAAGAGAAATTGAATATATGCTACTGTATATTATCTTCCATTCTGTAATTAATGTATGCAATATAAATTTCCATATAATTTGGCAAAGAAGTAATTACGCTTATATTTATATCTACAGTGTTTATGGTTAGTTGTCCCATTGATGGTAATTTTATTCAAAGTATTAAATTTTTAAAATTTATGACCGTTCTTCCTAAAATTGTATAAAAATACTGTGTATACATCTTGCCGTGGTCTTTTAAATTTGATGTGAAACAAAGATAGAAAAATTCAAGGGTTATTATATTTTTTATTCCTCTCTAAATTGATTCTTGCGTGAAGTATTTACAAAGCGACAACACCTAACCTTAAGCAAAATGGTTTACGTCTACCTACTTTTATAACAGTGGTTTATATAGCCATAGACTTAATTACATCTGAAAGTGTGGTGTTATGTGTGTCTGGTTTAAGTCTTTTGTGTAAAAGCTTATCCAGTATGCCGTAATGTTTAAATATTTGATGTTAGGTGACAGAGACACAGTGAAATAATGAGTGCTATCTTCTATAAACGAACAGCTCTATTTGAACATTCGAGATTAAGTGGAATTCTTTTACAGAAATCGAGCCTCCATCCAAACGTTCACCACATCCGATGTGGCTTAACTTCCTTAAATGGGAAGAAGTCTATCAACTTGGCCTGGCCATAACAAAGAAAGTTGGTGGCAATAAAGTTCAGAAGGCATGGTTTAGTTTCTCTGCAGTATTTATTTCGTAAGTCTCATGTATCAGGATTGTTTTAAGTGGTGTTGCTTGAATGTTTAGGCTAAGATATTCCCCTCTGCATTAAAAATTAAAGTAAAGCTATCAATTTCTTCTTCATTATCAATGAGAGACAACATTATAAATATTGCAGAAGACCATGATGATGTATAGCATATAGAGAAAGAAGCACAGATTTTCAGACACCGATTCCATTTGTCATTAATAAATATGACGCCTATAAAACTCATAATTAGAGCACCCATTAGATTTTCGAAAGATAAATAAACAAACAAATGTAACAGAACTTTTGCTTGATGTGATAGAGGGGTAATTTGGGTCAGTTTCTATTTTGAATTTGAAGCACTGAGTGAACTGATCGTGTAATCGCAATTTGCAAAAGTATATTTCCAGGCAACAGTAAACCATGTTCCAAATGACTTCTGACACCAATTATGTGGCGTAAATCCTTGACATACCAATTTTTAATCTGTATCCTTCAGGATCTGACACTAACCTATAATATGGAAAACCTAGGCCGATTTTGTTGAACAGAAAATTTTTCTCCGAGCTGAGTGGATTGCGTTTATGCAAGACATGAATGCGAATTTAACAATATTTTCTTAGTGGGACTGCACTCAAGAATAGTTAGTGGTATTAATGCTTTATCTAACTTTATATTCTTTAACCAGAAAGGATTCGTAATATTATATATCTATTGCCATTTGCAGCGTTTCGAGGATCTAATTAAACAACTAGGGCAAAAATATACTTGTAATTAAAAAAGATTATTGAAATATTAAAACTTTAAATATACTGATGCAAAAATAAGAAGATCTAAATAAAAATTAATACTACCAATGAGTACTACGCGATCGTTGACGCAAAATTCACTTTAGCACGGAATGGTAAATAACGAACATGAATACTTTTTGGATTACTTGTACATTGAACTAAAAGGGAGTCTATAGTTGGATGACCTTGAACGAGAACCTCTTCGATGAAATGATTCGAGACGCGTTTGACTGGAGCTTTTCTCAGAGATGTGAGACTGACTCGTAAAACAGCTGATCGTCTCTTTGGGAGAAAGAGACGCTTTTTGAGGCTATCCCGAGGTAGTTGGGGAGCGCGTGGCGATGATTCTTGACTTGAAGATGTACGGATTATTCCAATCCCTGTGTTACACTTGCGGGCTTCTCGATGATGAAACTTGACTAAGAGGTGAATCATTTCTTAAGTGAAGCTTCACATTGATATTTCTCAATGGTGATTAATATCTCTGTTTTTATCCTGAAAACGGAGATAGGCGGTTTCTCTGAACGAGATTGGTATGAGAGTGGTTCTCGATACCACTGGTCTAATCTTCTATACGACCAAAGGAACAGCCTCGGGCAGAAAAATCCCGCTCGGTTCTACTGTCTTCTTGATTCGCGGTTTGCCTCCGGGACTCGTCTTCTTTTCTCGATTGTTACTCCGATTTTCCTATACATTTCTCCAGATCGAAATATATATGCGTTGATTATACCCTGGGGGAAGGGGAAGGGAGACGAGGGCCCACCTTTAAGCCTCTCTCCTAGGGCCTAATTTTTGAACGTTATGACCATTCTTCCTTCTGGTTTACGTACGGAGAAGTGAAATTTCATCTATTTGGCGCAAATAGATATAAACATTCGGAGGGGACAGGGAGCCTCTTTATAATTTTCTATTCTAAAAGCTATCCTACCACCCATGTTTAAATTAACGGAGTACGAAATCTGCTGATTGTAATCCTTCTTTGCGAGCGACCTCGAGGATCTTTGTGGCAGCGGGGCAAACCGAAGGGGAAGGGGTAAAGTATCGGACCAGATGGAACGTAACTGGTAACTCTGTATGAACAAACTAGCGTCTATTTGTCCTCGTAATATTTATTCCATACGATGCTTCTCTTTTAAATGCACAGAGTGACCAATTGAAATCGCACCGAAAAAGTTTCTATTATGGATTAACACACATTTTAGACACTTCTTTGAACTATGTATAAAAAGTCTCTGTAAAAGAACAACCACTGACCCCTTCCCCTATTTATCGGAGACCACGTGCAATGATATCACGCCATGGACGACGTAATTTCCTGTTTGAACATTCTCGAATTTTTGAATCCGAAGCACGTTGGGAAAATATTTCCCAATCTTGCTAACTCGTCGCAAGCAAATGACGATGTGCGAAACAGCCGATATGTCTCGCCCCTTGCTACTAAATTATGAATCAACTCCGCCTCTGGAATAATATGTCTGGAGTTTCTGACTCCTTTCCCTAAACTCCCCCTTCCCCTCCAGAATCGGATATACAAATACTCGGGTTAGTCTGTAGTTTAAGGAGTCCAGCCCGCACTTCAAGGCCGTCCTTATCATCTGGTCCCGCGAGCGTAAGTCGGACAGCAAGCCTTCTTCAGTCGTGATTCTACCCAAGTCAATTGGTAGCTTCTGTGAACGGCAAGCCTTTGAATTTGCGCAACAGTCTCCTTTCATTTAATCGAACTGAAGAAAATCTCCATTGATTACCTTTGAGGAAAAAGAAGATTCGTCTTTCAGCGGAATTACGAGATTTCCCACGTTCCACGTCGAACGTACACTTTGAAGATTGGCTATCTTAATCGGAAGTTTGGTTTGGATCGTGCCCTACCTGCCTCATTCAGACTGTGCAACACATGTTTCATTCGGATCGTGCCCCACTTGCCTCATCGAATCGTTGCCCACTCTCCTTATCGCAAGAAGGACCTTCCTAGAAGTCATCGACCCGTAAGACTGAAACCCCCTCCATTATTAGTATTGTCAAGTTTCGCCTTTTGATCTGAGCCTAGTTACCTTAATCAATTAATTCCATTTGAGAATCCCTCCTTATAATAATTATCAAGAGACTCTCAATTCAAATAATTCCGTTTTGTCTATTATTATTCTTATTTTAATTTTTGTAAATAAAATTATATTTTGTTGTTTCATCTTTAACTAACCTTGAACGATACTCTCGGCCTATTCAAGTAAGTCTCGCCAACCATTTATGCACTCTGTTTGATAATTAAGGATTTGAAACCCAACGCCTCAAGTTTGACTTCCTAGTCCATCGTTAATCCCTGCAAGCAGCCCTTCAACGCTTCGCATTACAGTAGGTGATTAAGTCACCCCGCCCCCCACATAATATAGGCTTAGTGTATGGTATAGAGTGGTTGTACCACGATATATATTATATAGATATATTACTTCTATATTATAAACACTGGTGTCAAGTGTGTTCGGTCTATTACATAGTAAATCAGTTTAGTTGATTTACATCCCCTTTGAATTTTGGTAGTTCCCTCTCATTATTGAAGTTTCTTTATTTTTCTATTTTAGGCCGAAGTACGTTCAAGTTAGTTTGTAGGGGTGCGAAGATGTATAAGAGAAAAACTTCATTAAGATTGAAATGATCGTTTTTGAAACGTGAAAACCACCATTAAGCTGTCCTTTCTCATAAAGCATCTTCTCCGTACACAGCACAAATATTGCGACGACCTTTGACTGCGTTTGCATTGTTCCCGTCTCGATTGAAAATGAATAACAACAAGTGTCGAAAATGCGCCTTTCTTTAAACTTGAAATTCCATTTTTGAAAGTACAAAACAAAAATTAAATTAACGCAACTTTTAAATAAACTGCAATGACTTATTACTCAACTTCAAGACGTAGCCTAAGCAAAAGCCTAATAGTCTACGCTTTTAAGAGACGTCGCCTAACCTTTGCAAATTTTGCTCTCATCATTTATTATTGTTTCTTAATATGTGCACAAATCACGTCAACAAAACTGAAATCAACGCAACATTAAAAAAACGCAAGAACTTATTCCTTAACCTAATACTTCGACAACTTTTATGTTGCTACCTCTACGTAGGACTAAGAAGTGATAGCTCTCCGCGCCCTACTTACTAGGCTTCGTGAGCACGGGCTCACCCTTGACCCCAGTAAGTGCCACTTTGCAGACGATACTATTAAGTATCTGGGCTTCAATGTTGGGAAAAATCAGATGGGCTCCCAGGACGAAAAGGTCAGAGCCATTGTCGAGATACCCCTTCCCCACAAGAAGAAACAGCTGAGTTCATTCATGGGATTTGCCTCTTTTTACCGTAGATTTATACTTAAAGTTGCGTCTATTTCCGTCCCTTTAAGTGCCCTCCTTCAGAAGAGATCTCCAGATCCCCTTTCATGGAATCTCGAAGCTACTGCCAGATTTTAGGTGCTCAAGAACAAGCTTGCGTCCTCCCCCATTTTAAGGCTCCCTAATCCCTCTAAACCCTTAGGCATCCGGACGGATGTGAGTGACAAAGAAATTGGATGTGTACTGTTTCAATGCTCCGAAGAAGGTGACAGCCACCCGGTAGCTTACGCGAGCCGAAAGGTAATTACTCGGTCTTAGAACGGGAAGCTTTAGCTGAATTATCGAGTATTACCAAGTTTAGCATGTATTTAATAGGGAAAGAGTTTATTGTCGTACCTCCGAGATACTAAGAACAATAACGGACGTATAATGCGATGGTTTTTGATACTCCAAAAATATCAGTTCAACATTTGGTATATACGTGGTACCGAAAATTGTATTGCTGATAATCTTAGCCGGAATCCATTAACCGGCAATGCTGGCTAATCAACTAAATTATAGGTGGCCTGTCAACCCGTCAGCTAATCATGGATATATTATTTTTATTTTTTTTAACTCTGTACATATATCTATGGTTCCTGTAGATACTTATTTAATATAGTGTTTGTATTTTTTGTGTTGTTGTTGTTCCACTACCCTTTTAGACAAAGTTCTAATTATGTGGCATAATTTAAATGTAATCTTTTTTTTTCTACCCATTTACATTATTTTTTGCTCAGATCAACATCATAGCCTTTTTGTAAACCTGTTGAATACAGGTCAGGTCCCCCTTTTTTATCCGGCTGACGCCTTAATAATAATTCCTCCTATCGAAATTTGCGATGTCCCTTGTTCTTTCCACTCTCTGAGAAAGGTTCCATCGTATGTAAGGGAAGGGTGTCAAAGAACAACCTCTGACTTCCCCCATCCCCCCAATTTATTGGAAACCACGTGCTATGGTATCACGCCATGGACGACGTCATTTCCTGTTCGAACATTCTCTAATTTTCGACTCCTGAGCAAGTTGGGGAAATATTTCCCAATCCTGCGAACTCGTCCCAAGCCCCCTCCATCCCATGGTTACGAGGTGCGAAAGAGCCACTATGTCTCACCCATTGCTGCTAAATGGTGAATCAACCCCGACTTCAGATTAAGATGTCTGGAGCTTGTGACTTATTTCTCCAAACTCCCCCTTCCCCTTTAGAATCGGGCATACAAATACTCGGGTTATTCTGTAGTTTGATGAGTAGAGCCCGCACCTCAAGGACGTCCCCATCGTCTCGTCCCGTGAGCGTTCGTCAAACAGCAAGCCTTCTTCAGCCGTAATTCTACCCAAGTCAATTGGCAGCTCCTGTGAACCGCAAGCCTTTGAATTTGCGCAACAGTCTCCCTTCGTTCAATCGAACCGAAGAAAATCTCCATCGATTACATTTGAGGAAAAGAAGATTCCTCTTTCCGTGGAATTGCGAGAATTCCCACATTCCCCGTCCAACGTCATCTTTGAAGATTGGCTATCTTCATCGGAAGGTTGGTTTGGATCGTGCCCCACCTGCCTCATGAGGAACGTGCCCCACCTGCCTTATCGGATCGTTCCCACTCGCCTCATCGCAAGAAGGACCTTCCTCGAAGTCATCGATCCGTAAGACTGAAACCCCCTCTATTATTAGTATTGTCAAGTTCCTCATTTTGATCTGAGCCTACTTATATTAATTAATTAATTCCATTTGAGAATCCCTCATCATAATAATTATCAAGAAACTATCTGAATTTAAATAATTCCCTTTTGTCTATTATTATTCTTATTTTGATCTTTAACTAACCTTGAACGATACTCTCGGCCTATTCAAGTCAATTTTGCCAACCATTTATGCCCTCTGTTTGATTATTAAGGATTTGAAACCCAACGACTTAAGTGTGACTTCCTAGTCCGTCGTTAATCCCTGAGAACAGCCATTCAACGGTTCGCGTTGCAGTAGGTGATTAAGTCACCCCCCGCATAATATAGGAGAAGTGTATGGTATAGAGTGGTTGTACCACGACAGTCTCATTCACTTGGATCATACTCTGAAACACACATCGCGTTTAACAGCCTCTAACTAAATCATTCAGTTCTAATGGGCTGTAGTTTCCACGTTCTTGGCTCAATGTATGTACAAAATCTGGATTACTGTCACTGTGATAGAACGTGTTGAAGCTGCGTTTAATTTCAACTCCTACCCCGTATTATTTAAAACCACGATGCTTCCCACGGGCATCTTCGATTCGAGGCTTGGAGTCTTATCTCAGCTACCGGATGCCAATGTTTAAACAAGGAGGTTATCGTCCCCCCGTTCGCCCCCATACGCCGACCTCGCCAGATCGAGTTAGGCTTATGAACAGATAAGGCATTGTTCCCCGGCCCGGCTGTGCGTTCCCTCCAAGCTATCACTCCATTTTCCCCCACGCCAAGGAGATGTCCTGGCTATTTATATGGAAACTTTACCACTAAGATCAGATTGGAGATCCAGATTTTCGTCGCGAAACATCACCACGACCCTCTCTCCCTTTGTGCGCCAAGGGACCTCGACCTCGAGATTCACCATCACTTGTCCAGAAGGAGGACAATATTCCTTGAGTGCCAAAGGTTCGAGCCTTTCGTGACGCCAAGTCCCCAAAGCTTCCCCCCCTGTTGTTCAAGGGAGAACAGCATTAGAACAGCCATTGTTCGTTTTGAGCCCTTCGCCAAGAAACGGTTCTCATCCCCCCCCCCCCTGTTGTTCAAAGGAGAACAGCATTAGAACAGCCATTGTTTGTTTTGAGCCTTCGCCAAGAAACGGTTCTCATCCCCCCCTGTTTTCAAGGAGAACAGCATTAGAACAGCCATTGTTCGTTTTGAGCCCTTCGCCAAGAAACGGTTCTCACCCCCCCCCCCCTGTTGTTCAGAGGAGAACAACATTAGAACAGCCATTGTTCTTGAGCCCGTAGACAAGAGACGGTTCTCATCCCCCCCCCCTTTGTTCAGAAGAGAACAACCTAGAACAGCCATTGTTCGTTTTGAGCCCTTCGCCAAGAAACGGTTCTCACCCCCCCTGTTGTTCAAAGGAGAACAACATTAGAACAGCCATTGTTCTTGAGCCCGTAGACAAGAGACGGTTCTCATCCCTTCCTTTGTTCAGAAGAGAACAACCTAGAACAGCCATTGTTCTTCAAGCCGTTCGTCGAGAAACGGTTCTCCTTCCCAAGACGCCTCGTCAGGATCTTTTTATTCCCCTCCTTCGGCTGGAACTCGCCAGCGGACCGGAACTCCTTTGCGCCACCTTCCTCTGCACCACTAGTGCCAAAGTTACGTAAGCCAAACTTCACCTTTGAGTATTGATCCCCTTTGTCAATTCTATCCTGTGCTTTAAATTGTTTATCGAACCATCCCATCTCTTTAACTCTATATTTGTTTTACCTTTTTTTAATCCCTTAAATCCTTGGATAAGCCAGAGTCTCCACGACCCTTTCCATTCTGTTTATGTCAATATTTTCCGTTTTTGTGTATTGTTTATAGTTATTATTAATAAAACTCTATTTTATTAATGATAGCAATATTATTATCCTTGAGCTCAGTTCCACTTCTTAAGCATATCGAAGATACATAATATCGGCCGCCAGACAGTAAACGCACTCTAAAGATAATTAAGGAAGTTCCCTCAACAAATAGTATATATATGGTATCGTCGGGAGTCATTCTACGACATATATATATATATACTATTTAAATTTGGTATCAGGTGTGTAAGGTTTAACGCTATATCTTTGCAAACACTGGTCTCAGTCGAGTAAAGCATAGTGTTATTCGTTATAATAATAGAATATAGCAGTTCCCTTTTGTTTTACCGATTGCTATCCCCCCCTTTTTTTAAACTTAAGAAGCTGGAGTAGCTCAAGGAACGGTTATAATAATTTGTTTGTGTTTTTTTTTGTGATTTTAGTCAGTGGTTATTTTAGATTGAGAAACCAAGTACGAATAGTTCAGTGCCCATAAATGGGTAGGCTAATTCTATAGAGGCATAATTCTTGTTGCGAGGAATTTTAGTTGGTTGACTAGTGCGCCCCCAAGTGCAAAGATGACTCAGTTTGGAATCTTTAAAGCGCAAGGAGAATCCTGTGGACTTTCCGGAAAAGAACTAATTGAGTACATTCAAGAGGAGCAAAGAAAAGAGGAAGAAAGAGAAATACAAAGAAAAAAGGAAGAAAAAGAAATACAACGAGAAGAAAAAGAAAGAGAGGAACGGATAAGACAAGCTGAGCTTCAGATTGAATTAGCTCGGATTAAAGCAGAAGTTCAAAGAAAAAAGGTAGAAAAAGAAAGAGAAAGAGAGGAACGGGAAAGAGTAATCCAACGAGAAGAATGAGAAGGAAAAATACAACGAGAAGAACGAGAAAAAGAAATCCAACGAGAAGAAAGAAGGACGGACACGCGCTCCTTCCCAGGAAAGCTGACAAAGTTTCCGAGCCCCGTAAAACCCCAAAACCAACAAAGGGACTCCAAACCTCCCGTTAAGACTTCTCCTCCATCTCTCTTCCCGAAGCGACCAACCATATGCTTCACCTGTGGTGTAGAAAACCACATGAGCTGGAATTGCCCCCAAAATTCTAGGCTTAAAAGCGGACCAGCCCACCAAGTTCACCAGATTAATGCAACCCCGGCTCCCCCGGTGGTGCAGACCCAAGCAGAAACTTCTCCCCCTCCGTCAGGCCACCAGGTAAATTTTGTTTTTGGTAAAAGTTCATCGGGAACTTTGAAATATGAGGAGGGCAGCGTGGACAGCTGCCGAGTATTGACTCTCGTCAGGGACACAGGATGTACGTGCTTCATCGTGTCCGACGAACTCCTCCCAGTGGCCTCTAACCACGAAAAATTTGCGGTGGTACATGACCAACTTGGGCGGGCGAACCGATTCCCCGTCGCTAGATGTTACCTGCAGTGTCAATATTATAATGGCTGGGCTGAAGTCATTGTAGCACCCATACAATTCTGTTCCGTACTTATAGGACAGAGCCCCCAAGTAAGTTTCGACCCTGTGTTTCAGGCCGCCCTTCCTCAAGGCCGAGATAAGAAAGAAGCCCAGGAGCCCGTCCCCATCAGAACCCCGATACCGTCCGATTTTTCGGAGACCCCTAACCAGGACTTTAGGACGGCAAAAGAGGAATGTGAATCACTAACACCCTTAGGTGATAAGGCCCCAGATAAGGACGCGGAGACTGTCCCTGGACCCCAAGAAAAAAAGAACCCCCAACGCGCCCATGGAGATACCTTCGTAGAATTGGACGAAGCATCGGCGCTTGAAGAGGATTGCCCCGCGGAGTCCCTTAATGTAATCCAGACAGTGTGCATCCAACCTGATGCCGGTAACCCTCCTCCTTCCCTACCAGGCGAGTCTTTAGAACCCTCTGACCTGGATAGCGACGCGCAGCTGACACCACGTCCGAAGAGTCAGCTACAAGAACTAATTAAATGGAGTCACCATTTACCCGCCCTATTAGCTCTTTTCGAGGAACTGCGTGAAAATGGCCTCACCATTGGCCCCAGCAAATGCCATTTTGCTCACGAAACCATCAAATATTTGGGTTTCAAAATAGGACAAAGCAAGTTAGGTCCCCACGAGAACAAGATTAAGGCAATCGCCCACATGCCCCTCCCGATTACAAAGAAGCCATTAAGATCGTTCCTACGATCAGCTTCTCCCTATCAGCGATTTGTTCCGAATTTCGCTGCAATTTTGGCCCCCCTATGCCCCCTTCAGGAAAAGAATTTCCCCGATCGTTTACGTTGGAATGATGTCGCTGTTTCCCATTTTAATCAGCTCAAAAGTAAGTTCATTTCTGCCCCCATTTTAAAGTTGCCCAACCCGGAAAAATCCTTTGGGGTTAAGACCGACGTGATCAACGAGGGCATTGGAGGTGTACTCCTTCAATACGTGGATGACAGAACGAGTCATCCAGTTGCATATGCTAGTCGTCAATTATTACCACGCGGAAAGAGATATGCCACTAGAGAAAAGATAGCTCTATCAATTATCTGGGTCATAGACAAATTCAAGCTGTACTTGATATGTAAAGAATTTCAAATAGGAACCGACCACCGTCCGTTAGCCTATATTAGGAATTTGAGACACTCAAACGGCCGCATCATGCGCTGGAGTTTACTCTTGCAAGAGTATCAATTTAAAATAAATTATATCAAAGGTTCCGATAACCAGGTCGCTGACGCACTCAGTAGGAATGCGTTACCGAATAGCGTAGAATAATTGTATTCATAGGATTAGTATCTCCATGTAGGTATATACCGTCTTGTACGACTTAATTTAAGATTCTTTTGTAATATAATTAATTAATGTATATGTCTGAATTTTGTAACGCTCAATGTCTAATTTTTTGTATGTCTATATATTTGTTCTTCTTAATTTACGTATAAATTATTTTGTCCCGTATGTACTAAGTTTATATCATTTCATTGTTCAATGCCCTTTTTTTTTCTTTGATTAAGTTGTATTAAAGGTTATTTTCCCCTGTAATCTAAAGATAAAAATAATCATATGTATTGAGGTAATACTAGTTAGGTGCAGGAAGGTACGGTTGGTACAAGAAAACGAGTTCCCTACAACGGAGCTCTATCGTTGTCCCTTCTCTCTTTTTTTTTCGAAGTGACAACTTCCCCTGGAATGGAGGGGTGTGATAGAACGTGTTGAAGCTGCGTTTAATTTCAACTCCTACCCCGTATTATTTAAAACCACGATGCTGCCCACGTGCATCTTCGATTCGAGGCTTGGAGTCTTATCTCAGCTACCGGATGCCAATGTTTAAACAAGGAGGTTATCGTCCCCCCGTTCGCCCCCATATGCCGACCTCGCCAGATCGAGTTAGGCTTATGAACAGATAAGGCATTGTTCCCCGGCCCGGCTGTGCGTTCCCTCCAAACTTTCACTCCATTTTCCCCCACGCCAAGAAGATGTCCTGGCTATTTATATGGAAACTTTACCACTAAGATCAGATTGGAGATCCAGATTTTCGTCGCGAAACATCACCACGACCCTCTCTCCCTTTGTGCGCCAAGGGACCTCGACCTCGAGATTCACCATCACTTGTCCAGAAGGAGGACAATATTCCTTGAGTGCCAAAGGTTCGAGCCTTTCGTGACGCTAAGTCCCCAAAGCTTCCCCCCCTGTTGTTCAAGGGAGAACAGCATTAGAACAGCCATTGTTCGTTTTGAGCCCTTCGCCAAGAAACGATTCTCATCCCCCCCCCCTGTTGTTCAAAGGAGAACAGCATTAGAACAGCCATTGTTCGTTTTGAGCCTTCGCCAAGAAACGGTTCTCATCCCCCCTGTTTTCAAGGAGAACAGCATTAGAACAGCCATTTTTCGTTTTGAGCCCTTCGCCAAGAAACGGTTCTCACCCCCCCCCCTGTTGTTCAGAGGAGAACAACATTAGAACAGCCATTGTTCTTGAGCCCGTAGACAAGAGACGGTTCTCATCCCCCCCTTTGTTCAGAAGAGAACAACCTAGAACAGCCATTGTTCGTTTTGAGCCCTTCGCCAAGAAACGGTTCTCACCCCCCCTGTTGTTCAAAGGAGAACAACATTAGAACAGCCATTGTTCTTGAGCCCGTAGACAAGAGACGGTTCTCATCCCCCCCTTTGTTCAGAAGAGAACAACCTAGAACAGCCATTGTTCTTCAAGCCGTTCGTCGAGAAACGGTTCTCCTTCCCAAGACGCCTCGTCAGGATCCTTTTATCCCCCCCCCTTCGGCTGGAACTCGTCAGCGGACCGAAACTCCTTTGCGCCACCTTCCTCTGCACCACTAGTGCCAAAGTTACGTAAGCCAAACTTCACCTTTGAGTATTGATCCCCTTTGTCAATTCTATCCTGTGCTTTAAATTGTTTATCGAACCATCCCATCTCTTTAACTCTATATTTGTTTTACCTTTTTTTAATCCCTTAAATCCTTGGATAAGCCAGAGTCTCCACGACCCTTTCCATTCTGTTTATGTCAATATTTTCCGTTTTTGTGTATTGTTTATAGTTATTATTAATAAAACTCTATTTTATTAATGATAGCAATATTATTATCCTTGAGCTCAGTTCCCCTTCTTAAGCATATCGAAGATACATAATATCGGCCGCCAGACAGTAAACGCACTCTAAAGATAATTAAGGAAGTTCCCTCAACAAATAGTATATATATGGTATCGTCGGGAGTCATTCTACGACAGTCACGTTCATTGCTAACATCAGATTCACGTATATCACTTACATCGTTGAGTGAAGGAAGATCTTTGAATACAGGTTCTGGAATTTCAATCTGAATGAAGCACTGGACGAATTGCTGAATCAGGATTCGGGTAACTTATTTTATGTTGTGTTTTCTTCTTATAAATCCGAGTCTTCGTGAGACAAAAGTAGCAATCATTTACATGTTTTTTTAGCTCCAGCTGCACCATAGGAATGTCAAATCCTAGTTGTTTCCTTGTGCTCTTTGTTCATTTGCGTAGAATTTCCACACATGTTTTACAAACATTGTGCTGGTCCCACGGTTTATCCTGATCACCTAATTTAATCTTAAACTAAGCCAAATATGTTCTTTTCACAGAGATACTAATGCTCATTTTTTTTATTTGGTGCAGTTAAACAACCACATATATAGCAAAACTAGTCAGGGGAATTCTAACATTTTTTTTCGTAATGAGGCCATACTACTGAATGTTATTTCATAAAACAAATCTACAAAAAAAAACAAAATTATATTATAAACAATTGCTTTATTTATCTAGATGTACATAAAGAGAAGTCTAAATACATAGATAAAATAAAATGAGAAGAATAACAAACGCTTGCACTTCAGTTCACTTGGTTGTAAGAAAGCATGCTACTATGAGTGGGACCAATATGGACCAGTCCATAAATAAAAAAAGCTTGACGTGATAGAAGAAGACTATTATCATTTTTAAACTCAGTGACCCCGAATTTCCCAAGAACAGGTCTCAAACTTAAGTCAGCAGAAAAAATAGTTAAAATTTGTTGACCAGTTTTATGAATATTTAGTTGAATATAACGAAATTTATCACCACATACGCAATTCAGTAGAAAAATTGAAGTGTTCATATTGATCCAAACGCTTAGGTTTATTGTAGAAAGGAAAGGCATTGTTTGTATAGCAACTAACTTTAGTTCAATCTCATGTACGTTAGGTCACTCTCATGCGACCTCTCGTCTAGGTAACATCTCTTATAAATCATGCCTCTCTCTCTGCTTGTAGGCTGAAAATAAATCTATGACACCAAGACGGTCTTTCATTAGTTATTGAAGATACTGTCAAATGTTCCGAAATGTAGTGCATAATATTTTCCCAACCTATGAAAAACAGTTTTATGTAAGGATTGTAAATCAACCTGTTTGCAAGAAGGATATCGCACACCAATTTTAAAATCCTTGGATTTTATTTGACCAAATTTATAGAAAATATGATAGAAATATCGGCGTATTTATCTTTAGGTCGGTACTGTCGCGCCTTCGCCGATAAAGGAAAGGGCACAAAAATCACGCCCGGACAATTAAATAAGTGTATATTCATTGACTGATCGCGGAGATGGAACGAATGTATGATGCTTTAAGGTACTATTTTATAGCCGGTGTTGACGATGACCGAGAAATGGAAATGATTTCTAAGCTATTTTTGTGAAGCTAGGATAGCGTTATAGAACAGTTGTAGTAGACTATTCAGCAATGCACACTACTAAAGAATGCTGCTAATATAATTCATTCTCGGCGCATTAGATAGACGTAATAGATACAATCACTTTGGGATGTAGATGAGGAGCACCGCTAAAGTATGTATGTTTAGTGCATTGTTAAGGAGGCAACTTATCGCTAATTATGAATTGCCTTTTGATATTCATTTTACAACAGCACGATTTATGTTCGCTATTTTACCATTTCTATTATTTTCAAGAACAAACAATGACAAATCGCTCTGGTACTTGCCTATTACTCTACAGTTGTGATGTTACTTCATATTTATCCTCAACGTTTTTGCATTTATATCCTACCGAGGATCACGTAATAAAAATTGTAAGTGTTCAAAGTTTTGGCCACAATGACTTTCCGTTCGAAGGCCCTTTCTTGACGTCATTCGCTGAAAAATACTGCAGAGCGAATGCTCTTCTTAACATCCTTCGTTAAAACCATTATACACCACTTGCAATTTGGCGACAAAACACAGATATACCGTTCTTCTTATCCCTTATCATCAACAAGAATAGGCTCCTAATTCCCTGCACCTAGTGCTTGATTGTCATACTAATATTTGTGTTGATTCAATTATCTAGTCGTGGAATCCCGGGAAAGGAGAGGGATTGGTGTCGTAATTAATAACAATTCCTTAAGTTTGACGTGGTTAACATCCTACCTCTCTGGAACACAAGCTATGTTTTCAACACCCTTGATCCTTCCTTCATCACCCAGTGTGCGTTTAGCTCATGTGACTTACGACTCGGCATTGCGGCTAAGGTGCGAGGAGCTCGTTTTCGAGATTTAAATTACTTGTGCGATAAGAAATTTACTTCGCTCGTAGCCCTCTGAAACATGAATGAATTCTAATGAAATCGTCGAGTCGATGTATATAAAAGGAAGGGGAAATGGAGGATGGTGGGATTGAATGCGGAGAGGATGAGGTTGAAAGGAAATTACGTAGTTTGTGTTGTTCATACGCAATGAAAATAGAATAGGTCTTCTTTTAATGCTTATGTAAATATATATACCTTACAATTATAGCAATTATTCCTGTTATATTTTATTTTTTGGAAAAAAATAAAATTATGTTTATCTAATTTCAGTCTATTATCAATAGTCTATTTTACCCATTCATGCACGTACCTCAGTTCTAATTGGTACTATTTCTTCTAGTATAGGTAGAAAGCTAAAAAGTAACTGATAAAGGAAACCCAACACAAATTTTTAATACCTGTGATGTTTAAATTTCTTGAAATTAAAACAATAGGTTTTCGCGCTACAAACAAAAGCAAAAGCTTGGACTACGACCACTCGTCGCAACGCACAGGAAATTTGTGCACATGTATACCCTGAATCGCAATCTTATACTTGTATGAAAATAAATGAAGAAAAACAAGGATTAGAGGGAAAAGAAGAGAATAATTTGGTTACTCAATTTCAACTGAACCGAATTTTCGCAAGTAGAAGGAAGGGTATCTAAGCAAACCGGTTCAATTGGATAAACGAAGTGACAAACTCACCTATTGCCGCGATTTCTTATTGAGCTTCCAAGAACAAAAAATTTAGATGGGTTTCCCACTATAACGGGCGCAACTAAACTTCCTTAACAGGAAATGGAAATAAAATTATAGAAATAAACAGAAAATCAACCTACATTTTCAGCTGTAGAACATACAACTAAACCCCAAAATATCATGCTTGTACGACAATAATGTCTAATTTTAAAGTATATATTAAAAATGAAAATTATGAAAATATTTAATCATAAACATAACCTCCATTGCTTTCTAGAACCTCATTGCATTTGTCCATGTGCTTATAAATGCCACTCTTGTAAAATTCTTTTGGTTTGGACGCAAATATGAATCCAACTCGTTATGAACTTTTCTCTTGATGTTACCCTAAGAATTACCAAATGGTTCTGTAATCCTCTCAACAACTGCTAATCAGAAGGAGCAAGGTCAGGAAAATATGGAGAATGAAGCCAGATTTCCGAACCAAGCTCCTCCAAGAGATCTTTGGTCATTCGACCTGTGTGAGAACGGTTATTATCCTGATGGAGGAAGACTCCTCTTCTGTTGACTAAGGAGGGTCGCCTTTGGCCACTGATTCACTAATCGTTTAACGATATGACAAGTGGTCTATTTCTCATTGCGATTTACAAGCTTGGTAAAAAATTTACCTGAAGGTGTCGTGAAAGCAATGACTCAAGCAAGCAATGCACTGTTTCAGATTTGCCGTGTTCAGTTCATGTGGAACTCATTTGGACATCACTGGAGTCTTTCCAATCCATTTTATTTGACCTAGGACAGTCATATGGGCTACGATAATTTGCTCTGCGAGTTCCCTAAAAAATGTAGCAGGAGTTCCTGCGGCAACAGCTTCCAGCTCTTTGGAATCAAGTTCTTTTGGACGACATTCTTTTGATCAGTTTCTTAGACTGAAATCCCTTGTTCCAAAACAGAAAAAAACACCTTCTGCAACTTTGTTCCTTTACTCTATAATCTCCATAAGTGCTCTCAGTCAACTTTTCCGTTGTTTTTGCATGGAACCCTTTATGAAACTCAGAGTTAGTCATGTCTCATGTGACCTTATATGGGAAGAACATAGAGGCGACTAATTGAAAAAGATTATGAACAATATTTTTATAATCTGTAAAAGGTATAAATTATTCATTGTAGCATCCATAAATGATAACAAGAGGCAATACTTTAATAATTACTATCTAGATCTAAAGTTTTATTCTAAAAAATCAGACATTACTTTCTTTCCAACCTGATACAACTTTCTCAAAAACTCGATAACTACAAATATTTTAAACGCAACATTTGCTTTGATAAGATATCGATTTATAATTTGTGGGGGGGGGGGGTTAGTAGTGGAAAGTGGAGAGGTGAAAGAAAACGAAACACAAAATCGAAATAAAACCGATCTGTTCACTAAAGCCAAGATCAGTTCTACCCTCTCCACCTGTCTTCCCCTAACTTGTATTGTCACTGAAGGTTTTTAGAAAAACTTTTCAAATACCTTTTGTTGGATCCAAATGAATATTGGCATCCTATCAATACTGATATACCATGTCGATAGTGAAGAAAAAAGGTATATCACTTTAAATTGTAAAAAAAATTAGATTGGAATAATTTCTAAAATTTCATTCCAATAAAAAATTCAAAAGTTTGATTTTTGAATAGGAATTGGAAACGTTTAAATTCTTTAAAACTATTATTACGCTAATAAGAAGACATAAACCGCTAATTGAACGAAAATTTGTTTAAGTTTGGGGTTTTTCACTGATTTTCTTTCTTACTAGAGACGTTTTTCAGTGCGGTAATACCGTATAATTATTCTATGAAGGCCAACCGAAGGAATTGGTCGTACTAGCACACACAAACTCTCATTTACTTTGTCTCCCTCAAAGTAGGATTGTATCCAACAGGGTCAGTTATGTATGGGCAATTTCACCAAAGGAGTAATGGGCATCGCCAAACAAGGCGCTGAGGAAGCTTCGCTCTTAATCTCTTTAATGAAAAAGGGGTCGAACATGGAGGTTGCCCGAAAGAACGGATGAGCAAGGTCGAGATGTTGAGTAAGTAAAAAGGTCAGAGGCTTAAAAACTGACTTGAGTTCACCCTGGGGTCATGTTTTGAATCATGAATCACGATAAATGTATAATATATAAATCAACTCCTCCAGTTAAGGACAGAGGAAAAGTACTCCTACTTCACTTCTTTGGAATTCGAACAACTGGTAGTTACAAGGCATCTAAACTAAGACAACGCAAAGCAATTGTCCATCAGATGCTTAAACACACCTGATGTGGCTAAATTTCGTTAAAGCTGAGAGAAATATATATTATTATCTTTCAGCTCATGAGTAATAAATACACCTCCTTGACTCCAATATGTAGAGTTGGTAATGTTTGTTATATTAAATCTTGACAAATTATTTATCTACCTTATCAACATACATATTTATCTATCCTTATCTTCTTCGGCCCTTCCCTTCCATTATACTTTACTAAGGAAAATCTCCCTCATTTCTTAGTGTATTATTTCATAACTAAATGTAATAATACAGAAGAATTTCAAAAATAAAGCTGAACATTTTTTTTTACTGCCCGAAAGGCAAGTAAGGCTATTTCTCTCCTAACTATTTTATTAATTAGATTGGTTTGAAAACATTTAGGAAATATACCTCCTTTTTTTTAGCATTCAACATTCCCAAAGGCGCACATCACTTGCAAGTGGATTCACTTTTCAAAATGATTAGCTACGTACTCCTAACATGAAACTGTTTAAGCACTTATCAAAAGAGCTCTAGACTCCATTCTCTTTGTTATTTTATAAGTGTTGAGGTATGCCAGTAAAGACCTTTCAGTGTAAGGGCGTGCGCACTTGCACGGGCAGAGAGCCGACACAGGCCGTCTACAGTGGGCTTTAGAGCAATAGAGGGACGGGAGAGCCGCCTCCTGGTTGAGTGCACAGGATTTTCAGTACAAGAAAACATATATATATATATAAATACAGAAGAGTACGTCTAAAATTGGCCGGGGTTGATCTACTGGCTTGCCAAATTGCGGTTCAAGGATATATAATTTTAATGTAAATAATAATAAACAGAGGGTGCAATATATATAAAAGGGGAACAAATTATACTATATATGTAGAGTTAGTTATATCTAGACAATTTACAATCTGACAGAGCTAAGCGAGGAATGCTAAATTACCGTTAATCCGTATAATGGAGACTATTTAAGTTTGAGGGGGAAGTCAATTTAAATGAATGCTTTGAAATCCAGGTAACGAATGAAGGGGAGTGTAATCATGGGATTACAAAGCAAAATCGCTTTACTTTGAAAGTTAGAAATGTTTGGACGAAGGAAGACCAACGGCATAGGTCGTAAAGGAGTCACTTTTGACGGTGTTGACGAGCAGGTCTCGTATGTGGGGTTGGGAGTATTTCTTGCAGAAGGACGAGATTTTCTCTGCTCCAGAGATATGTGATCTCAAACATGAGAGACTGATTGTTCTGCGGCACGGCAGGAAGACTCAGACACGGGGCATGGGAGCCCTGAAGGGGGGTGCGAATGGAGGGGGCCCGCTTAGTTCTCCGGAGACAAGATGACTCAATAAGCTTTCCACTGAACAGGGGCCAAAGCTTCACGAAGGGCGATCTGCTAGGGAGATCTTAACGACGAGGTACGACTCGAACAGGGGTTGCGAGACTTCGCGGGAAACAGACACAAGGTCTGAACGGAGGGAATGACATGCTCTCAATCTCCTTGAAAAATTGCTGACGCAGGGTTATTTAGCCCGTTGGCTCATCCGTTAGATATCACCCAGGGAATAGCCGTCCCAAGTGAATTCACGACGCCAGTCTGTGCAAACTTAGTTCGAGATAAAGGGTTGGATCGAACGGCGAAGTTTCCTTTAGGATGTAGGGTTGAGTTTCTACGAGCGCGTTTGAGGGAGAAGAAAATGTCCGCGAGGCATGAGGCGAGAACTCGACGTTATCGCGCGTAGAGGGAGCTATGTCTGTCCCGCTTAAGTAAATACAGCCGGGTCACAGGCTGCTCAGCGTAAGACAGTTTCCTTCTCGTTGATTCTAAAATTCCCACGCCAAGGAACACGTAATTTGGGACTCGAAGGTGGCTGAAAAGAGTTCCTTTGAGGGGCTTCCTCTAAGACTGGTCCATCGAGGCGCTTCCTCTCACATTAGTCCTTAGAGGGGCTTCGTCTCAAAATAAGAAAATAAATTTTGTGTTATCACAATGTTGAAATCTTATGCTTACAAAATTGAAACATTTACTTCTAATGGCCTTCCGTTTTCTAGCTCAAATATTCAGTAATAATTTATATAAGTAAGCCTGTTCAATAATTTAAAGACTTCAATATGGGAGTGGTGCATAGATGATAGATATTCCAGTGAGTTAAATTTAGGTGCCTCAGTTTTTATTTGCTCGATCTATTTATTATTTCAGCGATTATTTTCGTTGTTCGACGTTCGACGCATTTCAATAAAACTATATATGTATATTATTGATTCTTTTGCACTGCATACTCCAAGACAGCTCCTACAAGCACATTAGATAAGAAAAGAATAATATATTTCATTTAAAGGCAAAGTGTCTAGCTATGTATTGGTGAATCGAATTTACACTTTTGGACGCTACACTTCTGTTTCGAAAATTTTAAATCACTAGACTTTAAGACACCTAAATCCTTTTTTCATGCTGAATGTCTTTGATTTTCTAACTATTATGGTAATATCTCTTAGTGAATTATCGCGTACAATGCTTTAAATTTATCCACGTTAAATTGCAGTTGCCATCTTTCACAGACTATATTTTGTCAAGGTACCTAATTTCATCTCATTAGAGAATTTTAAAATTTTACATGATAAATTCATGTCAAGATCGTTTTACATATATATAAAAAATAGCAAGGGTCCGAGAAAATGTGCCTGAAAAACGCCGCTAGTGATCGATGCCCATGATGAACTATCTTCATTGATGACAGCACTCAGCCTACGGTTTTAAGACAGCCATCAATCCATTCAGAGCACTGCTCTCTATTCGACGCGTCGTTTCTTCTATTATTATTTTATGTAGGACGGTTTCAAAGGCTGCTTTAAAATTGAGATAAACTGCATTGAGTGTTAAATTTCGAAAAAATTATTTAACCATGAACGTTCACGTCAAAACCCGTGCTGTGTATCATTTTATTTGTTATTTATCTCCAGATACTACATGATTTTAAATCTACCAATGGTCTCCAAGGGTTTATCTGGAATCGAAGAACGAGATATCGGCCAAGAATTCTATGATGAGTCTTTGTTTTCTTTTGGAAAATTTGTATTACATTTTGCATAATCAGCTCCTTAAGATCTATTCCCTTTCTAATAAAGACTTTTTGATAATATGAACTTGTTTTAACAGTTCGCTTCCTAATTTTTAAACGTTATATTTTATCGGGTCCCGGCGATTTAGAAATTTTCATTTTTTTAATATAAAACAATTCCACATTTGGTTATTTCAATATTCTAAAGGGTTGTTTTCTTCATAAATAAAACTCGCCTGCGTTTTAAAACTTTTATTCAAAAGTCATAGGTTTTCCAACTGATTTAGAATCATTTTTCCATCCGGAATTTAAGAATATAATTAGTCTTCTTTAGCCAGGTATGGTTCTATGATATATTCGATTTATATAAGAACGCATATTACAAAAGAGCGCTATCATTCAACCGTTTATTAATTATGTTTTGAAATATCTCGTGATGAGTAATCATACTTTGTTCATCTTTTCAGGTCTAGATTTGCATTACAATGGATCGTACGCATAAGAATCATCCAAATAGGTTTTGTTATATCTGCGGACATGTCGCTCTTCTAGGCCATCAAGCAAAAATCACGGATTTTGTGAAAATGATATATCATGCTTACTTTGGAGTGAAACTATGGGACCAGAATAAGCCATTTGCTCCACATATTTGCTGTTAAACATGTGTGTAAAATTTACGGGATTGGAGTAATAAGAAAATGAAGAGTATGCTATTTGGTATCCCAATGGTGTGATGGGAAGGCAAAGATCACGTCACCGACTGTTACTTCTGCATGACAAATTGGAAAGACATTATTGGCAAGAATAAGCACCATGTTCAATACCCCAATGTTCCTTCTGCTAAAAATAACCAGTCCCACATGGCCCCGATCTTCCTGTTCCTGAGCCTAATTTTACCATTGGTTCTAGCTCTGATTCCGAGGCTAGTGTGACTACCGATACAGCTGAGTTTGATGCGTAGGGCGACCAACTGGTGGCATTCATGCAAGCCGAACTCAACGACCTGACACGAGACCTGAACCTTTCAAAAGATCTGTTCATCGATAGAAATGTATGCTGGCTCCATAGAGAACATTCTATTGGTATCGGAAGAGTGAGACAGAATTTAGGATATTTTTACGTTTGATGAAGCCTCTTTACTGTTCTACTGTAACAACATTGCTGACGTGCTCAACCTAATGGGTCTAAAGTATGATGGTATGTAATGCAGACTTTTCATTGAATTATCTCACAGAAATCTCAAATGAGCTGTTCTTAATAACGACAATATGTTTTCAGCGCTCCCTGTTGGACACTCAGCTGCAATGAAGGAAACCTGCAACAAAATGGAACGTCTGTTGTCTACTCTCAACTACACAAATGGTTGATCTGTAGAGATCTTAAAGTTGTTTGACTCCTCCTAGCTCTTCATGGTGGATATACAAAGAATCCATGCTCTATGTGCTTGTGCGACAGTCGGAGTGATGACCAGCATTATGTCAGATAAGACTGACCGTCACGACAAGGATTAGAACCCGGTTTACACAACGTTCTGTCCCACTCTCTGGTTGAACCGAGCAAAATATTGCTTCCATCCCTGCACATTAAACTGACGAGCCAGCATGAAAACCTGAAGGTAGGTATATTTGATTGTCCTTAATTAAGGAAGCTCATCAAAGACACCAGTTTGGATGAAACACTGAATCCTGCTGAACTCTCTGCCTAGTTCTACCTTAATTCAGTCATTGCAAACTTCCTTGGTGTGCACAGAAGTCCTCATGATGAGAAGGCGGTTGATGAGTTAATGTAGAATTTCCACAAACTTGGTGTGCGCATTTCAGTGAAAATACAGTTGTATCGGTCCCACTTGGACTATTTTCTCGAGAATTGTGGAGACTTCAGTGAAGAACAGGGTGAGCGCTTTCACTGTGATATCCGTGTGATGAAGGAACGCTACCAATGGCGTTGGAATGTCAACTTTCTTGCTGACTATGGTGGTGCCGTAAAAGGGATTTGGTGTCTGCTAGGCACAATCGGAAGTTTCTGAAAAGACAATTCATCTATGAGTAGCTTTTTTTGTATGTTGTACTCTTCTTGGTATCAATTGAGATATTTTGTAAACTTTTTGTGTATGAATCAGTTAAAAATTTACTATTGTGTGTACATTCGCCTACAAATAGATCGGAATATAGGAATTTCTCGCATGTGCTTATATCTCAAAAACTTTATCTAATTAGATAAAATGAGCATGATTTTCGGATTAGCGCGAAAAACTGACCTAATATTATGTATTATGTGTTAGACCTTAAAAAACGCGCAGATTAGTGTAATTAATGACTTTTATATTGTAGTTAGGTTATTTGTATGTTAGATAGCAAGAATATTTGTAAATGTTCATTTGTTCTCTTCAGTACGTTTTCCCGATCATAACTAAGGACACTCTTGGCATCCTGAAAAGACCCGATGTACTCTCTAATTGGTGCAGGATTATTAACAGATATATAAAATCACTTGGGCTCCCACTTTGACAAAGACGTTAGTTTTTTTCATAGACACTTTGACTGTTAAAATTTGGCATTCACAAGCCTACGATAATACAGATAACGGTTTCAATTCTCTACTCTTTTGCTAATTATAGGGAATTTTAGAGTCATTTATATTTAAATTTCACAATTAATCAAGGCACCTTATTTTAGGTGTAAAAAACTTTAGGTTTATAGAACAATCTTTCCCTATTTAAAGTAAAAGGTGAAGTTAATTATCATTACAGTTTTCTTGGACGTTTTAAAGGTTGAAAATTTCATGACAATTTAATAGTTTTAAACGAAAAATATCAAAATACAAGTTTTGAAGTTCAGGATGAGAGGAGAGATCTTGTGAAGATTTTAATTGTTTCGCCAACGTGTTTACTTTGTAATAATTTTTCTTAATTAGTAAAAATTAAGTCTAGGATATTTTGGACGCGTTTCGAATCATTCATCTTTTTACATTTTGATGCAGATTATTATATATAAATTCTAGAGTTCTAGAGATAAACTTCCTGCATTGTCCGTCTTTCCTTTAGAAAATATAATTTGGAAAATTGAAGTTACCGCATATAACCTTTATTTGTTATCTAATTAACGTTGCAGAACGGAAAATATCGTACTCTTTTTTTTTGCCTTGATGGCTTATAGATCACCACAAATTTCATTCTCTCAATATTTATAACAAAATAGATGGTTAAAATTTCAGACGTAATCTTTGCATTGATGTATTTCATTATTGCCACTAGTTTAGTTTGATTTATAAAATAATGCCTCAGTTTTCTGATATGCCATCCCCATAAAACATTTTATAGCCAGGTAAGTTAAAGTCTCCAATAGAGGCCCTTTTAAAACTTCATATCCGTTTCCGTTACATGGATAATATCCAAATCTTTTGAAGCAAAACATCTTTCAATTCATCGCCTAGGGTCATTAAACTGCTTGTGTTTGTTTAAAAATATTTCACATTTCTTATTAGATTTCCAGATATTCAATTGTGTACCTGATGTTTATATTGTTGTCCACAGCAATTTTCTATTATTTTCCGATCTGTGATGAAATGTGGTGATAATATCCTTCAGGACATTATTTCATTAGTTTTCTCAGTCTTTTCCAGTTGAGTTGATTCAGAGGCAGCCCTTCATTCTAAAATAGCTCACCCTCAACTGCAGAATTCTTAACTGGAGGTACTCTCATGTGCATATCAGCAACGGTCAGATGTAAATAGTCCTTCTTGCGGTCCTCTCAATGTACATCCCCCTCCTCCCATCACCGATAGGCCGAAAATTCTCCTCAAGGCCCTTGCATAGAAATGCAGCACCTGCAAATCCCGTTGGAGAAGAATAATTGTACCTTCCAACTGTCTATGTATTACGACACACACTGAAGCTACCAGGCGATTAATCGAAGTGAGATAGCAAGAAAAGGCCACTATTAAAATGGTAGTTTGGTTTCTGTGGACCCAATCTTGCGGAGAAACTAAAAACCTAACTAGATGGCAAAAAAAAGAGCAAAAATATTTTCGCGTCTGGAAGGAAATAAACTATGTATATATAAAATATTGGTTACACAAATAAATGAATTTAATGGGGAATAAAGAGATTATTTTTCTCTTTTTAAGCATATGTAGTGTTTTTTAGTATTATAAATAGGTGGTTAATGACTCATTAAGACCCTCACATAGGTTGAACTGAAATGCATGAAGATAATAATACCTCAGCACTTCAGTCAAGTGTAATCGGATTAACGTGAGATAAAATTGATATGCTTTGATTAGGCTACATATTAAAAGTAAAATTTTCAAAGAAAAGGATGCAAATAAACAACTTAGGAACTAGAAAAAAGAAAAACAATATATGTATCTGGAAACAATAACACAAAAACAATAAAATTCCATTTGACTCTGAGTTGTATGCTCAATCACGATAAATAATCTTTTATACAAAACACAATTTTTCTGCAGTACTGTAAAGGCATAATTAAGTTTAACAATAAAGATATATAGCGAAACTTTGTGAATATTAATAAACCATTTATTTTTCACTAATTGCTACATATTAGAAAGGGTCCCTGCTTCAGTGAAAGTTTATAGGGAAAATAGATTAGAAAATCCTTGATCATATTATTCTTTCACCAGACGTGTACCAACAATTCGATTTTTCAAGCCTACGTTTTAATAAGAGTTAATGTTATTAAAATTGTGGCTCTTCTTAAAATTATGTTTCTACGTTTGCAAGTGACCCAATCACTTCCTTTCAATAAATATCATAACAGCTCATTCTCTAATGAGACAAGAATTGAAATTGAGGCTTTGTTTTGTAAATTTCCATTCCATTCGAACTTTTAAAGCACCTTTTACCTGTATCTTGGAAAATTGAATCTAAACAGATTAAACTCGTCTGATAAGGTTTACATCATTGAACTTTCCCCAGTGAAAGCTTGGGCTCTTCGACATCCTTCGAAACCTATTTTTGTCGCTCTTAACTTCTCGAAGCAGACATATACTCTCTCAGTGACCAAAATCTGTCTGTTTTAGACTCAAGAAAGAATTTAACATCCCCGCCAATTAGATTCAATCTTGCTTTTCTTCGATGGAGGCTCGAAAGGAAAAAGATGTTTAATCCAAGGCCAATTCAACGTTTACTTGGTGTTTTAATGGAGGTGCAGAAGGAAAAAGATGTTATATACATGACTACTTCAACGTTTCCTTGATGTTTTTTAATTTTTTTTTCTGCTGTGTTTCGTACTCTCTATTTATTTTCTGAGCAAGGAGGAAAGTACATAATTACTGACCGAATTAATTTTTATGTAATTTCCAAAGTTTCTTCTAGTTTTACTTCTAATGGAGACGAGTTCGAAGAAAAATGGATTGTTTGGTCAAAACCTATTTAACACGTTTTAGTTGTCATTTAGTAAAGGTGTAAGACTAAAGATTTGATGTCATGATATGCATACACAGGAATGTTAGGAATGCTATATTTTCTAATTGCTAAATTCATATGGGGCAACGATCAAAGGTTAGTATGGAATTCCCCCTCCAATATTACTGTCTTTCTGAGTTTGGTCGTTTCAAATTGAGATCAATTGTTTGGGAATTTAGGATTTCTATTCTAGAGCCGTGTATAGATTGAAAGCTTATTTGCTACGTTATTGCTAGTGTACAAGTAATACATACGCCATAATTCATACAAATTACATGTATGTACTAAATATTAATACATGGAATAGATAGCATTCAAGAAATTATGATAATAACTATGAGATTTGTGGCATTTTTAGTTCGACGGCCTTTTAAATCTGAGGTGTATTAATAATGAAGTGGCAGCGTTGTGTCGCAGCAGATCATCCAGTTTAGAGAATAATTAAAGGATATTGAAAAGGATATGACTACCCATGGGTAGCAATCAAACCACAGGGATCGTTGGAGTGACCATCTATATATATATATATATATATATATATATATATATATATATATATATATATATATATATATATATATATATATATATATATATATATATATATATATATATATATATATTTATATATATATATATATATGTATATGTATATAAATCTAAGCCAGATTTTAAAACTAGGTAATTCAGACATAGGAAAATCACACTTTAAGCATTTCCTTTGTATAGAGACTCGAAATATTATTTCAGGGACAAATGGAAAGATTTTTAAAATTCAAATGAAAACCATCGAGTGAATCTTCTAAAGAGAATGTTTGTAAGGATCCGTAAAGAAAGTGGTGAAGAGAAAGTGAAAATGAAAACCAACGAGTGAATCTTCTATATATATATATATGGATTTATTCATTTGTTGAGCAGCCAAGGTACTAAAATATCATTCTACTTCTTTTTAGTATTCAGCAAATTTTAAATTTGGAAGTTTATTTACCTAAAAGATTCCGTTAGATATTGTATTATTCAGGTGTTATGTATTTGCTTCGCTTCAAAGAGATTTAGTTCCCAGGGAAAACAGGTCTTATATTAAGGAAAGTTTCATATACGTTCACGGCATTTCCTCACCAGGAAACTACAGCGATATTTCTACATATTCTGGCTATATTTTGGGAACTTATTTAAAAAGAAAATCTTACAGAGATGCTTAATTATTGCTCTTTTTTATTTCATTCATCTGACTCTCCTATATCTGATTCTAAATCAACCAAGCGAGCATGCCTTCGTTTTTCATCTAGCCATCTGTTCTCAATTAATATCGATACATGCATAGTTTAGAAAGTATCCTACCTCATTTCTTTTCCTTCTCAAACCAATAAGAGGATAGGAGTGGAGAATAGTTTTGAACTGTACTCTTGTTATGTGCAATTAACGCGAGAAGCTATGACTGAATTCGTGTCTACTAATCAGCCTCTGTTCATGGATGTCTGCCTCGGTTCGTCGTATTGCACAACCCGCCACGAAAACAAGAAAAGTAGAACGACTTTACTTCAGCAAATTTCGACCTAAACTAGATGATTTCCCAAATTGAAACTATCATGAATATGAGGCAAGTTCAGGTAAATACAATTAAAGCAATGACACCTAACAGTAACAATAAGTGGATGCCAGTCTAGATCGTGTTATATCCTAGGAGAGCATCAACATGCATAAATAGTTTCGATAAATGTACAAAAGTTTCTGCGATATGGTCAGAGATAACCGTTCGCTGACTCTCCGAGAATAAATATTTTCTTTGTAATGTCTCAGAACCTTAAATTTGAATGAGTAATTTGGCCTTTGAAATGAATTTTGACATTAGCTTCCTACTATCTTGGTGATGCGCATCACTAATGTGCATCAAAATCTCAAACTTTCACCAAACATTACTACAGCTACATTATTTGATGTATTTGCAATGCATTCCAACAAGAACATACCAGATCATTTGCAAAGAGCAGGTTAGCAGATGATCATAACAACATTCATACTCATTTGTTGTCAACCTATTCATGATTTTTTTACAATCAACAACTTGCACAATGATAGTACGGATTACATCTTACTAAGTATGGTACTATGGCAATTCGGATTTCTCACCAAAATCAATCTCCACGGATGCACTTCCGATTTGTGACGAGAGAAAAGATAATGGCGAATATCGAATGAATTACTTAGTGTAATTACCCAAAAATATACTTGGAAAAATGTTCCTAATATTAATGAAAGCACAGGGCTAAGTATGTTGAGCCAGAATGAAAATTACCTTCAGGATAATTCTTGTCTTAGATAAAAGAGTTCAGTTCTATTTTTTCATGTACCAACAACGGCTACTCTCTGAGCAGGCGCATACAAGTGGTATCTCTAAAGTATTATGTAAATTTAAATTCCTTGACAGAGAAACTAATACAACCGTGTATAATGTAAAAGTGATTCATCGACCACCAGGGAAGAAACAGAAGTTTAAATTGAACCAACATTTGAGGAACATAACCTCATAAAATAGGAACAATTACATACAACATCGATTTTTTGGTGGAAGTGTAGTGGAAAAAGAATAGAAACAATCATGCCTTGGGGCTTTGTCCACATAAACTTTCCTTAAAGGATTGATGATTGATTTCATCTTCCACACCAGCTCATCCAAGTAATCTATCTTTGTTCTAGTTATCTTTCAACAGAGATCATTTTGCTCAGATGTACGTTAAATTTAAAACTGATGCTCCTTCTTTACTATTTCATCAAATCAATTCCTCTTTATAGAGATCTTAACAAGTTCGTAAGAACATAATCCTCCAAGACAAAAGCTGAAATTCAAAGCTTAGATTTTTTGTTAATTCTCATTTTCCAAGAGCTTTTGGGTTTCCCTTTTACAAAAACACACAAGCGTAGAAGACACCCAGAACAGCTTAGCAGCTCTATTAAGGCTGGTCTACATTTTCAAAGATACCATGCTTCTCTAGTTTAAACGTAAGGTACTTAACTAGTCCTAATATAAGGTAGTTTTGCTACGAGTATGCGGGAGAAAATTGGTATAGTGAACTTGCTGAACTAAGAAACTGAAAGCACTAGAGAGAAACAGAGCAAAAAATTTTAAAAATAACACTCAAAGAGCATAAAAGAACCATTATACGTACTTGTGAAAGCACAAAAACTCGAGTAAAGGATAAAGTAATCAGAAAAGAAGTTCTGAATAGGAGATATCTGACACATATTTACAGAAAAAACAATAATCTCAAATTTGTTTCATTCTATTAATTTTTCATTAAATGTATCCTTCCTATTTATTCACGTTTGTTTCACATAACATTTCCCTCTCTGTCAATATGTAAACAATTCACTGCATTATTGAATCAATTCCCCAAAATGTAGCAAAGATTTATAAATGTTTAGCAGACTTGTTTCCTGAATTCAGTATCCGAACAGGTTCTGATGCATCTCCCCCTTCCCCTTGTACGAGTATTTCTTGGATGGAAATACATAAAACATTACTGATTTTCGATAGCGCAAAAGTTTATGAGAGTTTTGCTTGAAAGATTAAGCTTTGCTCACCGGCGGAAGTGCGTGAGCGAAAGAAAGATCGCTGGTTGACATTCTGCTCTCTCCAATATTATTAAAATTTCTGGAAAATATGCATCTACCGTTTCAGATAAATATGTAAATAATTATGGAAAGAGAGAGGAAAATAAAGATAGTAAAAAGAAATAGATCAGCGTTTTCATTTTACATGAAAATTTTCCATATATCATACGAAAGGTAGATGAGCAGAGTTGATTAAGTTATTTAACGTGTATCCGTTGCCCAAGTACAAAGAGCTTTATATTAATCACCCCTTTGTCTGACTCTGAAGCAAACAAAAGGTACCCAAATGACAAAAGGAAATCAATTAAATAAATAAACGGAAGTTATCTTCACCATCTATGGATTGATATTTTTGCGAAAATCCTGACTCTAATGAAGCACGATTTGTTTTGCCCCTATCAAAAATGTCGCATTTAGAATTTAATAACTAATACATATCTTCTAGTGAATCCATTATAATTAATTTGTTTCGTTACAGATTCACAAATTTAATGTTTCCTTTCTAGTGTAAAAATGACAAAAGGCTAAGATTTGTTAGAACATACTTTAGCCAACCTTTATTTCTGATAAACTGAGAATTTTATTCGCTTAGAAATCACCTAGATCGCATTATAACAGGCAAGTTTCACTTTTATTTCTAAACTCCATTAAGAAAACTGAAATTTTTTTATTTCTTTGTAGACTTATTAAATTTCCGACGTTTCACATTTTTATTATTATGGAGGCATGCAATAATGTGTTGAAGTAAAAGAACTACCGTGTTTCTGTGTTTTAAGAACTTTTGAAGATGAATTTAATTAAAAGTTTGTAAGATTTGGGCCAAATACCATGAATGATTGAAATCGAACAAAGACATTAAAATTTCCTTTGAAATGAAGAAATTAAAAATTTTACCCAAAGCCTTGTTACAAGATACCGTTATGTATTTTCTGGAAGCAATTAATTTGAATTAATAGAGAATAGATATTGCAAATTTTAGTTTATTTCAGGCATTAATTTAAATTAAATTGAATTCGTTGAGAATTTAGGCCAAAGCTTCTTTCCTAACGGAACAATATTTGAGTTGAAATCTAAATTAATTTTAGGTTTTCTTCGATACTTTTCTTATCATTTCTCGATAAAATACTAGTTTCGTTATTTGTGTATGATGAATAGTCGTTGATTATTCTATAGAGGATTAAAACTTCTGTTTAGCATTGTCGTGGTATAACATTACATTATATCAATACCATATTATATCTTTCAGGGAGGGACCAATAACTTGAAAGGGAACCAACAAAAGGGGTGGGAAACCATGAGTTCGGAAGGGCTGAGTAGCGAGAGAGTGCAACGAGATCAGGTAAATTATGGACAATGGCAAAGTCAAGGTTATTTAAGGAGACATGTACAAAAATAGAATTTTATTTACACAAAAAAAATAATAAGAGAATTGAACGGTAAAATTACCTCAGGGAATTAACGGGAAAAAATCACATCAATAAACGAAAGGGGACTTGTAGTTATAAATCACGCTATGAAGTTAGAACTTAAGGTATTCCCGGAGGAGACTATTCAAATGGAAGGGGGGATTAACTCAATTGGGTTAGTAAAAGGAGAGAGGGGTTGGCTTACGGATGTCTTCTGCACTTGAGGTGAGGTCGCTCGGAAATCAGAGCGGGAGGTTGGAGTGATGACGGTTCTCCAAAAGAAAGGGAGGGGGGGAACTTCCGATCCAGGGGAAAGTATTTCGGCTACCCAAAATGAGGAGGGCTTCGACAGGAGTTGATGAAAAAAGTCGGGAAAATCACTCGGGGCGATCGTTCAGTGGAATTACCTCCTAGCTGGGGTTAATTTCAAATACACAAAATAGTCCAGCTGTCACTTTGCTTTGTTGCTAGCACTTGACTTGGAACCATGGGGAAATCTTTTCGGTTCTGGGCGAGACTTCTCAACTCTGTCTCTCTTCCGGGGAGTCGAGCGTTATTTATGTCCGAGGCTCTCCCCGGAGTTGGGGGTTAGCGGGAAACAGCTCTACGCTCGAAGGGCCTCGAATCTTCTTGCAGAGCTATTTTAGCCCGCATAAAGGTGAATTGTAGAGGACTCGATTCGAGACTAACCACTTTAGGCCTAGCCGGGCCTTCTGCTGCACATGGAAGTTCCTTTCTGCTAAAGATCTCCCACGTCCATCAAGCTCCGACTTTGTATTTACTATATAGTAGTAAAATATAACTAGGGTCCTGCAGGTAATCTTCTGGGCCAATCGAACCCTCTCCACCAAAACTGGCTACCTACGTCTTGCTACCTTCCAAGGCCGGCCTTTAGTTACTACAACTACGCTCCCCCAATGAGTCCAAGAGGCATTAAACAATATTGCAGCTGGCCTAGAGCTCTCACGCGTTACAATGGGCAAGCTAGATGAGGCTAGGTGGTAACAAGAGTGAAATACTCTTCTGGAAAGTACGCAATGATAACAACAAGAATCTTACTTGACTTCCTCTGAACGCCACAGTAAATTCGTCACCAGTTTAAATATCAGACTTCTCCGCAATTTCAGCCTGGTGTACCACGTCAAACGATAACAGCAGAATTCAAGACTGGGGCCCTGCATGGAATCTCCTGGGCGGATTGAACCCTCTTCACCAAAACTAGCTACCCGTGTCTTGCTACCTTCTAAGGCCAGCCTTTAGTTTCCACAACTAGGCTCCCTCAATGGGTCCAAGAGGCGTTAAACAATATGGCAGCTGGCCTAGAGCTCCCACGCGTTACAATGGGCAAGCTAGATGAGGCTAGGTGGTAACAAGAGTGAAATACTCTTCTGGAAAGTACGCAATGATAACAACAAGAATCCTACTTGACTTCCTCTGAACGCCACAGTAAATTCGTCACCATTTTAAGTATCGGACTTCTCCGAAATTTCAGCCTGGTGTACCAGGTCACAAGATAAAAACAGAATTCATAAATCATTCTTCACCATCTCGACATTGCCTGGCTTCATTGAGCCCATCTTCAACTTCACTCCATTTGATTATCTTTTTATAGCCATTCTAAAAAAAATCCCGCCATTAATTGGCTTCATATAGCCGTCTTCTTGTGCTTTTAATTGAATAGCTTCATATAGCCATTGATCAAAATCGTGGCAATGACTAGATTCCTAAAAAAAAATAATATTCTGCCATTGACTAGCTTCATACAGCCATGCTTCAACTTTCCCTCATCGAGTGGCTTCTATAGTCATTCTTCCTTAACATCCCGCCATTTTTAGTTGCTTCATACAGCCATTTATCAACATCCCGCCATTGACTGGCTTCATACAGACATTCTTTATCTTCACGCTGTTGAATGGTTTCATACAACCATTTTTTAATTTGCAGTATTGATTAACTTCATACAGCTATTCTTCAACATTGGCATAGACTGGCTTAATATAGCTATGCTTCATCATTGCGCAATTGATTGGTTTCATACGTCAATTCTTGTACATTGCGCAATTGCCTGCCTTCAGACACCCATATTTTTAACATAGAAAGATTGACTTGCTGCATACAGCAATTCTTCTACAGCCCGCTATTGACTGTCTCCATACACTTATTTTTCAATATCCGCCATTCAATAGCTTTATACAGCTATTCTTCAACATAGCACAATTAGCTGGTTATACAGCCACTTTCAAAATCCTATCAATGACTCTTCTTTGAGCGATTCTTCAACATTCCTCTAATGACTGGCTTCGTACAGCTATTCTGCAATATCGAGTATATCATGTCATTAACTGCCTTTAGGCAGCCATTCTTCCATATCCCGCTTTAAAAAGGCTAGTGAAGTTGAATGGAACTCAAAAATGCAGGACCAAGGGGCATATATATAAATATGTATGTAAAGGGTTTTCCAATAACTTGGATCGATTTTAAATGTGAGTTAAGTTTAAGCGTCTAATGATTTTTTCTTTTTCTTTCAGCTTTAACAACTTCAGTCTTTGGCAATTTCAACCATGGAAAAATTAACAATCGAACAACGTGTTAAAGTTATCGAAGCCTATTACGAAAATGGACGTTTAAACAGAAAGGCATTTCGGGCACTTCGTGATTTTTTTGTGTCAACATAATCGACCAACCACCGAGAACGAAATTGGAAAAATTGTTCGTACCTTCAAACAAATGGGATCGATTGCATATATGAAAACGCCATTGCCTGCTCGTTTACGCTGTTCAGCCAAAAACATTGCTACAGTGCGCGAGAATGTCGCTGAAGATCCAGACACCTCTATTCGTCATCGCGCGCAGGAATTGAACTTCTCCACAACAACGTTACATCAAATATGGACAAAAGATTTGTCTCTACACGCTTAGAAATTTCAATTGACAGAAGAACTGAAGACTTTTGACTATTTGAAACGCCGACCAGTCATCAATTGGGTGCACGATGATGATTTTTCGCAAAAAATCATCTTTAGTGATGAAGCCCATTTTCATCTTGGTGGATTCGTAAATAAGAAGAATTGTCGCATTTGGGCTGATGAAAATCACAGGAAGATTGTTGGAAAGCCACTGCATCCACAAAAGGTTCCTGTTCGGTGCGGAATTTTTGCTAGCGGAATCATTGGGCCGTATTTCTTCGAAAATGATGCCGGAAATTCTGTCATGGTGACAAGCGAGCGATACCATGCCATGATAACCAACTTTTTATGGCCTGAATTGAATTCTATGGATGTCGAAGATTTGTGGTTTCAACAGTCCGGCGCCACATGCCACATAGCCAATGCAACAATGGCTTTAAACAGCGAGGTCAATTGGCCACCACGATTGTGTGACTTGACGCCTTTAGATTTCTTCCTTTGGGGCATCTCAAAAGTAAGGTTATGCCAACAAGCCAACAACAATTCAAAAGCTGAAGGATGAGATAATAAGGCATATTGGTGAGATCGAGGAGCAACAATGCAGAGACGGCATCAAAAATTTTGACCATCGAGTGGATGTGTGCCGCCGAATCCTTGGCGGACATTTAAGAGATATTATTTTTCACACATAATTGCCATGACTCAAATAACATGATCCAATAGTGAAATAAAAACATTTTCACCAATAACACTGTTTTATTTACTAGGTTATATTTATTAAAACCCCACTGAATTTAACGGAACTTGCCTTCTCACATTAGCTATGACTCCTCTTTTCATCAAAACAAGAAATATAATAATTTTTTTCTTCCTCCTGATTTCGAATAACTTCAAAAAGAGAGGTCTTCCCTTAAAATTTTGTTGTATATTTTAAAAATAAAGTTATATTTTACAATTAATGCTGATGATACAAGATTTTTCTCTCAACGGGGGGAAACTAAATAGAAAATATAAAATTTAATTAATAGTAACAAAAACTCCTTATGTCGTTGAATTTTAAACAAGTTAAACAATATTTTTTAAAATCCTCGCCACAAAATTGTTTTGAATAATGAATGGTTTATCTGCATCGTTAATGCAATTTTATGACTAATTACCAGCAAAAGTTTTTTTAATATCTCAAAAAATTATACCTCAACTTAGATTTATTAGAACTAAGTGTCAATTAGTTTTGAATAAAAAAAGTTGACACTGAAAAGAGAAACACAAAATCTAGACAATGTAAAGAGAAGATATCCCCAATTACCTTATTTAAGATCAATTCAAAGTTCAAAATAAAATAATATTTGATTATCGAAAACACGGCCGAATAAATTAGTTGCCCCTTGAACCGTTTCAGAGAAGTTTCCTATTTTTTGTGAGAGATAAATGGAAATTAGAAAATAGGACAAATGCACAAGCGCTCTTAAGATAACAAATAAATAGGAAAAATAACTCCAAAGTTTCTTTGAAGCAGTTTCTTTAGAGCTTCGAAAATAAGACATATTTTCAGTCCTAAATTTGGACTATTTTTTGTGTGGAAGATGAATAGAGTATCGTTCACAGGTTCTCCCCCCTTCACTCCTGATAAAAAAGGATGGAAAAGAACAAGCCTGACAACTATTCTTGGAGCCCCTACTCCACTAGCTCCCACCGTGTTTGGTTGGCCTGAGGGATAAAGAATAGCAGGGTGCCATGCAGGGATAGGAGAAGAAGAAAATTGAGGAAAAGAGAAATCTTTCTATACACTCTGAGATAAGGTGACACAGTCGCTAGAGAAGATTCTGATTTTGAAAACATATTTCTTGTTTCCAAATTTTATTACTTCGTGTATATACAGCCTTTGCCAAAATTATGGGGCGGTTATAAAAAAGTGAAGAATATTATTGAAACTCACTTATTTCATCTTTGACATAATACAAATACACATTTTTTGCGTATATTTTATTAATAATTAATATTAGATTTGTCCTCCTTTTGCTGTTATTACCGATTTTATGTGTTTTTGCATATTTGAAACTAAGTTGGCACAGGTTGTTGGCTCAATTTTATGCTACTCTTCATGAATTTTTGCTGTTAATTCACTTTTTGATGAATATTTGTGCACCCTCACTCTTGTGCCCAAGTGTGAACAGAAATGTTCAATGGGGTTGAAGTATGGAGATTGAGGGAGCCATTCCACCCACGTCACCCCTTTCTTTTCAAACCAACCACTTGAGACTCTAGATGTGTCGCATGGAGCATTGTCTTTTTGGAAGATTACACCATCGGGTATGACATCGTTGAAATTTCAAACTAAGGAAGGTTCATTAACCTGGTCTAACATGCTGGTGTAAGTGTTGTAATTCATTCTGCTCCTACAACTAAACGACAATCTTGGACCTGAAGACGACATGCAGCTCCAAAGCATTACAATGCCACCTCCAAAATGACTGTTAGTCCAACACATCTCGGATCATAAGCTTTGCCAACTCTTCGACGAACATAAACAGCCCCAGGGGTTCCAAAGTTTTGAGGAGAAATACAAACTTTACTGATCATATTTGGTATAGTTGTAATAAATTGGTGGAAACTTATGTGTAAAACCTACCTAAAAGGTGCTTTCATCAGACCCAACAACCCTAGCCCAATCTTCATCAGTCAAATCTTCATGCTCTTTTGCCCAAGAAAACACTTTTCTTGTTCACCTGAGACAGCTAAGAATTCTTTCTAGCGTTACATCCTTTGAGCCTAGCTTCTAATAACCTTCTTCTTAATGTGCGTTTTGATATCTCTTTGTTTGTTGCTACTCAAAACTCAACAGCTACACATTGAATGGCAGAAGGTTGCCCCAACCACTTATGCACAATATGCAAAACACATAAAGCGATTATAGAAGCAAAAGGAAAACATTTAAATTACTAATTACAGATGGGATATACTCGACTGTTTATTATATTGTTTTCAATTATGTGAATAAGTTTCATTCGTATTCTCTATTTTCAGGTCGCGGGCGACTCTACATCTAACTATAGCGGTCGGTCGGTAGGCCAGTCCTTGTTTTGCTTTTTTTGTTTTGGTAATGACATTGTAACTATTCGGCCGATTATAGCGAAATTTGAAACCCTTACTTTGTTTTACATTCTCTTTCAAATGATGTCATTGCCAAGGTACCTTCAAAGTTATCCAGTTAATTATTTTGTTTTGGCAATAACATCATAACTATTTGGCCGATTCCAACGAAATTGAAACCCTTAAGTTGTTTTACATTTTCCTTCGAATGATATAATTGCCAAAGTCCCTATAAGGGTAGCCGGGAAATGATTTGAAAATAATATCAAAATTATTCCGCTGATTTTAATGAAATTTGAAACCCATATGTTGTTTTACATTCTCTTTCGAATTATATAATGACCAAAGTCCACCCGAGGTTAGTCCGGAAATTATTGAAAGTTTTGAAGGTCGTAAGATCATAAATCAAAATAAGTGAGAGCACGCGACTTATGGTCAGCAGACCTTGATCATACCTGCCCCATAATTTTGGCCAAGGCTGTATACTCCTGGTTGATTATTTTAATTTCGATTTTAATCTCTTCTTTTGTGTGTAAGCCTACCAACATGTCTATTTTGGGAGAAATATGCAACTCTGAGAAATCAATTCAACGTTTCAATAAGCTTTCCTTTTACGTTTTTTTTTTTTTCTCGATATTCCTTAAGGGTAACAAGAGGCATTCGAGTCTGACCCCTTTTTCCTAGGCGGGAGTCGTTCCCGCCATTTTCTTATCATTACCGAGCGCTAAAGGATCTCCCTGTTTTTCAAACTTTCTCCTCACTGAATATTTCCCGGTGGCTTCCGTGCAATCTGAAATGAGATTACGTCATAACAGCTCTTTTCTTTCTTTCGCAGCACCTATGGGTCCCTAATTACCTCTATATTATAGAAGAACTCGACTACTACTATTAAGTGCCTCCCACTATATTTTAGGCTAGTGGACCTGAGGACGCTCCTTCTCTCCCCCACCCCCTAATAAGGATTCCTCCCGAGGCTTACCACGCTCTACTTTAAAGTGGTTCAAAGCGCTGTGGTGGTAGAACAATGTTGCTTATAGGGTTGGAAAAAAATTTAGAAACTTCGGCAAATGACGAAAAAAATAACGATTGACCCCCTTTAGTGTCTCTAGCCTGGCCACTGGAAACAGAAAGAACCTTCAATTATTCCCGTGGACGCATATCTTTCTTGCTTTTAATTTTCTTTCTTCAGTTTTGATGAAATTTTGTCGTTTCTTTATCTCACGTGTATTTACTTGGCTTTACCTACTTTACCAGCCGCTCAACTCTTTGTTCGGAGTCCCATTCTTGTAAACTAACCAAAGCCCATCAACTTTACTCATTGGACATATTAAGTTATGAAAAAGGATAGTAAAAGAGATTATATAGTGAGAGGGTATAGTGAAAAAGAGGTGAAAGGGAAGCTCTGAACGAATACATTGCTTTGGGGAAAGTAAAAGTGGCAAAGATTCATGGTAAAAGGGTTCTCTGGCAATTCATAGTTGAAAATTAGAATTTGACTGAGGGGATAGAGAAATAGGTCCCTGTTAAATGGATAGCTCTGACGTGTACGTGATTCATTTTAATAATGTGCGTCGTATTCGTGTTTTAGAATTTATAGTCAATGGCATTTAAGGTGTTGTAACAGTGAGGTATTTCCGCCTCTAACGGCAGGTCATAGTCTGTTATCATTATATCGATTGTAATTTAAATATCTGTCATTTTTATAATCTTAGGGTAGGTTAATTATATTGATAAATGGTCTTTTTTTAAGATACAGCGAACATTTTTACACTATGCTCGCTATGTAGCGTAGGTTTTTGTGTTTGTGCGGATTTATTCTTGTTCATTTTTTATTTTTGCGGTAGACGAAAGTGTTCTCCTCTCACTAGACCTTTACTTAAGGAATTAGCTTCCGTAAGCATAACGAAACAATCTGTAGAAAGTTTTAGGAGTTCATGGAAGAGGGCATATTCGACTAGCTGCTCTGGCGTGTCATACCAGTAGTCCCACTTGAATTGTCCGGCTTTTAGACCTTCGAAAATTTCTTGTGGTCCCTATCATCAGGAAACTGGCTCCCTACAGTAGCATATACTTTAATGGTTGACATCATTGTATAGTACCTATACTTAGGCGCTCGCTTGCATAAAGAAAATGATCTACTCGAGCGACGTGACTGGGAGCCCTTGTGTGGGCGGGACGTGACTCAGTGGTTATGATTTAGGTCACTGTGTTCGTGAGTGTGTGTTTTTGGCCGTTCTTCCAAAGTCTGGACTGGAACGACCCGTAATAGAGCATTGTTGTTGGCTCAGACTTTTTGGCAGCTCTTTTCGCTCTGGGATTGGAAGTTAATATGAAAATACTTGACAGATGGTGGGTTCTCGGGAAAGCACTTTTCTCTCATGCCGTTTTCCACGAGCATGGTATTCATTTCCTTAGGGAAAATGCCGGGTCTGGTGAGGTTAGCAATGTGTGCGTAATATATGCAGCCCATTATTTTGGTAGATCTTTCATCTTCGAATTGTACGACTGTTAGTTTGGGTGCCATTACGCTTTCCGCTGCCACTGCATAAGTGGCATCAGCTCTTTTCTCCTTCTCTTTTTCCCCTTTTATTTTATTTAGCAAATCATGTTTTTTGAAAATCTCATACAAAACACGCCAGGATGTTCACATTGAGGCATGTGGCAGTCGTGTGTTCCTTATATCTGTATCATTTAAAGCACATTTGCAGGTTGAAAAAATTCTTCAGCTCAATTTAATTGAACATATGCGCACAGTGAAGAGGAGTACGTTTTCTTTAGCTTTTCACGCCATGGGGGTTTTAGGGAAAACCACTTTGAACACGTGGGTGTAGCTTTAGAACTTAATCACTTCAGCTACGTTTGGCTACCTTTGATTATTAAGAAACAATGCAGTGATCTCCTCCATCGTGTGGCTACCAGCACATGGGTAGAGACGTCGGCAAATCACACTTGTTTAGGGTGGAGTTTGTAGTCGTGAGTTAATGAGTTATAGAGTTTATATGACGTGCGGAAAGTTGAGGGTTCCAATGTCATATTCTCTCTCACAGATGCCTGCGTATCCATTAGGGATATCATTGAACCTCATGAATGCAATGCTTAGTTCACTATATATTTTTTTAAAGACTTTATCCCTTTCTAGTTTTTGTCGGTCGGGTAAATGCGACGGGTTTTCTTCATTTACTTGAAGGCGGATTTGTAGAAGAGGTTGGGACAAAACATGGTATGAATGTGTTTCTGTGCGTGTGAAACGTCTTTAAAGTGGTAGAAAAAGGATGGGTAAAAGTGAGAAGACGTGTCCATAAACCGTTTGTCAACTACGTTACCTTCCGTAGGGCCGCATGCTGAAGTTGGATGCTCGTTGCCCTTTTCTTCATAATATTTCTTTCATCCATTTAGTAAAGGTAAATAAAACTCCCGAGCGTACTAGCTGAGCCAGAAGCAGGGTTTTGGGGGGGATCACACACTTATGGCCTCAACACTTAATCACTTGTAAAAAAAATTATTCCCAATCGGGGTATGAAAATTAACCGTGTCGCGAATTCAGTACAAAACTGTGTCCAGCTGACTGAAGCAATCATCAATTTGTATTAAATATAAAATAAACAGAAATATCGATGTTGATATCAGCTTAAACATAATTAGTAAGAATACACAGGATAAGGCAATGTCGTAATAAAATAAAGAGGAAACATCCAAAGTAAATAAAATCATGAAGAGTCGTAGGTAAAGAAGAAGGCTAATTTTGTATGCTCACGCATTTGTGAACTACAGTATTGGAATTCCCCGATTCATTTCCGCTTAGTAAAGGAGTTAGAGCCACGTCGTCTAGCTAGCCGTAATCTGGAGAGCTAAGTATAATTTATTCAAGGTTCAAAAAGAATAAAATAATATTTTTTTTAAAAGAGAGTCAAAATACCAAATCAGGGCTAAAACACTTCATTGCTCGTCACTTGACATAGAAGTAATTAGGGAACCTTGAGGAAACTTGTTTGAAGAATAGCCCATAGTGGAATCCTGAATCATAATCACTTCCAGTATGGAACTTAGTTGCCACTTTTTGGGTGGGGGAACATTTCCATACATTAGGACCCTACCAAGACCACAGAGAGAAGAACCCCATATTTGTGGGCGCATTAGGAGCAATTAGGATGTAATAAATCGAGGTGCGGTGGCACCAGAGTAGTGGCAGTTGATTTGCCCTCTACTTCTCATAAAGTCAAACAAAATCCACCTTCACTAGAGGCGCTCGATAGCATCAACCCATCCATCATCACCCTTAATATTTCCTTATACACATTATAATACATATAATTGCACAACTTATTTCAGCAGGAGAAAAAAAGAATAAAAGAACAAGGAGCAGGAAAGACCACTTACCACATCGGAAAATGGATACCCTCAATATGAGGAACCCCTGAGGGCCCTTCCAAATCACAAACTCCTGCAGTAGAGCCGCCTGTGCGAAGTAATATTATCAAATTGAAAATAGTACTGGTTAGGTTAATAGTTATATGGGCCAGAAAAAAGGACCTATAGAAGCTTCTATCCAAAGATAGAGCGAATCTAAAGAAAAGCATCGCACTCGAAGCAACCCTCCCCCTTCGCAAGTGGTAGCCAACTGGGTTGGAGAGTACAAGCCCGAAGAAATTAAGGCAGAAGTTAAAAGGAAGGACAACTGGGAAACGGTCAAGGAAATGATCCAATTCCGTGACCATACAAATTTATTTAAAGTCTTCTTCATTGCAACAGAGATGGCAGGCAAGGTAGCAAGCGAAGGCATTCTTTTCTTGAGTATGCAAATCTCTGGCCAGTATATAGAACAAGAAAATTCCATATCATACAAATGTGCTTTGTATGTTATAAAATGGAAGACCACAGCTTGATGAATTACTGCGAAAAAGAAAAACTCTGGTGCAACAAATTTGAATCTGAAGGGCACAGATACCAAACTTGCCAGAGTGAAACATAAATCTACTTCAACGGTAAAGTAGAGTACCGAACTATGGCACTTAGCTGCTCAAGGAGGAAAGACATCATTAAGAAGAAAAGGCAAGGAGGTGAGAAAGCGACGCAAGAAAAGGCGAGGATGCGGAACCAACGATGGCATCTTCCACATTAATTACGAGCAGCCTTAACGCACGCACTCCTACGTGCAGTATACATGCACACATGGCAAATACCGTAAGACCCAGCTACTACAATAGGGTTCTAAATGATTTTCTAAAAGCAATATGACAACCTTTGGTCAAAATGTCATAAGACCCTGAATGCTCCCAAGCATTTAAGGCAGTATAGACCAGCTTCTAAGACCAGAAATCGATGACGGAAACCTACCCTTTCAATGAATCCAACTCCTCTCATGATTCAGAGGAATAGGAAACAGAAGAAGAAACCCTTGAAGACTCTACGAGATCCGAATGAGAGTAGCGACTTTGCACACACACGAGAGCTAGAAAGAGCAAATCCAAAGAACGAGAAACGTGAGCCCAAATGGAATGGTAATCAGGCGAAAACAGAGAGAAAAAATAGAAACCGTTAGGTAACATGTAGCATACAAAGAAGCGCACTTTTGAACCTGAAAATAAACAAAAATGGTGGGATAGCAAAAAGAACTCATTACGGAAACGTATTAAAATAAATTGATTCAGATTTCATCTTAATTTTGGAACACGGAGTTAACGCCTAATGATCAAATAAAAATTTGGAAATACGATGTGTTAACCACTAATTACCTGCAAGATCAGTATGACGGTGCTGCTATTGCGATGAAGAAAGGGATTTAATACAAGCAAATAAGAAATTTGGAAGAGTCCTATCTTGAAATAGAGGATGACTCGACCTAGGAAAAATGGTGATAGCCACTGGATAACACTGGTCAAAGAGGAACCTTTTGCCTATTTAGTCTCTCACTGGCTTATTTGGGAGGAGAACCTCAAAAATTCGGATGTAGAAAATTAATGCCAGATGTCAGGAAACCGGTTACATAACATTCAACGGCATTGGGAAGTGCCTAGACACCCTGCTGGATAGGAACATCGTCCAACAAATAGGCCCCGACATTCTGTCTAGCTAGCCAATCGTCAAGTACCATTTAACTACATCCAACCAGTTCAGGTACCATGTAGTGACAGTATAGGGATCCTATTAACAATTTTTAGGAACACTATACAAGTTCCAGCTAATCAACAAAGAACAAAAATTAGCAGACTGGGTACGATACGAACTACTTACAAATTACCATCAATTCTTATGGGATGAGGCAATTTTCCAGGAAATAGACGAGTCACTCGGCGAACTTAACAACCAGTTAATAGAAGCAGATAGAGTTTGTATCCATAAATCCAAGTGTAGAACCATCTTAACCTATAGATGGTCCGATTACATGAAGAAATTGTACCGTAAACTGGAATTACTATATTAAATAAACATCATAAGAGCATCAATTCATTCAATAAAAACAAAGAGATTAAAGAAGAATAGAACCAGTTAATTTTCGAGCAGCAATGAAGAGGATGGGGCGAGGTAATCAAAGAACTCGATCAGAACGCCTCTCCCAAAGAAGTGGAAAAAAGTGAGAAAAATAAACATCACACAGATGAAAATGTAAATTGAAGCAGAAGATGGAAGCATAAAATCAGAGGAAGCAGAAATAGAACAAATATTCAGAGAATATTGGTAAAATATATTCAGAATAACTGAGGAAGAAAACAACAAAGTTTGAACATGAAATTATAGCCGAGCTAAAACACAAAAATATACCCACCCACGCACCTACACGACCAGGTAGACAGACAGCGTAAGGAAGACGCAGAGGTAACAGCGGAGGAACTACGTGGTGCTCTCCGATCATTCCGACAGAAAGTCTATGGAAAATCGCGGCTAAATAAATTAAATTATGAAAATGCACCAGCAAATGTTATGGACTGAATGAGAAGAATAATAACACTGTCTAACAATGATTTTTCTACAGAAATGAGAAAGTAGTTTTCTATTGTAGTTTTTTTGCGTAGATTACGAAAATGACCTTTAATTTTCATGAAATGACTTCAGTTTTTTGTAATCTGTACATTTAATCTTTTATTAATATTAGATTATTCAGTATATAGAGGTATGAAATATTTGTTATTATTTTTATTTTATTTGACAAAAAGTACAAAGATAAATTGAAACAAGATGCTTATTCATCAAAAGAAATTAATAAGTCCTTTTGATACATTTCAGAGTGTGGTATTATAAAAAAAATTTAAAAAAATAATGAAGTTTTAAGACTTTTTCAAAATTGCTGAAATCTATACAATAGTGATATATTTTTAGAATATTTAGGCTTCTTTTTATGTACAACATCTTTTCTGTCTCTGTGAAGGGTCTAGCAGAAGTCAGCAAGAATTGCGGCACTTCATTTTCCTTTATAAGGATTTTCTATAGTAGCAATTTCTTGTTGGAATCTTTCACCATGCTTATCGCTGACGTCCACTGGGTTGTCTGGAAAGAAAGACAGATGGGAATGCAAAGGATGCACCTTTCCTGACATATTATACTCCAACTCATTATAAGACCTAATCCAATTCTGAATAAGAATGTAATGAGTCCATTACATACACCTTTGAAACTATGCCAGACCTCAAATTCTAGTTTGCTCAATTTTGCCTCAAACTCACTATCTACCATAAGTTGTCGAATCTGAGGCCCAACAATGATTCCTCCTTTAATTTTAGCATCACTTATCTTAGCAAATTTTTTTTTCAAATATAAAAAGGATGGCTGGTCATGCTTTAAGGCTTTCACAAATTGTTTCATTAAACCTAATTTTATGTGAAGTGGTGGCAAAATTATGTTTTCCTTAGGAACCAATAGTTCACGTATGACATTATGACAACCTACCTTTGTCTCTTTTCTTAAAGGCCATTATGAGTGTATGTAATGTTTTCCTCGAGCTCTACTGTTCCACTGACACAAAAAACACATAAGTTTTGTTATATCATGACTGCAAGCCATTTGAAATGGCTACTACCTTAAGGTCAGCACAAATCAACCATATATGTTCACTGTATTTAATGGTTTTTAAAATGAAATTTAAATTCTCATAAGTTTCTTTCAAAACAACCGAGTGAGCTACGGATATCGATGGTAGTTTATTTCCATTATGCAGAAGCACCGCTTTACAACTATATAAAGTAGCGTCATTGAAAAGTCTTAATTGATTGGGTTCATAATGTATATCCAATTCTTCCAAGAGACGTGGAATATTATTACAGTAGCCTAAATTGTTGTTAAATTAAAATTTGTCTTGTAAATTGTTTGATCGAATGTGAAACTTAGTAATTTGAACATCTTCTGCTACTAAATTTCTTTCTTTCAGTCTCGAGGCCAGTAATTCACTCTGTTGCTTTATTAAATTAGGATCTCTTACAAGATCATCTAGATCAAGTTGTGAGAAAGGTTTTGGAGTAGTATCAACAGTTTTAGCAAAATAAATTTCAGTTTCTGGTTCACGTGATTCCATATCTAATTCATCAGAGTTAGACAAAACAATTTCTGCAGGTGGTTCAGGTACTGGAATGTCTTTTGAGTGAGGTCTAGGCCGAATAACAGATCTAAGGTTGGGATATAACACAGCTGAAGTGCACTTCGTTGTTTAATCTAAAAGTATGGAAATTATATGCATAAAATTTAAAGTTATGTACATATGTGTGATTACAATAAAGTGCTTATAAACTTAATTAATTTTATATTTTTAAAAAATAATAATACAGTATACTACTTCAAAATATAGGTACAGTGAACAATAAACAATTACTTACTTTGTATGTCTACCAAACAGAAATAGCAGTCAGTGGCATGATCTTGGGGCTCTCACCATACCATTAGAAGACCAAATTGAAGGCTTTTTATTTTTCCTTTAGACCATTTTGATAAAGAATTAAAGCATTTCGTGCAAGAGATATGTGGTCTCCATGGTCTATTTTGGTCGCCAATTTTACATTCAAATAACAATTATGTAGTTTTTCGATAGAGAAGAAACTTTTCTTTGATTTTTTTTAATGTTACTGAACCACATATGTAGCAGAATTTATCTGGGCTATTTTTACACTGTCCTCTCGGTATTTTAATTAAAATTGTTGCTTTTATTTAAAATTCTATTCAGTTGAATAACCTGAAAATAAGAAATAAAAGAATGAAATTCGTTAAAATCTTCGAAATTTGACAAAAATAGTAAAAGACAACTTACAAAAACTGGAGTCATTTCAATAAAAATTACTTCCATTTTTAAAATCTATACGTAAAAAAATTTGTTATTCTAATCTTTGTAATTGACAAAAAGTTAAATTTTTTAGACAGTGTAATCAACGCATGTCTGAATACATGATACTTCCCCGATGCCTTCAAGAACGGCTAAAATTAACTTTTTACCCAAGCAGGAGGAGTAACGAACGAAAAGGTAGAATTATCGCCCAATTTCGCTACTGAAAAGAGGCGTTAAACTCTTCAAGAAACTCCTAAACAAAAGACTCGTCGCCCACTTGGAAGAGATTTCCTTATACAACCGTACCAAATCAGATTTAGTAAACATAGAAGTAACCTTAAGAAAGAAACAAAAAGGTTTATACAGCTCTGGTATGAGCTACGCTCTTATACCCCGGCCACACGCTCTCTTGTGTGTCTAAAAGCCAAAAAAAGATTAAAAACATGGTAGAAGAAATGTATGTACCTAACCACAGGTAATCGCAGAAATGAGAGGAAGAAGCAAGAAAAATGCACGGGAAGGGGAATTAAAACCCATAAATAAAGTTATAGAAGAACGGAAACGGAATATGAAAGATATCTCAGAAGAAATGCACGAATAAATCAGATATATGATTAATGAAAACCGTAGTGCAATAAGCCATGTATGATTTCCGAGCTCCACTAGACTATTGGCTAACGCAGATGAATAGCCTATCAAAGTATGAAATGCGCGAACGACATCGACCAATAGTGAATTACCAAAATTGAAAATTTTACCCGATTAAGATGGAAATTCTAATTGTTAAAGAAAAATCTTATTATGACAATATTAAACTACTAACTCAGGAATATAAAAAAATAAGAAAGGAGAAAGAATAAAAAAGGGACAAGAAGACAGCATTACTGCAATGCAAATAAATTAACATAAAGAAACTAAGTAACACTATAAAGAATAAATAATACCATAAACTAAAAAATCCTAAATAACCAAATAGATACTAAATATGTATAAGAAAAAAGATTAACGCCTAAAACCTTAAGAACAAGTCAAAAATACACTAATAATAATAATTAAATCGATAGCCCTGATCACCAGGCGCCTAGCATTCCTTTGTGAATCTCCTATACTACCTTCACTTTTCACCACTTTATTTCTTTCTATGTATCTATTCTCCACATTATTTTTCCCCTTTAAACACACATGTGAAATGAATTAAGGTAAAAATGACATGAAGAATGGCAGGAATGAAGCTGATATGAGACTGGCTCATCGCCTTCTGATGTTTTGACGAGATTCAAATTCTGTCTCGGTGCAAATAAATAAATTCATTTAAGTTTTTATTTGATAAAAATCTAACGATAGCAATGCATCTTCTTGCCCCCTGTATAGATTAAACCTCGGCTGCCATTACAGATTAATCACCGAGACAATACAACAGAAGAATACTTCACAACTATTATACAATAAATGAATATACGGCAAAGTCCTAAGACACCATTATGGTGTTCTTGAGTTTTAAGACAATAAATTGTCTGAATCTAATCTAAGTTTGTATTTAATGCAAAATTATTCTTCCCCGAAGATGTCTTATTAAAGTAAATGCAATGTACTAAATAGTATTTCCTTTTTGTTAAAATGCATTTTTTACTTTTTCGCTTGTGATATATTGAGATTAATTCTATTGTATTTTCACGGCAGGAGTTTCACTAACGAATGTATGGTTATAAATTACATTTAACACTAAAATATCTCAAAATAAACAATCTATTTCCGTGATATGATTGATTAATATATTTTTTCGAATACCCACATTATTTGTCACTATCTCCTTTGATAATTATACTTACGAAAGAATCAAGAATTCTACTTGAAAAAAGTGTTCACGATTGTAAATTTAATTCATTCTTTCATAATAGAAGAGAAAAGCTTTTTACTATGGCAAAGTTGAGACTCTTTAATGAAATTATGACCATCTTGATTTGTATAGACTGGAACACTCATAACAAAATGAATCTATTTACCATTCAAGTTTCTTCGCTCTTTACCGGATCTAAAAAAAAGAACTTCTGAAAAAAGCAACGAAAGAAAATGCTCTGCTTTTTGAAAAGAATGATAAAAAGAGAAATATACCAGTAAACAAAAGGGCACGAAAGCGCTTTGCTTTCCTTCAAGTTAATAAAATATATGAACTAGTTTGAGCACGAATGACACTATTTGGATAATGTACTATTTGAAAATGGTGAATTTCATAGAGCCAAATTGCAATGAATAAAAATTAAGTTCTTATATTTAGTATAAATAAATTTACTAAGCCTATGGACTAAATCATCATACACGCCGGAGATGATAGTTTCTTAGCTTCTTTTTATACATAATTCTCTTTACCATTAGTAATAAAAGGCAACCACCAGGTGAAAAACGCAGTCTCTAAACAGAATGGAATGGAATCAAACTAAGAAATTTTAAGTTATTTAATAACATAGTTCTTATGTTAAAGGGATGAGAGATGCAATAAATAAGTATTGCTTTGAACAGTAGAATCGCCACAATAGTCATTTTCACTATTTTCTGTTTTTACTTTACACTACTTAACTCAATGACACAGTGAATCAAGATCTAGAAGTAAGAGTTGTAAATCCGTAGGTTTAGCTAAAACCGGTAACAGACATTCCTTTTAGCTACCCTTTAGAGGCCAGAAAAATTTATCTTCCCCTAAGTCTTTTGGAGGTTAAGAACCGGACATGTTGAAATTAAATTTTGATCAGTTGTAGATGTTAATTGAAAGTTTTATGGGATATTTAAGTGAACGAGTGAGTGACGGCTGCGTAAACAAAGGGCAGCGGGTATTTCTGTACTCAAACTCAAACAGTGTACTTCTAAAATGTACGAAATATTACAATCAACAAATTTTTACCTCAATACATTTCAACAAAGAGTTTAATATTCATATATATGAAATGCTGAGTGAAATACAAGCAAAAGTGAAAAAATGAAGTGTTAAAACCTGGTGTTATTGACTGAAAGGGATACGAAATTGGAGATACTCATTAGAGCGTTAGAACGTTTGAAACGATATAGGAGATGAAAGGGAGAAAATAAATGTTAGACAACAAAGGGGCCACTAGAATAAGTTAACCCCCTTCCAAGCTATTAAAATAAAAAAAGTTTAATATGTTAAAGAAAAAGATTGCTGGATATTAATTTAGCATATACACATATTGAAAACTAAACGTGAATATAACTGATCCGCGATTTTTATCTCTTTCTCCTTATCCTATACGCCCACTCATATATTCTCTCCTTTTGCTTTTTGGACTAACCAGGAATGGAAATTAGGCTCTTTTCTGCTTAGTACTTCTCTGAGTTCGCTAAATATAGTAAATTTACCGTATTTAGAAAAGGGGTTCCTTGAGCAAGGATCTTTACTCTCCGTTGGTATTTCTAATTATTGTTGGGTGGATGAGCTAGTTAGGTAGAGCAAAGGGAATGGGAGAGAATTGTAAGGGGTGAGCAAATGGTTAGTGAATGGGAAGTGTGTGATTATTAAAATCTAAAAGTTGCATAGACGCAGTGGTTATATGAATAAAACCGCGGTGTGAAAGGATAAGAAAACTTACAAAGTGAGATTAGTGTAAATCAAAAATTGGGAAAGATGTAGTGTATGTTAAATGGTAGATATAGTGAGTGTTTGACTAAGAATGTTCTGTTTTAGTAGAGACATATAAGAAGAAGGGAAGTGGATAGACTTAAGAAGAGAATATATTATATTGAATGTGTTATAGGAAAATGAAGAAGACCTCATCGAATTTGGAGTAATTATATGAGAGGTTGAGACAAAGTAAATAATTGTTTCAACATAACAAATTTGGAGGAATTTTATATTCGTGATTAAACTTATAACTAAAAAAGGGATGGCATTGGAATTAATAAAGAGGCGCCTCTAAAATATATTTTAGAATATTCATTTTAAAATATTCTCAACTTTTATTTTTCTTTCCAAAACCTCTAAAATTTTGGAATAAAATTACCGATTGATTTGCGTTTATTGTTTACTTTCAAATCATAAATTCCTGCCTCTTTCCTACTTAAGAATTCTATTGGAATTCCCAAGTGAGTCAAAGCCAACTAGGCGATTTAGGTCAATATTATTCGCTCTGTCTTATATTTATTATTTCTGCTTACATAATATATTTTTGCTAAAATGAAATAGAAAAATAAGCAAAGTTATTTAAGAAATAAAGAGTTGCGAAAATTTTGAAATCCGTAAGGTGTGCAACGCGATTAAGTGAGAAATTTATCAATAGCCTCACTTAGAATTATTAGTATGCATAAATTTCCTCATAATATATAGACCTTTGAAGAAAGCCAAGGATGATGAATTCCCGAAAGATTTGCTGAGATTTATCGTTGCGCTGAGAATATCTTCCTTCACCTATATGAGTTTAAGGTTCGAATGAAATAGATGAAACGTTTGTGAATAAAGTGGGGATTAAATTTACTAGAAATTTATATAGATTACTCAATGCACTTCAGTATTACTTTTTATTATTTTAATGTGAAATATGACAGGGAGAGCTAATTTCCTTAAAAATATGAAAGTAATCTAATTTTGTAGGCTGGTAGAGAGATCGTCTTGCTATGTTTAAGCGGTGCGGTGAATTTATTCTTTATTTCGTTTTAAGGCTAATGAACGATTTTTTTAGGAAATGTATCATTATGGAATGATCTTTACAATAGCAAACTATGACGGATGGTCAATCTTTTTAATATAAAATGAATACAAGATTGACCTGAAAACAAAAATACATTCTGAGCTACTCAGTTAATACACTTTAGAAGCCACGTCTCCATCTACCTTGATGATACCCCCAAAATTCTGCTCTCTTCGAATTCAACTACATCCTAACCTCAATTATTTATATCGAATAAAATTGTATTCCTTTAAAGTAGCTGTAAGTTTTAGAAACCCCCCAAAATATGAAAGGGACAGGCTCCGGAGAATATGCGGGATGAGGTATGATTTTCCATCCAAATTAACTCAATGTCCCTCTTGTTCCTTTTAAGAATGTGCCGAAACTTTGTCATGATATAATAAAATTCTATGATACAGCTTTAATTAGGTTTTTAATTCATTAATTCATCTTTAATCTTCTCACTACCTCTTCATAAAAAGCTAACGTCATCCTTCCTTTTCCTTCAAAGAAGCTAATTAAAATTTCAGCTTCGGCATCGCCCATAACAGTCGTCATCATAATTTTAATGATTTCTCTCCTTGGAAGCTACTGTTTCCATTGGATTTTGCTTTCTTGATCAAATTCATGACTCTTATTTTAATCCCTGGTAACAATTTGTCGTAAGAAACTTTTATTCGCTGGTTTAAATTATAGTTACAATTCTTAATAAAAGATCAGTTCATAAAAAAACTGATTTTCGCACAATTCTTTTGCCCCCTCTTTTTGGCCCTATTCACGAGCATCTCCAAACTTGCAATTTTAGGCATGTGGTTCATCTATTAGATCGACGGACCAACGAGCGAAGCGCGTTTAAAAATATGTGTTTCAATCTAGACCAATTGAAACGCATGGCATTATTGTATGTTTACTCGAATGTCCTTTATTTAAAATTATGCAATGATATACGTTTTTATAAGTTTCCATCTTTGATAATAGATCTTACGGCGCTATCCTATTTTTATCATTGAACGATATACATTGTGTAAAGGCTAGACAGTCGATGTTTTTGCTATGTGTGAAAATGCTTTGTCTGATAGATGTACTTCCAATGTGCATCAAATTAAAATAATGATAATTAGTTTTTTATGTGGCACGCTTCAAGGCTATGGGGCATCTGAATCAACCAAAATTCGATCTTGCTAGCCGAGTGGATACGACGTTGGTCTCCCAACGTCGCGGTACTATGTTGGATGCGCTGTGCTCACCACTATAGTGGTGTGGGTAGATCTTTCACTTCTTACCATACCCATAGCCAATTACAAAAGTGCATTCTCTCCTTTCCCATCCTCTTAGACTACATATACTCTACGTTTCAAGGAAACAGGTCCCTTTCCCGAGGGCGACGAATGTTCCACCTGAACGCTGTTTGGAGTCAAATATATAATACTTCCTGGCACCTTGCTCCAAAGGGTACTGGTCACTGGTGCTCTCTGGCTCACCAGCGATTGTTATACTGACCTTTATGTCCATTTCATTAATCGGTCGGGATCCGCTTGGATAACGGTAGGTTGGCAAACTTATACTACTAACGCTTCTCTATCCATTAAGGAAAAGATTGAAAGAAGAGGTGGGCTTTCATAGAACGTCTGAATGCCCCAAAGGAAGAGTGGCATGAGCGCATCGCAGCAGGCAGATTATTTCACATTCCTTACGGAAAATATAAAGAAAGCACAATTACATTCCAATCAAAGGATAACGCGGAATACTCAGATGATACAAAATCACCTTGGAGGTGATTTTGTATCAAATAACAGCCAGTGCAATTTCAGAAGCAGCGAAGTTGCAAGAGAGAAACTTTCCCAGAAGCAAAGAACCCCAAGGGCTGCAAAGTTTCGAACGAGTTTTAGAAATCAAAGAGTGAAAGTTGTGATCTAGCGAGAAGGGAGATGCAGTGGTCAAGGCGAAAGGTGATGAATGGCAATCTTTAAGAAGCTGTGGTTTTAGTGGGAACTGATACGTTTGAGATTAACGAGAAAGCAATGAGATTTGCAGATATGTTTATATACATCACAAAAGGGGACATGAAGAGCGGTAAGATTAAAATAAGGAACACTAGTTTTGTATTAAGCCACGTCCGAGTGGGTGCTCATCATTAGTATCTCTGTTTTCTCAAGGTTGATTTTCAGAAACCTATACGAGAGCCATACAGTAATGATGGTATAAGCGGATAAGAGTTTACTAAGATTCTCAGGAAAAGAGGGTGAAAAAGCAAAGATCCTTATGCGTATAATTAGCATAAAACAAGTTGATAGAGAAATAAAACAAATAAGAATACCAAGGGGAAGAAGATAGATGGGAAACAGAAACATGCAAAGAACCCCCCCTTTGGGAACACAAAACGCTCCTCCTCTGGCCAAGATATATAAGTTCCAATATGTATAAATTGAGTATAAGATGACGTATGAGAGCGAAACCAGTTAGGGGCAGTGCCGTAATTGCCTAGAAAACCAAGAAGGTGGAGAATAAGAAAGTTTAGTCAACAGTGTCAAATATTGCTGATAGGGCCAGAAGTAGCAGAATGAAATGATAACTGTGATAGAACGGTCTGAGGCCGCTTAAATTCAGCCGCTATCACATGTTAGAAACGAACACATGCTACCCACGTGCATCTGCGGGAGGAAGCAGGGCGCGTTTATCGCCACCTGAGTAAATATTTAACCAAGGAGGTTATTCCCCCGTTTCGCCTCCATATGGCGATCTCACCAGATTGAGTTAGGCTTACGGGCAGATAAGGTATTTTCCCAGCCGCGACCGGAGCATTTCCCCGAGCCTCCCACTCAATTGTCCCCTACGCCAAAGAGACGGCTCCGGGTACTTATACAATAGCAATTCCCAATAAGATCAGATCAGATCCAGGTTATCTTCGCGAGACATCACACCAATCCGGTCTCACCTTGTGCACCAGGGAGCTCTACCTCAAGAACCACCTTATGTTCCAGAAGAGGACAATATCCCTTGAGTACCAAGGTTCGTGCCTTCGAGACGCCAATTCAAAAAGGCCCCCCCCGTGTTGTTCAGAAAGAGAACAACGTTAGAACAGCCATTTTTCCTTGAGCCCGTTGACAAGAGACGGTTCTCAACCCCCCCCCCTGTTGTTCAGAAAGAGAACAACGTAAGAACAGCCATTGTTCTTCAAGCCCGTTTGTCAAGAAACGGTTCTCATTCCCAAGACATCACGTCAGAATAATTTGATTCCCCCTTTTTAACGTTCTTCAAGAGAACGATTGGTTTCAACGATAACCTCTATTGTTCATCTAGAACATCCCCAATTTGCTGTCACAAAGATCGCTAGTATCTCCGAGTCCGACTTCGCTCTCACTCTTCGAAGGCAGTCCTTCTCCTTCGCTAAGGACAACCCCCGAAGAACCCTTCTGCTGCAATCGCCAGTGGACCGAAGATTCCTTCGCATCGCCTTCCTCTGCACAACAACTTTGTAATTACGTAAGCTGAGCATTAACTTTAATTATCTAACCTTTTTTAAACCCTACCCTGTGCTTTAAATGGTTTAGCGAACCATTCCCCACCCTTTAATTTGTATTTGTTTACCTTTTTAAATCTCTCCAAATCTTAATCCTCGGATTATTTAGATTTTCCCACTACCCTTTCCATTCTCCGTTTATGTAAACATTTTCTTTTTGTGTGTTTTTGATAGTTTAATTAATAAAACTCTATTTTATTAATGATAGCCATATTATTATCCTTTAGCTCAGTTCCACTTCTTAAGCATATTGAAGATAAATAACCTCGGTCAATCAGATTACCACGCACTCGAAATATTAGGATAATTTCCTCAACGAATAGTTATATATGGTATATCGTCGAGAGTCTATTCTACGACATATATATATATATATACTATTTAAATTTGGTATCAAGTGTGTAAGGTTAAACGCTATATCTTTGCAAACACTGGCCTCAGTCGAGTAAAGTATAGTGTTATTCGTTATAAGAATAGAGTATAGTAGTTCCCTTTTGTTTTAACGATTGCTCTCCCCTTTTATTTAAACTTAAGAAGCTGGAGTAGCTCAAGGAACTGTTATAATAATTTGTTTGTGTTTTTTTGTGTTTTTTAGTCATTGGTTATCTAGGTCGAGAAACCAATTACGAATAGTTATATATGGTATATCGTCGAGAGTCTATTCTACGACAATAACTAGTTGTCTTCAAGACAAAGGTGGTCCGTTAAATGTAGGAGAGATGATTACCTAATGTGGCTTGTCTTAAAACCAGGCTGAAAAATCTAATTAAAGTTAAAGAATCTAAGACACCCGATGAGGCTTACTTTTCAAAGAAATCTTTAGAGAATAAAAAAATTTGGTAGTAGCTTTTCGGGGCGTTTAAGTTCAGGTCAAACTTCTGTAAGAGAGGGAAAAGAGCAGCGTGTTTTAACTCAGATGGTACTATTCCAGATAAGGAGGTATTAAAATATCAGTGAGGAAAGGCGATAGATAGTGAGTAATTGGCGATAAATTGTTAAAGGCAAGGAGTTTAAAGGAGAACAATTATTTTAAGAAGGGAAAAGGAAGAGCGTCAATCCTTCGAGATACCCTGGGAGAGAGAGAAAACAGCTCTGTCGAGGAAATAGGTAGAGGGGATTGTTATCCAGTGGACAAAAGAAAAGCATATGGTATTGTAGAGTTTATATAGATGATCTTGTCTGAAAAGAAGTCAAAGGATTCAGTAATAAAGATAGATGGAAGAGTTTGAGTTTCAGAAGGGCAGATAATTTAGAAAGAAGTTTGAATAAGGTATGTGGTTTGTTGTCTTTTTGCTACGGCGTTACTGCATGTGTGAGCCTCATGGGCGTATTATGGATGGTAGTGGGTGAGTTAGAAGCAATAGAATAGGTACCGGAAGCTGTTACTCTATCTACGCCACTAGCACTGGTAACCCAGAGGCTCCTTGCGCATGCTCGGCTATGATTTTGGACATTAAGAATAGTGGTTGAGACCCATAAGCTACGCTGCTGGCGAGAGGATGGAGAGAGGTGATCATGAATATTGAGACAGGATGAGAGGATTTGGCAAAAATAGGGAAGGGCTACCTCGATATCAGTTTAGGAAATAGAAGTATCAAACTAGCGAGAGTCACGTAAGATCCTTTGTCATCTGTTTCTTGATAAGGAAAAAGAGACGATGATGATAAGTCTTTGTGGCAGCATGTATGCATGGGTTAAGTGAATGAGAGGAACTTATAAGAAAATCGGAAGAGGAATTGGCGAGAAATAGCTTGAGAGACTAAATTATGATTAGGCTATTATGATATGAAAAGTAAGAAGCTCCTAGATAAGATTATAGGAAAAGAGGTCTTTACAAGTTAACTCATTTCCTACACTAGGCAGCTCCCTTGCTATCATCAAGTTTAGTTCCACCTAGCATCCTCATACATAAACATATCCTGGCTATTCTTAAAATTTCTTAAAGAAGACGCTTCTATGCAATGGCTACTGAGCTTATTTCATTCATCTACCACTCAATTTTTAAATAAATTTCTACCAATCTTTTTCCTAAATCTAGACTTGCCCTGCTTAAACCAATTGCTACGTGTCCTATCTTGTCACGAAAAATAAAATGCTTACCTATATCTACCATATTATAACCGTTTACCTCCTTAAAGACCTCGTGTAAGTCCCCTCGAGCTCTTCTCCTTCCTATCGTAAGTACATATATTTAGTCTTCTGCACCTTTCACCATAAGGAAAGCTCCTCAACCCATAATATGGGGACCAAAATTGTAAGGCATTGTTAAGATGGGCATCACTTATAAGGTTTAAGAATTACATCAGCACTCTTATTTTTCACATTCCTGTAATAAACCCTAATACCCTATTAGCTCTATTTTTTAACCATGTCTTTCTAAGCCGTTGGTCGAAACTCACAATGACGCCTAAGTCTCTTTTGCATTCTCACCTTCAGAATTTAAATTGTTTATGTTTAATTCCATTTGCCATTTCTCCGACCATTGGAATAGTTTGGTCAGTTTTTCTCACAATACTTTAGGAATGGGTCAGAACTTATAATCCTACCTAACTTAGTATCATCAGAAAATTTGCCCAGGTCACTACCTGTAGCTATGTAGAGATCATTCCTATGAATAAAAAAACGACGGCTCCAAAGGTGACCTGAGATGAACCAAACTGGTAACATTCCGTTACACAGATTTAATCTTATCTATACTAATTATTTGCTCTTTATCAATTATCCACGACCGAAGCAAACTTTTCTAGAGAAATAAAGTAAATTAGTCAAACACGATTTACCTCTAGCAAAACCGTGTCAAGTTTCCTTGATCAACTTATTAATCTAAATGATTTCTGATAGATTTCACTATTGCAGATTTCATCATTTTCCACACTAATAATATCAAATCCTTAGCAAGTAATTAGACATAATCGGTATATCAAGCTTCTTAAAGAGAGGTATTGCATTAGGCTTCCTTCCATGTCGTTGCTAGAGGTTCACTCAACCCATTTTGCATTCCTACAAAATCTCGTCTGGGCCAGGTGCTTTACTAGATCTAATTCCATTTATTTCTTTTGAGACTCTCTCCTTGGTAATTGAAATATCGTCTAGTTTTTCCTCCTCATTACCCTTTAATATCAATCTGTGTAATCTAAGAGTACTTAAGTACTCTTAGATTACACAGGGTAACAATTTTAATCATATTTTCTGGTGACTTAGATTTATCAGCCAATTTTAATTTGTTTTTTCATGCTGATTCAAAATATATAATCCATTTTTACATACATGCTATAGTTATTCTGTAATTTCTATTTTCTAGTTTCCCCGAAAACTGCCCTCCGGACGGACAGAGAGGGTGCTTGTAGAAAGCAAATACTTCAAGGTACATAGTAGTAAGATAGTAATAAGTGTTGTTGTGCAAAATATTGATATTATTGTTTCTTTTTTCAGGTCTCATGTTAAAGTAATGGCTTCGGCAAGAGGAAATTTCGTTAATGATCCAGACACCTTCTGCTACATATGTGGCTGTAACATGCTAGTTCGTCAAAGGTGCAATATATCAAACTTTGTGATCCGCACTTATAAGGCATATTTTGATATTCCTCTTGGCGATCAAGATAAGAAGTGGGCCTCACATGCTGTTTGCCATAGTTGTGGGGAACATCTTCGTGAGTGGACGAAAGAAAGAGAAATGGTCTTCCTTTTGGAATCCACATAGTATGGCGAAAGCCAAAGGATCATGTATCGGATTGACATTTCAGTCTGGTGAATACTAAAGGGATTGGCAGGAAAAATCGGCACAAGATCGACTACCCTAACTTTCCCTCGGCGATCCGGGCAGTGCCTCATTCTGAGTCTTTAGCAGTTCTGATTTTCAGTGGATATGCTTCCTTCGAGGATGAAAATGATGTAAATGATATGGAGGTCCACGGAATATATTCAGAGTCTGCAGATTCATCATCAAAAGCTGAACAGTTATTATCTCCTCAATATTTCAATCAAGAGGATTTGAATGACTCGATACGTGATTTGGCGCTCTCCAAGAAAGCTGCAGAACTTTTAGCCCTCAGGTTGAGTGAAAGACATATGTTTGACAGGTCGGTACGGGTATCATATTACCGAAAAAGGAAGAGTACATTTGTTAAGTATTTCTCTGAGGACAAACAATTTGTATACTGCCACGAAGTTCCTGGTCTGTTTACCGACGTGGGACTTTGCACCAATAGCCCTGCTGAGTGGAGACTGTTTTTGGATGGCTACAAGCGTAGCCTCAAGTGTGTCCTTTTGCATAATGGCAATGACTTTGTTTTAGTTCCTCTCGGTCACTCTGTCCATCTACGAGAAACTCACGATGAAATAAGAATGGTCATGTATTTTCTTAAGTACCATAAACACAATTATATCATATGTGAAGACCCTAAGATGGTCACCTTCCTCATTGGCTAGCAGAAGGGATATACAAAGTTTCTATGCTATATCTGTACGTGGGACAGTCGAGCACGTGGCAAACACTGGTCCCAAAATGATTGGCCAGTTCAGGAAACTTTGGAAGCAGGAATGCCAAACATTGGTAATGAGCCAATCGTAAGTGGAGAGAAGATCGTTTTCCCTCCACTTCATCTCAAACTGGGGTTGATGAAGCAGTATGTCAAGCGTTGAGCACTGACAATGATTGGTTTCAGTACATAGTATCGGCGTTTCCTGCTTTGTTATACGAAAAAATAAAAGCAGGAGTATTTGATTGTCCCCAAATCCGAAGACTTCTGAGTGATTCTAGATTCGTCAACACCATGAATGAAAAGGAGGAGGCAGCCTAGCTCTCCTTTTCTGCGGTTGTTCGTAACTTCTTGAGAAACAAAAAAGCGCATCTAAGAGAATCTGGTTAATAGTATGTTTTTAGCATATCGTGATCTGGAACGCAACATGAGTGTGAAGCTTCATTTGCTAAATTGTCACCTCGACCGATTCCCCAGAGAATCAGGGAGCCGTCAACGACGAACAAGGGCAACGCTTCCATCAGGATTTGATGACGATGGAAGAGCGCTACCAAGGTCACTGAGATAGACACATGATGGCAAACTACTGCTGAATGATTTGAAGAGATAAGCCAGAGAAGATCTACAAGAGAAAGAGTTACAAACGCAAATTTTTGCCCGATTGAAATCAAGAAGAGGTCCTCCAGCCTGATGTAGGGTCATAAATAAATTAGCATCTATTTAATTACAGTATTTGTAATCCTAATGTGTAATTCAAGTTTCTTCTCATATGCAATGAAATGTTTGTGCAAAAAAACCTGCTTTACTATAAATAAAGCAAAAGGATGATTCAAAATTACTTAAGGGAATGATGGTAGGCGAGATAAAATGAAAATTATTGTATAATATTAGTTATTGATATTACGAAAAATCTGTAGCATTTAGAGAGAATTTGATTTCAGATTAAAATTCAGTATGCTCGAATTAGGTAGGTTTTATTATTATTATTTTATTTATGAAATTTAAGAGCTCATCTGTCGACTGCCTACTTAAGCATTAGTCGCCGTATTAAAAACTGGCTAGTACTAGGCCTCTTTAAAATAAGATTGAAAAAACGAAAAAAAAAAGGCAACGAGCAGTAAGCAAGCTTCTGCCTCAGGGAGAGGTCCTCCCGGCCCAGGAACGTGAGACCTATAAAGAAAACAGAAAAAACTAGTTAAATAAAAGGGAGAAGGCCAGCCTTCCTTCAAAAGTCTACAAGTCCACCAGTCAATGTGCATGCACTCGTCCCGGATACAAGGGACAGGCGGTGGCAACTCTGCCCATCTTGGTACCGGGACAGGTAACGTGCGCGAAGATCACCCAGACTGGGTCATTGTAAATGCTATATAAACAGTAACCAGTTACAATAGTTCCCAAAACTGGCAACACTACTGGAATCTTGCCTTCCACTGAGTAATGAGTACTGGCTACTTGCAATTTTGGAGTTCGACCAAACTAGGTTATAGGTCATTTTTAACAGGTTTCCTACTTCTCATGTCTCTCTAATACATTTTTACATTTCTTTAGAAAACGGTACCTTTGATCTTTTATGATAACTAAAATAGTAGTAAAATATAGTAAATGACCCAGAACTAACAATATTTTAACTTCAAATTGGTGTAGGTTAGATCAATCAGAATTTAACTTTTCTGCCAAATTATGTTCTTTTTACCAATATTCATCATTTAAATACTACTCATCACCAGTTTCATAAAATTCTAGAGTATAACCCGCCCTACTGATAGACATAAATTTTTTTTTGCCTTTCGTAAGGCATGGAGTTTGATTAGAAATGACTTAGGTAACGATATCATACCAAACCTAAGAAAACCTTTTTATTTTTGAGCAACATCATCTTACAAACAATTTGAGCAAATATTATGCAGGGTTCCAGGGCTACAGTATAATGATACGCAGTGTTGTATATTTAACAAGAGAGAAAGACCCTCCGATGACCTGCGGCGTTTTGTGATAAGATGGTAAATAGTTATTGCATTGATGGTTTCCCATAGTTCAAATCAGTTACAAGTGACTTTGAATGGCTAAATGATGATTCAGCTACTAGATGGCACCACCCGGCGCCAAATCCGATGGTGGAAGATTTGAAATCTCCAGGGTGAATAACCCTATGTCCTATGGTCATATGGGTCATTTCATGGCTCTAAATGGTTAAAATTGAACTTTACTTCTCTTGAAAAAAAGGAGCGCCTGAACCTGGCGCTTTGCCGCAGGTAAAGACAGGCTAACAGGGCAGCAAAGTTATTCAAAGTAAAAAAACTGCTGTCCTCCACACAATTATAAAATACTCATAAAATCAATTTATGTGGTTCATAGTGAAAGAAAAGCTGTTTGTCTCTTCCATGCTACCCTAAAATAAAGAAGGTAGAATAGACTATGTTGAATAGTTCCAAATTAGTTTAACCACTGTGCAAAAAACATATGAATCCCTTCTTCGCGGCAATAAAACCTTTAGCTATAAAATAGTCTTGTCTATATTTAGATCAACACCAATTCTTAATATATTTATTAACCTTAGACCAGAGTTCAATGACATCTTAACCACTCGCTCTATAATATCTGCACTTTATAAAATTTTAACTAGTTTTCAACTTTACAGATTTTGCCCATTGACAATTCTGTTCCTGTTATTCGTCGAATTAGTGACTAGTTCTAAATAAAAATTAAACTAATTAAGACGAATTACGCTAATTAATCCTTTTCCACTCAAGATTTCTACAATCTCCATGAGGGATATTCACATAATTAACCCTTTTCCAAAAGATTTGCAATAAAGTTTCACCTAACTGAGAGCTTTCCGAAATTGGAAGGTTGTAGTGCAAAGTAAATAGAAGACTGAGATATTCCTTTTTATCGTCTGAAATAAACTTCTGATAAAATGAGCTAAAGTCTTGTTTTAACCAGGTTTTTTATCTCTATTAAGCTGCATATTTTTCAATATAAAAGAAATACAATTTCGGAGTTTAATTAAAAAGATGAACTCAGTGTTCATGCATTTTCACATTTGCGTCTTGTAAATTGAGGGGAGAGTTTTTACTGATAGCTTGAGTTAAATATTTGTAAATGGGTAACAATCTGTAAATTGCAGAAAAAAATATTTCGCGGTTCTTTAATAGACACCATTTTTGAAACTATGCGAAATTTACTTCGGCATTATCTGGTTCGTGGTACAAATTTTCTTTATATTAGGAAATAAAAAAAACCCAAATATTACACTAAGCAACAAAGTAAAAAATTACAATATATCGATATATGGGAAATGTCAAGGTTAAATGGAAGGAAAGTGATATAATTATATCCAATAACTATTTCGTATAGATAAAGTTAAATAAATAAAGGAAGAAAATTAATATAAAGACTACATATTTTTCTTACTCCTTCACACTCCTTAAATCTCTCAATATCATCTTTCTTCCCCCATCATCTTATTTGACCCCTCTAGTTCTCTTTATCTATCTTTTTCTCTACTCTCTCTACCCTACTCTAGTGGTTTGATTATCGAGTTCGTAAAATAAGATTAACCGAACAACTAACGAAAATCTTTATTTCCTACCGTGAAACTTGAAGTGTCCCTGAAGATTGGAAGGCACCTTATATAACGCCAATATATACCCAGAAATTACAAGCTCATGAGGTTAACCTCTGTTCTAGGGAAAATTCTTAAAAGCCTCAGTCTAGAGAAAATCATTGAACATGTAGCACAGAACGGATTATTGCGTGACTCGCAACACGGCTTCAGGAAACATAATTCGAGTCGTAACAAATCTCTTAGAATGTTTCTATTAAATAAATTCAATTTACGATAACACAAGGTCAAAATGTTTTTGGTAAATGTTTTTAATGAAAAATTAATGTCTAAATTAGTACATTAGGTATTGTCAGAATAATTGCAAATTGGATTGAAACTGGTTGGCTGATCGTAGACAGAGAATACTTATCAAAGAAATAGCCCCTAACTGGACATGTGTAATATTTACAGAGTTCTACTGGGCTCGATCCTGTCCCCCTTTTTATTTACCATTTAGGTAAATGATATAGACGTTGGTTTGGTGCTAAAAGAATTCCAAATTTTTAAGTTGGGTAAGTGTATAATTACTGAAGATATCAAATATTTTAAAAATAATGTTAATCAGGTGGCTAGTTGGTATTTAGCGTAGGATTTACATTAAAATCTAGAAAAATGAAAAATAGTGCAAATTATCATAATATTCCCAGAGCCGAATACAAATTATTTGAGAGAAAAATGACACAAGAAAATAAAACTTCGGCATTTATGTTTCAAGCGCTCTTAAATATTCGCAAGAGTGTACACAGGTGGCAAAGAAATTTTTAGATCTGGTTACATTAAAAGGCAATCAGCTACTGAAAGAAGATAATAATTTAAAACACCTCCAGCTAGTGCAGTGTGCCCAAGTTCAGTCTCCATATTTGAGAAAAGATATTTAAAGACTGGAAAAAGCTCAAGGCAGAACCACAAAACTAATCCTATTTCGAAGAAACCACAATTATTAAAGGGGCGTATGAAAGGACAATTAATTGAAGTTTCTTCAAATTTGGGAGAAGAATTGGTAATGTGAAACATTCATTCTGGCTTGAACATAATAAAAATCACACACGTAATATTGATGGGAAACTTGTTCGTAAGCTCTTTAGAACAAGTTTAGGAGGAATTATTTCAAACAAAATAGTTGTCTGGAACGAATCGTCGGAGGTCTTTGTTTCTAGTAATATATCAAAATAATAAGGTCCGCCTCCAAAAACACACCTTCTGGTAGAGGAGCGTAAGGTCTATATGGTGCATACATTCCTTGGAACTCTTGGTAATTCCACTCTCTCTTTCAATCTCCCTTTCTAATTCCCAATATCTCCCATTCAAATACGTATAGAGAAAACGATATTTCAAAGAGCCGCCGTTGATATATATATATATATATATATATATATATATATATATATATATATATATATATATATATATATATATATATATATATACATATATATATATATATATATATATATATATATATATATATATATATATATATATATATACATATATATATATATATATATATATATATATATATATATATATTTATATATACATATATATATATATATATATATATATATATATATATATATAAATATATATATATATATATATATATATATATATATTATTTTAGACTAGAAAAGTTCGGCATTAGGTAAACGAAGACGAATTTTGGAAGAGTTGCAGCGTTTTCATTGTCTAGCACGAAGGTCATAACATTTCCCGAACATTTTTATATTAATTTTAACGCTAGAAGGCCATAATGGAGGCCTGATTAAAAGTACAGAGGTTCATATCATTGACGATCCTCTACAAAATATTTAGTTATTGAAAGATATTCCTGAGGCACTTCAATGTGGTTGGTCCCTTTTCATATAGTAGTATAGGATATTCTACACATTAACAACTCTTATTTTTTATTTAATGCATTCATCGATTCAACAGGTCTATCCGAATAGGATATTGCTAATTTTTCGGCGCCCAAAGCCCTAGTTTTCGAGTCACTAGCACTTAAAAATAGTATTTTAAAATACATGAAGCTATTCAAGAAATAGATATTTTAAAATGATAGTAAAGGTTTAATTATTATATAAATATTTAGGGGTAGCAGGTAATTTATATAGGCTTAGTTTTAATATGTCTAATTAGCAAAAGAAGAAATATGATATTTTAGTTACAATAATGAGAATTTTTGGCGAATATTATTTACAATAATTATACAACGATGCATCGGCCCTAAGAAAATTGTGGAAATGCATGTTTGAGTGTTTAAAATGGAGTATAAACATCGTTATTGCTAAATAGCTTACAAAATATTATTTCATGCGTCCATATAGCTCTACATCTTTTTGTTGTACATCATCCAACTACCTTTGATTCGAACATGACGCTTTACCTCACATACCCACATTTAATCGTAGGGGTTGAAACCTCCACACCTCGGCTACTTGTACTAGCTAGAGATATACAATGGACATAATTTCAAAAGCTGAGCATTAGGTTCGAATTCAAAGGCGTTGCAAGACGTCTTTAGACCGAATTCTTGATTCCAGACATTATTTAAACCTTGCCCCCGAATGCTAATTAAATAAATTGTATTTATGCACTTTAATATTGAGTAATATAAATTTTTATATCATATTTTAATTTATAAAATAATCCCTTCAAAATTATATATAATATAATATGATACTTTGTCAATTGACAATGTGACCACATTTCATATATTCCTTTTTTTTATTCTCCCTCTCTTTTGAAACAATGTTCGAGCAACAATAATTTAATATTATTTATTCGTCCTCACGTTACATAAATTACAAGCGAGAAACGAAACCTATAGCGAGATGTAAACAATTGCACCTGTATTCACAAATCCCTAACAGATGGCGACATCTGGTGAGCATAGTTATCTTCAATTAAGGTGATACATGGCTGAAGTTGCCGCTTTTTATGATGAGGCCAGATGGGAGGCACTCCTAATTTAAGACTTTATTTGTGATCTTTTTCGATTGAAAAAATAATCTAGCATTTTCTTCTTGCTTCGTTCTCCTCTCTATCCACTAACCGCTGCATCTTCTTGTTTTCCTTTGAGGTTTTGCTTGTTTTGCGCTTATATGCACATGCATGCAATATGGAGTATGTGCACACTAAGTAAAGGAGTTTCTATGCGGATTAACCACACACATTGGATGGTTTGCTCCAATCAAATATTGATTTATAACCGAAAATGTGGAACACCCGTAAAGTAAAATATTCGGGAAGAAAATTAGTAAAATGGAAAGAGAATAGGGAATATAGATACCATCAGTACTATATCTCATTCACCTGCTGGAAAATGCCTACAATGAGTAGATATTTTTGGCGCCAAATAACGAAAATTAGATATTGAAAAAAAACAAAAAAGAAACAGTCAACACTGGCGAAACTTATTTAGATATTAACCTACATTTGGGGGTCAAATCAGGGAATTTAAATCCTACACCACCAAATGTTACAACATTAAAGTGAAAACAATAAGCGTAAAGAAAGTTAGTAATAATAGACCTCGTTTATCATACAATGAGGGACCATTTAGAGGCACGCCCGTCTCGCTAACCCTGTACCACCCTACGTGAACTTTCCCTGTCCTGTCTGCAACAAAGTGTGCAGATCAAGAATAGGACTCTACAGCCATCAACGGAGTCACCGATGATCCCGAGGAGAGCGTCTTCTTCGGATACGATGGACTCCTATAAGCAAGTAAGCAGGTACATCAACAAATACTCACTATGCTATGAGATTTTCTTAATACAAATGTCGCAATTCGAAGTTGCCAGTTTATTATTAATAAAAAAAATCTCTCTTGTTATCTTTGAAGATTATGCAATAAATGTTTCCAATTAGGAATTAACCAAAAGAGCTAAGAAAAATAGTTTTGTGATCGTGAAGAATTCCAATTTTTTCGTAGTTGTCACTTTCTACACTTTATTTTTGGTATTTCATAATTCGAGAAACATTTTAATCTCTCGTTAAATTATTAATAGTTAATATCTAAAATATCACATCGTTAAAGGTTGACTAGTATATGTGGTGCATGCTATGCCATCAATTCGTTATTCGCTTTTCTGAGTTTATCTTTGAAGAAAGGAAAGTTTATTCGTGTTTTGGTTCATTATTTTAGACTAAATTTACTTTCTACATCAGAGAACAATATTGAATGAAGGGGAGTTTGTCTAGCGAGTAAATTAGTTGCAAAGCTTTAGTGAATGTCGACTTAGAATAGGAAAATCTGTAACTCGCAAATGTTTGCAAATTTATTTGATACAGTGAAAATATAGTCACTATTTTATGTACCAAAAAATGAATTTAAACAAAGATTTGTCTCAGAACTATTGATCACCATCATCATATGAGTGTCTACACGATAAAAGAAAAAATTATAGATATAATATTTGTGCATGATCGTACTGGACATTGTATGAGTGCAAAAAAGGCATACGAGCACGGTTTTCATAGTTTCAATGGGCTTTCTTCGAAGCCTGACTTACTGTATCCTTGGGAAAAGAAGGCTTTAATTATCACGAGTGTCCTTGAGGCAAATCTTTCTGGCCGTCCAGCAATACGAGAGCCTAATGTAGAGACAGTTGAGGCATCATACCTCAGATTTCTGTTGGAGACTACTTAAACTGATGTATGAACAAACTGTCCGATGTGGATGCACGTGGAGCTCCTAACAAATCTTTTTTGGCTTGGATTTCCAACGATTGAGGCACGAAATAATTTCTTTTTTTCGGATCAGTGTGCCATTTATCTGAGGGGTCAAGGCAGGAATGTTTAAATATGGTGTAAGGAAAACCTGCATTATTGTAAGAAATTGAAGAACACTACTCCACACTTGATGATGTGGAATTAAGACACCCTCGGGGGGACGTCGTTGTTAATAAGTCCCTGATAATTAATCTATCGAGAAGACACCCTCCCCCCCACGTATTTATCTTATCCATAAAACAGCTAAACATAACACATCTAAAAAGTCCCTTGAAACATAGAAAATTTTTCTTCGATAATCCTGCACAATTGCAATCCCTCTTCCAGAGGGGCTGCAATCAGAGAAGTATGGCGTCCCAGCGTCCCACTCTACCACGAGAGACCCTGAGGAACAAATGCGTGCAGCAGAAGCCGCAACGAGGCAAAGTTTTGAAACTTTGTTCGGGCAGCTAAATGTGAAGATTTTGCGACCTATCAACATTCCGGTAGGATATGTAACCACATGCAAAAGAGAGGAGATGTATGTAGAGACCCAAATCAAAAAGAATGGGACGATCGCGCTGAACGAGAAACCCTACCTAAACACTCCACCATTCCCACAGGTACAAGCTCATAGGAGTGTTGTCTGCCTCTGGCAGACAACACCTTGGCCAAAAGCTGGGGACATGGTCAAGTTGCGTAATAAGTGGTACAACTCCGACTACAAACAGGTCTTTGAACTTATCTTCAGCGAGGTAAATGAGCCAAAAAGGTGAAGGAAAACGGAATAGTCCTCTTCATTACCAAAAAGTCAATGTCCATAAATTTTAAATATTTTTATAGCTTTAATGCATAGAACATTTTAGCCGATAGTTAGCCCCGGCGATATATCTAATTAAATCTCTCGCCCTCGATAAAACACGGATAATTTGGAAATTTGATAAAGGGAATGGCGTTGTTATTATGGATCGGGAAGAGTAAACTAATAAAATGATGCTTACACTATTAGACGTAAAAAAAATTCTAAAAGTTAAAGAACCAATTATTCAAACTTTGATTCATGTAGAATATCACATTAGTAGATTCTTATCCAAATTGAAGATGAGTAAATATCTAATGGGTGAAATATCTACAAGTTACACGTATAGAGTTTATATTGGAAACCTAAAACCAATAAGCAAGGAGTTCCACTCCGCCCCATTTTTTTCCGCATGAAATACCCCCTCGTATGGAATATTCAAAATTCCTAATGTCCATCATTTCTCGAATTACCTATAATCACTACACCATAGCTAATTAATTCCCCAAAGAAATGTTGAACGTTGTTTTGTGCGGCGGTTTTGGTGATGGTGACGTCTTAATAGTGAGTTATAACGTCGAAAACTTATTTACAAATATTCCCTGGAATGAAACCACCCAAATTTTTATGTCGAGGAATTATGGGTGTACAACTTAATTCGTGGGTCCGTACACGCATAAAGAGGCGGCTGAATGACGAGCGTGGAGGTAGGCCTCGCTCCAGTTCAATGGGAGGCTCAAACAAAAGGGATTGTAAGCGGATGCGTGAGGTTGGCCTTAAAGGGTTCGTAAAATACCAGGATTCATTCAGGTTATTTAAAAAGACTACCCCAAAATAAATGATTTAATTACAAAAGAAAGAGAATCACAAAATATATACACGGGTCAAGATTGAGATTTGATGCAATTACAATGCACAGAACTGACATGGACTAATGCAATAGGGAAGTGAAAATGAGACTCGGTAATTAACCAATTATGGACAGAGGGGAATAACCTCCAGGGGGGATTTAAAAAATGGACGGAAGGACCTTTACCTTGCGGACTAGCTTCTCGGAGGAGGGGAAGGGGGTGACGGAAACAAGACTTAGATTGCACTTGATAAGAAGATCTTGAAGGGCGGATGATGAGATCTTGCAATGGGAGTTCATTATTTCAAGGAAGAGCGAGCTGAGGTTGGAGCAAGATGAATTACTCGTGGGCAGAGTAGCGAGATACACTTTACACTTAGGCTTGGGAGAGTGCACTTGGACGGGGCGACGTATTTTTATGAACTAGATGAGAAGAGTATGTCGCACGAACTCTTCGAAGAAACCGCTTTACGAACTTGCCTATAGAGGATGGTCAAAAGTTCACGGTAGTGATCTAGCCGACGAGATCTTCAAACTTCAGGGGCTCGACTCGAGATGAAAGGGGGAAGTATCTTCGAGGGCCGTGAGCTATACACTCTCGAGCAACGGAGACCCTGAATATATATACTCAGCCGGCTAAGTCGCTAAAAGGCCTCCGGGCACGGCTGCTGTCTCAAGGGAAATCTTGGCGCCGAACGGATAAGCTCGGTTTCAGATAAGGGTTTGAAAAGATGCTCGTCTGGCGCCAATTTTGTCCTCAGGGAATGGGGTTTACTGGAGGCTACTGTCTGGCGAGGGGTTAATTTGCTTGCGGGTCATGAAGAGAGAAATCAGCTGATTTAGTCAAACGCAGTTAGGGTAACTCACTGGCTTCCACGTGAGAATCTTCGTTAGTGTCCGTCCTTAGGATTTTGTTTAAGACCACGTGGTCTCTCCTCGAAAAAGGGGGAGGTTTAAGGTGGTCTTCTGTGGTCGTCCTTCTACATTGTACAAACTCTCTTTTTAATTCTTGGTATTACAATAAAACTTTCTAAGTTATTTTAGAATTGGCTGTCTTAAATTCGTATTTTATATTTAATAAAGAATTTTTATGTCATAAAAGAAGGGGTGGAGATGGGCCTACCAGGTGTACCATCTTCCGCAAATATCTTTTAATGTCATTATGAGCATCTTAGCCTCAATACCTCGCCTAATGAATATAAACCTATATATTGCCAACCCTATATGGATGATACATTTGTCTTAATGAAATCACAACAGGCAGAAAAATATCGATAAATACTCAGCTCTACACATTAAAATACAAATTACACAATGAAGGTTGAGAAAATTGGTAGGATATCATTTTTAGATATAGATATTAACCTTTCTAAAACAAAGTATGAAACTTCAATCTATAGGAAAACTACATTTGCAGGTTTAGCTAAAAATTCTTCAGTTTCTGTCCAGGAATCCTGCATTAATGCTTGGTAAAAAAAAACTTAGCCATCGAGCTTACAATATATGTTTTTCTTACAGACTGATACATTTAGAATTCCCTTTATCAAAACATTCTTAAATAAACAAAGGCTACCGTTACCGAGTAGTGGAAAAACACATTAAAAAGGTTTTTAACTCTCTCTATTATGAAATTCCAACACAAAATAAAGTAGAGAAATTGTCCATTTTCATTTTTATCCCATACTTTGGTATAAAATCAAGTGACTTTGTTAAATAGGTCAAGAAGACCGAATAAATACTATCCCTATCTCGACCACAAATTTCTATTAAAAAAATGATTGACGAGGGGGCTATTCTTTCCTGGTATAGTGGGAACCTCTTGTACAGCTCTTCCAATCACACAGAAAGCAGCAGTACTTGGTTTATCCGCACAGCAAGTCCATCAACAGAGCAACAACCTTTAAGTCACCACAGAACTACTATTAATTTCCATTGTATTTTATGCATTGCAACATATGCTTTATATTCTCATAAGTTTCTTTCAAATATGGTCAATAACCCACAGAAACTCATGGTTCACTATTGCCGTTGTCCAGCAAGACATTTTCAGACTCGTTATTGATGATTCAATGAACAGCAGCCAGGGTCAGAGTTTGTATTCGAAGCCAAGTGCTTCCATCAGACCATAATATTGTTGTAGGCCATTAAATCACATTCCATTACGAAGAAATCGTTGAACTGCTGCTGACGTCCATAAAATATTCATATTAGCTGCTAGGAGATTGCACTGTTGAAGACGAGAACGTAGCAGCTCTGCCTTATTCTTTGGTAGTCGCAGATCCGTTATAAGGTTATGGAATTTTCCTTGTGTTATCAGATGGGGCCTAGAGGAGTGTGCTTCATGAAAATTTAGGTCACTCTGTAATTCGGCACTTCATCTTTCTCTGCTTCCTCCTTACCACTTTCCTCATCTGGCTCAAAGGATACCGAAGTTTGTGCATCAGAAACAGGAAAACCTTTTCCATGTAGAATTTGGGCGAATAACTAATGGAAAGATTGTATATTCAATGGAATCTTTGTTCTTCTTTGATAATCTCTTTGTACTGGAGACACCATGCAGAAATAACAACTGCAGATATGTGCTGTTGGCTCCTGCCACGAGATTGACACAGCAACAGGCATTCCTTTCCTCTTCCTGTTCAACCATTGGTGAAGGTTAGTAGCACCAATGTTGCAGCATATGTGAGGAGCCTAGTTCTTATCCTAGTCACCAATTTTGTATCCAAAATTTTGGTGATATGCCTTTCTAACCATAGCAGTTTTACGGCACTTCCGCGATGCAAAAGTCTCACCACCACAAATGTAGAAGAGGTTGTCTGCCTTATTTACACAAGCACGAGTCATTTGAAGAAGAAAACGACAAACAATTTATATCATTCAGTAGGAAAATAAAATTAATAGAAAATGCCTCACATGCATATCGATAGCTTGCTCAATGAATATTTATTATAAGATAAAAAATGTTTGACTTGGAAAATCACCTACCCCTCACCTCAAAATTTAAACTTGCACAGCGCAACCAACTTTAATGACTCCTGGAACAATACTGCAATTATAGTAAGAAACACAATGCCGCAACCCTGTTTGAACCTGTTTTGACACGTAGGTGTATCAAAAGTAGAGCTAACAAATAATTTTAACTATGATTTTTATTATTAGTTACCTGAACTTAGTTGGAAATTGGTACTATGGTCTGGGAAGCATTTTGCTTGTTGCGTAAATCACGAATATAACATCCGTCTCGTTCTGTGACCCTCCAGTTTCTGGTAAATTACCATCTTACCTACATTAAATACACTGATGGTTCCGTAGTGATTATATGCAAACATGATTGGGCCGGAACTGACAACTCCAAAAGTTATAAACATAATTTGATATAATTTTAATGGGGTGTTCTTAAGGTATTTGCTAACCTAAACTATAAAATTTATGAAAGTATACTCAATATTCTTTTAATTATATGGGTCCAAATCCGTGGTAACTCTCACGAAACGCTTGATAATTTTGTAACTAACTATAAATGCTTCCTATTTTTACTGTAATATTTAATATTTGTTGCAGTTACTATTTATATATTTTTTCACATACTACAGTGTTTTTTATTTACAGGAGATATAGCTAAAATTCCTAGAGAATGCAAAATTTCCCCAGACAGTGGATCATTTACATTAAGAAAATACAATAAACAGATGAGTAAACGTGAGAAGAAACTTTATCAGCTGTTGTTTGAGGGTAAAGTGGGTGACCAGTACAAATGCTAGGCAGCTAACATATGTTGTGTCAGGTGTACAAATTCCATTTCTGCCGGGATGAAAGGCAAATGGCCTAGCCTCATGTTTGGTATACTTATGGTCTAGGGGGAGCCAAGGACCAAGCAACGAATTGCTACTTCTGTTTAACAGATATTAAAAGGGGTATTCAATGTGTTTTCTTTCCTGGTCTTTAATATATTTTCAAGAGATGTATCAGTTAAAAAGATCAAAATACATACTATGTTGTACTTTCACTATTTCTTCACTTGACCACAGCTAGTAATATCCATTTTTAGTCTGATTTTATTTTATTGAATTGCAGTTTGCAACAGAAAAGGCAAGAAATCTATCAGGTATCCAGGTCTTCAGTCTGCTATTTGCCCAGTTCGAAATTCAAGTGCAATTCCTGTATCACAGCCTTCCTCTGACATACCAAGACATAAACAACTCAGACGATTCAGAAGCTCAAGATACACCATATGTGGCACAACTTGAATCTGACTAGAAACCACATCTCATCACTCAACCAGAAGTCAATGATCTAGTTCGCCATCTAACACTTACTAAGCAACAGAGTGAACTCCTGGCCTCACTTCTGCAACAATGGAACCTGTTGGATAAACATGCTCTATTTACACTATATATGAAGCGTTCTGAAGAACTACAGCAATTCTTCACTTTTGAAAACAACTTGAATGATTGTATTGATATCAGCGGCCTATTCAATGCCCTTGAGCTGGCCTAGGAACCAAATGAGTGGAGCCTAGTCATAGATGCATCCTTTACAGCATAAAAGCGAATCTGTTGCATATTGGGAACACCATGCCTTCAGTTCCAGTTGCTCAGTCAATCATTTTAAGAGAAACATATGAAGACCTTGCTTTTTTATAGACCACATAAGTTACAAGGAGCCTAAGTGGCTAATTTGTGCGGACTCTTAACATTATGTGCGCTCATAAGGGTCACCTCGGGAAACGATGAGCCTGGATGCCATATTATAATTCATGAGCTACAGGTTAAGAAGGAGAAAATCATTTTTCCACCACTACATATAGAACTAAGACTAATGAAGCAATTTATTACAGCAATGCAACATAGCAAGCCATCCTTCCAGTACCTCAAAGCGATCTTCCTTAAAATAAGTAATGCCAAGATTAAAGAATGCATATTCGTAGGCCCTTAGATTCGTCAACTTATAGCTGATGAGGACTTAGAGGTGACAATTGACGAAACTGAGGTAGCGGCTTGGCATGCATTCAAAGATGTATGCAAAGGAATTCTGGGCAAACAGCAAGGGGCCGGGCGAAAGCGTTTAGTGGATAGCTTAATCAAGTGCTACGAAGATCTCGGATGCCATATGTCACTGAAGATACACTTTTTTCATTTTCATCTGTCCTTCTCATAGAATGCAGAAGATGTAGGTGATGAACATACATGGAGAGAGGTTCCATCAAAATATAGCGTCAATGGAAAACAGGTATAATGGAAAATGGAGCCCTGCTATGCGGGCTGACATCTGATGGAACTGAAGTTAATACATTATATAATGCTAACAAACATGCTGATTCATTATATATTAATGAATTAATTACAATGGACACATTTAATCAGACTTTGGGAGCGAAATAAATTTATGGTATCGTGGAAATCGGTATCAACTGTATAATTATTAAATTTAAAAGAAAATGTTACGTGATAGGAAATTTTGTTATAAATTCGAATTCAACACACTTAACTTCATAATAAAATGCACATGAGGTTTTTACTTCTTGGCTCTGAAATTTTTTGTATAGTGTTGTTATTAAACATTAAAAAAAAATATAGAAACCACTTAGAAATCGATCAACTAGGGTATTGAAAAGGAAAAGGTACACAAGGCATCATAAATGTCATCCACTATACTGAGTAGACCAAAATAGGAAACACAATTATTTACATCAACTGGATTTCAACTGAAAGTGATGATGAATATATTTGAAGAGAAAAACATTAAAACTTTTCACCTACTAACCTTAACTGTCGGAGTTTTAAGAGCAAATGTTTAGAAGAATATAAATGGTAACGGAGTTAAAGGTGTTTTGTAGGATCTCAGAGAAGTAAGGGCTTGAAGATATGTTAACTGAGTCATTAATTTAATGGATGAAGCGTTTTCCTTTAATTCGGGTCTTAATTTTTTATATAAAGACATTAAAGTATTTTTAAGTCTATGTAGCTTGATGCTGTATGAATTTAAGACAAATTACTGGGAACAATGGAGTGACCACTATCACTACTATGGAAACATACAGAGGACTGCTCTCGTTTAGAAATGGGATTGCCAGATCTATGGGAAAAAACAAATTCTTTTAAATTCTCAGTTGTAGTTGTAAGCTGGTTAGTCCAATGTAGCGACTGTTGCAGATCGCGCAAGTAAATAAATAAGCAATTGAAGATCTCATAAGCCTTGAGATGTGATTTTATATTGAAAAAAAGAGGACAAGTTAAAAGGATGGTCATTAATGATGATAAAACTGCAGTGAGAAAAATGTCTAGATGGAAGAAATCTAATGTGTTTGTTAGGCTCAAGAAAGGTAATTTGATATAAACTCTGTTTTGGACAACTTCGCGTAGGTTATTTGGGAGTGAAATTATTATTTAAAACTTTCAAAACTAGTTTATTCAAAGTAACAATAAGATATAAATTGTAGTTTAACAAGTTTCAGGTATGTGATTTCATGGACAAAAGAATGTCAATCTGAACAAATACATAAAGCCCTATGGATTCTAGATTTGATGGCAGAGACTTGGAATTTCAAAAAGAAGTATTACTTAAAAAAGAGAGTTCAAAGAAGACTGGTGGTGTTCTAAAAACCTAATTTGAATATCTGACTCGTTTCTAGTAAGTAACCATTGATAATCTAATGTTATTATGTTGTTTATTTAGGTATTTAAAAAATAAGGGAGGGTGGTCTTTGTGTTTAAAAGTATATTTTATGTATACATGATGTTTGCATAAGAGAAACCCCCTGCCATATCTGAGCCAAAAACAAATGTATTTTAAAATTTTGAAAACAATATCAACTAGATTATGGCTGGGGGATACAAGATTACTCAAGATGGCTACGTATCTTGACACATGATTTCGTCACTTTATCCCTAGGAAGATATTCCAACAACTCGATCTTGGTCCCTAGCTTGGCGATAGGGTTGCAGGCAACGCCGTTTGTGTCTTTATTAACCGTGCCCACAACATGATAATCTATTGAATTATAATCAATGATTCTAGTAGTCTAGACAGTTGGGCTGGAGAAGGCATAGGAATTCTCGAACAACACTTCTGACTCTTTTCGAGAGTACGTCCTTCCAGCAGCAACTTTTTCCTGCCAAGATTGTCAAAATCTCCATCAGCTTCAAATAACCTTCTGAATTGAGCCTAAGAGCCTGCTCAAACATTGACCATGGTTGGCACAATTCGTCCCTTGCGCTTCTTGTACTAATGGACAACTTCAAGGAGTTAACTGAACCACACGTTTCTTTCACTAAAGTCCTAATTCAACCATGCATATGCAAGAAAAACCCCTGGTGTGTTACTTTCTGCTAGTTACGGTTTCGTAGTTTCCGCTGCCGCTATCCATTTCACCTCTTTAAACCTTTAAAGTGCTAACAGAGAATTGAGTACCAGTTATTATGTCATCACTTTGATGCACGGTGCAAATCATCATGATCTAGGTAACCCTTTTCCAATATTTAGATGACTTCCAGTCCTCCATGTCAATTATAGTTTTACTCTGTATGTTCTACAACAACGAGACTGTTTACTGATACGTCAACCTGTTCATGAAAAGGAGACATTAAAATCGTTAAATTCGGTGCGAACACCCTGTATATCTTTTAAAGAATATATGTATAAAATAAGATGGAGAGTTATCAAACCGCCCCTTTCGCGGAAGCCCCAAAAGGAATTAGCAAAGGAAGGTCCTGGGTCCTAAAGAGAACCCATCGCTGTACCTTCAGGTTGAAGATAGAGTTATCCATGAAAGAAGAATCCAGTTTCATTGAAAGCCAAAGGCTTTTGCAAAACGTTGTTTGCTATATGTACTATTGGAGACTATAACGCACTGTACATGGAGAAGCAGCAAACCTTTCCTGGACCAAGTACCCCGGCATTCTCGAACTAGATTAAAATACCTGGAATATATTGCTTCTAGACGTTTCCATTTTACCCCTTTCCACCTATTTTCTTGACTCGCAACTACTTTCTTAGGCAAGACGTCTACCAGCTTTCATCCATTCATCTTTGGTTGAGCGGGAAAAAGAGAGTGGTCACTCCTTCATCTTATAATCCGGGTTAGGGGTGTGTATTTTACATGCCAGCAGTTTTTCCTCTGTTTTCTCCTTCTTCCACAATCTTTAATTTCCTTTATCTCTCGTCAAACGTGCCCAAGAGTAGATGTCATGTGTAACATAGTGAACTTTGCTACGGTTGCCATCTGGCGGATTGTGTAGCTTTTAGGCCCTAACACCCACAGTTTAACTCTGTACCCAATGCCTCCTGGAGGATATACGGCGATATATCTTCCACGAATTTTCACTGTATTTACAGATATCTCCCTTAAAACTTCCAGCCTGATACTTTCTAGTTGTTACTGTATTTCAAATCCGAGGGAAAATAACACTCGTTGACCCCTACATGTTGTTTAAATCTGTGCACCCCTTGGTGTTCCTCTCCGCCAAAGGGGACGTTTCTCTCCTGGAACAAGTCTATTGCTTCGCAGTCTGCAGAGGCTCCCCGCTTGATACCGAATCACTTTCAATGTCTTCCTTCCAACATCTAAGATCTTAAACACTACACCACCCTCCTACATGTCTTCCTCGTATGGCATATCCTGGGCCCTGAGAAGCTTACGTTCCGAATCAGATCCATTACTGCCTGTTCCTCTTAGTCGTTGATACTGATGAAGGGATCATGCTCTTTCGATTTTTGCTTCTAGAATGTGGAATGATCTCCCTATTTTATACGCTCATCCTCCTTTGGTGCCTTCAAGTGTGCCTAGAAACTCCAACACTTCTTTCAATGATTTCTTTAGTTGTTAGAAAACAGCTGTGTGAATAGGTAATACACAAACTATTATTATCATAACTATTATTATTATAATTACTATTATTGTTATTATTACGATTAATCGAACTTCAGCCTCATACGTTCCTTGACTTCTTATATATCTCCTTGTCTCTTTAGGTATGATGGTGTTCAGTTTAGGATTCCTTTTGTCCACAATGTGTGCTTGGTTCTAGCAAGCAACCTCTCCTAGCCATTCCTAATGTGAGAACTATAATATTATTAAATATATGCCATTCTTGTTTGTATTCTTTATCATTGGGTATTTTTATCGTTTTTTCGGGTTATTCCTAATATTGATCGTTCCATGTTCCTTTCAGCTTTCTCGGTTTACACGTTTTTATCGACATCTTAAATTTGCGCTTCTATTGATTTCTCTCCCATGTTTCCATCAGGAGTCAACCGTCCATTCTAATTTCTAGATCTTCTGCCAAAACATTGGTCATTACTTTCTTCTTGAAAAATTTTCTTTTTACTCATCGTAATTGTGTGTAATCTGTAACAGAGATAAAATACCTGCTAGAAGTGAAAAATGGAGGAGTAGAACATCCTCCTGAACTCTTTTTTTAATCTCCCACTATTTTTTACACGCCTGAATAGACCTAACATAGATTGAAAGAGGGCATTAAACTTTCAAAAATAAACAAACTAGGACATTAGCTTGTGATGATTATGCTAGTAGTAACTATATTTCTTTATTTAGAAAAAATATAATATTATATATTTATTAAAGCAAAAGAAGCTTTGCTTAACACATATTTGATAGCATGGTATCTTCTTATCTCACTCGTTTCTTTGTTTATCTAGGAGAGCGTTCACTCTAGATATTCCTTATTTCTTGTTTCTGTAATTCTCTTACAACTGAATTGACGTTTATCCAATCATAGACTTTTTATTTGTCTTTGAGAGCCAAGGAGATTGACTTTTCGTAACTATTGGTTCTGTACAAAAATGATTGAACCAGGTGTGATGTGGTTGAATTGCTGTCAATTTTCCTTTTATTCATCTGTACCTTAATAACGATTGTAAGTTCTTTGTATGTTGCTGGCATTAACCTGGAAAGAGAAATAGTAAATATAGATTGACTAAATGTAAGAACTTAAAATCTACATTATACCACAAAAAAAAATAAGTGCAGAAGAAGAAATAAACATTCATACCTAGAGCTAACCAATCTAAGTTCGGAATAATAATACAACCCGTCACTTTCCTTGGATTAGGAGACAATTCCTAAAAATTACTTTGTTCACGATTATTATTAACAATCTTTAGCTAACGCTCAAGTTTATTTACAAAAATCAGTAGTTACGTTGGCTGCATGTTTCATTGAGTCGAAGGATGAATTATAGCTACCATCAATCGAAAATTGATAACACTCGATGCCTAGCATTTTTAGTACATGGACAATTTGGGGGTTGAAATATTGTTAAAATTATATTAAATAGAAATTAGCTCTCCTAGTGAGCCAACTTTTAATTATGCATATATTAAAATTTATTTTCAGATATTATACATGTTTTCTTTCATTCACAGCTTCGGGGCAAAAGGAGAATAATTTTTATCTTTTATTTAACTTTCAATACCAGCAGCTATCATGTATTAAACCTAAAAATTAAATGCATAACAACACGAATGTAGTTTATATAGAAAAGGTAAAACTACAAAAGTACTTAAAATGGCCTCCTAATTTATGTAATATATATATATATATATATATATATATATATATATATATATATATATATATATATATATGCGTGTGTGAAATAGAAATAATTTTTTAGCAACATTGAGGTCATTGTTAAATTTTGCTGCGATGCCAAGTTTTCCCTATCATCCTTGAACGACGAGTCACTTGCAGACAACATTACTGTCCAAACAGTGGCAGATAAACAATTCTTAAACTTCTCTTAAATAGAAAGAAACAACTTCAATGATTCTTTTGTGGGTTATTAGTTCTAGTCATCAAATACATTACGAACCATTAAAACTGTAATTAAAAACAAAAACCAAAACTTTTGTCGTGCTATTTTGGGTATTTTAAATTGCAAAGGCAATTATATTAAGAGAAATATATAATAATATGGCGGCAATTTCACCAAAGAGTTTTCGTTGCAAGACCTTAGGATTGGTCTTTGACAATTAACCCTAAGTTCGCTATATGTTTGTCCCCTACATCGGGGTACAAGCGGTAAAAAAGTTCACTATACAACTTTCTCTAAGTTATTAGGGTTAATGCGTTTTGCATTGTGCAATTTCCTATATTTAATACTTTTACTTTGTTGCTTTTTTCCTTGTATCATCTTTTACATTCATTTATCCCTTTATTTCGTCTCTACAATGTGAAAATAATCTCGTTAGTTATTTCAATTTCCTTTCTGTTTTAAAATAAAAAAAACATTATATTATTAATAATATTACTATTCCTTTAATATGAACTAAATTCTTTATTATTTTCAAATTTTATCCTATATCATTTGTGGATGTAAAAAAAAAGGCTGCTATAAAGGACAGAAATGACCTTTATTTGTTATCAGCAGTCGCTATTAATCTAATGTGATTCCAGGATTTGATTTCTTGGTTATATCTATGAAGTTCCTTTATTTCCTTGAATTTACTTTAATTCCTTTGAATTGCCTTTATTATTCTCTAAACAATTCATGGTTGATTTTCTTTTCTATACAAATCAATATACTTTTCCCAATAATTATGAGACCTGATTTAAAATTTTATAATTTGTAAAACATTCATCCTACAGAAACTCTGCATATAGTTTTTTGTAGCATATTCATTCTGTAACTCAAACATAAATCATACAGATCCGAATTATTTTATGCATGTGTAATTTATGATACGGAGTCAAATCTTTACAATATTTTAATTTTCACTGAGGTCAAATATTAAATGGATGACAACTAAAACAAATCTTCCTTATTCTACATTAAGTTAAATGGTAAATTATATGTCGAATAATGTAAAGTCAAGCACATTCCATTAATAAATCAAGAAAATAATTGCTATTTTAATTATTTGCAATAAGTATGGAGAGAGTAGGTATAAAATGACTCAAAGTTAGTTAAATAACGAAGCGATAACTCCCTGTCCGCAAAATCAGAGATAAGCACTTCGCACTCATTTGCGCAACCCGTTATTTCTGCAATTGCAAATTACCATTTGGTTATGATTGCGATAAACTTCAGAAAACAAAGCAGGGTTGGTCATATTGAAATAGTTTGTGATTTGCGGAAGTATTTGAACATGAGTAAAACTTCAATTTGCCCGAAGTTTATCGCAACAACAATCAAATGATAATTTTCCAATAATTCTTTTGCGTTATATGTAACCGTTCAGAGCAAACTGTCTTAATCTGCCCTCGCATGTTTTCTCACTCTTTCTCTCTGTCTCGGAGAAGCCATTGTTATAAAGCTAGATTTGTGTTTCTTCAGCATGTCGATAAAGTTAGGGCCGTTTGATAGAATTATAAAAAGTAGAGTCGTTTCTGAGACATTAAAATTACGGCCGGTTGAGGGACCTTGAAAATTTAGAACTATTTGGGGACATGTGAATGTTAGTGCTATTTGTGCGACCTATACAATTAGAACCGATTTTTGACCTATAAATGTTAGTGCTGTTTTGGGGATCTATAAATTTAAGGCCATTTGTATGATCTATAGAAGAGTAGATCATTTGTGGCATCTATAAAGTTAGGACTGTTTTGTGGATCTGTAAACGATAGCGCGTTATTTTGGACCTATAAGATTTAGTAAAGTATGTGCGGCCAATAAATGTTAGATCAGTTTGAGGGGCATAATGAATGAAGTCTCACACAACAGTTTTGGGGGAGTTGTACAGAGTCTTTTTTTAACGTCTAATGTCATCTTCTGGCAACTTTAAGGTGCATTTAATTCATTACAAAACTTAAATCCAGTATCAGTATCGCTTAGTGGTTGTTTTGCAAGAATATTTTCACTTGGTCCATTTTCTGTTTAACTCGGTCTCGTCTTTTGATAGGAATCATTGACTTTTCTAAATGAATTAGAGTAAGGATTTGAACTGGTACAAAAGATGCTCTCACAAAAGAATTCTTCAGTTAACATGTTTACTTCTTTCTGATTTCAACCCCCTCGGCAGTCATCTGATAGAATTACATAGTTTTCATGCTGCAGAAAATCATTAACAATCTGCCCATTCAAAGAGTTCAATACTTTTAAGAATACTTATTAAAAGAGTACAAAAAACACCTGAAATATTTTTAAAGATGTGAAAAAATTAAACATCTTGAGGTGATTTCCACAGGGATAAAGGGAAATCTTATTTCTCTTGGCCACCGATAACTAAGATAAAACCTATCAATTTTACAAGATTGAAAATCTATTTTTCGTGCCTATTTATTTTGTTTTTGGACTATTCTACCCCAAATAGATATCAAACTTTAAATTTAATTCAAGTATGGTATGACTCTTTATAATCAATAAAAATTGAATATATGTATACCATAAGCCACTCGTCAGATTTAAGTACATTTATATTGCATAGTAACACTGCTAAGTCTATGATTTCGCAGCCATTTTAAGAATTTCTTACTATAATCCCACGGTTCATTTTAATTAGAATTATATATTTTTTTTAATTCTTTAAATTAACTAATAAACATAAATGATAAATTAGAATTATATATTTTTTTAATTCTTTAAATTAACTAATAAACATAAATGATAAATTATCAGATCAATTAGAATTTCAAAGATAATTGTATATAATTTTTTTAATAACTATTTGTTCAGAGTTCGGAAATATAATATTGCTATTTAATTAGTATTATCTATTTCCTTCTTGACCATATCTTTAAAGGAATAACCAGAACTGTTTGCTCACACACGTTCTCTCATTTGCAGTCTAATTTTTTCACTGTTTTGAAAGAATATTTTTGTGGTATTGCGATTATCCTTCAATAGTTTGATTTTAATATGAAATGTGTTTTTTTATTTCGGTGAGTGAGTAGATAGGACAGATTTTGTATAAAGAAGAAATCTTTTTACCCGGAAATAACTTTGAATCATATTTAGGATTTAGTATCTCGCCCAAATGGGAAAATCAAAATTGGATCTGAACTTTCTGATGAAAATTATCACAACTCTCATTCCAGGCAAACACAATAACCCACAAGTTGATTTTCTGTAATTTAGATGAATGAAATGGTCATGGCTTAGGTAGCTAATATCGTTTACCCGGCCCCCATAGCCCGTCAAATCGCAGCATTCGACGTTGTGCTAATTCCACAAGTGGACCGAAGACGTCTGGAAAGACGTTGAGCCATGCCCTCTTGAAAGCTGTACACAGGTTTCTGATATTTGTAGTGGCAGGATCTTAGGTGCTAATAGACCTTGCCATTGCATTCATTAAATGTTCGATCGGGTTCAAATCGGGTAAATTGGGTGGCCACACCTTTCGCCGAAACTCTCCCGAATTCAGCTCGAACTTGGCTTAGATGGCAAGGTGCATTATCCTGCGATAAGATCCCATCTTAGTTGGGGTACATGAATAGATGCAAATGATCACCAAACACTGCATCAAAGCAGTCAAGATTAAAAACATACTTAGTTGGAGCAGCAAACGCAATCGCATCAACACAACCCACACCAGTATGTAATCACAACCAGCCTCTATTAGTCCACTAAGCAGTTTTCAACTGCTTATTGGACTAATAATAATCTGCGCTACACCCGGATCCTCCTATCAATAAGAAACAACTGGAAACCCGATTCGTGTTGCGATGGCACGCCACATGTTTCCACTTCTCCAAGGTCTAGCTAGCGACCTCACTAGACCAGGTCTGGTGCTGAATCCGATGTCATCATCTTAACGAGGTCAGCTTAATGAGTCTTCAGCTCGCATATCCCATGGAAGGTGAAAAACGCTACATTGAGCTAAGGGTTATTTGACTGGTACCTTCCGCATTTAATCCGAGGGAGGGGTCAGCTTTTGCTATCTTGCTGTTACTATGAGCAATTCTAACCAAACGGAACTGGTCACGATCATTAAGCATCTGTTGCCGGCTGCTGCGGTGTCCATGCTGGGAGGCAATGCCTTTCATGAGGTACTGACGGTGCACACGTTCTACCATAGATCGAGGATGTTGAATATCCGCACAGTTTCAGAAATGAAATAGAATCTCCCATTTGTCTTGCACCGACTATCATGTCTCATTCAGATTCCGATAATTAATTCATCTTGACTTGACCGCTTTGATTCATATTGACACGAGGGATTCAGGTCTAGTAAATTCATGATCCCATGGTACAGTACTGTTGCTCACCGTTAGCTTTACATAAAACTATCACATAAGTTTGGGAACTCTAGTGTATTGTACACTAGATCCTCTATTATCACGCAGGTTAAGGATCAATTTGAGTTTTCAACTTAAAGGTTGTTATAAATGAAACTAAATGCGTTTTTTTTTATAAATTACGGTAACTAAAATATTTACTGACTGAAAGAATAATCAAGTAAAAATGGGTAGTTAAATTAACACAAATAAATTATTTTGCACTTACTTTTGAAAAGAGTTGAAGATTGCAATTTTCAATTGTATAATAACAGGCTATTCTGTGCGGACAAAATTCGTTAGTTTTTTTGTGGAGTTACTTATTTTTTCCCAACTAAAAATGCAACTTTTAATTTTAAAACAAGCTTAGGCTCAGTACAGTGTTTGTGGTAATAAATTCCTCCTTCCATTTACATCAGTTCGTCTGTCTTTCTTGTTTCAGTGGTCATTTATTTACTCCTATACTCGGTAAGTAAAAAAATAGGTTGACAACCTATTGATCTCTATATTCTCACAACGTAAAATATAGAGAAAAGCTGCAAAATATTCAATAAACGACAATTTACAGCACTAAGAATGTGACCGGCTATTTAGTCTGCTTGACCGAAGAAAAATCAATGTTTTTTCGGGTTTAAGGCTGACTTTATCGTGTGTAATTATTCTTTGAATTTAATTACTTAACATAGCTTGGAATTTCAATTAAAAGTAACTAGAATATCACAATTTTCCCCCTCTATCTAAGTTAGATAAATGGTAAAATTAATTTAAATACAAATATATTTAATTCCATTAAATTACATAATACATCATTAACTTAGATTCTTATATTTTTTAAACATTTTAGCTTACGTTCTGGTTCATGTGTTTTTAATTAGAAAGAAATCTAAATCCTCAAGTTTGCCTTTAACTTAATGAGTGCTAATGGAATATACAGGGTGCATAAGGAATTCAAATTTCTAAATATTTTCAGTTTTAATTGAAGTACCTCTTAAATAGTTGCGTGTTAATTTAGGCTAGCTTACATACCTCCCATAATTTCAAAGTCTTTCTATAAGTGATGTTTGTTCCATATATTTTTGGAATTAGTTATTGTTCTTTACTATTCCTCTTCCCTCTTTATATTTTAGTAGTTTGCTTCTTTCCTTCCATTCGTTCCATACTCGACAAATATAGCTCGCTTTCCCTCTTAATAACTAACGCTTCAATTATGCAACAAGACAGTCGGCAGTGTCTGGCAGAAAGCCAAAATGACATGTTCTATTTCTTCGGATTATTTTCAGTAATGAATATTTCCTCCACCAAAAGCATTAACAATACTGCAGTGGTTGAACTCGAAATCAAAGATGCCCATAAAATGAAGAAATATTGACTGAATTGTTTTTGAATAAATAATATACTATTTTTCTGTTTTTTAATAGTTTTGCCCCCTTTTACTTTAATCGAATTATACACAAACTTTCTTCATTTTATTTTAATTTATTGCCTGAATCATCATTTATTCATCTCTCTAAGCTTGCAATTTGAACATGTATTGTCCTAAAATATCCAAGAGCTTGTAACTTTGTAATTTATTTTACTCTATATAGAGTTAGATCAAACCATCACTCTTTCACTGCAACTTATGGTTAGGTTGACTTAACATCGTGTAGCATATCCTCCCGAATCATTTCCACTCTAATTGGCACAGATATCTAGATATAATAAGCTCCTACTTTAAGCCTTCCACTGCAATTAAAGATAACAAAACAACTCTATATTAATAAATTATACAATAATTTAAATACTAAAGATTTAATTAATATGCGTTATTAAGCTTAGGTATAATCTTTCAAATTGTGAATGTAAATATTCATCATAAAACAAACACATAACTGTATTAAATCATGATAAATAAATATGTCAACTAAATTATAACATTTCGCTACGATGAAAAATATTTTAACGGATTCCTATTTCTCGACTCTTTTCTTTCATACTTTAGAATAATAATATAATTGGAAACTGCGTGGACTTTAATTTGTTGGTTTGATTATCGCTCTGTTTTCAAAAGCTGATTTTATATTCTACTCAAATTTATTAATTATTGTATTAAAAAAATGTAAACCCTATACAAGGTGTTCCATAAAATTCTTGTTACTTTTCAACACATCTGATATTTATAAAATATGGGATGAAATAAAGACAGGAGATTGTTAGAGCAATTATCAATAAAAAGTGTATTAGTATTCTAAGTGAGCAAAATGTGGATAAAACAGGGAAAAATTTTAATTACATTTTCTGGTGACTTAGATTTATCTAACAATTTTAATTTTTTTTTTTCATGCTGATTTCAAATATATAATCCATTTTTACCTACATGCAATAGTTATTCTGTAAATTCTATATTCTCGTTTTCCCAAAACTTCCCTTCGGACGGATAGAGACGGTGATTGTAGAAAGCAAATACTTCACAGTACATAGTAGTGAGGTAGTAATAGGTGTTATTGTGCAAAAGATTGACATTATTGTTTCTTTTTCAGGTCTCATGTTAGAGTGATAGCTTTGTCAAGAGGAAATTGCATTAATGATCCAGACACCTTCTGCTACATATGTGGCTGTTACATGCTAGTTCGTCAAAGGCGCATTATATCAAACTTTGTTATGCGCACTTATAAGTCAATATTTTTATGTTCCACTTGGCGATCAAGATAAGAAGTGGGTCCCACATGTTGTTTGCCATAGTTGTGTAGAACATCTTCGTGAGTAGATGAAAGCGAAGAGAAATGGTCTTCCTTTGGGAATCACCAAGGTGTGGCGAGAGCCAAAGGATCATGTATCAGACTGTTATTTCTGTTTGGTGAATATTAAAGGGATTGACAAGAAAATTAGGCCCAAGATCGACTACCCCAACATTCTCTCGGGGATCTGGCCAGTACTTCATTCTGAGTCTTTACCAGTTCCGATTTTCAGTGGATATGCTTCCTCCGAGAATGAAAATGATGTACCCGCTATCGACGTCTATGGAATGGATTCAGAGTCTGCAGATTCATCATCAGATGCTGAACAGTCCTTAGCTCCTCACTATTTCAATCAACAGGATTTGAATGACTTGAAACTTGATTTGGCGTTCTCCAAGAAAGCGGCACAACCTTTAGCTTCCAGGATTTGTGAAATACATATGTTTGACAGGTCGGTACGGGTATCGTATTACAGAACAAGGGAGAGTACATTTGTTAAATGGTTCTCTGAGAACAAACAATTTGTATACTGCTACGATGTTCCTGGTCTGTTTACCGTTGTGGGACTTGAAACATATAGCCCCTGCTGAGTAGAGACTATTTTTGGATAGCTCCAAGCATAGCCTCAAGTGTGTCTTTTGCATAATGGCAATGACTTTAGTGCAGTTCCTCTCGGTCAATCTTTCCATCTACGAGAAACTCACAATGACATAAGAATGGTCATGGATTTACTTAACTACTATGAACACAATTGGATCATATGTGTAGACCTTAAGATGGCCAACTACACCCTTGGCCAGCAGAAGGCATATAAATGTTTCTATGCTATATCTGTATGTGGGAGAGTCGAGCCCGTGATAAACCCTGGTCCCTAAATGATTGGCCAGTTCGGAAAACTTTGGAAGCAGGAATGCCAAACATTGTTAATGAGCCAATGGTAAGTGGAGAGAAGATCGTTTTCCCTCCATTTCACCTAAAGCTGGGGTTGATGCAGTATGTCAAGGCATTGATCACTGACAATGATGATTTTCAGTACATAGTATCGACGTTTCCTGCTTTACCATAAAAAAAATAAAAGCAGGTGTATTTCATGGTGCCCAAATCCAAAAATATCTGAGTAATTCTAGATTAGTGAACACCATGAATAAAAAGAGAAGGCAGCCTGTCTCGCATTTTTAGCCGTTGTTCGTAACTTCTTGGGAAACAAAAAAGCGCATAACTACGAGGGTCTGGTTACTAATATGCTTTTAGCATATCGTGATCTGGGATGCAACATCAGTGTGAAGCTGCATTTCCTAAGTAGTCACCTTGACCGATTCCCAGAGAATCTGGGAGCCGTGAGCGACGATCAAGGGGAACGCTTCTATCAGGATTTGATGACGATGGAAGAGAGCTACCAAGGTCACTGGATATAGACACATGATGGCGGACTACTACTGCTGGACGATTAGAAGAGATCAGCCAGAGAAGACTTACTTATTTGCCTGATTCAAATCAAGAAGAGGTTTTCCAGCTTGATGTGCGGACATTAATAAATTAGCATCTCTTTGATTACAGTATTTGTAATCTTAATGTGTAATTCAAGTTTCCTCTCATATGCAATAAAATGTTTGTGCAAAAAACCTGCTTTACTATAAATAACGCAAAAGGACGATTAAAAATTACTTCAGGGAATGATGATAGGCGGGATAAAATAAAAATAATTGTATAATATTAGTAATTGATATTACGAAAAGTCTATAGCATTTACAGAGAATCTGATTTCAGATTTGAATTCAGTATGCTCGAATTAGGTAGGAAAATTTACTTTTGTCAATTCACCAAATACTTTGTTTCCCAGTGTTATTTTTGGATTTTTCTGCAAATATATTAAATATGTATATGATAACTTGAATACTACTTACTCTTTTTGGGGGTAATATTCGTATGTATATTTGAGAATTTAGCAGAATTCAAAACATTTACAAAAACGTTGCAAATTATACTGTTCTTCATTCCTTGCTTTGATGTGTGTCAGAATGATTTATCTCAGCATAAACAACATAATTTATTAAAACCTGTAGTATATTTCGTAATCTTATGGCTTTCTTCATAATCTAATGTTAGTTACTGATTGTCTGTCATTTTAATGGCGAGTCTTGTCTCAAATTCTCTGGCCATCTTTGTGTTCATTATGAGATGGATCATCAAAGAGGAATGATACGAGAGTCAAAGTTTTGACCTATCCAATTTTTTAATGAAATGTTATATTAAATAAAAATAATTACTATAAGGCTTTTAGTATTATATAAAAGATTACTCGGACATTTCCTTGGCATTTAAATATTTTTCAACATAGTTTGATATGTGCGCATCATCGCTATATAAAATCTTACCTTCCTGTTTTATAGAACAAAGGGTCACCCGAATGATGACTTGAACTCATTATTCTAGTAATAAAATTATGCAAATGAATGTATACAATCTTCATTAGGTTTTGAATAAATACCAGTACATAGCTATAGCAAAAGGATGGAAGTATGAAAAATCATTTTGGAATAAGCTTCCTAGTTCTGTTGTTGAATTGGTTAATGTTGAGAGGCTCAAACTTGGTGCTAACTCAATTTTAATACATTGATAATATATAGTTATTTCTAATATCATTTTATGTAGTAACTTATCTTTGTTATGTATTTCTACATAATTTCTTCATTTCAATTTTTCGTACCAAGTTTCATTCCCTGCTGGAGCTCTGTTGTCCATAGTACTCTGACATCCACAGTTTGGTTTCAATTTATACAATAATAATATAATGACTCGAAAAATGATTTCCAATTACAAAATTATATGCAAAGTTTTATGAGATAAATATCATTATTAAAGAAAACAAACAAATAATCTTCAGAGTAAAAAAATGCTTAAAGTAATCGCCTTTATTTGCAATACAATTCTGCCATTTCCATGAAATTCCTGATGTCATTTGCAAAGAATGACGGCGTTTAGCGGTAATCTCGGCATCAAAACTAAAGTTTTCCGCATATCATAACTTGCTACCAGAACCCAAGATTTTGGGGAGAAAAGGTCTACCCAATATTCCGCTTAGGGAACTACACAAAAACTGACATATTAAATAAATCAACCGTACTTCGGTGTTGATATAGTTCATAATTACAGGAATATTTACTGTTATTCACAGCACATAACTGTATTTAATCCTATATGAAAAAATATACCATTTTTCTTTAAGTTCAATTCAGAGCCGACTTTTTGTAAGTTTTCTGTGTGATCGGCATCAAATGGTGCATGTAAACCGGCGGTAAACCCTGACCGAACACTTTTAATACTATGTACGATAATACTTGTTAGAAACTATTAGAACGAGTATAATAGTATTTCAATTCCGATTATTTTTCAACCCAATGGTACTATTTATTCGATGATACTTATGTGTAGATATAAATTATCACGAAATATTCTCAATGTTTTGGAGGGGAGACTAATTTTTTTTATTGGATTATTTAACATAGGGGTTGCCTACAGCCTAATCGACTGTAAATTATGTTTTCATTCGAACGATGTTGTCTAGTTACCAGATGGAGTCTTCGATTGGATCTATTACCCAAGGCTGTCTTGGAGCGACTTATATTTTAGATGCTCAGATAAAACTCTCGATCTGCTCTGCGATATGTGTCAGGTAGTGCGAATATGTGTTTAAATAGCCTTTACAAAAATGGAATTATTCTTATCAAGGTGATTACCGCGCAAGAGGACTAGATTGTGGTTGCAGAATCTTCGTACTTTAGGGCGATTTACGTGCCCCTCTGATAGCTATCATGACATTTTCTTCATTTGAATCCTTGGATTATTTAACTTTCACACATATTCACATCCCTTAACTTCACTACTTACTTTGCCAACCTCTTTAAAAACTATTTTGGCGAAGATGCCTTCATTCGTTTTCTCTTCCTTTCTTTAGAAATAAACTCCAGATCACTATAATGATGATTATTAATCCTTAAAGCAACTAAACTTCTCAGGTTTTTTGTCACACGCAACTAACTTCAACTCGATTTCGGCATTTCTAACCATTCATCTCCCAACACTATTCAAGTTCGTAGTTTTAAGAGGTTTAAAACGCAAGTACGAACGAATGTGTATTTTGAATAGCCCCATTTGCGTCCCAAGCCTTGTTATCATTCGTTCCAGAAATCCTTATTTTCCCTGTATTGCTGTTAGTACACCTTCACACTGCACTACTGGGAGACACTCTCATCCACGTCAAGCAAGGTACTGTATCCAATAGACCAACCGAGCAGCCCTAAACAGAACTGCTTCAATTGGCCGTGGATCAACAGTGTTCCCCAGCCGTCCCCGATGGACTGTGAAGGTGGCTACTCATTTTTATACTAACCACATACCATCACTGCTTACACTTTAATTTTCCTTGTTTTCAGTGTTTTTGTATTATTGGTTAACTTTCTCTTTCTATCTCCTCCTTTCTCTTTTGTACGTCATTCCTTTAACCTGGAGAGGAATGACACAGGAAGTCTAAGGACAATGACTCAGGAAGATCGTATTGGTTTCCGTTAGTTTTTCCATTCCCTACGGCTCATGGTATGTAGCTTTAAGCCCCACTCCCTCGAAATTTGGAAATGAAGATATTCTAATTTATTAAGCAACAAAAGGAGTAGAGATATTTTTTCAGCTTCCTCTTCTTATTCTTCTTCTGTTCTCCATCTTGTTTTTATTAGAATGCATCTTGCATTTTTCTTCTAAATTTTAAAATTTCCTTTGGGAGTTGAAATCGAATTGTTTATTAGCACTTTTGAAACAACTTCACCCCCCTAAGATATTCTGAAAATTAAAAGAGAAATGCAAAGGATATTAAAATCAAAGTTGATAAAGGCGAACAAAGACCGTGGGATCACTAGATACCAATTATTTCGAAGCGATTTTTAAACATATTGATATTATCATTGCACTCTATTTTTAGGCAAGTGATTTCAATTACTAATCATTTTGCAAGTAATTTTTAGCCATGTTAATTTGACAACGCTTTACTTGTAGGTTGAGTTCATTGTTTCTTGTCCTATTTGATTAAATACACTGAGATAATGAATCAGATTTATCATTTTCAAAACCATTTAATATAATAAAATACTCTCTCAATTCTTTCATCAATTTCCATGATTCCAGTGACTGCAAATTGACACCTTCCGCCTGCCCTCGAAGGAGGTCTGGGGCGAATCCGGGAGCCACCTTATCTGCGCGGCGCTGCACTATTTTAAGCATTGCCACATCCTTTCGGTGGAACGGATATTTTAAGTACTGAATAACGATAGACTTGTACATTGTAAGAAAGATCTCTTTAGCCTTGCAATTAAAACCTATGGCTAAAACCTAAAGTTTATTTGCTTCGCGGGCCACCACATATTGTTAGGAAATTGTTGCTGTTGTTGATAGACACTCCTCATTCCTTTTTAGTGTCCACTTTATGCTGAGATATTCATGACAAGGAATATTTAAAAAGTAAGGCATTAATCATGCCTCTATTTAGCATCATCCATTATTATTTTATTACTTCTTATTGCGGAATAGATATTTTTTAGGCAAATATTCATAACTTAAACCGTTTTCCAAAATCTGAACTCTAATAATTATTATTATTCTCGTTATGTTCACAATTTTGTCTCTCATCTTTTCATGCGTGTTTTTTTCACTTAACCTTATCTAATGGTCTCTTTTTTAGGACATTTCAAAGTCATATTTGAAAATAGATTTAATAAATTGGCAATCGGAATTTGTTTCATCCGATAATTTCCTTATTATCACTCTTTTTTAAATAAATTATTCAAGTTCTTAAAATATTACCTTAAATTGCGAATTTATCACATTTAATTTAGATTAACTGAAAGGGAAATAATACAGATTACGGTCACTTCACTTAATTAATATTCACATTTTCTTTCCTAAGGATGACGGATATTAAATTCGTCTCATACAATGTCTCTTCAGATGAAAAACAATATATTATTATAGCAATTGCAAATGAAACATAAATAGGAAACCTAAGCGACAATAAGGATGTAGCGAGTTGTTTACATATCAAATTTATCTAACTAAGGCAAGTGCTCAAAATGTTCTTCGACGGTGGCATGAATGCCTTCTGAATGCATCGACTGATCTTGTTTTATCAAAACACCTTAGAAGAGCGTAACCTATGGCCGACCTTGGTCTGATCACTTCCAAACTTGCTTTTAACTTAGTCTAAATTTTTCAGCTTAAGACCTTTAATTAAATTCAGCAAAAGAACACATGTTACGCAAACCTCTGAAAGTGGTTCAACAAAAACAGTGCTTGGAAATCCTAAAATAAACTTGCAAAGTCAGAGATTGACCGTCACATCTCTCCTTTACAACATCCATAAGATGTTTGAGTTAGAGAGATTTGTTCAATAAATGTACAAGCGATTATCTGGATGACATAATACCAATTTAAGGAAGGAAACCGTTTAAATATAAGAAAGGTTTATCGATCCACCCAGAATTCAGTTAGACAATGCACGATGTAACTGTCATCAGAAATTTAAGCTTTTACCTTATTTTAAATCCGGCAAAATGGTTTAAGCTGCATCCCTACTACCGGGAAACCTACTACAGGGTCCCTTCTATAACAAAGTGATAACTGCTTTGAACTCAGACTTAAGCTCCACCTTGGTGGAGCTTAAGTCCCACGCCCCACACATAGAAGTCCAGAAGGTAGCAGTACAGGGAGTTAGAATGACTATATCTAGAGTATTGTGGTCAAAAATGTTGTCTGACAGACAAGATTGGACCTTCATGATTGTGTAGTATGTTGTAGGGTCCGGCTGCTACCTGTACGGCCAACTCCTGGGTTCAAGTTAACACTAACTCCTCCAGGCTGTTGATTTACTCATCAAGGAAGATAAACGGAGGCATAACGTAGCTATCTCTACTGAAAACTCCAAACACCATGATGTGGATAGGAAACTTAGACATAATGACTCTCGGTAAATCTTTGGCGGGCACAGAAAGACAGGGTTGGTTTTGCGATTTCACTTTGTTCGCAAGCTTCCTGGCACGTTACTTTTAATTGTATTTGTAACTTCTGCAACAGAAACTGGCTATTTCTCAACTTCTAGGAGTATTGGGGATATCCGAATGTGGTAACGGCTTGATAAAAGACTATCATTCTTTTACATGACTGCGTACTTCATTGTATTGCTAGGATGATTGTCAATCTAATCTACAATTTCGGCGGTTCTTTTTGTGACAGATCGCTTATATGAGGTTTCTGAAACGTGAAGATTCGTTATCTCATCCTGACTTATCTTATTCTTTCCTAATCCTCTGCACCATCCTCAGATTGACACCCAAGCACTACGCTTTTGATAAATCACCAGTTGGGTCGGCGATACACATTCCTGAGTTATGTGGTAGTGTTGAAGAAGATCAGAGAAAATGGGACACCAATAACTGTCCTCTTTCAGGACGACACAGGGTCAATTTGTGATGTGACGAGAGGTCTATATGTCACAATAGCCTTTGCTGCTATATGAAAACCGCAGCCCAGCTGCATCTTGAATGGACAGAGGTCGACCAGGTGAATGCATCGGACAGAACAGTGCGTCTTAGAGTGCTTGCTAAAACCCTGAAGTCATGTAAAGCCTGTCAAAAGCCGCTGATAACCCTTAGCATAAGCGACGTTGACTAGTGTCGTGGGATGACATTACATTAAATCAATACCATATTATACCTATCAGGGAGGGACCAATAACTTGAAAGCGAACCGACAAAAGGGACGGAAAACCACGAGTTTAGACGGGCTGAGTAGCGATAGAATGCAACGAGGTCAGGTAAATTATAGACAATGGCGAAGTACAATGTTATTTAAAGAGACACAAACAAAAATATAATTTTATTTACACAAAATAATGAGAGAATTGATGGGTAAAATTACCTTAGAGAATTAACGGGCAAAATCACATCAGTAAATGAAAGGGGGAATTGTAGTTTTAAATCAGGCTATGAAGTTAGAACTTAAGGTATTCCCGGAGGAGACTATTCAAATGGGGGGGGATTAACTCAATTGAGTTACTAAAAGGGGAAGAGGGGTTGGCTTACGGATGTCTTCTGCACTTGAGGTGAGGCCACTCGGACTTCAGAGCGAAAGGTTGGAGTGATGACGGTTTTCCAAAAGCAAGGGGGGGGTAACTTCCGGTCCAGGGGAGAGTATTTCGGCTACCCGAAATGAGGAGGGCTTCGACAGGAGTTGATGAAAGAAGTCGGGAAAATCACTCGGGGCGATCGTTCAGTGGAATTACCTCCTGGCTGGGGCTAATTCCAAATACACAAAATAATCTAGCTGCCACTTTGCTGTGTTGCTAGCACTTGACTTGGAACCATGGGGAAATCTTCTGGGTTCTGGCGAGACTTCTTAACTCTGTGTCTCTTCCGGCGATTCGAGCGTTATTTATGTCCGAGGCTCTTCCCAGAGTTGGGGGTTAGCGTGAAATAGCTCTACTCTCGAAGGGCCTCGAATCTTCGTGCAGAGGTATTTTATCCCGCATAAAGGTGAATCGTGGGGGACTCGATTCGAGGCTACCGCTTGTGGAAGGGGGGGGGAGGCTTAGCACTTTAGGCCTAACCGGGCCTTCTACTGCACATGGGAGTTCCTTTCTGCTAAAGTTCTTCCACGTGGGGATTCCCTCACAACTAGTTTTGGTACCTGTTCACCACAACAGGACCATGCCTCAGTGGGAATTTGTCTTATGGCCCGACTAGTCCACCTTTCAGTTGCTCTTGAGCCCATGCAATGTTATAGTCCGCAGAAGGCCAGCAACAGTGCAATCGAGAGTGCATAGTGCCTAAAGTAGAGCATATTGGCCATTTTGTAATGGTTTGGAGCTTCAGATTAATTTCAGGATTGGTTCGTCTCCCCGCTTGTAATGGCATCATGAATTTAAAGAAAGAACAAGGAATCCTTGGAGATTACAGCTCTCCTCAGTCCTAGATCTCTCCAGAAATGCCGAGAATGTGATTTTCGAACAGGGCAATGTCACATGTTATATTATGTCTGCTTCCTCCATACAGTGGTTTGGAGATAACAATATCACAGTGGTGGACTGGCCACCTCAGCCTCCGGATATGAATACAGTAAAAAACGTTTGGCAGGACCTGAAAGAGCCCGTACTACGCTGTTAGCTAGCCTCAAATGAGCAAGTCAAGAAAGTAATCCCCGAGGAGTGAGCAAGAATCACACCCTCAGGTGTCTCACTCTGGTGAAGATCGTGCCTCGAATAATAAATTCTCTCAGCCCGACTCAGGGGTTCTCGACATATTACTGAGCTTCCTTTAACAGTTTGATGTTGCTGAGATTTTTATAGAGCTTTCTTTGTCTGCTTAGCTGGCATATGTTGGTGATGTTACATGTTTCAGGAAATTGTCTCATATCTTTCTCTAAATAACAGATGACTGTATTCTTATGTAATCTAATGTAGGATCAGCAATTTCTATTATATTTATTTCGACCGGATCTTTACCTCGATAATTTTACTCTTTTCTTCACCTGCGGCGAAGCGCCAGGTCAAGGCGTCGCTCTTTTTAAAGTTTCATTGTACCCATTTAGAGCCATGAAAGGACCCATATGACCAAGGGACATATTCAACAAGAAGATTTCAAATCTGCCATCGGATTTGGTGCTGGGTAGTGCCATCTATAGGCAGAACCCTCATTTAGCCATTTATCCATGAAAAGGCACTTGTAAGTGATTTGAACAATGGGAAACCATCAATGCAATAAACATTTATCATCTTATCACAAAACGGCGCAGGTTATTAGAGGGACTTTCGCTCTTGTTCAATTAGCTGTTTTATAATATGTGGATGGCTACTCGTTGAGAAGCATTTTTTGAAGCCAATTGTCGGTTCTCTTGTCTTTTAGTGAAATAGCTGGGCATTTTTAGTTTGCCAGTAATGTTTCTTGCGGAGTATAAGAACACATGAGAGAAGGCTGATTGCTTTGTAGTTGTAGTGTCTTTTTGATCGTTTTTTGTGTAGAAGGATTACTATGGAAATGTGTTATCCTCCTAAATCTATTCCCAATCCTATAGTTCCATGCTATTGTTAACCAAGGTATGTAAATAAGTAAATAAATGTGGGTTTCTCATTTCCTATTCGTTAAACAGTGTCAACATAGACTAAAGCACATGTGGATTCGGAAACTCTAAGGGTAGCAGTGAAGAGCGAAATAATTAAAAAAATCCAACTATTTTCGATGTTTCATAAAATTCTGACCTCAAAGGGAAAACATTGCTTTGGTCAAATACGGTGTCTCTTATGTGTAAACCATTGTGAGTTTGAAAATAATAAGACAACGAAAGTACTAACTCCAATCAATCTTTCCTTTTCCTTATGTTTTATACACAAATATTTATACGTGTTCCTTCTCGTGATTTTAACATATATATATATATATATATATATATATATATATATATATATATATATATATATATATATATATATATATATATATATATATATATGTATATAAATATATATATATATATATATATATATATATATATATATATATATATATATATATATATATATATATATATATATATATATATATATATATATATATATATATATATATATATATATATATATATATATATATATATATCAGAGGCGACTCCAGGTCATCAGCGTCACTCTGACCGATTTCAGATTTGGCATAAGTGAAATGTATAAAAGGAGGTAAGAGACGTAATGCACACTGCAGACTTATCTGTGCACTGATAACACAGAGGAACAATTTTAATCATATTTTTTGGTGACTTAGATTTATCTGCCAATTTTTATTCGAATTTTCATGCTAATTTCAAATATATAATCCATTTTCCCTAAATTCTATAGGATATTCTGTAATTTCTATTTTCTCGTTTCCCCGAAAACTGCTCTCCGGACGGATAGAGAAGGTGCTTGTAGAAAGTAAATACTTCAGAGTCGTAAGATAGTAATAAGTGTTATTGAACAAAATATAGACATTATTGTTTCTTCTTTCAGGTCTCATGTTAGAGTGATGGCTTCTTCAAAAGGAAATTGTGTTAATGATCCAGACATCTTCTGCTACATATGTGGTTGTTGCATGACTGTTCGTCAAAGGCGCATTATATCAAACTTTGTGATGTTTCTCTTGGCGATCAAGATAAGAAGTGGGCCCCCATGCTGTTTGCCATTGTTGTGTGAAACATATTCGTGAGTAGACGAAAGTAAAGAGAAATGGTCTTCCTTTTGGAATTCCCATGGTGTGGCGAGAGCCAAAGCATCATGTATCTGTCTTTTATTTCTGTCTGGTAAATACTAAAGGGATTGGGAAGAAAAAATCGGCACAAGATCGACTACTCCAACATTCTTTCAGCGATCCGGCCAGTACTTCATTCTGAGTCTTCACCAGTTCCAATTTTCAGTTAATATACTTCCTCCTTCGAGGAAAATGATGCACCTGATATGGAGGTCCACGGAATTGATTCCGAGTCTGCAGATTCATCCTCAGATGCTGAACGGTCCTTAGCTCCTCTCTGTTTCAATAAAAGGGAATTGAATGACTTGATACGTGATTTGGCGCTCTCCAATAAAGCTGCAAAAGCTTCAGCCTCGAGGTTAAGTGAAATACATATACTTGAAAGGTCGGTAGGGTTATTATATTACCGAACAAGGGAGAGTACACACGTTAAGTATTTCTCTGAGGACAAACAATTTGTATACTGATACGATGTTCCTGGTCTGTTTACCGAGTTGGGACTTTGCACCTATAGCCCTACTGAGTGTAGACTGTTTTTGGATAGCTCTAAGCGTAGCCTCAAGTGTGTCCTTATGCATAATGGCAATGACTTTGGTGCAGTTCCTCTCGGTCATTCTGTCCAGCTGCGAGAAACTCAGGATGACATAATAATGGTCATGGACTTACTTAAGTACCATAAACACAATTATATCATATGTGTAGACCTTAAGATGGTCAACCTCCTCATTGGCCAGCAGAAGAGATATATAAAGTTTATCTGCTATATCTGTATCCGAGACAGTCGAGCCCGTAACAAACACTTGTCCCCAAATGATTGAACAGTTCAGGAAATTTTGTAAGCAGGAATGCCAAACATTGTTAATGAGCCAATCTTAATTGGAGAGAAGATCGTTTTTTCTCCACTCCATCTTAAACTGGGGTTGATGAAGCAGTATGTCAAGGCGTTAAGCACTGACAATGATACGAAAAAATAAAAACAGGAGTATTTGATGGTCCCCAAATCCAAAGACTTATGAGTGATTTTAGGTTCGTAAACACCATGAATGAAAAAGAGAAGGCAGCCTGACTCATATTTTAAGCCGTAGTTTGTAACTTCTTGGGAAACAAAAAAACGCATAACTACGAGGATCTGGTTACTAATAAGAATTAGGTATATCTTGATCTGGGATGCAACATCAATGTGAAGCTGCATTTGCTAAATAATCATCTCGACTGATTCTTAGAGAATCTGGGAGTCGTGAGCGACGAACAAGGGAAACGCTTCCATCAGGATTTCATGACGATGGAAGAGCGCTACCAAGGTCACTGGGATAGACACATGATGGCGGACTACTGCTGGACGATTAAAAGAGATGAGCCAGAGAAGACTTACAAGAGAAAGAATTACAAACGCAAATTTTTGCCCGATTGAAATCAAGAAGAGGTTTTCCAGCTTGATGTGCGGACATTAATAAATTAGCATCTATTTGATTACAGTATTTGTAATCTTAATGCGCAATTCAAATTTCTTCACATATGCAATAAAATAGTTGTGCAAAAAAACCTTCTTTATTATAAATAATGAAAATGTATGATTCAAAATTACTTCAGGGAATGATGATAGGCGTGATAAAATGCAAATTATTTTATAATATTAATTATTGATATTACGAAAGTTCTCTCGCATTTAGAAAGAATCTGATATCAGATTTAAATTCAGTATGCTCGAATTAGGTAGGAAAATGTATTTTTGTCAATTCACCAAATACATTGTTCCCTAGTGTGATTTAACAATAAGACAGAAATATAGGTTTAATATGCAGATTACTCATTATATTTATACATGAACTCCAGTTATGAAGCAGTTGGCCTGCCTGCTCGAAGAATTTCACTTTTTCCGTAATATTTCTAGCCTCAAATGGCTTATTTTGTATATATAGGACTGTGTCTTTCTCCATTTCTAGGTTAAAGGTAAAAATAAAGCAACCCTGCCAAACACAACTGATCCTTACACACAATAACAGCAATCAAATAATGACAGCGGCATGCACAACAAACATTTGGCAGAGACCGATCTAACTGTCGCCTGTACTGTACTCTTGATAAGAGATGCCAATTAGTCTTTTACACCTACCAGGCTGGTTTATAATAGCCTGAGTTGCTGGATAATTTTTCGTTCGAGTAAGAATATTATAGAACGTAAACCTTTCATAGATTGAAATTTAAAACCTAATTCCTATTGAAATATATTGTTTCAAGAAAACATTGAAGTTTAATTACTTTTATTTTTTTAGATTATAGATAAAAACTCCGGCTGTAACTTCTGAGCCCGAGTCAAGTTCGTGTGAACGATGTCGAATGATATTTTTAGACACAGGACACGTCTAAGACGACCGCCAGACGATGAACGAAAATATTTAAACTGCGATCAGGCTCAATAAAAGGGGCCTGAGTTATTGGCTGCAATTACTTACTTAAAGTCAGTGTTGGCTTGCAAATACACGTTCACTTTACTAAAGTTATACTAGGACTAAGCCCGAACCGCTCAAGTTTTGGAGTCACCACTGATATATATATATATATATATATAAATATATATATATATATATATATATATATATGATGTATAAAAGAATTGTTAAAATCGACAGCGATTTTAACAAATCTTGTATATATATATATATATATATATATATATAAAAGATAATAGTAAACCACAATATTTGATTCAAGATTTTATTTCTAACTATCGCACTAGTTTCCGCAAGATGCCATATTCAACTACTAATGAAGAAACTAGGCCACAAACACAGTATATATAAGGTAACCCACATCCTAAACAAAAGGAAACCGCAGGAAACAATCTGGAAAAAAACTCGAGTGTATCTGGTGCAAATGACAAGCTAAACAAAATGAAATGAAACAGAAACAATCTAAAAAATTGCTAATCTCCGAGACCGATTGCTTTCGGGAGTTTATAAATACAATTGGCGACTTTATTCGATATATATTCATTAAATTTGTATTGCCCTTCAGATAATTTGAAATTAATCAACTTTGTTATTGATGATAGATTCGGCTATTCTCCTATCAATATAACTGTTTATTTATAAATGATTTTTGCTTGGTTAAAATCAATTCTATGGTCGTGCTTTTGCATGTGCGTAAAGAGACTTGAATAGTTCGTACATCTTCTGATATCAGTTAGATGTTCTTTCATCCTCTTATTAAAGTCGCCAGACTCTCCTATGTATATTAAATTTCAATTATGGCATGGTATGCTGTATACGCCATCATCGAGTCTAGTCAAGGATTCTGAGATTTGGAATCATAGTACTGACTGATTTTATGGTATATATTAAAAATAATAGCCTGATGACTATGGAAATTTAAATCATAAACATAACCTTTATCTTTTTGTAGATAAAGGTTATAGCTTAGAAATTCGCAGCTTGTAAAAATCTAGGCTTTTATGCAAATTATGAATCCAATTCATTTTCAATCTCTTCTCTTGATGTCAACCTAAGACCATATATATATATATATATATATATATATATATATATATATATATATATGACAAAGATTTAGAGAACCCTTATAAGGCAAACTTGAAAATGAACCGAAAGATTGGACATAGCGAATCCCCAATGCCTTTAGTGGATGTTGACAACGTGTAACGAATAGGAAATGAGTTAGCCAGAAATTCATATGTATGTATGTACATACCTACATTGACAATGGCACGGAATGTTAAGATTGATGATAAAATCCCTGCAAACCTAATCATGTAATGGGAAAGGAGATTATATTTACCAATATAATGTACGACAATATTTTTACGATTGCATCTAAAGAAAGTTAGCCTTAAATTAAATTAGTTAAATTTTGATTCAGAATCAATTATTTTCACTGCCACAAGCTATTCGATCATATCGTATCGACATTTAGACAAACAAATTATTATTTTCTATCCCTTTTCTGACAAGATTTGAAAAGTGTCATACACGAGAAAGATTTCATTCAAATCTCTTAAATTCTCCAAGTTTTATGAAGAAAACGTGAAAATTACAATTTTCATTTAAAACCCGGGATTACAGAATTTAGAGCAAACCATAAAACAGAGTGATTAAAATTTGCGTTATATTACCCATAGCATATGGTAATAAACTGTATTTAACGCTGTGGTGTGGATACAGTATCTTGATGTTTAATTCTAATAATTAAATATTTTTATTTGTCCGATGCACCAACAGAAATCTCTGCATTTTTATAAAATATTCTGTTCTAGTATCGATATTATTGAAATTTATTAATTTGTTATAGAGATAATTTATTACCTATAAAAAGACTGTTTAGATGTAGAATTTCCCTAATATAGGGGCCATGTTTAATAATGCATTCTAAAATAAACGAATAGTTCATTTTGTTTCCTCGAAGTTCTCGTTGACGTGGAATTGGTTTTATAAAAGAGACGTCGCCGATTTTTTATAGTATGTTAAAAGAAAATTTACATAATTTTAGTACAAATCTCATAGAATTTAATAATTTCTTTATCAAAAGTTTGAGGGCAAAAAGGCCGAAAAAATAAGAAAAATTATATACATTTTTGTCTGTGGATAATGATCATGATAATTCTAAATTAAATATAGCAGTCACGATATAGACTTGAAATCATTAAGGCATAAGTAGTAACTATATGCCTTAAAGCGACAAAGCATAGTTAGGAGCGACTCGAACAAAAATATAATTTAACCAGGCAATGGCTTCGACACTCCCTCATACAGGGGAAGTTGCGCTTCGCTACTAAGATTAAAATTTAAAATCTATAAAAAGCAGCCATATTTAAATTTTGATAAATTTTCTGAACTTCGCCAATTATAATAATTTTAAAAAGGAACTTTAAACAAAATTTCCCCCCTTTCAAAATATCACGTTGCTAAAATATAGTTATAGAAGATATATAAAAATCAATTTCCTGAACTTCACCATTTGTAATTCTTTGGGTTTTAAAAAATTCATAAAATTTCGATACTTAAATTTATTTCTGAACTTCACCATTTTGATTTTTGATATTATAAAAGAATTATTAGAAATAACTTTGATAAAAAAATATAAGTCATAACTAAACTAAGATGAAATTATTATTCAAATAGTCAAAAAAATCTCCTTAAATTATAGAGTTAGTGATGATGATGGTGATAATTATATATTTTTTAATAGGACAAATCTCATTAAGGTATTCAAGCATATTAATTATCATTCTCTTCGCTACGGATGTTTACCATCTATTACATAGAGTGAAGATAAAAAACTGTTCTAAAACGAAATAAAAAGCACTATTGCAACTCGTGACATCCCAAATATAATAAATACCACCTAAATTCTACGACACTCCATGCTGATTTGTTTAAGCGAAATTTTTGCAATTGCTTCTCTTCTGCAATTTCCTGCCTCTTAAGCTCTCGCTAAACACTAATTTGAAACATTATTTGTTAGAAGCTGATTAAGTTCGGTAGTCACCATTAAATCTCTCTTTCTAAGATTCTTAGACATTATGTTCCCTAGAGTTATACGATCTCTATCGCTGATCATTTTCTTTCCTTTGTAATTACTTTTGTCTGAGCTTTTCTCTGATTCTCCAAATTTAGTATGATTTTATAAACATTTCCTCCTGAAACGTTAACTATTTGATAGGTTTTTCTTACCGATGCTTCAGCCATTTGAGCTCCAGCATCTGAAAAAGGACTTTAAGGCGGAGATAATAAGTTTTAAGTTACGAGTAGCTCTCTTTAAATTTACTCACACCATGACCAGTACATTTCAAATCTATAGTTTGTTTTTTCTGTCCTTCGAAAATTTTTAATGTTAATGTAGTCAGAAAAATAAGCCAAATTAGCAGGTGTTTACGTTGTTTTGGCTACCGCGTGGATATAAACATTTCAAAACTACCAATCGCACCGTTTAAAGACATTTTCCTTAATATTTATCTTTGCACAGGAAAAATATATTCATTATATAATTTCTTTCCACATCGTTTTCAATACTCTTTCCCACTGTTGTGATTTGGGCTCATCAATTCGACCATATCTTATCCTTGTTGTAGTTCGAGTCTTATAATTCTTCAGATTCAGGATGGTGATTGATATTCAACAATTAATTATCCAACTGTACTAATAAATGACATAATCATGTGACCTTATTAGGCCCAATGTTAAGAAGTTTTTCTTATTTTAGCAACTCTTGTGTTTTAGTATACTAACAAGATATTACTAGTTGTAATCTGGTATGTTAAAACAGAAATAATACATCACAAAACCAATTTTGAAAGTATTTTTCTGTTTGTTTGGAGTAATGATTTGAAAGATATTTTATGAAGTGCAGCAGGTGATGTTAGTTTGCAACCATCTTGAGAGTTACGATGCATTGGAATTTATTGGAGTTTAGATTCAAGCTTTCAATGAGCTCTTTTGTATTTACGAATGCTTACTTTAATCTCTCAAATGTATTATTTGACCGCTCTATATTCGTCTGCCCTATATACTGCGAAAATTAGAACAATGGAAAAACCATTAAGTGGGCATCGCGACTACTCGCTATGGGCCCTTATCGCGACCCAAGACAATTAAGAGAGTCTGTTGGCGAAGAATCTCTCTCCCCGTCTAAATAATTTCGGAGTATATATTCGAGACTTCGAAGTTGACATGCAGATTGTGCCTGAAGCCGTAATCCAGTACGTTAGCCGTAATTTCTTCGTTAGTCGAGATGGAATCGAATACATTCTCGTCCAGAGAAGAATTGAGTGATTGTCGAAGAGGCAAGAAAGAGCTAGTCGTCACTCAGTGTTGTTCGTGGAGATAGTGAGGCACGCTTCAACCATTCTCACTACGTCTTCGGATTTTAAGGATCGGAAAAGCCATGCCCAAACCACCCTCCGTTTGCCTCTTAAGGATAAGAGGCCTCACACTTTAGTTTCCTAAAGTTGAACTGAGCATCCCGTGAGACGCCTACAAGTTCAAGGTCGAACCTACTTACCTGCTCCTACTCGCCACACATCAAGGTTAAAGGGATTTTATCCACGTTTCGTCACGCTCCTCCCACCATTATCGCGTCGAACCTCAAAGATCACCTTTGCTCTAGAATTGCATAATTGTGAAATCAATACTTAATAAATTATCCCTCGGTTCAAACTTAATTGATAGTGTCAATCATCTTAGCCATGAACCGTCAAATTTAATTGCATTGCCATTTAACTTGCCCTATATGTGTATGCAATGTTTAGTCCTATTAAAATATATTTTTGTAGCCGTGTTTGAATATTTCTTGGCCTAGCAACTGTGTATTTAAAACACTTTTAGAACCATCCCCAGGTGGAGCCTTAATTTCGGTCTGCCAGTAGGCCAGTGTGCGTAAAACCACATACCTGGTCATACCACGACAGTGTCCTTCTCCTAAAACTCATACTTAATAAGTCTTACTATTTACTTGATTCGATGGATATTCGTTTTATTTTTATTTATTCATGAATAGTTTTTTTAAAAGTTGATCAGAATGATAAAAGGAAAAGAAAGTACAAAAATATTTCAATCACAACAACTTCCAAAACCTTTGCCAGAGAATATCCGAAGCTTACAAAATTGGTCTACGATAACTTACAAGTATAACGAGTGTATAGGTAAAATTTATGAAAATTTGGATAAATAAAACAAAATCTATTGTTAGATAATCAATTTAATAATAAAATTTAAGTGTCTTAAATGATATGAACGGCAGCGGGACAAATTTCTCCTTGGATATAACAATTAATTTATCACTCTGAAGCACTTGTATAAGTTATAAGTAATTAGTATTTACTGTGAGGCATTTATCCTAGATGATTCTTTTGCCTATCCTGCCACAATAACGAACCAACTTTTCAAAATCTCTGATTATCTTCCTAAAATTTCAATGGGATTCAGGTCCTTACTCTGTGCAGGCCTGTTCATAACAGATATGTGTTCGTCAACAAGGTGGCTTTATTCTGCCTTAAAATTTAGGTCGTTCTTCGTACCGGGAGCAAATCATTCTTTCATATAAACTTTTCATATGATCAATTTGTGCACTCACTCTGCACCATAAAGACACAACTGGACAGTGTCTTCCACCAAAATTCGTCCCCAAGACCACAATAATTTCTCAGCCATTTTCAATTCTCTATGAGGCAATTGTAGACAATTGTTCGCCTGCTCTGCGACGAACGAACATCCTATCATCGGATCCGAACAAATTCATCTTAGATTCCTCAACCAAGTGGACCCCGCTCAATTGGTCATCCCTCCATTTAAAGTGTTATGTGGCAAATGCGAGACGAGCCTTCTTAATTCTTCAAACTGATCATGGCTTTACAACAGGTGTGCGAGCATGTATATTGTCTTACTCCAGGCAAGAAATTGATGGCTAAAATATCACTAATGTCTCTAGAATCTTCTGCAGACGACTTTAAAAAGTCTATCATCACAATTTGGGTAATGGAGGGGGGTCTTTTTTTAAGTCTTGTATACCGTATCGGTTGGTTTACCTAACCAGTAAATAAACCTACTTTGTCATAGATTGAGAAAATATTATGGACTACACATTTGGAACAATTGGCAATCTTTGCAATGTCTCAAATTGAAAGTCTATGTCGGTTGCGCAAATTTACGATAATCTCTCTGAAAGAGAGGCGCGTGACAGATTTCTTAGGCCTATCACCTGGGAGACAGCTGGCAGGGTACATAAGACTGAACTGAAGTCAGATGCTATAAATCAATGCCGGTTCACTATACGAGGAACCTAAGCTCTCGGATCCTTTTGGACACTTCAATTTTTCTATTAGATTTTTGTATCTACTTAGAACTATAGATTTATTCATCCAAATTTGCATAACCTTCTAACTTACGTTGTGTTTACTTATTAGCTATGGTACACTAATTTTTGGAACAAAGGATTTTTTCTGGCAAAGGTAATCAAAGATGTGATAAAAATACCCTATTTTCTTTTACTTTTGGGAAGTACTGTATAGAATCGTTGAGCAGAATATTAGACATAACCGTTTACCCGAAATACGGAGTCAGAAAGACGAGTAGTTTGTCTCCCTAGCCTGAAATTCCAGGCACTACATAAAAATAACATTGTCAGTTTCCGTTAAAGAAACACTCCCAGGCCCTGAATTCTTAGAATTCGATCTCATCCCAAAGGATTTCGGTTTCTTCCTGTGCAAATTATTTATGACAGTGGTTTTTTGTTCGATGCAATGTGACTGCTTTTTGCTCGAAATATTTGTTTTTCTTAGGCAATTAATAAAGTTCTGTTTGGACAGTAACTCCGGCTTCATTGGTGGGGAAAATTAAGTTTTGTGTAATCATTTGGTCTGAGCGGTGGAATTCTCAGCGCTTGGATTATTAAAACCATAGCAATTTTTAGATTTTTAGATTTCCTCTATTGTTTGATGTTGAAAGAATTTTATTTTTTTTTCTTGTGTTTGATTAAAGAATAAAAACTCAAATCGATAAAGAGACTCTTTTTGAATGTTTTTAAGAAGTATTAAAGATAGTGATAAAGTTAAGATGTGTGAAAATGTATAGAGGTTGCCTAGCCTCCATTGACAACTTGAAGCACAGAGGGAAGGGATCGAAAAACCCTTCTATATTTCTCTCCCTTCAACTAAGAAGTCGGATCTCTCATTGAAAATATAAAGAAGTGAAAATGGCCATCGATGAACAGAACTGCTATTAACAAAATCAAGTTATTTACATATCAATATTATCCATCTTTATTCTCCTTTTTTTAATTTCGCAACATAACTCTCATCATTAAAATTATATAAATTAAACTTCACCTATCTCTCACTGATTCAGGCGTATTCATTTTATATAATATTTAGCTTTGTTTATTAATTTAAATTATCATTCATTATGCATCCAAGTTTAAAAAATAGTTATTTAAAATCTCTTGAAATTTCGAGGAAATCAATATTTCAAGACACAAGGACGAGAGGGGGAAGGCATACAACAATATTTAAGTATTTGACAAAATCGAAAATGTTATCTCGAAACTTTGTTATAAATATTCAATAAATCGTCTTTCCTGTAAAGTTGTGATTAGGTTTCAGTGAGATCAAAGAAGTTATAATCAATGAACACTTGAAAGTAATTCTACATTTTTTGTGTTGTTACATTACCTATTGTTCTTTTTATGTAAATTAATCTATTAACTGCTAGCTTTCTTTTATACTCAATTTAGCTTAACTCCCTAAAATTATGTAGAAAAATATAAAAAAAATTATCAGCCGTTAATAAAATTTAATTTGATCGTGTATGTGAGTATCCTTGTGTATATTTTACGGTTCTGTATCCTAAAAGTTAAGGCGAAATTTTTATTTATAGTTAGGTGAAATTAGTAATAATTTGTTTCTCGAGAGCCTGAATGCACCTTTGTGGAAAATGGTTAGATAGGGATGGATATGCTTTGATAAGGTTAATTAACCTTGTAAGTTTCATTCCTCCTTTTTATCGTTCTTAATCTTTTTATCCATTGCGAATCCTACCATCTCTTTTTTACCTGCCTGGACGGAATTACCTCTGTTAAATTATAATTATAAACTACACCTTTTCAGCCTCAAATTAAAAAAAATTTACCTTCAAGTTTAAAAAGTTGAAGGTGAAATGTGAGAAAATATGTAGTCTATCATCATAATCTCAATATCTGCTCTGGACATATAGCATCAGCGTCCAAAAATAGCATGAAACTCCATTATGATATTTTCCTTATTTTACGTAAAAATAATGCTAGCAATCTAACATCTAAAAAATATCACTAGTTTACCCCCCAAGGATGTGAATAGGTATTTTTTACTAATTTTGTTTCAGTGAATTCAAATTTCTGAACAGTTTTGCTCTTTCACCTCTAGTTTTTGGTTTTCACATACCTATTTTTATTATACTGCATTTAAATAAAAAAATGTGTTTATTTCATCTGTTATAAAGGTATATTAGAGAAAAAACAGAATAGATACAGAACATTAATGTAAGTAAATTCATATATAATAAAATACACACAAATCATAGTACAGCAGACAGTTACAAGTGAGATTTTAGAGAATCTTGTGTACTTTGCCTCTTGGATATCACGCAAGAGCATCCAGCAGAAGTCCCCCATCATGCTAGGGTTCCACTTGCCTTGGTAGTTGCTCTCCATCTTACAAAGTTCTTAGGGGAACCTTTCTCTATTCTCATCACTTACTGCCCCGAGGTTAAGAGGGAAGAAGTTGAGGTGAGAATATAACAAATTCTCGATACACACTTCGTAATCTTGTGTTACCAAAGAAGCCATGGCAGACTGACTTAAATGCTTTAGATTCTCTCAGTGTCTTTAAGGTAAGAAGATCCTCAAATTTATTATTCTTCAGCACCTCTCGGATCTGAGGTTCGATGAAGATGCCCTCCTTGAACTTATCAGATCTCAGAGCTGGAAATAGAGTACACAAGTGCTGGAAGGCAGCTCCATATTTGTCTATGGACTCCACGAAATTCTTTATTAGCCCAAGAGTGATATGAAGCTAAAGAAAAGCACCTCGTTCATTTCCACCAGAGGATGTTTTTGGAAACTGTGTTAACCAGGCACGAAAGTGTCTGGTTAACCCCCAGTCCTTCAGTTTATAGTGCTTACACACAGCCCGACTGTCCCAGAGAGAGAGAAAGCAACAGTACTTTGTGAAGCCCGCTTTCATACTTATAAGGAGCCCATTAACCTTGTGGTCCCCGCAGAGACTCCACTGGTACTGGTTTTACTTGATAGCTTCGAAATAGAGCTCCATATTGTCATATGATTTCTTCAGATGGACTGAGTAGGCAATGGGCATGCTGGAATATTTATTCCCATTGTGCAGGAGCACAGCCTTCAGACTTCGCTTGGAAGAGTCTATGAAAAGACGCCAATCTGAACGATTCTGTGAGAAACCAAGTAAAGTAAACAAGCCAGAGACATCTTTTCAGTATCCCAACCTGTTTTTCATGTCAAAAAATGAAGTAAATCCTTGTTCCGTGTCCTGAAACTGGTGATCCTTACATCTGCCTTGACCAAGTTCCACTGCTTTAGCAGGGATGCCAGGAGCACTGCCTGCTGCTTAGATAGATACAAATAACGGGCAAGGTTATTCAGGTCTTCCTGCATGACACAGTGGGGCTCATTGCTACTTGCTCCTGAATTAACAGAAACATTGTCTTAAGAAAAGATCGATTTGGCAGAATATTCCGCTAAAGGCATTTCTTCATCTGACGAAGGAAGAAGATCTTTATTTATTGAGAGTGTAGGGAGAGGAAGATCATCTGAGTGGGGAACCGGCCTCATAGCTCTCAAAAGGTTGGGATATGTTATCTTTTTTCTAGAAGAAGCGTTGAAACCAGTTATATTTGTCAGACAAAAATAACAATCATCTGCATGGCTCTTTGGCTCTCTCCAGACTATCGGGACAGCAAAGTTGAGGGCTTTTTTCTTGCCGTTAAACCATGCAGTTAGTCCATTGTAACAGGGTTTACAAAAAATGTATGGGGTCCAGGTTTTGTCTTGATCTCTAATTTGATAGTATAAAATAATGAAAGTAAGCAGTGCTTAGGAGGGAAGTAATTGCTCGGCGTTGTGCAGCTGTCGTGAAATCCTTACACATATAACAGAATGAATTTGCCTTGTTTATGCATCCTCGCTGTTTTGAAGCGCCTGAAGCCATTGTAGATATTTGTATTAACTCACAAAAAGCTAGAAAACAAAAAAAACATTAATCATATATATGGTTACAAAATACATATGGTTGCAAGATCATAATATAGACATAAGTCCAACATAAAAAATGGCTGTGTAACATGATTGTCGAGCAGCCCAACCTCACAATCTAAGAATAGGACATTTAATTTTTTAACCCCTTGACTACCAGAATATTTTTTATTCCAAATAATGTTATAAAAGGTTTTAAAACATTAAAGTTTAGTTAAAGGGGGGGGTTGAAATTTTGGGCTACCTGTTTGCTTAAATTTAGCCATGTAAATATATTATTTTGAGTAAAAAGGATAAATATATTTAGTGCAAGATATATATTTTCTAATATATATAAGATATATATTTTCTAACCTTTCAGCACGTGTTCTCTTCACTGGTTATCAAAAACAACTGATAAGTAATAGAGAGCTGCCTGATATTCATTAATATGTTAATGCATTAGAACTACCATTGGGATAAAAATATGCACTAATTTAAGGTGTCTTCTGCCCGCAGGTTTTATTTTTAAACTTCTGGGATGTATTGTCCCATTGGTAGCGTAAAGGTTTTAAAGAACACAATTCCTAAAATTTCTAATACATGTATACCTCAAAAACGAGAGGTGATGAGTTAAAAGTGGTTTCGTATCTGAAATAAGCACCCAAAAATTAGGCTAAACAACCTTTTTTGTGCTTGCCTCAATTTCTCTGTAAACCAGTGTATCCATGACAACACATAGCCACCCTCAAATTGCGGTGATCAGCTGCTTACTCACAAAGAAATTTCAACCATAATTTAAGACCAATCAAAACAAGTAAAAATAATGGTCTCCATATAAAAGATAATGTAATGGATATTTTACTCTCGATTAATTTAATATACTTGTATTTTCACGCTATTCTTGCCATCTCTAATATAGTAGATTAACAATTATTACGCTGATAATAAAATGGCGTTATGATTTCTTATGCAGGTGAGTTTGATGTGTTTTCCAGCTTTACCGTTTTTTATGTCTAAGAGATTGAAAATGTTTCTCTTTTTGGCATTTTTTTTCGAAATGTTGCAGTTTTCCTTACTATTATAAATTATAGCAGACCTCCATTGATGGATGAAAACGATCCTATGTACTGCGGCGGCAAGAGGCAAGGATAAAATTCCAAATTGTTTCAGTTCTTTTTAGGGCTGTTAGATTAGTTTATTAGATATATCCACTTCCTTAGCGTGGTTGAAGAGCATCTGACATGCGTGCCCGATCCAGTATGAACGGGGCTATTTATTTCTATACTAATCGCATAAGAAACCCCAATTGGGGAATGGCATTCAGATCAATAATAGCCACAGAATCAGATCATCTATAATTTGAGCTCATCCAACATTAATTCAGATTCAGCGGTGGGATTTTCATAAATTCTAAAATGACCCGGATTTATCAGTAATTCGTAGTTGAATAGGAATCGCCGTCATTACTTAGGATTTAATCAAGATTTTGATTAGCAAATCTAAATTCTTTGAAAAAGCAAATGAAACCATCCTTAAATGGTTTTATTATAGTTCTAATGCTATCGCATCGATAAAACTACAATTATTATTAGTCTTTTAAATTTTCCGTCTAGTACTTAAGCCAAATTCATAACGTTTGATGGCTTCATTGTGCATGGATTATTGCAACCCATGAAATAAAGCAAAAATCTTAATCTTTCATAAAAATCTGCTAATATTTCGGCGGGCTAAATACCGAAAAGGATTCATTTATATTAGTAAACACTATCTTATGACTCTATGAGTTTAAACGAAATATTTAGACGTTAATTTGCGTGCGTTTTTAATTTTCCTCCATTACCCTCATTTTCTTGTAATATCTATTTATCTTATACTTTCTAAGTTTTTATTATTACTCTGTTTCTTCAATGCTAGTAAAATTTGAAGTAAGAAGTTTTTTTACAATAAAAAAACACAAGATAGAACTAATCTTTACATGCATAAAATGCTCGTTTATTTACAAGGCTTTTAAATTAGATCTGTATAGTATTAAAAATGAGTGTAAAATTGAATATATTTAACTACGATCTAAAACTACTATATTACTTTCATGTTGTTTTGTTTATCCTATATTTTCCTTCATGTAATTATTTAAATTCTCTACATATGTATTATCAATCATTTGCACTAGCTTACGACTAATACAGTGCGCTTTATTTAAAAGTTTCCTGAATAAAATGGAATCAGAATGCTCATATTAATTTAAATAACTATTATAAGCAACGAGCAAATCATATTACTTTTTTTCTTATTTTTCTTCATTCTAATATACGAAAGTACTTTTTTAGAAAGTTTTTCTTAGTTCTATTTAATATAATTCTTAAAATAAAATTATATTCTTTCGCTTTATTGCTTTTCACTTTGTTACAATTCTTAATATTTCTCAAATATAGCAGACAATTGAATTTGACACAAATATGTTCAAAATTTGGATGCTGAATATTAATCTTATGCCAAATTATTCCACCAATTAACATTTCCGACAAAGTTCGTTATCTCTCCTGAGTCAGTTATTCGCCTACTGAGTATCTTGTAAGGAACTTTCACTATATTGTGTTTGCTAAGTCCTTTAAAGTTGTCACTAAATCTAAGATTCTATGGCCTATTCTGAAGATAAATATAGCTGACTTTTGTTGCTTTAGAACGGACGAAAGATACTTAGATTCTGAATACTACTTTCTGCATTATTGCGTGTGGTTTACGGATTTGTGTGGAGTTGTTAAGTAGGTATCTAAAAGGTAATATTCTCCAAATCATTTACTTTTGACGAGTGATCTTACGTAATGGATTTGACAAGGAAAAAGGAAGCATATCTGTCCTTGAGCTTTTCAACTATTCAGTCAAAATATTTGTTGTGATGTGGACAGCTTTATGTTGATCATAACTTGAGATGGGACTGAAAACCTCACAATCACTTTAATATAATTCTACATATTTTATGCAAAGGTTTGTAATAAAAGGCTTTATGAACTATTAATAGAGACATTTTTATCATAAAAATGAAAAGAAATTAATAAAAATGATATAAACCTTTTTAAGGTCGTATAAAATAAGCATTTAAGATACGAAAAATTATTTTTGTTTCCTCTTGTTTGCTTTCAATTTTTGTTATTTCAAATGGGTAATTATGGCTCAAAATTTAATATTTGGTTCTGTAATTCTTTATTTTTTTCATTATTTGTGAGATTTGTTGAAGTTTTAGGTAGGCACTTATACATTAGGCGATCATGAAGCACTAATCAATCATTCGGTCAAAAGTCTTATGATATCGGAATTATTATTTTTATTTATATACGAATTTTTAAATAATAAAGAACAAAGATCTAAATTACTAGGCATGCCAAGTGCATATACTTTCAAACCAATCAACTAAAAGTCTCCAACTGTAAATTCTCCAGAAAAAGTATTCCCGTTGAAACACCTTGAGCATGGTTCTATGGAAAGCTCTACTAGATCTTAGAACCCATAAATTAAAGGCAGAAATGGTAGGTATCAGACGTGTTCCCGAATTTCTGTCATCTTTTGTTCTGTGTTCTCGTAACCATAGCAACCGGCCACATTCGCGTACATCATTTAGAATTGGTCCATTTTGGTCCCTTGTATTAAATCAAACATCAATTTTTGTCAGTCAAGCTGCATTAATAATCAGCAAGAATACTTACTTATCTGTGTTAAACAAAAGGCTTTGTATTGTATGTATGTCATCTAGTAATGAAAGACATGTAGTACTAGTTTTGAAATACGACCAAACTCAGCCAATCCTTGTTTTACTTCTTCCCTACTTCAACCTTTCTGATCCATGATGATTCAAGATATCTCGCCATAGTCCCTATCTCTGATATATTTTAGCTTAACTCCCTCTTTCAACATATGACTTTCTCAACCCATATGATTTAAAATAAAATAAATCCCTTCGTTTACTCCTTCATAAGTTATAGCATGACCACATCAGCCACCTGACGTCAATTTATGATTACTTTTTTACCCAGTCTTGCTATAATCGAATTTCATCCATAAATTGGCCAGGAATCTTTCCTCATCCTTCCTTCACCACTCTTTAACTTAAAAATAAAGACTTGTTCGCTTGTTTTTCAGGATCTTGTCTCTTGGTTTTGGGTCCATATGCCCCTTCATCCCATTTCTCTGAACGCATGTGTGCCTCTTGGTTTTATGACGTTATTTGTATAGTAAAAGAGCACAAGCGAACCAAAGATAGGTGTTTAATATCAGCTTAAACTCTTGTGGCTGAGATGGTTGATAGATCTCTCTTTCCTACACCCTTAACATACATTTCTACAGCGCTCTTCATAAATCTGTATTTAAAGCTCTTGGCGCCATATTCTCTTCCCCTGGCACACTTGTGTATTTTTGCGCTCACCAGTAGAAAATTTTGTTTTCTTCTATCACACTATAATTCCCTTTTCTCACTCCATCCTAATTAATTTGTCACCCCTGTGTTCCATGATAAAATAACCCTCGTCTTTTTCTTTTCAAAAAAACTTTACTTCACATCTCACTCGTTAGTTACTCCTTAATTCTCTCCTAATCTTCTGAGTATCATTATCATGTGTCTAATATTGTTTGATTCCATATAATCTCATATACACTGTTGTTTTTCCAATTCTCAACAAATTACAGACCGCACATAGAAGACCCAGCAAACGACCACACAATCTCCTAACTACCATTATTTCTTTCTAATGTCCTTTAAAGGCTAGTTTGTGTCAACTAAAATTATTCATTATATATCGTCTTCTATCATTGATTCGGTCTTAAAAACTGGCTTCAAGGCAGGACACAGCTTTCCACTCTAGTGCTTCTTAATATCCCGGCTGTTATTTATACCTTAGATCACACTGTTCTTTTCCATCTTCCTCATAACTTTATGAGGTTTCAGGAACCTTTATCTCTTGTTTCTCTCATATTACCTACCACCTTTCACTCAGTCCGGTCATCTTGGTAGTAATGAAAAAATCCTTCTCCACCGGGATTCAATCTCGTGGCTTCACGGTACAAAGCGCGGATATTAGTAACTGATCCACGATGGACTAAAGGAAAAAGCAACCTGAACTCTCTTAACAATTCCGAGGAAAGACATGCAAAATTTATGGTCAGAGGTGTTTTACACGTATCTCTGTCCACACTCAGGTTGTGCAGGTAACATTTAATTCGAAAGTTTAAGACTAAGTCCTTCATATGTGTTCGATAAGGCATCATAGCACACCACGTGAATGATATAAAAATTAACCAATTTGAACCCGCGACTTGACGTGTGTGAGGTGCGGGGGTTGACGCCTTAGCTGCGATTGCCATCGTGGTCAATACCCGCGCTTTGCATGTGTCAGGGTGGAGTTTAAATCGCGGTGAAGTCTAATATTTCTCTGATTGAGGAGGCGCACTATTATGCATTACCAAACTCATTGGTAGTGATAGATGCTGGCCGGTGGAGATGTATTTTGTTTCTTGATTCACTTACCCTCAGCAATCTTATACATCTTAAGTCTAACTAACTTTTGCCACTTCCTCGTTTGCTGAAAATAGGACATTTTATACCACGTACGACATCCTTAGTGACATTTTCTCAAATTTCTGAAAATCAATCATAACAAAATTGGAATATCCTTGCGGACTCCTCGGGATGTGAGTCACTATAAAATTAATGTTCCTTTACTTAATCTTAAGGGGTTTCCAGTTTCTTTTTCTGATACCTCTAAAACTATAACCAACTCTCTATCATACCAAGTAGGCAGTCGCCAGATTGGCTCCTAAAGTTTAAAAAAAATAAAAAATTCTCTCCCTCATAGACTGTCGAGGGTTAGTGAGTGGGTAATCCAAGTCCCACTTCCTTGGCATATATTATAATTCCGCACCAAGGTAAAGTGTGGTGAAGTATTGCCAATACACCTACCGTAGCCACTTCCGGTGAATAAGAATAGCCCTGGTGCTTCCCTTTTGTTCAAAGTTAAGATAATGATCCCCTGAGTGGGTTTTCACTCAATAAAAGCCAATCATGGGTGGACTTATGTAATATTGAGAATTGAGCCGAGTGGATTGCTTATCAATTGCCAAAGGATCGTCCAAAGTAGTTAAAATACACAGATATAAAAATAAACTTTATTATACATAAATTGTAAATATTAAATAGCATATATATGTATAAATAGGATTAATCTTCGCACTGAGTTGGTAAGTCTATATAATGTCGTGGGATTACACTTGAAATCTACTTACAAGGATGCTTACGTCTTAGTTGCACCCGACAGAATGAATTGAATAATATCATGGAATTAAGCACTGAATTAATCATTGGTAATACTCGACGTTATGAGCTCGGGATGGAAATTCTAGTTAACGATTAAATTGATGAAGTTAAAGGGGGGAAAAATTCACTTTAACGATACCTTTGAGTTCGTAAGTATTTAGAGAATGACGGTGAATGTCTTCTTATTTTGATGATGTTAGCACTTAGCATGGTCGTCCGAGGTTACCGAATGTGAGGGTAATCCTAGACTGGTGTCCTGATATAATGATCTTAGGCCGGATCGCAAAGCCGAGTCAAACTGTGACTCAAATCGGAATTCTTCTTCTCGAGTGTCCGTTCCGATTATTGGCATCTTGAGTGGGTAGACAAAACTGATTACCTAGCTGCATCTAAGGTAATCTGCAGAGGGAGTTTCTGTGTAACCTCTGACTCTGAGGGGAAGGGGAGGCGTCTCCAAGAAGTTTAGCACCTACAAGTACCGTGACGGCAACAACAAATTCCCCGAAGTTTCTTCCATGCAACTGGCGAACTGTTTCCTTTGTGCGACTAGCTCCACACACAACGTAGGTCCAAGATCTTGTGCCCGACTCCAGGGAGAATTTTCTATTTTATTTCCCTCAAGAGCTAAAATCGAGAGAGAGCACCGGATTCTCATAAAATTCTTATCGTCGCGCGTTTATCGTCGCGCGTTTGTCGTCGCAGGTTTATGACGGCGCGAAGAAACTCGGGCCTTCGTCGGCGGGCAGGTGTCTTTTGAGGCAGACATTTTCCTGTTTGGCCGGCTGCGAATTTGGTTATCTCAAAGGCGCGAAAAGGGGTGAAGGGGATTCGATGCGCGAAAAGGCAAATTTGTAATAAGGGGAGGACACGCAGCTGTGTCGGTGTATTTATGTATGTACTAATGCATATAGGTATTTAAACTTCTACATATACTATGTCGCTAATTTTTACCAGGTTCTCGTCGCTCTCTTCTCAGTCTTTATCATATTTTCTACTACATTGACTTCCATCGCACATAGAATTCACTTTCCTCCTTCTTATCTACAAGATCATAAATGCATCACTCCTTTTTCCTGTTTCCATCACTAAACCCATCCTGAACCTTGAAATGCTACGTTCAAACTCTGTCATATATGACCTATGGATGAAGGTGCGTCCTTGATTTTCGCTCAGAAGATGTCTATGATCTACATTACTTTTACACCATTGGTAAGAGTCGGGTTGTAAACACCGACATCTTTTAAGTCTTCTTATTTGGTAAAAAAGCACTCGATTACGGCAAATTTCCTTGAATAGCAATATACAAAAATGCTTATTATCATTTTGTATGCATAAAAACTACAATATAAAACAAAATATCATATCGGAATTCTTCTTCTCGAGTGTCCCTTTCTCTTTTCCCCTTTTTTTGTCATTTTTCCTAAATCTAAAATACGGAGCAAATAAGGACGAGGGATAAGATTGGAAAACACTGTCAATCAGATATACAAAAATATACCTTCTATTTATTCTATAGCTTTTCAAAAGTGTCATCTCGAGAGAAGCTGCGTGAAAAACACTTCACTTTGGTGACTATTCATTTTGTCGTCTGCGGTCGCCTTTAAAAGCGTGGGATTCAATCAGTTTAGATTGACTCTTGCTGCGAGATTAGGTTGCTCTTCTTCATTTCTTCCAAGTTCTGAGAACTTTTCCGTGTGTGTTTCCGCAGAGGAAGACTATTACTTCAAGCATGAGTGCATGCATAGATCAGGTATACATATGTGCTAAAGAGTGTGATAGAGAGTTCTCTCTCTCTCCCGAAGAAAGGTTTGATAAATTAGGTTTCTTTCCTAAGAGATAATGAATTATCCGTAAATCATATTATTTAAATATATTTTGAATTATACAAGACATAACTTTATTTAGATTTTTTTATTATCCTGGTTCGGATAGGCTTGTAACCTCATATAACATACCGTTTATGTAAATTGTATTTTCAATCTCTAAATTCATAAATGTAGATGTATGCATACGGGAATCTTGTTTAGGTCAATTATTTATAGTTTCCAGCCAGATAGGGTCTATTCTAAATTCTTGATCACATGTTTTCTTTCCACAATGAGAGGATTTACCATTTTGGCTTCAGGTCAGCACCCAGCTTGAATTCATTGCGCCCTCATAAAACCTCCTTCGCAATTAACCTATCCATGCTTCTGAGATTCGTATATAGCTTCTGGTTCTTCAGGGTGAATCACCTGTCACTGACACTCTTTAATTAGTTTACTGATTTACATAAAACCTTAATGAATAATTTTAGTAAAAAATTGATTTAGATTTTTCTGCTACATTATAAATTATATGTTAGTATGTGATTGCCGGGAATTTTCAAGTCATTGATTCAGGTTTTTCTATTTTATTATAAAATCTTTCTCATTTCCATGGTTATTTCGCAATATTTGCGGGCTTGGTACCGAAAGCTTTTGACATAATGAATCCCTATATAAAGAAATTGCTTGACAATATATCAGAAGGACGGGGAGATCATTGTAGGTTGGATGAGCCTCGACCAATTCAAAGTTTAGATATTTTGATTCTTTAACTAATGAACTTGTCTTCCTCAATGTTTTTTTCTGGCACCTAAAATTTTCCTTGCAGCATTGTAAGATAGTTTTTACATGTTTACAACAACACTAGAGACGCTTTTGTCGATTAACAATTCAGTCTAAATTAAACAGGGTTTCTTCAGAACAAAACAGCAGTGGAGGGTTGCACAGCATTTTCGTCTATTTGCGAAAGTTCATAGTTAACGAATTGCTAATAATTAGCTTCCCCTTTGCATGATTTTAATCTTTTAACCATACCGTTTTGACATCTTTTAATATCCTCTGAATAGCAAAGTGACTTAAATTCATGGTTAAAGCTGCTGGTCTCAAAGAGATCTTCGGGTTGGTAGGAAAATGTTTCGCAGCTGCAGCCTCATTTACATTAATTTCGCTCGTCTTTTTTCTTTATTTCTCTTCTAAACTAGCTTTGGTGGTAATGCAAAATTGTGTTTCCAAAAGAGGCTCTTTGTTTAATTACAATCGGAAATTTCTTTGAATGGTTATAAAGATTTTCCATTCCTAGCGTGTTATACACTTTTCTCGATCTGCACTTATATATAAATTCCATCAAACTCATTATGAGTTTAAATTGTAAAAACAATAAATCAGGATATATAATATCGATAATACAAATACTTAGGATATAATGCAAAATGCATAAGTATATTAGCTGTTCTGGTAAGAAATTAGTGGATATACTTAATTAAAGAGTGGAAGAGCTAGTCGAGATACTTGATATATATATATATATATATATTTATATATATATATATATATATTTATATATATATATATATATGAGAACAGAAACAGGAGTTTTTAAGAGATAAGAGAAATGGACATTAGAAGAATACTAGAATCAAAGAGAGCATAGGGCAGCACAAGGAAAGCAATCCTTTACCGAGAAGACAGAAATAACGTCAGGGAAAAAAGTTTAAAATTCCTGGCTGGGACTTGAACCCGGGTCTGCTGATTGCAATATAAAAATTCCTTGGAGGTTCCTAGCTTAGGGAGATACTGGGTTTGATGGTGTAACGCTTTGGGCGGGTTAGATTTACTGTGCCTGGTAGCTTAACGGTAGAGCATATGATCGGCAATCAGCAGACACGGGTTTTAGTCCCGACCCGGAATTTTAGCCTTTTTTCCCCCTGGCGTTATTTCTGTCTTCTCGGTAAGCGATAGCCTTCATTGTGCTGCCCTCTGCTCCCTTTGATTCTAGTGTTCTTCTAATGTCCCTTTCTCTTATCTCCTAAAAACTCCTGTTTCTGTTCTCATTGCTCATTAGCGTCAAATTTCTTTGTTTCTTGTACTCTATTGTTATATAGTCTGCAATACAAGGTTTCTGCATCTTTCTTGCTGTCTTTAAAATTTTTTTGAAAGGCAGAAAATAAATATGGCGAAAGCCCTGTGGTGGTTGTTATCACCTGCAGAACTTGTATTTGCTCTTTATATATATATATATATATATATATATATATATATATATATATATATATATATATATATATATATATATATATATATATATATATATATATATATATATATATATATATTATATATACATATATATATATATATATATATATATAGCTATTAAATAGGGAATATATTCCAAGAAAAATTGGTACGGCTAATGTAGAGCAATGTCACACAACTGACTGTACTTCAGGTCCAGCGGGACCGTCTAATCCTAAAACAAATATTCAGTTTTCTACAACGACAAACAAGGCTAACAAAAAGGGAGTCTTTCCGTTCGAGAACTAGGGCGTCCCGATGGACCTGATGTGGAGTCACTTTGTATGATACTGCTATATATTAACCGTACAAAATAGAGGGAAAAAAATCCGACTTCACTCTAAAGTTATTTCATATTGAAACCACGTCAAGTGCTACTTAACCTTCTTTTCTACATTAGAACGGCCTTTGAGCTATATAAGTTATAAATTTATCAGCAGTTTGGGTCTGGATTACGATACCATGGCTACTTTAGCATTACCATTGATGGTAGCTGAAATGAATATATATTTTCTACGCGAATGATTACTTTTTAAGTGAATATACAAACGGATCAATGAAGCAGGATGTGAAATAGTCTCTGTGTGATTATGTATGCCTATGAATTATATTGTACGAGTATGTGTGTGTTTATTGTAGATTTCAAATAAGTTCTTTAACATAATTATCAAATAATGCAAATATTGATATATATAAAATTAAAAATAACATTTGAAAATCAAAGGCCACTTATTTTGACTTGAAATACCCGTTAGGTATTAATTTCCGCAATACAAACTCGGCAAAATAATAATTTAATATATTTTGTCTTTTCTTCCAACTTCAAAATAAGTTTATTTCTTCCAGCTTTGTTTCCCTTAATTAACAAATTCCGCTTGTTTTCCCTCTTCTATATATTTTTATTGGTATAGAATGGGACTAATAAATAAATTAATGAACTTCCCCTCTGTTTACAAAGTTCAACGAAAATATAAGGCCTCTTTGTTCGAACTAAGGAAAAAAAAGACAATTTCTCTTTCACGAATACAATATTTGATTCAGCTGTTTCGATCTCACTCTCACAAAATCATTAATATTTGGGCTAATAAAATTTAAGTACTGATAGAAGGTGATATTCCACTTGTAATTCACAATAAATTGAAACTGTTAACTAGAAAGGTGAGAATGGCGCGCATCAGTGCCAATAAAAAGGCATTCCCCATTTATTACATATTAATCACAAAGCTACGAATTCGTTTGAGGTGATAGGGGGATGGCACTATCTGAAATAGCATCTCTTTAAACTTCTTTCGCACTTCTAAATCTAATAATCACCTTAATTACCTCATTTAAATAAAGGTAATGTTTATTTGAAAAAATAAAACAGACTGAGGCATGTCGAACAACGAGGACATCTCTCGCATACACTTTGTAAAGAAAAATAAAAGTGAGGAAGCTAGAGGAAGCGAAAATATTTGGAAGATAGATGGTCGAAGATTCACCAGTAGACACTGTATCCCCGAGGAGACACAATTATCGAAATATCAGCTGCAGCATGGTCACCTATGTTACATCTTACACTCCCTTGCCATCTCTCTTCCACAAAGGGCTTGAAAAGAGGTAAGTAAGCAAATTAGTGAGGTTGGTAGGGGCAAAAATCTATGAAAGTTACATCGCCCGTGTAGCTTTGATGGGGTTCACGAGCATCAACATCACTAACGTCATGACGGTGTCCGTGATATTCCCGTCCATTACTACAATTACGTTTTGCGCTCACAGGAACAGGATTTTCGGGTGCCAGACTTCCCAGGCCAACATGTCAAATGCGGGTTTAGTTGCCTTTTACGCAACATACTGGAAGATGCTGTGGGTATCCTTCCTGGACCACATACATGAGAGAGACAGAATGTCTTAGTAATTAAAAAAATTATAAAAAACAAAACAAAACAGTTTTAGTATAGTTTTAATTAAATGGTGAGACTAAGATTCCTTAAGGTATTTTTCCTATTTACTTCCATCAAGATGAATTTTTGAAAATAACTATAAATAAATTCAGCAACTTTTATCTCCCTCTCAGTTGAGGAGGGGGGGGGGGCTGTAGGTTAGGTAAGCTAAAGAAACTAATGGTAGTAGCTAAATTTAAACTATCACTGTCAGGAATACCAATAAAAGTAAACCTGGGGAACTCTCTTAGTTTGAGGTCGACAAACGGATTCACTTCTAAGTGTACGATCTAAAACAGGACTTAACTTATCGTAGGTTCTGTTGTAGACCTTACACTAATGATTGAATGTGTATTTAGGCCTACACTAAAGGAGCATTGAACCTGTTACCTAGAAAGTTTGCTATTCTTGAGATCATAAGTAGATTTGCAACCCTGGTGCGAAATGGAATAGATAGGGGTACAAGTAAGAGTATTTTGTGTCCTTGTCATTCGGTGTTGTTATTAGATCATCCTCATCCATCCGCCCGTGTGCCGTGGACTCTGTTAGTAGGTGGTTACTCAGCTTTATATTTGTGTTTTATGCACAACATTAAATTTTAATTCTAGCTTAATTTGTTCACTAGCTTATTGTTTATTTTGTAGTGCCAAAACTTTACTTATTTATTTTTAAATATATTATAAATTATATAGTGTGTGAGCATTAATAAAACATTTCCTACTAGTTTGGGTCATAAAATAGCTTGCTATAAAGTCCTATATATTCGGAATTAACACGAAATTCATTGGTAAAATAATAATTGCAGAAATCCAATTGAAAAATCAATGTCTAAACATTTACAGCATGAACCAATTTGTTTGCCCAGGTCGTTTAATGTCTTTTAAATAAAATTGGATTGCAGATTTGTGTTGCTATAAATTAAGTCTTACTTAATAAATAATCCAACCATATTGGCACGGAAACAGCTTATATTGAGTTAGTTGGAGTCATTAATATTCCTGTAGCTGGAGTAATTCAAGTGTGAAAAAAATATTCATTGCTGCGAAAAACATTCGTAAAAAGTCTCCTGATACTACGATAGAGTATAAAAAAATCAGCCTTAAATTGGCTCAAAATAATTTTCACATCGACTCCAATAGTATTCATCTTCTAAATCCTGTCAAAATCACCAAAGCTTTGAAAAATTCGATTTCATGCTAAATGGAGTTTTAATAATAGATTATTAAAAAAGTCACACAAGAAAAAGTAATCTTATTAAAGCGAAATGAAGCCTCAAAAATTAATAAGAAAATTATTTATCATGGAATGATAAAAATAGGAGAAAATATTCACTCTGTGAATCAAAGAACTTCACTAAATAGAAATTACTAGAGTACTAATCTTTTGGTGTTAGAAAATGTTGTGTGTTAGCGAAGACAGATTTGAATAAACAAATATTAGGGGAAAATTCATTTTTCAAAGATGGAAATAAAGATGGGAATTTTGTCAAGATTAGAAGTAATGATTAAATTCGATAGCAGCTACAAGTATGCAATAACTGAAAATACCTTTTCACTACTGATGGAAGCATAAATAAAGAAATTAAGAAAATAAACAAAATTAGGATGGATAACAGTATGAAAGTTTATCTATATCTTTAACATACATATATGCACATATTCTTAAAACGTACAAGTTCAAGATAACTACATATCTGTATATGTACAATAAGCACATCTTCAGATACTTATTTCTTTATATGCTTAAAACACACATCATTAAGGTACTTATATGTTTACATGCTTAAAACGCAGATATTCTAGATTCCTATATGTTTACATACCTAAAACGCACATATTCAAAATACTTATATGTTTACATGCTTAAAGCGCACATATTCTAGATATTTATATGTTCACATGCTTAAAACGCAATATTCAAGATAGTTATATGTGTTGTAGGGTGACCGTAAAAAGGGTACACCAGAAGAACGGGATACAGATCCCAGTGCAAGGGTTAAATAAACAAAGTCGAGTGCGGTTGGCATAAATAATCAATTCTTAGAGGTTCTGGGAGTAGATAAACTAATGGTAAAAAAATAACTTTACTATATACAAAGAAAATATTAATAGCACAAGTAAATAAATGACAATAAATAAAATGAGATCCGGGATACTAAACGGGGGGGGGATACAAATAACTCGACGGGTACAAGTGGGCTGTATTGTACTGGTTTCTCAAAGCTTTTATCGAAGTATTTAGACGGCCTCGGCGGAAGCGGGTCGCCGGCAGACCCCAAAAGGGGGACGGGGATCTCTCTAGACTTGGCGTGTGCCAGGGGGGTAGGGAGGATAGTCTCGGTGGTCTCACAGCTTTGCGCAAAGGTCCTTGGCGCCGTAGGTCTGGTGTCGGTCAGACGATGAGACGGAAAGATAAAGAGAACCCAACCTGGGTCAGCCGACCGCGCGAAGTCTCGATGCTCTCTTGGGGCTGTCTATCCGTGCAGGTGCATCTTTCATGCGCCACAGGTAGACGGGTTCTATGTGGAGTGGGGGTAATTGCAATATTCAAGATACTTATATGTTTACATTTTTAAATCGCACATATTTAAGATACCTATATGTTTATATGCTTAAAACTAACATATTCAAGATCCTTATATGTTTATTACACTTAAAACACCTATCTTCTAAATAATCATATGTTTAAATGCTTGAAACTAAAGTATTCAAGATACTTACTTATATGGTTACATGCTTAAAAAGCGGATCTTCAAAATAATTATACATTTACATACTTAAACGCACATATTCTAGATAGTTACATATATGTTTACATGCTTAAAAGGCAATATTCAAGATACTTATATGTTTACATATTAAAACGTACATATTCAAGATATTTAAATATTTACATCCTTAAACGTATATTTCAGATACTTATTTGTTTACATGCTTAAATGCACATATTGAAGATACTTATATGTTTACATGCTTAAAACGCACATATACTAGATACTCATATGTTTACATGCTTAGAACGCAATATTCAAGATATGTGTATGTTTACATGCTTAAACGCACATATTCAAGATATCTATATGTTTACATGCTTAAACGCACACATTCAAGAAACTTATGTTTACATGCCCTAAAAGGACATATTAAATATACTTATGTGTTTACATGCTTAAAACGGACATATTCTAGATGCTTATATCTTTAAATTCTTAAAACGCACATATTCTATATACTTATATGTCTACATGCTTAAAACGCGCATCTTCGAAATAGAAGATGCGAAATACAAGAAGATGCTGAATTAATGTCATTTGCAAAAATTAAATGTTTCCAGATTGATAGCTGAGAAAATGTAATAATCCGATGAAGGTGAGAGACAGAAAATAAACTAGATTAACAGTTAAAACACGAGTTTTAAACACCCCCTTATAAAAAAAATTAGGAAAACGACTTTGAATATAAGTAATGCATGCATGCAACAAAACAAAGAAATAAACAATTTTGTTCCATTCACTGTAATTCCTTAGAGATTGAAATACAACCCAGCTGTCTCGTGTCGGTTCTCTTGCCTCATTTAATGACCAAAACAATGAATATTCATTCAAATTGAAACATACAAATTTAAAATTAAAGCCTACCCTTCTTTACATCGTTTACAAACTCAATATATTGAAGAAACCCCCCTCCTCCCCCAAAAAAGTCTTTACACATTTCTGATATTTTCTCTCCTGGTTTTTGAAAGGTTAACATTTATACGAATTTTTGCCAAATATTTCAAAGGGTAATTTGAACCGACTGTATTTCGCATATTATTAGAAGAAAATGAATAAATCTTAAGAAAGGCGTTTTTTTCATGCCTGTTTCCCTTTGTTTTTGCACTTTTTATTTACTTTATTGCCGTCTCTTTTCGATTCTTATAAATGTAGGGAGTCCTAAATATTATTATTATTACCAAAGCAGTACTACCGTTCTATAATAACCGAAATATAAAATTAGAGCAATTATTTACCAGAGAAATTACATCACTATCTAAACTATACAGGAAATAATTTTTGAAACTTTACGCTACTAATTACTATCCCTAATAAATCTTTGCTGGCGACTTTTTAAAGTCGTAACTTCACAATTAGTTTTAAAAAGGAAGACAAATGATCTGTAGATAATTGTTATCTTCATTTGTGAAAACAGTTGTTACAGATGTACTATGATAGGCCTCTAACACAAAGATGGAGGGACGTGAAATGGTAAATAGTGAGTACATCAAAAAATGTTCGGGTGAAAGCCAAATACTTTTGGGATGCATAAATTGAGAGATTAGCCCTGGATAGAGCAAGTACCTTACGACCGACCGCACCTACCTTTCTTATCCAACGTTAAAAAATTACACGTTGTAGATAGTAAATGATTAAAAAAGGTAGAAAACCAATGAACCTAAAGAAATAGTAGTCTTTATAGATCTTGCGGAATCACACATAGGCTATTAAGTGTAATACCGCAAGATCTTTCTCAAAGCTTCATTTTCATTCTATAATTGCAATATTGATATAGAAATTAATAAAATTGGATAAGATAAAAGATGATGATCAACTGGTTGTTATGCTTAAAGTAAAGGCCTAAGAGCCCGTGCAATTAGGTGATCCTATTCTTTAATAAATATTTTGAAGTTCACTTAATAACGAGATTTCTTGGTTTTATACCGGGTTTTCCTCTCGATTCTCTTCTGTCTCTGTCTTTATATCTAAATGCACCTTTGTTCTCTAAATAAATCTATAGCCCCCGACTTGCTTGAAATTATAATTAATAAAATGAAACCTTAAAAGCAACACATCTCCAATAAGCCCGTTCAAAGACTCGAAGACGACCGAAGATGAAAGGAGAACCACAAACAATTCTTTATCGAATAATATAAGATTCCCAATAAAACACAACATATTATTGATCTTCAGGGGAAAAATACACGAAAACTGTAGTGAAGTAGTGACAAAACAATCTTTAGTGAGTTGAAAACCACATAGCTTTTGATTTTCTTTAAAACTTTAGTTTCTTTTACGATGTTTTGTACTTGGGGGGGGGGGATGTTGGTAGTAATGAACGCATCGGGTAATCAAAATCCATATTTAATGGATATTAATAGTGGTAATATTATAACACGTTATTAGGGGGGAGGGGGGTTATATAGGAAAATAACAACCCTTTATGTGTAAGTAGGAAACTTTGCGAGAGTTTAGAGCAATTAATGTCCCTGCGATCAACATAACCCACAGTTCGTACTTCTGAGTCCTTGTTGACTTTGTACATAATTTTTGCTGGAGGTTTATAATGCAATCTCCAAACTCAGTATTCTTGGTAGCTATAATGGACCTCACAACCCCGTATTCTGAGCCAGTTCACGCCTCTCCAGACTTGTCGAATCTGCCTTCCTTGCTAAGGTAAAGTTGCACTACACTTCTCACAGTAACCACACACCATTTTTGGCAAAATAATCTTTGTTAATTTTCCTTTTTTTTCTTATTTAAAAACTCATAAGGAGGATTTTTTGTATCTAAATAAAGGAAAATTTAGTAATAAATTTATTAAAACACTAAGTAAACAAAGCAAAAATATGAAAAAGTGGATGGTTTTTTGGAAAATATCAGGGGAAATCTTTCTTCTAGAGCATTAAAATTTTCCTTAACGTTTTATTTATGAGTTTAAATAAGTACAGCTTTTTCAAGAAAGAAGGTTTCATTCTTTTACTTGCACACCGCTTTTTATCCTACTTACAGTACGATCCTAATATTTAGCTATCATGTCAATGAATAACTACTCTATTGGAATAACTTGCGGAGTTTCGATATCTATGATCCTTCTATTCCGCTTTCATTATACATACAATATATCAGTAGCCATAGTTCTTAAGAGGGAGATGGGGCAAATATTTCGTGCAATATGGGATTAAACTAAAAGAAACCTAACCTAACCTATATAAGTAAGTGTTATGATTACATTTCTGATTCTAGCACATATTGAAAGAAATTATGCAATTAAAAATTCCAGGAAAAGAAAAATCGATAAGCGAATGAGAGATCAAGTTTTTCGCCTGAAAAAAAAATCCTCTTGAATCTTATTTGGCAACTCTTATATTAAATACTTTTTGTCAGGAAGCATAAAATGAATAACAATCTTTGTAAACACATATATATATATATATATATATATATATATATATATATATATATATATATATATATACGAGGGGCGGTCAATAAGTTTTGCAAATAGGTAGGGCAAAATAAACAAAGAAAGGGGTATAGCTGTTTTGGGGGGTGTTGGAACAAGTTATGACAAGTCAGTACCTGCAGCTGCACGCTCATACCTCGTCTATTTAAGAAGCAGTAGCTGATCGCACATCGTCAGTCACAAATTTTTCAACAATGGAGAAGGTTCAGCACCGCACAGTGATCAAATTTTTGACCAAGGAAGGCAAGAATGCAAAATATATCCATGAACGCATGGTTGCAGTGTACACCGACACCGCCCCTTCCTATGCAACTATTGCTCGCTGGAATAGGAAGTTCCGCCATGGTCGTGAGTCCCTTGAAGATGATCCTCGTCCAGGATGCCCGTCAGACGTAACCAACGAGGACAATGTGGTCAGTGTGGAGATGATGATCCTCAAAAATCGACGGATGAAGGTCGAAGAAATCGAGCAAGAACTTGGTACATCACATGGAAGTGTTATCAACATCTTCTACAAGAATTTGGCCATGACCAAGGTCTCTGCCCGTTGTGCCCATAGAAACCTCACGAAACCTCACGCCCCATGATCGATTTCAACGTGGTCAAAGTTCGGAGCTGCTGCTGCTCCTGTACAACCAAGACCTGGTGGGATTCTAATCACGCATAGTAACAGGTGATTAAACGTGGGTCCATCACTGGAATCCCGAGACCAAGCTAGAAAGCATGGTCTGGAAGCATAAGGGCTCTCCGACCCCCATCAAGTTCCGGACCCAACTCTCAGCCTGGAAGATCATGGCCACCATCTTCTGGAATTCTAAGAGAGTGTTGATAGTGGACTCTTCGCCTCGTGGAAGGACCATCACAGGCCAATTTTAGGCTGAGGAACTGGCTGGGTTGAAGAAGTGCATCCGTCAGAAGCGGCGCGGCAAGTTGACACACGGTGTCCTGCTCCTCTACGACAATGCCCCTTTCCACAAGCCCAAAGTTGCACAAAATGCCCTGCCCGAGTGCTTATTCGAGTAGCTCAACCCCCCCCCCTATAGTCTAGATCTGGCCCCTAGCGACTACTTTTTATTCCGCCAGATCAAGGCTGCACTGCCTGGAAGTCGGTTTGGGGACGATCACGATGTCCAGCTCGCCGTCCAGGAGTGGATTGAACAGCAATCGGAAGATTTCTGGTTGTCGGGAATTATAAGCCTCAGGTACAAGTGGCGCAAGTGCATTGAAGTCGAGGGTAGTTATATTGAAAAATAATATAACACATTTCCTCATATCTCGTTTCCTTATATCCGAATTGCAAAACTTATTGACCGCCCCTCGTGTATATATTTATACTAGCGTCCATAATATACGGGTATGTAAGAACAAGTGTATTTAAATATTCATTATACAAGTTTAACAAAGCGTTGAGACGATATATTATAAAATTATATAGATATATCTAATATCTATTATTCGTGAAACCTTCGAATGAATGGATTAAATATTTCGTAAGTTATGAATAAATAAATAAATTATCTTCCAAATTGCAGCGGCCAAAATTTAGGGGTAACTTAGAAAATCAAAAATGAAACCCTTACTAATATTTTGTGAACTTTCCTTTACGAGCAATGACCTCCCGACATCTCTTACCACAGGACTGATTAATTTCTTGCAAAATGATGGGGTAATATTGTTCCATTCGTTTTTCAATAATTACCACAGTTCATCTTGGTTCTTTGGATTACTCTTTCGATCCCCATCTCCAATAATCTTCCAAACGTTTTCTATAAGGTTGAGATCGGAAATTTCAGGTGTCCAGTCGATTTAGATCAACCCCTTTATCACTCAAAAGATCTTTGACTCTCTTCGCAGTATGGCAGGGAGCCTTGTCCTCCACGAAGATAGTAGGTGGCCACCAACTGACGAGGATCGGAGATGTAGAAGGGCATGCTGTCTAAGAATCTGCTTGTAGATTTCAGCATTGACAGTCCCCTGTAGGCAAATAATTGGAACAGAACCAGCAGCAGAGATCAGTCTCCATACCATTACACTGACTCTTTCATATTTCACTCTCTTCTTCACACATGCACGAGATAACCTTTCGCCACGTCTTCGTCGAACGTACATCTCGCCATCAGAACCAATCACATTAAACTTCGATTCATCACTAAAATGACCTGGCACCCACTGTTATTCTGTCCAAACGACATGTTCCTGAACGTAACGAAGACGGGCTCTTTGATTCTTTTTGAAGATCAAAGGGTCCTTTGCCAGGGCCCAAGCAAGCAACCCAGAACCTCGTAACATCCTGGAAACTGTTTAGCGCGATACGGTGACATCGGAGGTGCAGCTGAACTCGGGGAATATCTCAGCAGCAATTCGTTGTACAATACTTCTACAATCTCTACAGTAGTTGCTAGCACAGAATTTGACTTGCCCTCTTGGTGAAGGCACACAATGTTTTGGTTTCATCACAGGAGACCGGTTGTCTCTCAAAAGCCGCATTGTTCACAGTGAAATGCTCCAATAATGTATGATGATAAAAGGTAACTGTTATCTCATCAACAGTTGTTCATCTTGGTTCTTTGGATTACTCTTTCGATATTAGATATACCTAAATATGTGAATGATATATAGTCTCATTTCTAGTGTGTATATATATATATATATATATATATATATATATATGCCAAAATTCCACATGAAAAATGAAAAGCGGAATCCAAGTACTTTTGACCACTTTATTCAGTTCATACTCAAGGAATAGGTAAAGAATTACTTTACAAGAATAGTATATATATATATATATATATATATATATATATATATATATATACATGTTTTTTTAAAGACCAGGTTGTATTTTGATTTTATAAATTTTATTTTGCAACCTTACAACTCCCGAATGCAGTTTTTTGTATGTGGTTGAAGATTAAAGATCAGTTGAGGAAGATCCATTATATTATTGACAACTAATTTGAGTTTTGGCAGTGAGCTTTCGCCCTTCTTAAGGCATCTTCAAGCGGAAGCATTCGTTATTATCGAGGCTGCGTTGATTTGTAGTTTACCCTTGGTTTTGCCTCCTTTACCGGTGAGGTAGCGCATTGCTGGTCGTGAGCGGCGAAGAATGAAAATTTTCGTTCTTTGGTGCTTCCATAGGTCAAAGTCGGAGTACAATGTTCCTTTAGCAGAAAAAGTGAAGTACTCGCTCGGAACTGGTGCGTTGAGTGTTAAGTTTGGGGCCCATCTCTCTAATGAGAAAAGCCTCCAGAATATTTAGGCCGCGAAGATCAGGCTTTTGTAATTTGTGCGTTATGCTTTTCATTGTAATGTGTTTGTATTTATCCTTCTTGCAAATGCATGGTTAGGGGCCGGTTAATGGTAGTAGTGGTTATACCTATATATTGATTATTTGGATGAGGTTTGCAGTCCTCATGGGGGCATTGTAATTTGTATCAACATTTGTAACCTTTAAGATCGATTGCTTTTCGCGAAGGTTGTTTTTATTAATAAGTTGCTTACTTTTGTGTATTTATAATAAATTCGTAAGGATAACTTGTTATTTTCTTTGATTGTGTTACTTTTTATGATATCTGTTTTGTAAGCATACGTCATTTGGTTCTTGTAGTTGTGTGGTATTAGTTTCACTTTTTCTCTTCCCTCCTTTACCTCAAACTTGGAGTTGAAAATTTTCTTTTATTATTTGCCGAATTCTCTATTTGAGTAGCTATTATTGATCAGGATCTGTTTTGATCTTCGAAATACTTCATCAAGTGCGGTCCACATTGAGCAGTTCTTGATGGCTCTTCTTACGTATGAATTCATTACCGATGTTTTATAGTTCTCGTTGGACTCACTTTTGGCGTTAAGGCATCGACCAAAGTCTGTCCCTTTTCGATAGACGTTAGTGGTATATTTTCCGTTGCTGTTTTGTTTTACCTCTACGTCCATAAAGGGAATACGGCCAATTACACTTAATTCATATGTAAATTTGAGAACAGAATGCGATTCTAAGGTCCTTTGGAGTTGTAGAAATTGTTTTTCATCATTAATTGTGAATATATATATATATATATATATATATATATATATAGTGCCCCGCAAATGTTTACAACACATAATAAAAAACAGACGTTTTATGTATTTGTAAGTATGATAGGTAAATGAAACTTTTATTACTGACAGGATATGTATTCAAACAATAAATTAAATCATCAGGGCCATAAAAAACATAAATATAGTTTCTTCTATAAGAAATACAATTAATTAGTAACGCCAAACTTTATAACACATCGATTTTAACACTTACTCATAAATGTTCGAGAAGGAGAAACTTCTTACAATTTCTAGAACGTTCTACATTAATCTCCGCGTCATTCTTTATCAGACAGCGTCCTGTAAACATTAACACGATGTAGAAACATAAGCAAATCGATTAATAACTTCGTAAACGTATTGTAGACCTTCATAAAAGTGGCATTGGTTATAGAAAATATCTCGTCAGTTAGTAGTTCCGTTGAGTTCAGTTGGAACGATAATACGTCACTGGAAGTCTCAAAATTCTACTCTTCCTCTGATCAGTTCTGGCCTTCCTCGCAAGATAACCGAACGTGCAGGGAGATTATTAGTAAGAAAGGTCAGTAAAACACCCAAGGTTACTCTTAAAGAACTTCAGCGTTAGTTAGAAGTGAGTGGAGTTACAGTGAGTAAAGACACCATTAGTTGATTGCTTCGTAGCATGGGCATCTACTTACGGTCTCCAAGGAAAACCCTACTTCTTACAGGAAAACAGGTTCCTGATAGTTTGAATTTGCAAAAGGGTTAGTTGGTAAACCTGCAGAGCTTTGGGACAACGTAATTTTATCGGATGAGACAAAGATAGAACTGTTCGGCCGTACTGAAACTCCGAGGTTATGGCGAAAGAAAGGTACCGAATACGCACCGAAAAACACTACCCCGACATTAAATATGGAGGTGGCTGAATCATAATCTGGGGTTGTTTTAGTGCCGCAGGTGTTGGAAATATCAAAACCATAAAAGGAAGGATGAATGGAGAACATTATAGAAGAATCTTGAAGAAAAATTTACGTCCAAGTGTGCATTCTCTTAAATTGAAACAGGATTGGATCTTTCAACAAGAAAATGGTCCCAAGCATACAGCAAAACTGACACAAACTTGGTTTAGAGCAAATAGTGTAATTGTTCTAAAATGGCCAGTTAATCTCCAGATCTGAATCCTATCGAAAATATATGAAGGTTACTGAAGTTCAGAATCCAAAAAAGAGAAGCAACAAACATGTCTGAACTGAAGAAAATATGCATTTAGAAATGGAGTAATATTAACACAAATACATGCAAGAAGTACTTAGGAGACTACTATAAGCGGCTACAAGCTGTTATTAGCAATAGTGGTAATGCTATTAAATATTAAGAAGCGATTTGATATAGGTGTTGTAAACTTTTGCGTTACTAATAGATTGTATTTCTTCGATAAAAAACTATATTGATGTTTTTGTATGGTCCTGATGATTTAATTTATTGTTTGAATACATATCCTGTCAGGAATAAAAGTTTCATTTACCTATCGTGCTTAAAAATACATAAATGTCTGTTTTTCATGGTGTATTGTAATCTTTTGCGAGGCACTATATATATATATATATATATATATATATATATATATATATATATATATATATATATATATATATATATATATATATATACGAGATGCGGTCAATAAGTTTTGAAATTCGGATATAAGGAAATGAGATATGAGGAAAAGTGTTTTATTATTTTCAATATAACTACCCTCGACTTCAATGCACTTGCGCCATTTGTCCCTGAGGCTTCGAATTCCAGACAACCAGAAATCTTCCGACTGCTGTTCAATCCACTCCTGGACGGCGAGCTAGACATCTTCATCGTCCCCAAACAGGCGTACACGCAGTGCAGCCTTGAGCTGGCGGATTAAAATGTAGTCGCTAGAGGCCAGATCTGGACTGTAGGGGCGATGAATGAGCTCCTTGAATCCGCACTCGCGCAAGGCAGCTTGTGCAACTCTGGCCTTGTGGACTTTGATGACGTTGAAGTTGAGGTTTCTAAGGACCCAACGGGCAGAGACCTTGGTCATGGCTAAATTGTCGTGGATGATGTTGATAACACTTCCATGTGATATTCCAAGTTCTCGCTCGATTTCTTAGACCTTCACCCGTCGATCTTCACGGATCATCCTTTTCTCATGGGCCACATTGTCCTCGTTGGTCACGTCTGACAGGCATCCTGGACGGGGGTCATCCTTAAGGGACTTACGACCATGGTGAAACTCCCTATTCCAGCAAGCAATTGTTTAATAGGAAGGGGCGGTGTTGGTGTACACTCACTGCAACTATGCGTTCATGGATGTCTTTTGCATTCTTGCTTACCTTGGTCAAAAATTGATCACTGCGCGGTGCTCAACCTTCTCCATTGTTGAAAAATTTGACTGACAATCTGCGATCAGCTACTGCTTCTTAAATAAACGAGGCAGGAGCGTGCGGCTGCAGGTTCTGACTTGTCATAACTTGTCCTACCCCCCCCCCCACACACACACACAAACAGCCATCCCTCTTCCTCTGTTTTGCCCTACCGATTCGCAAAACTTATTGACTTCCCCTCGTGTATATATATATATATATATATATATATATATATATATATAATATATATATATATATATATATATATATATATATATATATATATATATTCAATCTTTTATTTCAACGACACCTTGCCTGCTGCTTCCCCTCCTATTCGAATAAATTAAATTTACTTTCTTTGCGGAAAAAGATACTTCTCAGCATTACACAGAACATGTTCAGTAGCGAAATCTTCTCAACCTATTAGCTTTTTCTTTTTACTTATGACTGCTTTCTTAGCAGTCATATGAATCTCAGCTCTCTTAAGCAACCTGTAACATTCTCGTGAGACAGTGTTTCTAGACATATACGTTATGAATTTCATGTTCTATTGACTCCACTTTCTTTGATTTCAAGAAGATAATAATATCATCAGCAAAGCGAAGATGGCTTGAAATCTCTCATTACTTCTGATTCCAATTTATTTCCTTTCCAAATAAGTTATCTTCAACCACTGCTGTGAGTACTTTTAGGGAGAGAGAGCCCCCTTTCTCATAACTTTAATTATTTATATTTTATTACTAAAGGAATGCAGCCTAAATGACGTTGTTGCATGACTATATACAAAGTGTACAAAGAATAGGTGAATGTATGTCTTGTTACATTTTGGTTTCTATAGTGCCATTTGAGTGAAATTCTGAGTAATGGTAAAAGATAAGAACGACAAATTTTAGTACTCAATTTATTTAGTTTAGGTATATTAATGATCCTTTTATCATTTATTGCCTTAGATGTTGCATTATATTGCTGCAGGTGCTCTTCTCTAACGAATGAATCATTTCATTGCTGGATGATCAGTGTGCCGACCTTAAGAAAACAAGAAAGAGAGGAATTTGTGCCTGAATGCTAAATGTCTAAAGAAAGCAGTCAAATTTTCTTATAAACTCATGATGTGGGAATCACATTGCTGAGAGCAATATAATCCAGCTAAATATATAGAGAAGCTAAACAGCCATTTCTACCTTAAATAAAGTAATGTTATTGGAAAAGACTTGGCATATTCAATCAAGACTCAAAGCTATGTCATACCATTCGATCAATAAAGACAATGTTTGCGCTGATTTCATATCTTATAAATTAGCTAAATATGAACTCATGAAGAGTTTTTGGCCTACATTGAAGAGAAAATGCTCACAATTTCCATTGCAAATTTAGAAGACTTTATCCAACGACATATTAATGTTGTATTTCATTTTGCCAGAATCAAAGATTTGGGCAAAACTTAGATTTGTATTATGCCAATGCAAGCCCAAGCACTTATGTAGGCTTCAGAAGGCAATGTAATTCCTTATCAAAATAACTTTATTAAAAGTGGACAAAAGTGATTTAATTCATAATTTTATCGTAATACCAAAGTTTTTAAAAGCTTTTAAAGATATATAAATAACTAATATCAGTACTGTAATGAGAGAGAGCAAATAGATAAAGATGAGAAAGCGAATTAGTAGAAATGCAAAATTAACCGTTATTTCTTGAATTGCCAGTACACGATACACTTCCTTGCATAACCTTCCATCGACGCATTATGGAAGACTCGGATCCATATACATGTTTTGAATCATTTCCTCCCCAAGATTTTCCAGGAAATACTTAGAGAGACTGAGATGAAAAAAATGTGAAATATGGAGTGAGGCAGTGAAGATTTCAAAGGTTTTCCTTGTATCAGGGAGAAGTTAGAATAGCGAGCTGGGTACTCTTTGAAGTGTGCGGAAGCTTGTTGATGCGTCGAAAATGTTTCAGAATGGGATTATTGGGCGAAAAAACTAATACTTGATACGAAGAATGAGTAAATGGAGAAAAAGGGAATGTATGGAGTAAAATGGGTTAAACAGGGCTAACTAAACTACTTCTTTCTCATTTACCCTTGTGTTTTTATCACAATTTTTCATCCTCTCTATTAGATTTTCCTATTATCCTGGTAATTTTGGTCTTAACCTCTCCTTTGTATAATTTTAAATAAATAAGTCTGTTACATATTCAAAAAACATGAATTCATTTTTTTTTTCATTTTATTTAACATTTTGAATAGCCTCAAAACAGAAAACAGTTGCTTGTAACTCTTACTATGAGAGGTTAAAATCATATTATGATAAATACACTTGACTTAACGATGTTTCATATCAATCAAAGTGAAAAGTCACGTTGGAAAACATGAAATAAATACAGAAGAGAAATCCGTTGATTAGAAGTCGGAAAAAAGAAGCTAGTCCAACAATTGTTAATGACTCCCCCTTATTTTATTTCACATGAAGGAGACAGATCAATAAGAATGAAAATGGTGTAGAACTTAAAATATTAAAAAGTGCTCATTATCAAAATGGAAAAAAAAACTGATAAAGAGAAAATATAAATTTACTGCATTTAAAACCAATTAGACTTTAGTAACCCCTTTAATGATTCTGTCTCTTCTACAAATTCCAAAAATTATGCGAAAATTATATCTCTCACCTTTCATTCCCCTTCTAGTCTACTTCACTAATTAAAAGTTCAGTTGGTTAGAATACCAGAATGGGTGAGAGTGAGTTAGTGCTCGTGGTGGCGCTAGCGGTACTGGTTGTGCTTGCATCGAGGAGTTAATGCCGTTAGTTAATCCATTTCACACTTACTTCACATACACACAATTCACTCACTCAATAACCAAATTACCCGATGAATTTACTCAATTACTGACTAACACAATAATCACACGTAATCAATTACTCATTACCAGGTGTTCATGGCCATGGTATATAGACGGATGAGACGATAATGGACTTGTTTTGTTCATAAGATGAAATGAGGGAATTTATAGGTTGTGGTAAATAAAATTGTGGAACTTAGATATTGTGTTCAATGAGTAAAATTATAGGTGGTTGTAAATAAAAGTAGGAATGTACATATTGTGGTAAATGTATAATAATTTATGTTTGATGTCATTGTCATTATTCTATATTTCAATCATTAATTTAAATATAAAATATTAATTAATTTTTTCTAGAGAATGATAATTTGCTTGGCTAAACTTTTATGTTAACCAGGTGATCTTTTTTACTAAATTTAATATTGCATGACTCATGACAAAGGCTTCGACGCAGAAGAAAAGGCGTCTGCTCTCTCAGTTCTCACAAAAAGGTCAACTTCAACGTATTCATAACTAAAGGCGTTCTGGACGTCTTTTTCAATAATTTCATTGTTACAAGAGAAAGTTAAAGATAGCTTACCCAAAATACAAACAAGAGGAATAAGTTACTCCAGACGGCAACGATATTCTCTGGAACGAAATATCATAAATCCCTGGATACAGTATTAGTCCTTTTCCCAAGGTAAGCCAATCTTTTATCATTCTCTTTGCTCATGTTAAGTTTAACTCATTAAAAGTTCTTATAAATAAACACATTTATATGATGTGGTAACTAAAATTTGAGAATTTAGATATTGTGTAAATGGTTAAATGTATATGTTGGGGTAACTAAAATAGAAAAATTAAGTTATTAATGTCAAATGAGTAAATTTAAATGGAGTGATAACTAAAATTGTGGAATTGAAATATTGTGGTAAATAATTAAATTGGTAATTTATATTTTGTAGTAACTAAAGTCGGTTAAATTGAATATAGTGGTAAATAAATGGCTGAATATATTTATATTATGGTAACTATAAATGTTATTTTATCTATTTTAGTAACAAAAATGAGTTAATTTTTATAATGTGCTGACTAAAATTAGTGAATATTTTATGGTAACTAAATAAGTGTTTTATTTATTGTAGTAGACAAAATGAGTATATTTTTAAAATTATGCTAACTAAATGTGTGAATTTATATATGTGGCAATTATTGTATGGAAACTTATTAATTTTGCTAACTAAAATGATTGATTTTTATATTGTAGTAACTAAGATGAGTGAATATTTTGCCGAGCGAAATATATTCCCTTTAATGTGGTAGAAATATTATCCTATTTATATTTTTGTGAATTTTAATGATCCAATTTTTATGTCGATGTAACTAAAATATGCAAATTTATATAATGTTAAAAAATTAATGTATTTAAATATTTTGGCCAAAAATAAGCCAATTTATTTATTGTGATAACTAACTGAGTGAAGTTTCAGATATTGTGATTGAGTAATGCTCGAATTTATATACTTTGCTAACTAAAATGAATTTGTTCATATAATGTGATGAATAAAATAAGCGACTTTATATATTGTAGCACCTAAAATGATCAAATTTATATGTGTAACTAAAATGAGTAACTTTAGAAAAGCTGGACAAAATAATAGAAACCGGTAACATTTCGAACACTATATTTATCCCCACATTTGAACATAAATAAGGATCCGAATGATATACAAATCTTAATTATATGCAGTGCTGACCTTCTGTAACTGATGCAACTGATGAATGAGTATGTATATGTAAAAGTAACTAGTTGTTCTGACTTCCAAAGAAGACATTGTTACTAAAAACAAGAAAAATTTGATGTGAGAAGTAAGTGTAACTCAGGACGGAAGGAAAAACTTCGTGTCAGAGACCGCAAATCCTTAAAAAAGATTGTGTTTATGAATTACACAACCACAGCAAGGTAAGTGACCTGAGGGCTAATCTAGCAACCTAGTATCAATTAAAACAGTTTATCGAGAGCTCATAACACCTTTTCTTTCCCCTTCAATGTTAGAAACCGTCTAAAATGCTGCAAAGACCACAAAAAATGGACAATAGACCAGGTGCAAAATGCTATCTTCTCTGAAGAACGATCCAGCCTTCACGCCTTTTCTTTGTCAAGGGAAAATTTATGTAGGGGGACGTCCAAAGAAGCCTTCGATCCCGATTGCATGATCCCCGCCTTGAAGTAAGATAGCAATTCTATGGTGGTTTGGACGACTATATCGCGGAATTTACCTTGTCCTGTTAATTTGGGGTAACCTAATTTACCCAGTGGTAAAAATATTATTTCTTAATGGTGGCGCCATCTTCCAGAATAATAATTATTGTCCCAGAAGATGGAGTATTATAATGCACGGATTCAAATAATTCAATTTGTTAGAAACTGGTACGAAGACGGCAATAAAATGACCAGATTTTAACATAATCGAAAATCTCTAGTGTTTTAGAGCAGTAAGTAGGTTTAAAAATTTCTCCAATAGAGCTGGAACAGGTTCTGCTTCAGTAATAGATTAAAATTCCCATAGCCACTCTCTCAAACCCTTTTGACTCTATTTGTTATCCATATTGAAGGAGCTATTGCTCCTAAAGGAAACCAAATCGATAGTATGTAATAAAATTTCTATTTAACATGACGTTTCCATTATTTTGTCCAGCCTCTGAGCTAGGGTGATACTAATAATTATAGTTTATAAACAATGACGTTAAACCTGATTTTAAATGGACAAAAATAAACGTACGTAAGATGCACTCAGAAGCCATAGTAAAAGCAAAAAAATAACACCCTTTTATAAGCGAGCGACAGTGCCAAGCAATTTTGAATTTTATTCAATTTGTTCATTCCATTTCCTAGCGAATTAATTAAATGACGTTCGTAAACAAGAGAAATTAGCCTTTTCTCTTGGGCTTTGAGATATTTTGCATTCATTGCACCGCTCATAAATCCTCCTTATTTGAATAATGAATGATACTGATAAGAAAAAGCAAAATTGAGTAAAAAAGATTCTCAATTCATTATAGAACATTTCTTAATTAAATGAAATAAAAATTAATTGAAGTAATTATCCCTGGCATAATATGGATCATTAGCACTTTAGACAGATGAGGAAAATTTTGGCATCAAACATAAATTCTGTTTATGACACGATTTACTACACAATCATTAATCGCTCCACCCTAAAGAGAAGTAAAAGCAAGACAGAAAATGGTACAAAGTGGCACTACGGTATGGCTATTCGGACGTTATATGCCCCTTTTATGTAAAGTGCGAAAAGGGGAGCTCTTCTCGTGTAGCAGGCTGGTTTAAGTGATCAAACGAGCTTCCTTAGGATAAAGGAAAATATTCAGCTGGATTCTTTATTCCGTCGTAAATTGCGGAGCAGGTCTCGAATAGGAGAAGGGTAAGGTTAAATTCTTGCTTCTTGAATAATGACTGCTAATACTATCCGTAAACCACAAAATACAGCTATAATAATAGTCATTCCATCTAGTCATAATTATACAAAATTCAACCAATCAGGATTAGGCAGATTCTTAATGACAATCTTATGTTTAATTTATTCATTCAGCTTTGAAACAAATTTTATATTTTACACATAAGCGCTGAAAAAATTGACCAATCAGCATCCAATAGATTTTTAGGAACAATTTCCGTTCAAACACAAACAATGATAAGAGGCGCTGAAATTGGATAAAGATTTTTTGGGGGGACGTCCTAATATTCGAATCATACGCTCTGCTGACTACTTACGGATAAAGCATTTTTACTTACTTAGTATTGAACTTTGAACACCGCCTATATAGAAAAGAGCCTATTCTGGAAGTCTTTTGGTGAATTTCGCCTCAGCCTTCAAAAAGAGAGAGTACTATTTTTCCCCGAGGATTCATAATTCAATGAGGACTCAAGCACCTCACTGCTCCCGCCCATCGCCCTGCGTGGGAATCTGCTCGGATGTCTGCCATTCATTGATTTCCTCTTAACTATTCTGGCCACTTGGACTGACATAATTAAGGGCTTATGTGAAAACTGGTTTGAACACTAGCCCATAGCGGAAGAATAAGTCGAAACTACACCCTTATCTATGTAGTTGGATGCAGTTATGGGGCAAGTACACGAGATGGTGTGGCAAAACTTTAGCTGCCGTTGATTCGACCGCTACTACATCAAGTCCACCATAATTCAGCCTTCTTGAGGTTCCCATTCGAGTTCCATCCCATCCATCCATCACCCATCATCCTAGGAGCAACCGAGTAGGGGACCTAATGGAAAATGGACGGGAGAGCTCTCACTGACGTTTTTAAACCTTCACTAACCAGTATCGCCTTTACCACCTACTTACATTCTTTTTCACTCACAAAATACAACAATAAAGAAAAGAAGAGGAACAAAGAAGACCATGGAGACCTCACTAAGAGGGTCCTGCTCAGAAGCATGCAAGAAGAAAAGGCCCCGAAAAAGAGGAAGCTATGCAAAATCCTCTACATCGAACACAAGGTGACCCTGGTGAAATTGATTAAAGTTCATCATGTTTTATTGCCATATGTGCAGAGACCAAAGATGCAGATCGGCTCCTGTCTGAAAAAGGAGGTACCACATTAAAACGTATCGGACTCGAAGCAAAGACTCCCCCACAGGGGGCAGCGAAATGCAGTGTCATTTGCCGCAAAGTGGAGAGTTGGGTCAGTGAAAACTCAACCGAAGATCTAAAAGAGGAGATTATGAGGAGCAGCCCGTGGGCGAAAATCCGAGATATAATAAAATTCCGCGAACACACCCACGTGTTCAAAATAACGTTCTCCACCACCGACATGGCCAGGAAAGCAACGATAGACGGGATCTTGTTTTTTAACATGAGAATCCCAGGAGAGAATATACAGCAGGAGAGGTTTAGTAGCATACAGATGCGCTTTGTACGCTATAAACTAGAAGATCACACAAGCAAGATATGCCCGAACACGAAGAAACTGTGGTGCAGTGAATGCGACACAGAAGGACATTGGTTCAATAAGTTCGAGAGCACTAAGAAGAGATGTCTCAACTGCAAAGGGGAACACAGGACCATAGCCCTGAACTGCCCAAAGCGCCGAAATATTATCAAAAGAAAGAAAGAAGAAGAGAAGAAAGCTAGAGAGATGACCTACGCAAACGCCGCCAAGAAAAATAGGAAAGGAAAGACTGCACCTGCACAGATGAACATCACAGGAAAACTGAGTGCAAAGATTCTGATCTGCATTACTCACGCAAATGTGGCTAATACAGTGAACCCTGACTGTTACAACCAGGTCCTCAATGCGCTCTTGAAGGCAAACAATCTTTCTTCATTAATTATGCATGCAGATCCTGAATGCTACAAGGTATTCAAGGAATCAATCATAAAAACAACACTGGCAAATCTGGAATGGAGGAGATCATCAAAGCTCTCTCATCGGAGGAATCCGAAGAGGACGAAAAAGAAGAAGAAGGAAAAGCTGAACATGAAGATGGATCCTCCTCTTCAGACAACCTCGAGGGCTCCTGCACCCGTACACGAGCTCCAAAGAGCAGGTGCAAAACCACAAGTCCCCACTTTCAAGGAAGGGAAACTCTGGGTACAGCAAAACCGCCCAGCCAGCCGACAAAGATAAAAAGACGAATAAGAAGAAGCATAGGTGAAAACAATTCACCATGTTACGGAACGCACTGAAGATACTGGAAATAACTACCAACGGCTGGACAACGAAAAGGACTCTTTATGAAAATGTATTCAGAGAAAGTGATGCAGACATCATCTTAATTTAGGAATACGGGATCGACACGCGTAATGCAGAAATTAAAATCTGGAACTAGACTGTGTTGATCACAAATTATTCGCAGGAGCGGTTCGACGGTGTCGCTTTTGCAATAAATAAAGGGATTAAAGACATGCAAATTTTAAATATAGAAGAATCCTACCAAGCTATTGAAGTCGAACTCGAAATAGGAAAGTTGGTCATTGCTCCTGGATATCAACCGCCAAGGAGAGACGTGTTACCAATTCACACTCTCACTGGCTTATTTAGCAGAAGAGCCCCTACTATTTTAATGGGAGATCTTCACGCCAGATGCCTAGAATCCGGTTACCAGAGCTCCAACGTTATAGAAAAAAGCCTGGACCTATCGCTGGACAGAAATATTCCCAGCAAATAGGCCCCTAATTCCCTAACTTTGTCAGAGGAGGAAGTGCCACAAAACAATTCATCTGTCTGGCGAATCGTCAGCTGCCGTTCACTTACTACATGTAATCATTCCGTTACCATGTAGTGATCTTATAGGGATCCTACTCGCTCTCAACAGGGACCCTATACAAGTTCCAGCTGTAGTCAGAAAGAACTACAAAAGAGCAGACTGGACACGGTATGCGCGCCCTCGTGAGGCCTCCAATCCGCTCAATTTAGATGAGACAATTCTCGGGGAGACTGAAGAGTACCTCGACAACCTAAATAACCATCTCATCAACGCAGATAAGGCTTGTATCCCTAAATCCGAGTAGGGACTATCTCTACCTACAGCTGGACCGAATACATGACGGATTTATACAGTAAGCTGAAATTATTGTATGAGATTAACATCAGGAAAGCATCAGTTCACTTAATGCAACGAACTAAAGGAACCAAAGAAGAACTTAACCAGTTGATCCTCGAACAACAATTGAGATGATGGGACGCTGCGATTGAAGCCTCAACTTTTTTAAGAGCTCAACTGGATCGAAGCATTGATCAAGAAGCAATTCCCAAAGAATTTTGGAAAAAGATTAGGAGTCTCAAAGGTTCGACTGGGAAGAAGAAGATCGAATACAAAAGAAGACGGAAACATCAAACGGAAGAAGGAATAATTCAAGAGCTATTCTGGAGTTATCGGGAAAAAATCCTCAGTATAACTGAGGCGAAAAAAGAAGTCTATGACCTAGAGTTTGAAAGTAACATCATAGACGCTTAGCGACTTAATACACAAGACGCACCCTCACCACCAAGTGGATAGGCAACGCGAAGGCTGGTGTCTCATCTGGGGGAAAACTCCCTCTTCAAGCCAAATCAATTCGGGTTTGAAGAGGAAGTGAAGTACGAAGATGGCGATTGATGTCATCACCGAAAAGCTAGCCCAATCAAAAGGGTAAAGAAGCTACGTAGACATTGTTTGTGGGGATGTATCAAAAGCGTTTGATAAGGTGTGCCAACAGGGAATGCAGTACAAGATCTTACGACTGGGCTTAAGTGAAAACTTAGAAATAACTCTCTGCGACTATGACATGGAGAGAGTGGTGTTTATCAGTTCAGGGTGCACGGACAGACCAAAGTTTCCGCTCACTGCGGGCCTGCCACAAAAAGGGGGCCTGTCTCCCCCACTCTCTACTTGATTCACACCGCTGATGCCCCAGCCCCTGTAAGCCTTCCTTGCATCAACATCCAATTTGCCGATGATTTCACCCAGATGATCACTTGTCCATGGAGGTATGTGCCTTGGCAAGTTCGTATGACAGCAGCAGAAATTGAAAACCTTATCACTTACGAGGCCCGGTGGAAAACCCGCACGAATCAGGAAAAGTTCAAAGTAGTCCCCATAAGCAGGAGACTACTTTACGATGTCAGGGTAGTGGATAGACGCTATCCTTACAACGCGGAGTGCAATGTACTCGGAATGAAGATTACTTCAGGCGGGTACAAGAAGCACGTCCGAGACAGAATCACCAAGGCTACAGCTGCAGTTAAAACTATACATGTTCAGAAATCTCCGTGAAAGCAATAAGAAAAAAGATCTACAATGCACTTGTAAGATCGATGCTATTATACCCCACTTCCGCCCTCTCATGTGTCTCAAAGACACAAAAGAGGAAACTACAAGTGGTGCAGAACAGATGTATGTACCTAATTACAGGTACATACAAGCGCAAAAGAAGATCCCAGGAGGCGGGAGGCGGGGTTAATGTCCATTAACCTTGTCCTAGAAGAATGGACAAGGAATATACAGGAAGGGCTTAATCAAGAATTGAATGATGATATCGTCTAAATGATTTACCAGAACAGAAGAGCTATAAGTAGTGCCAGATTTCCGAGCTCCGCTGGGCTTTTAGCTGGCGGAGCAGAAGTGCCATTCTACGCATGCAAATAAGAATGTTTTTACCCAAACCATGAAAACCGACCAAAAAAAGATTACCTAATTACGAAACCTCAACGATTTCTACAAGAATTTACCGATGAAAACTCAACTATAACGAAGAAGACATCCAAGAAAAAAAAGATATGATTTACACTCGCTACAAGATATACATAAAAACAAGGACACTAAGCATAATACTAAAGTAATTAAAATAATTTAATACTGCAACAGCAAATGCGCTTAAAATATACAAGAAAACTAATTTTTTAATGACAAATGGCTTGAACGCCATAGTAATATAAACTATCCCAAAACACGAAAATATTTAAAAGCGATAGGCCTGATCACTAAGCACTTAGCATATCTTGGCACCCTACCCCACTTCTTTCTCTTTTCACCACTTGTCTATTTTTAGCTATCTGTCGCCACACCCTTACTTTATCCCCAACCACACCTACTCACTTACATCGTTCATAGTTCATAAAGTTTTTTTGTTTGGAATTTTTGGACGAAATAAATTTGCTGTTGGCATGTCGCCACCAGGTAAAGGTGGTCACGGTTAAAGTGATTCCAAAAATACTTTGGCTCAGTAAAGAACTGTGAGGACCGATTTACTGTGAACCAATTATAGAACCCCATAAGTGTTCAAAATGCTCGTTTTTTTAGGAGGTAATTTTGAGTCAGATGCGATTCCACAAAGTGGTTCCAGCACCACAGTACCTTTGTGTTCAACGATATATGATGAAATTTAACGGAATGTAGCAACCTTCCTGTGTGTGTATGAGGGGGGATATTTAACCTGCTGGATTTCTCTCCATCCTTTTTCTCTTTTGCTCCCATTTTTTTATTACTATCTCGAAAATAACCCTATATTTAACAGAAACCGTGCTAGAGTTGACATATGAAAGATAGGAGCCATTACAGGAGCCAATAACTGTTGAGGGCTATGTGAGTATGATTTTTCTTCACTTATTTAATTATATCATTAGCACTTTATTTAGATATTCTTTTGTTGTTTTTCACTGTAAAATTAAAAGAAAACACCGAAGCGGTTTTTCAGAATTCTGCCAAACGATGCCATCTCATAACAGAGCCATAAATTTCATTCATTACGCCTAGCAGTCGCGAGACATACTATCAATTTCACTTAATTTCTCTCTACCTCTCAGCAGATCACAACCGAGTAGCCGCTAAGAGCTGGACTATCATTTTTTCTTCCTTTTCATTCTCCATCTCAGCAAAGGATAATCGACAAGTCGTTGCTAGATCCACTACTATTTTTTTTTTGTTTATTTCTCCGTCTAATCAGACCACAATTAACAGGACGTACAAAGACGCCGTGTGAATTTCACTTCTCTCTCTCTCTCTCTCTCTCTCTCTCTCTCTCTCTCTCTCTCTCTCTCTCTCTCTCTCTCTCTCTCTCTCTCTCTCTCTCTCCTCTCTCTCCCTCTCCACTTTTCACCCCTTATCTCTCCTTTTCCCCTCTCTCTCCCCTCTCTTTTCTCCACTCTATTTCTCTATCTCTTTCATCCTCACTCTAACTCTCTCTAAATACCATTTATTTTGGCTGTGCCCATAAGCTCTCGTGTCGTACAAGATGAGAAATATTTCAGAGTTAGATAAATAAACTTAGTATCTGTGATATTTTCCTTCGCTTCAGAATGTGCACAAAAAACTCCCACTTCCTCCGGGATATGGTATAATTTAGTGTATTAACATGCCTGTTGTCAAATTTGATTCTGGTGATTCTTTTATCCAAGAGATTTATGTATTTATTATGCCTGATAGCACTAGTATATTCCAAAGCAAGCTTTTGAAGTGAAAATTTTAAGCGCGATAGATGAAATTAGGGACGAGTTACGCGTAGTATTGAGAGGCTATGCCGCCTCAAAGCGTGAGATAGGTGAGATGACAAACAGATTTCGGGCGAGCGTTGGTGAGTTGCGGGAGAGGGACATCGCGTTAAAAGGCAGGAATCTGGCTTTGTAGAGCGAAATGAGACCCATCGCAGTGTAATCCTGTTAGAAAGAGGACATGACCAATTGGTCTTTAAAATCATGATGTTCCCTGTTCAAATCCTTTCGCATTTTTTACAGCATTTGTAGTGGAAACGGAAAGCGGCCTGAATGGGGACTGAGAAATACAAAAGCAAGATCCAGAACTTAAAGCTCCTAACCCGAGTAAGCTTAGGAAGTCTGCCTTTGCAGTGGTAGTATCAAAAACATATTACGAGAGATCGATACCGCTTAATTTTTACCCTCGTTGGTGAAAATAACATTCATCAATTCAAAACGAACCTTTATATAGAACCAGGAATCTACTCAACTCGGTTCAAACTTAAGCAAATAAAGTCGGGATAATTGGAATCATTCACCTATTAAACGCAATTCTGAGAATGCAGTCAAAGTCTATTTATAGTAATGAAGGTTTAAAACGGTTGCGTCAAGTAATAGTAGTTAAATTTTATAACTTCTGAAACAATTTCAAAGATTAACCAACCATATTTCCTAAAATGATTCACAATAGAGAAGACTAATCGATAAGATTATTCTAGATCTTTATTGCTCGGGAAGCAATTGCCTGCGAGGCTCAGCGGAGGTAAGTGTAATAAACCTTACGACCCCCGATACGCGTGAGAATGGAATTTAAGGAAATGATCAGGGCACCAGAGTAATGGTCGCGTCAAATTAATTGCTAAATTTAATTGCTTCAACACAAATGTCCGAAGTATAAGAAATAAATTGCCCGAATTTAAACTTTAGTCAGATCGGAGAATTTTGATAATATTCAAATCAGAGAAACTTGGCTTGACACCTCCAAAAATGATTTTATAGGGAAATTTGATATAGAGGGTTATGCCAACGAGATATGAAGCGATCAATAGGTGCTTGGTTCTAAATTTATGCAGGGGATATATAAACTTAAATATGCTGGAGATAAATATTGAGGATATGGAAACGGAAAATTTAGTGGTTGAATTAGAGATGAGCAACGCTATGAATAATATGGTAAACGTTTACCAACCGCCACCCCTAATCAAACAAGAGTATATGAAGTAGTTTTACTCTCTCTTCTTTATTATTAGATGAAACACGAAATTTATATGCGTTGATTTCAATTTTCCAAACGTCGACTTTGTAGCAAGCACATCAGATAATGAGACGAGATAGTCTAATGGACTTTATCTGGGATAACTTGTTCAAAAGCTAAAGCAACCAACAGTAAAAATATCCTTGATTTAGTACTAAGCACGGATGAAAATTTATTGTAAAACGTTTAAGTTAGGGAGCCGCTGGTGAATAAAGACAATAACACAACTAGATTCAAAATAAAGGAAAGTGCAACCGTAAATGCAGCTACCAACTTATTCGGTTGTTCTGAAAATGTAACTTCGAAGTGATTCTGATCTTATACTTACCTACGATTTGGATAGCTTATTTTTACATTTAGACGTATACGGCATGAATTTCGAGTTATAGCGACTAGTACTAATGGTAGTTTCTTAATTAATTAAACAAGTAAAAAAAGCGTAGCATTTCAAATAGAGAGTCCTGGATGACAGGCATAATTTTATATTCGATACGGCAGCGATATTGACCATATTTAATACAATAAAACAACTTTTCACAGTTAAATCAAGCGATTTATATTATATATAGAATGCTAGTAAAGAAAGATATTAAAAAAATTCAAAGAAAACCATGAAACAGATATAGCCGATAATTCTAAACCGGAGCTAAAGCGTTTTATGCATACGTTATAGGAAAAAGTCCATCAGGAAGTCTATTGGACAGTAAATGAGTAAATAAAGGCGGCTATCAGATAGCATGAAAATAACTGTTAAGATGCTAAACGATCATTTCTTAAGCGTGTTTTCTTCGACGATATGGCGCAGTTATACACATTAAGTAGAGAAGTCACTTTGGGCAATAATATGATGCTCTTCGTCGCGTGCGTTAGCGAATGCGAAATTATTACCTATATAAATAAAATGAATCAAACAAAGGCCTCGACCCCTAAAGCAATTAAAATAAAGAACTAGTAAAATCTCTGCGCAAGATCTTTAATTGGTCTATATTTTACGGGATAGAAAACTAGAGCTAATATCATGCCAATCTTTAAAAACGAGACAAATTCGTCCTCAGCAACTTTCTTCCTATTAGCCTAACGTCGGTAATTAGTAAAGTCTTAGAATCGATAATCAGAGGCAAAAGATGTCGTCAAGAGGATAATAACCTAATCTTAAAGAAAATCAGCATGGTTTCAGAACCAGGAGATCCTGTCAAATAAATCTCTTGGAATCCTTTCGCCAAATGAATTAAGTTCACGACAATAACAGAAGGGTAGACATAATTTCCCGCGACTTTTAAAAAGCCTTTGATAAGTACCGCATGAGAGGCTCTTATTTAAACTAAAAGCCCACGGAATAGGTGGGATTCTTCTTAAATGGATTCAACAATGGCTTACCGAGTACTAACAGCGATTAGACATAAATGGGATAAACAAGGACTGGTCCCCAGTAACCAGTGTAGTCCCCAGGGGTGAGTTCGAGTCTTATTATTGTTTGTAATATATATAAACTTATTTAATAACGGGTTAATTAGTAAAATTTCTAAGTACACGGACGACATGAAAATATGTAATAGTGCTACAGCTAGAAGCGATGTTGAGGCCTGTAGCGAGACCTAAACAAAATTGTTGAGGGGGTAGAGAAATGAAGTTTAACATAAGTAATTAGCATATGAATAGCCAACTCTTAGAATTCGTAGACATATAATAGTATTTTGTGGTCATAATTTAAGGGGACTTCAATGTATCCAAGCAATGTATAGAAGCCACTAAAAAGGCAAGTAAATTCTTGTCTGAGCCTTAGCAAAGGTGTGTAAATCTTATAAATATTGCAACGCAGAGTGACGACACTGATACATGAATTTAGGAGTAAATCCTATGAAGAAAGATTTAAAGTTTTTTTCCAATTAAATTATTTGGTATTATTCAACATGGATTATAAAGCAAATACCCATCAATTTGATATAAATTAGTCGACAAGCAATGCAGCAGTAGCATAATAAAAAAATTTTTGGCTAAAAAATGACTCAAACGTACAAGCGAATAGTCGAAAGTACGTATGTTAGTATATTTAAAAACAGAGAGGGGTGATTATTACTCGCGTGTAAATGTAGCCTATTAGGTGCACAGAGGAAGATCACCTTATAAAAGCAGGAATGATTATATACGCATAATTGCAACACTCTCCCCCCCCCCTCACAGTTATGCCAGCTGTTATTTGTTGTAGCGCACGAGTCCAAATGTATTTTCCATATTCCTTTCTGGCTTTCCTGTCATTATAATTTTCAACAGTAGAAGATGCCGTCTTGCGGGACAGAAGATATCGTTCCTATCAGCTATTTGACTACGAGAGGCAATACGGATATTTGAAACTTCATAGTAATACGTACACTCAGAGATAAGTGTGTACGTAGTAGAAAATTGCCAACTATGAGAGGATATTCTTAGATGGGTGTATACCTGATCAATGTATAATTACTAAATGCATGGACTTACTCTCGGACTGGCTTTAAGTGGACCTTAGGATTCTTTCTGGTGTGAGTTCTGTAGTTCTCTCTTGCTCCTTTTCATTTTTTCTATCTCTCTACAGAAAACAGACAAGTAGGTATTTTAATAATTTACCTTTGCAACACCATCGAGATAACAAAGAAATAACATAATATTCTCATTATATCTTTGAAAATATCCAAGGTTAAACCTTCAAGGGAACCGTCAGTGAAAACTCGCTACTTTGTCTATTTGAAGAGAGTACCATGCTTGTCTGCTTACCTAACATCCAAGTCCTATCATTATTTAATTTCAACCACTTTTCTTCACTTCTCCTTTCGTCACCACATTTCAATGCCCGAATTTTTTAAAAAATATGTAAATCCTGGTCTCTGATTATTTCCAGAAAGCCAATGGGTTCTCGACCCAGTGCACACGCCTGACCCTAACAAATACAAACACGCTAAGCTAAAATCCACTTGGATATCTCGATCCTGTCAAAATGAGATTATTTACTTATTTTATTTTATTTATTTATCTATAAAAAGGCGAATAACTAAAAAGCTATCTTCGTCACAAATATTTTGAAAAGAACTTGAAAATAGTGGTGATTTTAAATTATTTAAACATATGAATATACGAGGGGCGATCAATAGGTTTTGCGAATCGGTAGGGCAAAACAGAGGAAGGGGAATGGCTGTTTGTGGTGGTGTTAAGACAATTTATGACAGGTCGGGATCTGCAGCCGCACGCTTCTGCTTTGTCTATTTAAGAAGTAGTAGCTGATCGCAGATCGTCAGTCACAAATTTTTCAACAATGGAGAAGGTTGAGCACCGCGCAGTGATCAAATTTTTGACCAAGGAAGGCAAGAATGCAAAAGAGATCCATGAACGCATGGTTGCAGTGTACACCGACACCGCCCCTTCCTATGCAACCATTGCTCGCTGAAATAGGGAGTTCCGCCATGTTCTTGAGTCCCTTGAAGATGATCTCTGTCCAAGACGCCCGTCAGAAGTGACCAACGAGGACATTGTGGCCCGTGTGTAGAGGATAATCCTCAAAAATCGACGGGCGAAGGTTGAAGAAACCGAGCGAGAACTTGGAATATCACATGGAAGTGTTATCAACATCATGCACGAAAATTTGCCATGACCAAGGTCACTGCCCGTTGGGTCCCTAGAAACCTCACGCTTCTTGATCGACTTCAACGTCGTTAAAGTCCACAAGGCCAGATTGGCACAAGCTGCCCTGCGCGAGTACGGATTCGAGGAGCTCAACCATCTCCCCTACAGTCCAGATCTGGTCCCTAGCGACTACTTTTTATTTAGCCAGCTCAAGGCTGCACTGCGTGGACACCGGTTTGGGGACGATTATGATGTCCAGCTCACCGTCCAGGAGTGGATTAAACAGCAGTTGGGAGATTTCTGGTTGTCGAGAATTCGAAGCCTCAGGGACAAGTGGCGCAAGTGCATTGAAGTCAAGGGTAGTTATATTGAAAAATAATAAAACATTTTTCTTCATATCTCGTTTCCTTATATCCGAATTGCAAAACTTATTGACCGCCTCTCGTATATACATAGTGATTTTATTCTAACAATGAACTCGATTGTTTAATACCACTCTTATTATTGTGGTGGAACCTAAGTTATTCCAATGTTGACCGTTTCTAGCTGTTACTAGTAGGTTACGCATGTTGCATATAGCTACAGAGAATTGTAACTTGAAATAATGAAATTAACTGGGAACAATTAGCTGAAAAATTATTTTCTACTAGCAGATTGTAAGTAGAAAACATGCGCGAAGATGGAGTTATCCATTTTAATCAGAGTTGTTGGATGTAGCTTTAAAAATGAATTGAAACAGTTTCATCGAGGGACAAACGTTTATATCTTAATAAGTCTGCTATTCTACAAACAACTATATATATGTAAAGTGGAGGAATAAATAGGTAGAAAAAGTGCGTAAAAAGAAAGTTTAGGATAAGTGAGAAAAAGGATTAGTAAGTTTTAAGCAAGGTTGCCTGGCAAACTGTTGTGTTGCTCATATATTATTATACGAGGGGCGGTCAATAGGTTTTGCGAATAGGTAGGGCAAAACAGAATAAAACGGGGATGGCTGTTTGTAGTTGTGTTAGAACAAGTTATGACAAGTCAGGAGCTGCAGCCGCACGCTCCTGCCTTGTCTATTTAAGAAGCAGTAGCTGATCGCAGATCGTCAGTCACAAAGTTTTCAACAATGGAGAAGTTTGAGCACCACACAGTGATCAAATCTTTGACCAAGGAAGGCAAGAATGCAAAAGAGATCCATGAACGCATGGTTGCAGTGTACACCGACACCGCCCCTTCCTATGCAACCATTGCTCGCTGAAATAAGGAGTTCCACCATGGTCGTGAGTCCTTTGAAGATGACCCCCACCCAGGACGCCTGTCAGTCGTGATCAACGAGGACAATATGGCCCGTGTGGAGAGGATGATCCTCGAAAATCGACGGGTGAAAGTCGAAGAAATCGAGCGAGATCTTGGAATATCACATGGAAGTGTTATCAAAATCATCCACGACAATTTGGCCATGACCAAGGTCTCTACACGTTGGGTCCCTAGAAACCTCACGAAACCTCACGCCCCATGATCGATTTCAACGTTGTCAAAGTTCGGAGGAGCTGCTGCTCCTGTACAACTAAGACCCGGCGGAATTCGAGTCACGCATAGTGACAGGTGATAAAACGTGGGTCCATCACTGGGATCCCGAGACCAAGCTCGAAAGCATAGCCTGGAAGCACAGGGGTTCTCCGACCCCCATTAAGGTTCGGACCCAACCCTCAGCTGGGAAGATCATGGCCATTATCCTCTGGGATTCTGAGGGAGTGTTGATAGTGGACTATCCGCCTCATGGAAGGACCATTACAGGCCAATTTTACGCCGAAGAACTAGCTGAGTTGAAGAAGTATATCCGTCAGAAGCGGCGCGACAAGTTGATACGTGGTGTCCTGCTCCTCCACGAAAATGCCCCTGTCCACAATGCCAGAGTAGCACAAGCTGCCCTGCGCGAGTGCGGATTCGAGGAGCTCAACCATCCGCCTAGAGTCCAGATCTGGCCCCTAGTGACTACTTTTTATTCCGCCAGCTCAAGGCTGCACTGCGTGGACGCTGGTTTGGGGACGATGATGATGTCCAGCTCGCCGTCCAGGAGTGGATTGAAGAGCAGTCGGGAGATTTCTGGTTGTCGGGAATTCGAAGCCTCAGGGACAAGTGGCGCAAGTGCATTGAAATCAAGGTTAGTTTTATTGAAAAATAATAAAACACTTTTCCTCATATCCCGTTTTCTTATATCCGAATTGCAAAACTTATTGACCCTCCCTTGTATATTATTTATAGCTTTTCATATATTTGTAATGTTTTTTTATAAGAACATTTTTATATACATATATATTCTTTTGAATTCCTTATTTTCTCTTTGCTCTCTTGCGATTGAATCCATTTGTTGCTTTTTGTATTATGACTTATTTTTTCACGTAAATTTTAATTTTGGTTAGCTATAAATTGATACGATATATTCTTGTGTTCTGTGTTAACTACTTTTAAATCTTTTTTTATATTTATCACTTAGTTTTCTTCTCTAGTCAGTATAGCATTGATGAGAATTTCTTCTGTGATTATTTCGTCTATCTTGCTCCAGATATTTGTTGACTGTTCGTAGAGTACTTGAACAATCGATATGAGTCTAGTTCTTTAGTGAAGTTCTAAGGAAGTGATTCTTTTAGTTCGTAGTGTACGGTTTCGATAGCTCTGTCTCGCCCTATTGATTCTGCATCGAGCAGCCCTACAGGGCGCTCCTCATCTAAGCCAGCAAGTGAGTGTATCCCTTGAACTAATATGTTAGCCAGGCTTATTTTTTAAATAAAAAAGTTATTTGGTGTGTTTGTGATAAATCGAATTAAATGGTTTTGAATTCTAAGAATGTTGATGGTTTGAATTTTCTCTGCTCGTGGGACGGAATTATATTAGGTATGTCATTATAGGTCGGATGAACGCTAGATACAACTTGCGCTTGTTTTTTCTCAGAGAAGCCTCTAAATCTGCAGAGCTTATAGAGATCTCTTTATGCTTGGTATATATATATATGGTTTTATGTGCGTTGTATCCATTCTTGGCAAATTTAAGGCCGATTACCCTCCCTTCTGTGCCATAAGGGTACTATTCACTGTCAGAAGTTATTCTCTTATTTATGTATAGTTTATAACTTGAAACTTGTTTTTATTAGTGTTGATATTCTTCCTTTTCTTCGGAGACGTTAATGATTTTATCACTGTTGCTGATCTTTAAGCTATATATTGTGTGGCTTTGCACCTTCTTGAGACAATCTGAGAGAAGCCAGACCTAATTATACACAAATAGTAAATTATTCAGTCGGTTGTGGAAAATCTATGGTTAATAGTTTGTAGAGCAATGTTTCACAAACCTTATTTTGTCGGGAGACTAAACACAAATTTATTTTGACCTTGCGACTCTCATGGACGAAATATTATTTCAGTATTATTTAAGTTTTATCTAATTGAATAAAGTTTACTGAATTTTACTATCTACAAGTTACTATTAATAAATATAATATAATATTTACTGAAGATAGTAGGAGGCAAACCTTTATACTCAAGACTGTCAATTGTAATACTGTTTCATGAATGAGCCATTCTGACTATTCAAATACTATTGACTACTGATAAATATAATAATTTCTTCACTGTTTGTACTTTTAGTTTTATCTAATATATTTTATGGACAATCAATGCTATTTAATAAACAATATATTTTTATATTTCTATGCTGATTGAAAGATATTGAAGGCACACTTTCATATCAATATAATTTATTGAAACAAAAAGCAAGCAAATAAAAGAAATTTGGGCTGGCAACTTCTTGTGATTATTCAGGTAGACTTCATTAAAAAAAAATTTGAAGTTTTTAGTAACTACCGTGTTATTCATTCATATAATGGACAAGTTTTTCCACAGTTGGCTTAATATTGATCAATAGAGAACAGCGCAGATGATATTGAGGATCCAGGTGGTTCCTTGCTATAGTCTTTATCTCTAAAAGAGCTGAAAATCCTTGTTCATAGATATATGTGGTGGAAACTAGAATAAAAGACTTTTCAGCCTTATGAATCAGGATAAGCTTATCCTTCAGTTGAGGCCAGAATTCAGAGTATGAGAGACTTTCAAAACGTTGCCTCTGAACCTGATTTTCCTGGAGATCTAGAACTTCTTCTTTAAATCCTGGAATATCTTCTTCAACATTACTGACGTTCACATCGAACACATTCATGACCTAGCTGTGTTGAAATACATCAACATCTTCAGGCAAATATTTTTTTATTTTTTCCTGAGGCTTCTGCAAATGATCTTAGAACAACAATTTAATGTCAACAAGCTATATTTTTGATAGATCTTTACGCACTGAACTCAGCTGTGGAAAAGCAGCTGATTTCCTGATAACTATTTTTTTCTTTCCAAAGTACCGGCTTCTTATTGAATGATGTATTTTTTACTGATATCTACCATAGTTTTATTTCGGTCTTGTATGTATCAGTTCAATTCATGCAAGTGCCGGGCCTGAAGATGTCACCTAAGTTGCTAGCTTTGCCACCCAATCAGCATCTTTCAAACAGTCGGCCAGCTTATGTTTCTTCCCTTGAAGAAAAACTTCTATTTCAGTAATAGTTCAATAAGCAGGATAATGATGCGGCCTCTAGACAACTAACCTATATCAGGGTGGAAAAGTAAGTCCTGGTGATGTGATTCCACCATTCAACACAACAAAGGGTTATGGCTGTAGGCGTTGAGAGGCCAAGATTTCCCAATTTAAAAAACAGTGAATTATTATTACAACAGGATTTTCTCCTTTAACCCTAGTACCAAGCTTACTTAACTTCTCATCATCGATGGCAATCCATTAGTACACATTGCCAAATAATTAAACCTATCTGTGTTATGTTTCTGAAATAAATGTCTACCATAACAAAGATATCTTCTCCTGTGGTGGTTGTTGACAGGACAATACAGAACAGAAATTCTTCCAGAATTCTATCATCTCCTCTGTACTTCACAAATACTATGAGTTGAAGTTTGCCAGCAATGTCCACAGATTCATCTGTCTGCAATGAAAATTTCCATGTTTTTTTTAGTTCCACAATTAATCGATCCAAAATATCCTGTGACATGAAATCAACTCGACGTTTGATGTTGTTGTTAGAAAGTTGTACGGACTCAATTTTCATAGCTACATCTGCTCCATAAGTAGTTTTCACCATACCGACTTATTCTGATTTCACAAGCTCCTCTCCAATTTGTGAGACTTTTGGGATCGTGCCATATATCATGCCACTTCAAAGGATGCCAAGAAAGCTTTCCCCAAAGAAAAAGAGGAGCCTGAAGAAACATCAAACCGATTTTGTTTTATAAGTTCTTCCTATACCTTATAATACTTTGTGGCTTTTTAATAAAGTTTGGATGAACTGAACACAAGTAAGGTTTCAGTTTGTTTTTCTCCATTGTTTCATTGGCAAGGAGTTTGCAGATACTGCACACACTGACGGCGAATATTCTCTGATTTATCTCTCAAATATATGAAGCCGTATTTTATAAAATCATGTTTATACGCCAATTGTTGTTTTGCACTGGGCCATCGTTCCCTCTGGAGTTCATACCAGATATATATATATATATATATATATATATATATATATACTTCGTGTATATATATATATACTTCGTATATATATATATATATATATATATATATATATATATATATATATATATATATATATATATATATATATATATATAATATATAATATATATGCAACATAAACTGTTCTAAATTACTTATTCATAAAGTGACATAAACACTCTCCTGTTTCCTCTATAATAGACTATTAAATAATTCTAACATGTAAATAAAATTTATGTGATACGCGCATCTGTCCACCAACAGAGCTACGTCGAAACTAAAAATTCTGAAGAAAGAGATCGATTCAAGCTCCAGCGCCTTGGCGTACAGTACAAGAATTAGACCTGATCATACTCATATATGTTTTGTTTTACCTTTATTTATTCTACTTTATAATTCGCAACTATTTCCCATTCCCAGTTAGAATAAAGATATATATTTCACAAGTATGATGCTAATATTTATGTTTGAATTATTTTTAATTCAAATATTTTTTTCTCTCTCTCTCCATTTCACACTCACTCTCTCTTATTTATTTAGTTATATTTATTCTTTTGTAGCCATCCCACGACCCTCAGGGGCACTGTTGCCACCTTCATTTGGGTTGCAAACATTGCTATAGAAGGATGTAAAAGTTTTTATCTTGCGCAATTTTATCCTTTGAATGAGAGTTGAACCCATTTGTTGTCAGTTTGCGTTTGACAAATCTCTCTTCACTTTCGTATGCAGCCTCCTTCTTCCTAATCTAAAACAATAATGCATAGTTTTTTTCTATTGATGGATATAATTTTAATTTATTATGTTTGTTTCAATTTGGTATCATCTCTTATAATCGTTAATATTTTAATTCTTTTTAGGCGATCTTTGAGCTATCTGACTTTTTTGGTGGCTGCTCGCGACTATTTGAAAGGCATCATTCGCAAGCTTTACAAATGTGGGATGCACTCTGTAAATGATAGAAATAAGGCACCCAGTTGAGGAACATCATCTCCCATTTCAAATTCTTCCAGTAGAATAATTTATGCAGAGAGTGGCTCTTCTATCTTCCAGGTAATTACAGAAGTACTCTATGATGTTCTGGTACATGTTTAACTCTAACAATTTTAATTTCAAGCCTGTAACCCAAATGTTTGTCAAAATCTTTGGTAAAATTGCATAGCATTAAATTAACTCCCCTGCTTCTTACCATCTCGGTAGCAATCTTCTTTGTTAATACTAGCACTCTCTCTCCCTCCTCCGTGGCCGCTTATGAACTCACGTTGTTGCGTATTCTCCAGATGAGTTCTCATCATGTTGTTCAGGAACTTCTCGAATAGTATGCTGAGAAACTTGAGCAACAAATTGGGACGGTAACCCTCGACCTATCGTTTTTGGAGGAAAATCATTTTCACATTTTTGAACGTTGGGGTGATATATCCCATTTTCAGGCAGACGTTGAAGTTTTTTATAGCTTCCTCATGTATGTTGAAGGAGCACTTATGAGATGGTAATCACGCTTGTCCTAGGAGTTTTTTGTCTTAATGATTTCAGGGTTGCAAATTATTATACTTACGTGAAGAAAGTGCACTCTCAACCGTTCTCTTCCTTTATCGTCTACACGTGAATGTGGTGCAAGGTCAGCCTCTTGTTCTCGTAGCAGTCGTAGTACTTTGTTTTCAAATTCGTGATAGAAGTATTATTTGTTTTCATGGGAGATGGAGAATATTTGTCCTCAATATCTTCTGAAGTGTGTTTCAATCTTTTCATCTTAGCTATGCTCTACCTTTCCAAATTTAAAACGTTATTTTTTATTTAGATTGGGCTCTTTAACCTTCCTGTATTGGTTCCAGAATTTTTACTCGTCTTTCTCAGAGTCCAGATTCTATACCAGATATTTCTATTCCCGATATGCATTATTTTATTTTGTTCTTATATTTGTTGTTGTATATTTTCCTGTTTTATTCTAGTTCGATTATTTCTCTAATGGTTACCCCTAATTGCTCCATATTTTGTTCTATCTTGTTATCGGTTTATTTTGTTTTAAGTTAGTTGCGTGTTATAGATCTCTACTTCCTATTTCTACGTGTTATTTAAGTTCGTAATTTTTATTTTATATAGCTCTTCTCTCTATAAATTCCAATTAGTTTTGATTAGGGCTTTCCTCAAGCTATTTTAATATCGAAGGGCTAGATTGAAATAATAGTTGCAAAAATAAGATAGTCTGAAGGGTTAGCGGGTCCTGGGACGGTGTAATAGTTAAGGTTAAATTTTGGGTTTGTTAATATTATTTCAGGAGTCATAGCAGAGCTTTCCATTCAAATCCCGTTCCAATTTGTGTAAAATAATGCTTTGCAGTAGTGTTTAGAGTGACTCAATAGTTCCGCTGTTGGTTTTCGTATTGCACGCTTCGCAGTACCTTTCATGTCATTCCCTGGGAAGGGAAAGAAATTTGCGGCTTGAATTTTGATATGTTCTGGCTACAACCAAATCTTAAGTCGTCCGCTTTATTTCAATGGCAATTAAGGATTCTCCCAAATCATTTATTTCCTCGAATTCAAATCATTTTTTAATCTCTATTGTTACGTTATCATATCTGGTCTGGGTGTAGTCCGTTGAAATCATGTTTTAGTTACGCAATTAAGTATTCTCTTTTGGAAAGTCCATTCCATGTTAGGTTAATATTGCTGTATATGGATTTTCTTTACTTATTATAGTCTGCATAGAGTATATGTAGAAAGAATCAAATCAGTCCGCATTTTTTTCGTCAATGCTTACCACACTATATTTATCTGTTGCCGGCTTTGTTGCTCTTGCTGCTGCTTCGTAAGTCGTGTTTTTTCTTCTCATTTTCTTATGTTGTCACTCTCGTTGTGCTTTTGATTATTTGTTTCTTAAGTGGTGCGTTCCCACATTTCAGGGATTTTGGGGTGATACTTGCGCATTCTTCCCACCGTTATTGTGGTTTCCGCATTCAAAACACTGTTGGCATTAAAACGTACATCAAGCTGGTATGTTTATCTAAGGTATAACACCTGAAGTAGACCTCTACTCTTCGAAAGGTATCTCGATCTTGTATGGTTCAATTTCCAACGTTTGCCCAGCTTTATTGTTGCTCATTTTCTGCTTATGTACCTGTTCTGCCGAGTGAACCTCTACCTCCGGGTCGAGGCGGCTTTATACAATCGATTCCTTGTTGGCAAAACTAAGTGGTATCTGTGGTCCACGTCCAAAGCTTTTAAATTTTTTGCTAGCTCCTCGCTTATTATTGTCTAGAAAATTCATTGTGTCAAAAGGGACCACATAGCCATTTTGCTGTCTCCTCAGTGGTTTTGATAGCAAAATTCAACCCAAAATACGTAGAGATGGCGGTGAGAGTCTCTCCATGGTTCTGGCCCGATCCACGAGATGAAGCACATGCCCAATCTCAAAAGTTGCAGCTTCTCCTCTTCTCCAGTAGAGCAATGACGCTGGGTTTTACCTCGGTATAATGCTCAAATCTGCTTTCCCGATCATCTTAAATTATATCTCTTTCATTGTTTAGAAACATAGTTTGGAATAGCTTGTGAATGGCAACTACTCAAACGGGCGATTGGGCACGGGTGTGGAAGTGTGGATTAGCTTAGGCAGCCATATAGGGTCCTAAGGCAGTCTGAAGAAGTAAAAAAACCCTCTTTGGAGTCCTCCTTAAATGAACAAGCATTGGTATATGAAATAAAGGAGAGATGACTGAGTAGAGATTTGTCTAAACTCTTACCTCCTTACAAAATAAATGAAAGAGCTTAGGTGGATGCATGTGAGGCGGGCGTTGACGACCATTCTAACAAAAGCTGATGATGTATTAAGTTTTAGAAGATAATAGTGGTGAAAGCTGGGCTGCTAAACATGAAATCCCTTGATTTCGTATTAGCTTTCTTTAATATATTTTCCTTTCTTCTATGATTTTACACTTTTATTTGTCCTTAATTAATAGTGCTAACCTTCAAGGCTTTCATACTTTTTCCATTGCTTAACTTGGTTTATTTACTTGTTTTATGATTATTTCTAATTTGTATATCGATTCAGTTTTGTCCCTAAAAAATACTTTGCCGCTTCGGTACATTGTCTTCGACTTTGTGTGAAAGTCGGCTTCCCGCTTGTTTTATTACACCTGAGTAGATGTTATGCCTGGGCATACACGAAGTATATATTCCTATGTTGTGTAGTGACGAGTCCCAAACCTGTGTATTTATCGGAGTTCTTTGTTCCCATTCTTTTATTCTATTTTTTAATTGTTTTTGTAGACTTTTGTGGTGATATGTAGTCCTAGAACATTACTTCCGTTTATATATCTATAGCGCTACTCGTTGCTATGTATGTCAGCCAGTTTCAGACGCAGCAGGGAAATAATCTTGAATTTTTGTTGCATTTGTTCTTATTTACACTTATCTACAAATTTATTGATGCTGGATATTTCAGCTGCCATTTGTCTGCAATACACACACTCTTTCCTACATGTGATGGAAACAAACTGCACATACATCGTATTCTCTTTTACTATCTCTGTAAGTCGATCGTTTAGATCAGTTATATGATTGGACTTGAGCAGCTACCTTGTGGAACTGCAGCTTTAAGCTCAAATACTGGTCTTATGTGACTTTTTATCTTAATATGATGTACTCTAGGGGAACGGGTGCTCCTGAAAGTTAAATAATTTAGGCAATAGTCATTTCAGTTAAACCTAGTAGAGACATTTGCACGTCCCATAACACTAGGTCTATGTATTTTCCTTCAGCTTTACAGTGCTTGAGTTTCCTGCTTATAAGGACGAGCGCTGTCATTTCCTGGGCCTTTTTTAAACCCGTGGCAAAAATATTTTGAACACATTAGGGACGAATTCAAAAAGAGAGATTTGCTGGTAGTTAACAAGCTGGGTTTGAGACTTGTTTTCCTTTGGTATGAAGTTAACAATAGAGAGCTTCATCCCATTAGAAAAATATCCAGTATTCAGGAAATGCACTTACGTTTTCAAGCCTGTAGATGATATATGTAATGTGGAGGGGGGGGGGGCAGAGGTTATGTTTTTGTTTATTTCAAATCACCATGGTGCCTTCTATTTAAAAGATTTTACTGGACTCATTATTTCTTCCAGCGTAATAGAGCAACCATGTACTGTCTTCTCTCTCTTTCATTTGTGACTATGTGGTGCCGGTGCATGCATTCTAAAATCCAATTAATTGATCTAGGATTTGGCCCTCCTACAAAATTGTTCGAATTCTTTGGTTGTTATCGTGAAAACGTTTCTCTAGATTCCTCAGACTGAGCTGGATCCTCTATATACTTTTCATTTTCTTTGGTTGTTACCTTTTCGTTCAGTTTTATTCATTCTTGGTTTTTAACGTGATATACCTTTCTATCTATGCTTTCCCATGTTTTCACTTGTAGTTGTAAAATTGATTGTATCATTTCCTCCCTTCATCATCGCATTCGTGCGATCTTATCCTGACTAGTGCTTGACCTGTGAACCGAGTCGTATCTTGCCATTTACTAGCGTTAATCTATTTTATTGCATTAGATCATCTCCACTGATGTAGAGTCTTATAAAGTGTTATAGATACACTCCTCCTATCAGCTGTGGTAACAAAGTAGTTTGTATCTTCTCTAGTTTGGCACTAATTTCCTCAAGTGCGGCTTCGCCCAGATGGGCTGGTTGATACTTTCCTAGTTGTTCTTGATACTGGTCCTATTCTTGCCTGGGCATAATTCTATAGATGTTGAACGAGATCTGTTTTGGTACTGGTGAGACATTTGTTATGATTGCGATGTCTCTGAGTGGTAAAATTGAACCTGGCTTGCTATAGCGTTTGAAGGAAAAAAACGTGTCAGAAATATTCATATCATATCGGGAATCACCCTTCCTGTGATAGCACATGGGAATTCGGGCCCCATTCTTGTGCCTCAATTCCTTTCCAAGAGCATTTTGAGTTTTCTACAGTTGCTTTTGTCCATCTCGATCCTTCTTTGTTGTATATGACGTTGAATTTCCCTCCTAGTATCTCCTTTTCTATCTATCTCTCCCTTATCTCTCTTTCTCTCTCTCTCTCTCTCTCTCTCTCTCTCTCTCTCTCTCTCTCTCTCTCTCTCTCTCTCTCTCTCTATCTCTCTCTCTTTATCTCTTTCTCTCCCTCTCCCCTTCCACCTCTCCGGGCGATCGTTTAACACCATCTCCCAATCTCTATCTCTCTCTATCTCTCTCTCTCTTTCTCTTCCTCTCGTCATCCCTCTCTCCAAGCCTCCACCTCTCCAGAAGATCATTTAACACCATCTTCCAATCTCTCTCTCTCTCTCTCTCTCTCTCTCTCTCTCTCTCTCTCTCTCTCTCTCTCTTTCTATATATATATATATATATATATATATATATATATCTCACCCTCTCTCCCTCTGTCCGAGGAGGCAAAGTAGGCCCCAGCGAGAAAATTCTCAACACGGTCATGGAGCCGTGGACGACTGCGGATTAAGAACTCGCAAACGGGTCGTTGTAGGGATGCTCCCAAGAAGAGGTCCTAGCCGGACAGCTCACTCAAGGAACGTGACCCTAGACCAGCGCCTGTCTGACCTCTTTACGGCGGAAAGGGTCGACCCTTACCGCACCTTTTATGGTCGAAACGACCTTTACCAAAGGGACGGAGTGCACCTTTCATTCAAGGCAAAGGCTGTACTCTGTAACTTAATCCAGGATGTGGTAGAGCAGACGCAGGGGAGCGTCTGACCCAGAGTGAAGGCGGACATAAGTTAGTATGCCCGTGTCACTCCTGGAACGACGTTCTTAGATCTGGCAAAGAGGGGTATTGCCACACAAAAGAAGCTGGGTAACGGAAGAGCGTAGGGAGTCCTACACTAGGGGACTCCCTAAAAGTTCTTCTGTTCAACGCGAGGTCAATCTGGAATAAGTTTCTTCAGCTCCTTGGCCTCGTAGCAACAGAGGAACCTGAGATGGTGGCCATAATGGAGACGTGGATTAAAACCTCAAGCCGAGATTTTGAAGGTGAATTCACGATTTCCGGTTACCAGCTCTTCCAGAAAGATAGGCCAGACAGAGTGGGTGGCGGTGTGATGTTGTATGTCAAGGATACTCTTAACTCGACGGATTGCAACATCGTATCCAACCATGAACTACTAGGTGTTGACCTAGAGATGGGTCCTGCCAAATACAGGACCTTGGTGCTTTCGAGACCTCCTGCCCAACTCGTTGAAAAGGACAGAGATCTGTACCAGCTACTAGCAGAACTTGTCTAAGACAGAGTGTGTATCGTCATGGGAGATTTCAACACACAAGTTGACTGGGAAACCAGAGAACCCTGTGGCGAGAACGCACTACTCCTGGAGTTCATGAACAACGAGTTCCTGACTCAATGGGTGAGAGAGCTAACGAGAGGAGACAATATCCTCGACTTGGTTTTCACCTCTGAGGATGACATCGTTGAGGACTTCTGTGTTGGCGAAGAGCTCGGTGGCAGTGACCACCGACTAATTAGATTTGTAGTCAAAGTCCCCAAGGCAGAGCCTGCAACTAGTAAATCAAAGAAACTGGATTTGAGAAGAGCAGACTTTGAAGGTCTACGCGCGGGACTGACTGACGCAAGGCTAGAAGAGTGCGAGGCTGTTGAAGACTCTTGGAATAGTTTCAAAACCACAGTCCTGAATCGCGTTTCATCCCTCTGAAATGCCCCCGTCGGTCTTCTGTTCAACCAAAGTGGTTTAATCGAGAAATAGAGCAACTACTTAGGGAAAAGAGAAATGTGTACCGGCAATCGAAGGTCTCGGGTGACTTTGACGAATACCGGAGGCTAGCCAGGAGAGTGAAATCCAGCATAAGGGCGGCTAAGCGGTCTGAGGAACTCCGAGTGGCGAGACTCTGTAAAGAGAATCCCAAGGAGTTTTTTGGATATGTGAACAGCCGTAAACCAATCCGTCGAACGATTGGCCATTTGAGGAATAAGGAGGGGACATTAAAGCATTCAGATGCAGAAAATGCTAACCTCCTCAACGACTACTTCTCTTCAGTGTTTACTGAAGAGTGTGGTCGCATTCTGAAGCCGACGGATTCCTACTCGAGGAAAAAGCTGGAAGCAATGGACTTCACCGAAGAAGAAATGAAGAAAAAGATCGGTGACCTAAAGACGAATAAGTCTCCTGGACCGTTAGGTTTCTATCCAAGGTGTAAGAGGAAGTGTGCGATGAAGTATCACGACATCTGTGCGCTATCTTTAACATGTCAATCCGGACCGGATGCGTTCCTAGAGACTAGCGTGAGCTAGAGATGACTCCGATCTTAAAGAAAGGAGACCCCAGCCATCCGTCAAACTACCGACCTATCAGTCTGACTTCGATAGTCGGTAAACTCATGGAAAGCATGATGGTGGACAAAATGACGTCGTATTTAGAGTCGAACCTGCTACTGAGGAGTTCCCAGTACGGCTTCCGAAGGCAACGGTCATGCCTGACGAACCTTGTGCAATTCTTCCACTTCGTTTTCAGTGAGCACGATCGGGACAAGACGGTGGATGTGGTCTACTTAGACTTTCAGAAAGCCTTTGATAATGTACCACACCGCCGCCTTCTCCGTAAAGTGCGAGCGCTGGGCATAGACGGAAAAGTAGCTGGCTGGATCGAGAACTGGCTAAGTGGCAGACGGCAACAGGTGGTGGTGAATGGACAGGCTTCTGAGTGGGTGCCCGTTACTAGCGGGGTGCCTCAAGGTTCTGTCCTGGGACCACTACTATTCATCATCTACGTCAACGACATGGACGGTTACATGGTTGCTAAGATTTTTAAATTTGCTGGCGATACCAAGCTTGGTATGAACGTTGCAAAGGATGGAAATACTGCCCACCTGCAGGAAGATCTTGGGAAGATTGAGGAGTGGTCGGACACGTGGCAAATGCCTTTTAACGTGGGGAAATGCAAAGTAATGCATATCGGCCACAGAAACCCCCAATCTCAGTATATCCTTAAGGGCACTGCTATTGAATCCACCGACACTGAGAAAGACTTAGGTGTAACTATCACTAGTGACCTCAAGTTCTCGAAACAGTGAATCAAGGCAGAGAAGAAAGCCCAAAGGATGTTAGGCTACATAAAGCGCCAGTTTGGATACATAACAAGAAGATAGTACTTTGTCTGTACAACTCCCTCGTTCGACCGCACCTGGAGTATGCCGTACAATTTTGGAGTCCTTCGTTTCGAAAGGACATCGCAAGGTTGGAACGCGTACAAGCTAGGGCAACCAAACTGATTCCCTCTATCCGACATAAAAGTTATGAGGATAGACTAAGGGAGTTAGATCTGTTCTCGCTGGAAACCCGTAGACTGCGTGGTCAGCTCATCGAAGTCTTCAAAATATTTCGAGGGTTCGACAATGTTGACTACCGGGATATTTTCACACTGAGTGAGAACAAAACGCGCAATCACGGCTTCAAACTTGAACTGAAGCGTTACAACTGCAATCTGTGTGGAAATTTTTTCACTAACAGTATCTGCGGTAAGTGGGACGCACTTCATGGGGAAGTTGTCAACAGTGAATCTGTTGACCAGTTCAAGTCAAGGCTAGACAAAGTCTTGAAAAGTGGCCGTTTAGGGACGCAAAACAATTGAGCAGCCATGTGCCCGCTCGATTGCTAGTCGTAACTCCTTATCTTCTTTCTCTCAGCTCTCTTTCTTCTCATTTCTCCCCACTCTTTCCCCGTCTACCCTCTCCCTCTCTCATTTCCACCCCTATAATCTTATCTCGCCTCACGCCCCTTCTCCTCCTCCTCTACCCCTCTACCTTCTCTCCTTCATTTTCACACCTATCCCTTATCTCTCGCCCCCCCCTCTACGTCTTGTCCCTTATGTCACCTGCCACCTCAACCCCTTGATCTCCCTTATTTTTTCCATTCTTCCCTTCATCTCTCACTCTCCTTCTTCTCTCCGTTCCCTCTCTTCCCAGTCAATTTCTCTCTCAAGCTTTATCTATATACCTCTTTCTTATCCTTCTATCTCCATTTCTTCTCCCCTTTCCTTCGGACTCCTTTTCTATCCCTCTCTTTCCCCTTCTATCCTTCCTTTTCTCAGCTTTCCATCTCTCCCCTACTCTCACTCTCCTTTAAATCCTTCTTCCTCTCCTCATTTTCCCTCCTCTTATCGACCTGGTCGCCCTCCCTCTCTCCTCCCCTTTTTTTATTTTCCTCTCTCTCTCTTTCTCTCTTCCATCTATCTAAATATAAATTTCCCGCTTATGTAACATTTGAAAATAGTAGAGATAATAATAATGGAAGAGGCCTACTAATTTTCCTAAGAAATGCCAACCCTATTTTACTGGCCGAATCCCAAATTATGAAGTTTTATATAGCCTACATTCTCTTAAAAACACAAAAGTAACAAAATTACCATTGAATTAATAGACAAACTTCCAGGAATTTCAGTGCAAACTGACCAAGAAATTTACGAACAAATTGCAGAAACACTCGAGATACATTCCTTTTTTTTGTTGATTTTAACTTACCCTTATCTAAATGGGGAAAAATGTTGTCATCTTATTCTGGACATGACTTTTATACTTCTTTGCAAGAAAGTTAGCTCTTCCCACTTGTTCAATCTGCAACTCGTCGAAATAATGTACTTGACTTTGTTTTTGCAACAAAAGAATAACTGATGTTAAAGCTTTTGACACTTTCAGTAATTCTGTATTAATTTTAATTTAAGTAAACCAGGCACAGTCTATGAGAAAATTCCTAATTTTAACAGGTCAAATTTTCACAAATTTAAAACAATATGTAGCAAAACAGAATCGGGCTTTCTGGCTAAAACAAGTAACAAAATCACTTCGTAGGTACCACTCATTAGTATTTATTTAAATGCGGTCCAACTATGTACAACATTGATAAATAGATGCCCAGTACATAATAACCAACCAATTGGTGGAACAAGGAGATCGCCGACTGTTTACTTGCTAAGAAAAATGCTCATGACAAATTTAAACACCCTACTGATGAAGATGTAGGCAAGAATTTCACAGGCCTTCGCCGCGAAGTCCAAAAATTAATCAACGAAAGTAAGAAGGCCATAGAGATGCACATAGTGAATCAAAGTAAAACAAACTCTAAAGAATTCTATAGCTACTGTATGTATATCGGAAAGAAAAGAGTAGAAATATCAACTATTGGGCCATTAGTTAATGAGAATGGGGATTTTGTGAATGATGAAGAGATGAGTAACCCCATTAATACATTCTTTACATCAGTATTCACGACAGAATACCTAAGTATTATCCCTTTGCCAAGCAAAAGTGATCATTCAGGCGCTCCACATCGTATCAACGTAAGTGAAACCGATGTAGTAAAAATTTTAGGAGAGCTTAAATCAAACAAAGAGATCTTAAAGAAGCTAAGAATGAGCTTTCCAAACCACATACACTGTTTTTCTAAAGATCCTTGCAGGCGAGCACTATGCCAGAGAGATGGAAGCTTGCTAATATTACACCAATATTTAAAATGGATAGCAAATGTATATTTGAAAACTATAGCCCAATTAGCTTAATTTGAGTTATGTGTAAAATTCTTGAAACGCTGATAAGGAACAGAATCGTGACTTATTTAGAGGAAAACAGCATTCTTAACGCCCCCTAGCATGGCTTCGTTAATCAACACAATGAGAGTAAAGTTGTCTATATCATACAGATTGACTTCCGACTTGGACAAAGTTCTTTACAAACGGTTAATGATAAAATTACAATCGCATGCGGAATACAAGGCAACATTTCAAGATGGATTGAGAATTAGCTCATCAAAAGAGGGCAGAGAGTAATAATAAATAGCAAAGCATCTAAATAGATCAATGAAACCCATGGGGTTCCATAGTGCTCAATTTTAAGGACTGTCCTCTTCTTAATCTATATTAACCACATTTATGAAGGTCTGATATGCACAACCTCAAAGTATGCGAAATATACAAAAATCGCCAATGTTGTGAACTCAGAGAATAATGTAAAAGATTTGCAGTATAAATGAGACAAGTTTTCACGGTGATTCAATGCGGATAAATGTAAAGTGCTCCACATAGGAAATTAAAATGAGAGGCATCTTAGGGTCTTTATTGTTTTTTCGGCAGTACTCCACTTTTTAGCCACATGGCTTCATTCTTTTTTATTTTATTATTATTATTATTATATTTTATTATTCTTATTTTTATTTTATTATTATTATTTTTATTTTTTTTATTATTATTTATTATTATCAGTATGATTTATTTATAACTATTATTCTTTTATTATTATTATTTATTAATAATATTATTATTATTTAGTAGTAGTAGTAGTAGTAGGCAAACTTGAGTGGAGTCGAGAAAACCAAATTGACCAGATATCTTATTAAATGGAGGGAACGCGAATGAAAGGTGCAGACCAGGAAACAGTTTAGAACTTTCGAGTAAGCCAAAACCCAGTCATCAATGACGGAAGTTACCAAGAAGGCGAATAAAATAATTATCTTTATAGGAACGTCAGTTGAGTACAAATGGAAATAAATATTACTGAATCTACAAATCTTTAGTCCGGCCTCCGCCGAAACAGTTTTGAAGCCTTGTTGACTTACTACCAAAATTTAACAACAAGCTAGAACAGATTTAACATAGAGTTACCGAAATAATACCTAGTCTAAAAACACGCCATACGAGGAACATCTTAAAAAATTAAATATCTTTTCATTAACCCAGCGTAGACTAAGAGGTAACCTAATTCAATTATTTAAAATCGTCACTTAATATCAACTGTAACCAGTACTTTAAAATCGACCGTTCTAAATTCACAAGACGAAACAGTTCGAAAAGTTTAGGTAAACCGATTAACTCGCACGAGACTAAAAAGGTTTTCTTCAACCGAATACTTAATTTAAGGAATGGTCTCCCCCATAAAGTTATTGACTGCAGTGAAGTTGATTCCTTCAAACACAAACCAGACAAACACTTTGCCTCAACCTAAGACTGTCTACGTTTATAAGGGAGTAATATTTTTCGCCCTCCATCAGATAAGCAAGCATCAATTAACAAGGCGGCGAAGTTTAGTAAACTTAGATTAGTTAGAGTCTCCAGGCAACATCGTAAAGATCGAATGATCTGTTGTTACAAGCATTTTTTTTTCTCTTTCTCTTTTTTTTCTCTCTCTAAATTTATATATATGGCCAAATTAAATAAAATCTTAATGATATTTCACAAGAAATACTATTTTTAGAAATTGTCAGCAAAGAATGAATTTTAATCATTGCGTGACAGCGCCTTTTCAATTTTTTTTTCATTGAATTTAAAACGCAAAACCAAAAGGTTGTTTTCCAAATAGAGTTTGTAGTGTATGAGATGTAATGAATGAAAGTTCTGAATAAAGAGTAAGTGAAAATGTGCGGTAGACCAACAGACCATGATATCTATGCACACATACCAGCCTGGAGGGTAAACTGAACGCTTTGGGTCGGGAAGGCAATCGGTCCTCCAGATGTCAGTCGCAGCATGGTAGTTCATCCTACACCTGAAATGCTCTTGCGCGTTCCTAAATGAATAGATCGATAATGGAAAGGAAGAACGCGGCAGTAGAAGGAGTAAATGTTAGGGGGAGTGCACATATCTTAAAAGCACCACCCTGATTAGAAGAAAGACGGAGGCAGAATTGGATCTGCGAAAGCTGGCCGTTGAATAGCCTTCAAATTCTGCCGCTACAAATCGACCTATAGGCTGAGTTCTAGCGTATATACTGAGCTAATTTCAAATTCACCTATTTGGCTGCACACTATATATCTATAAGGAAAGTACATATACATTCTCAATCTATTTGAGGACCTCCTGGGACACTGGGAGCGGGAAATTGTACTGCTCCTTCAATTACCAGGTCTAACAGCCAACACAATGCACACACTTGATGGAGCATTGGTGTAAATTGTGTTAACTGATCGTCTGATAGTTCGAAATTATATGATTAATTGAATAATGTGAATTTGGTGGGAGCCGCCCGATATTGTTCAGCTCGAATTTCTATTACATCTATACGCAGATCACATATTTCTTCCCTCTTGGTCCGGGTACATAATTACATCATTGTGTGCCAAGTCACTAATTACATTTCGAATAGACTTTTATCCTCATTAATTAACCAATTTGAAGAATATGAGACAAGCTGGTCTATTTTTTAGCAAATGCAAATGATTCATTATGCGTTGTTCTGGCTGGTTTAGCAAATTCGTTGCAATTAAACTAATTACGACCATTTGTTGGCTTGTCAGTCGTCTTATGAACAACTATCATGTTTTATATCCCTTGATTTCCACGAATAAATTAGCTTTTTTGGTCAAAAAGTTCATGCACAGCATGCCAGCCGTAGAAATAAGGGAGAAAAGGTATCTTTTCACTACATCATCTTGCCAATTTCTTTCTGAGCTGAAATGTTAAAATTATGGCAAAAAAGTAAACATTAATTATGAATACTTGGTAATTAAAGAAAAATTATAAAAACCTCGCTTGTGTATAAGAATTCTCAAATAAGAAATAACTAAGATTTCAATTGAGTAAAAAAATTCAGTAAATTTACTGATGAAGAGCAATATGAATCCACTCGAGGTTAGCGCAGCTTTTTCCATTGAAGCGAGCACAATAGATCAGCAAAGTCAACTTGAAATTAGCTCAGTAATCACAGTAGAGGTCAGCATATAGAGATCAATTTAATGCTAGCAGAATATCATCACTCAAGGTCAGCCAAATAGGTCTAATATAGGTCAGAAAAATATGTCCACTTAAAGCTCGCACTGCAGGTCCACTATAGGTAAGCAGAATAGGTTCTCTTGAAGCTAACATAGTAGGTCCACTAGACGTGTGCCTAATTGGTCAAATTAGATAGGCACATTGAAAAATATAATCAGTATCACCTCAATTATATCCAACGATAATAGAATTTGTTTAATCTATTTATTTTTTAATACACGGCAGATCTAAAGTCGCGATGAAACCAAGGAAAACAAGTATTTGAAATTAACTTTAGGTTCACACTTCTATTCTATCAGTAAAGTTACGAATCATAAAAGGAAATGGTGGTACTCGCAATATTTACAAGAATAAACACATTTTTTCTTTATGTTAGAAAGTTCCCTCTGTGCACTTAAAAATAGACATCTAAGAAAACATATTATTAACAATAAGTGAATAAAAATAGTATATAGGTAATTTATATACAAAAGGCAGTTAAAACGTGTCTTTAAACTAATATTCTCACTTTGGTAAAGGGACGCTAATTGGACTTTTAGCTTTGGAAGAAATACCAACTAGGGTATTTAGATATAGTAAATAGAAAATAATGTTTTTATAGCATTATTATATATGAATAATAGTATTTACAGCATATACAGGTAAATTTATTAGTCAATGTTCTGTTACGTATAGAATCTTACTCTAAATCTAATGTAAATGCAAGATTTTTAACTGTTACGTATATAGACGTAAAGATGAACAAATATACCTTCTTATCTCCAGATTTCGCTTCTGTGACTAATCATGAAGCGAATTGAGCGCCAAGTGATTTTTAACATTTTTTCTCCCACAAGAATTTTTATGACTTAAAAACTTAATAAAGTGGAACTTAAAAGAATTTATAAACTTCTTCTCTCTCCCATTAAGCAAAACAATTGTCATCCATATTCAAGACCCCTGTAATTTTAAGGCTAAACGAATCTCTATATGATACTTAAAGTTTATTTATTTAGCGAAGTAAAAAATTAAATTCTTTGATCAGAACACAAAAAAAGATGTAACCAAATGAAAGGTTTCTTCTTGTGGCGTTGTTAGTGTAATTAAGTCTTCTTTAAAGAGTCGTTCCGTGAATTACACGTGGCATGTTGAGGAAAGTGATAGAAGGGTGTTATAAGTAAGGAGTCAAAGAAAGAAGAAATAAGACGAATGATTTTATTGCTGTGTAAGAATGGTAGGAATACTAAATAAGAATGTAAAATATATGAGAATCCTTTAACGGTTTAAGGAAAATAGTATGAAAGAATTTTAAGGCTTTTTCAGAGTAACTTTTTTTAATGTTTTCAATTAAATGATGGCATTTACCATAGTCAATTTTGATTGAAAAAAATTAAGGATAATTAAATAAATACCCATATATATATATATATATATATATATATATATATATAGAGAGAGAGAGAGAGAGAGAGAGAGAGAGAGAGAGAGAGAGGGAGAGAGAAAAATAATAATAATATTTTAGCAATGCAGCAATTGTAATTGTGCGGTTAAAATGGGAATGTTGCAGGTAACTAAGCTTTTCAGTAATCATAAAGAACAGGAAAAATTCATTATAATCCACTTTAGCTGCTCTTTGTGAATTGCGACATGGTTTGTATTATGTATACCGTAATAACTTAAAACCAAATTTAATTAATATATTTATGTCAAGCACATTTTTGTCAATCCATATACATAGTTTTCATATACCTTAATATAAAAGAAAATAACACTATGTATACAAAAGATATATACCAGAGTTAGATATTAAAGAGATGAAAGGTTTCTTCTTCGAAGAAATCGCTGTCGGCCAAAACCACGACATTCAAGCAGATTCGGAACGATATGAAGGCATTCTCGACGGTCCTTTTGAATATCAGGGTGAAAACAATCGTAATCCCGAATCTAAGTTCTAGCTTGATAGGGCACAATCTTGTTGGTCTCTCGCTCAACCAAACCCTACACATAATAGTCGAGGGATTACAGTCTGGGGAGTTTGTAGGCCAGATGTTTGGAGTGAAGTGATCAAAGAAATTCTCTGACAGCGAGGTTTGGGTACTCCTGCTTATGTGGCTTTCTGCAGAGACATACTGCCATAAGCATGGCCTTCCAACGGCCATCTCTTAGATTCAGGATAAGACCAACAGCTCCTGGAACTTGCTCTAGCCCTCCCTATTCAGCTCTAAGCCCTAAAGTAAGATAAATGGGGGCGTAACGCTGCACTCGCTACTAACCAACCAAAACACCATGAAATGGACCAGGAACATGCCATTTATGACTCTAGGTATATCTTTGGGTGACACAACAGGCTAGAAATACTTCTCATCTGAGAAGGATCAAAGCATGCTAGGCTTGAATGGATCTTTCAGATTGTTCCCAAGCTTCGCAGCAAGTTCCATCCGAATGTCCTTCATCTTCTGTGACATAAGTTGGCCCTTTCTCTTGTTATATGGGTATTATCGGATGGCGTCATGCACTAACTATTAATAGTGACTAGGCCTTTTCACGCAAGTAATGTCTAGGCCTTTTCAAGCTAGTGATGCCTAGGCCTTTTAAGATAGGCCTTTTTTTAAGGTACGAGAATGGTGTTGGCTTGCCACATCAACTGTCTAAAGGACAAGTTTTAGAAAGTGTGAATATTTGTTCATCTGCATTGGGTTGAAATGCCTGTGTCATTTCTAGAGAAAATATATAAAATAGGTTCCTTATTGCAAGATTAAGTGCAAAAATCTATGACTTGATCGGAAACAAAAGCCATTCTTATTCGTAGACGCCGCCAGTCTCCAGTAACAGACGCCAATATCTTGCATTTAGTATTATATAAAAGAGCATATTATAAAATCCTCGAAAATAAGCGAACAATTACTGCAGACCTATTCAACAATTGCAACGATTAAATGAAACTCTTAAACAAAAATGTCTCAGATTGGTCAACCGAACAAGTGTCCTCCTCCTTCCTGACACCACTCCCACCTGGCACGTTTAAATTAAGAAAAATTAAGGAATTATATATTGAAGTTTTCCTCATTTTCTATGTCAATGGAACCTTGTACCTTGTAATCACTGTCTATTTTAGCCATTACGATATCACCTAAATGACAGAGTTTAGTCTGACATGAAAGTGGTGTAAATCGTATCAAATTATACATACATATATTTCATCAAAACCGAAAGAATTCTTCAATAAAGGCATCCAATGCCTGAATAAATGACAGGAGAACATTACCAACAAAGGATGAAAACTACTTTGTGAAATGCAGATAGTTTCTACATATTAAAAGTGATTTTTCTTTCGTTTAAACACGCGACATAAATTTTTGACAACCTAATATAATCATATTTAACGATATTAAAAATTAAAGCAATTGAAAAATAATTAAATGAGAAAACACGCTTTCTGCAGTTACGATTATATGTAATGATATGGAAAAATGAAACAAAATATGTAAAATGATAAAGTTTAACCTTCTTCAGGATCTTTGTATCCCTTACGTTGGGCCTTTCCTAAGGAATTAACAAATTTGGAAGAAAAACAAACATTAGTACAAAGGAATGAAAATAGAAATAAAAAATAGTAAAAAAAATAAGGGATGAAATGTTTCTCTGACACCGATACAATCCCTAAATCCTGCAGCTGGAACCAATTCATTCGAAACGACCACGTCATTAATATAGTAATTAGGAGACTCAATGAGAATAGCTTAGACGACCTTATGATGAACCTAAGCCAAGACCACTTTATGTAAGGCCTTTTGATACGTGACTTCACATGGACTGACATCGGCTGCCTTTTTGTCAACACTATCAACCAGTTTATATTTCCCACCTAAAGGGGTGATCAGGAAAAAACAGTTCTTAATAGTTTACGACGTATTTTTTTAGTTAAATTTCTAATAATTAGTGTCATTGTGAAATTAAAAAGCTGTAGAAAATTAAATACAAAAATATACGTTAAGAATAAATATAAATGATTGAGTTTTGTGAATCGCTCGTCAACCGTAAACACAAAACAGATGCCCTATTGTGGGAGCATCAGACCTATACTATATAATAGTCTTTGGGAATTTTAGTTATTAACCTAATAAATATTAAAATGTTGATTCTACCTATGATAATATGAGAAAGTTTGTAAGATTTCTCGAAAGCTTTGTGGGAAACAGTAGAATAACAAGAACTGAGAGTTTATTTGACTCAAGATCAACCTGGCGCATCATTGCAAAGAGAGACAAGGCTTGATGACTTCCAATAGGCCATTGTGGCTTTTGCAGATTTTATGTTATGTTAAAGGAAATAAAGAAGATACCTTCACTGTCGAACCTTGAGTATTTAGATAGACTGAGGGTACTATATATGTACTCGATCAAACGAAGGTATGTGAAAGGATATGATTGAGTTTTTCCCCACCAAATTGGGATCGATAAATTGGATGTTGGCAAGTTCTTTGAGTTGGAGGGTATTAATAGGACTAGGGGGTCATTACTTTAAAAGTAAACAAACCAAATGTGTAAGTTACATTTGAGAAACTAATTATTTACCCAGAAGACCAAATAATTAGAAAGATCAGTGTTTTTGACAAAATCACTCTATTCGGATGTCCACTTTATCTTTACAAAAACATAACAGTGAGAGAATCTCCAGAAGCAATCGAGCACGTATGAAGCAGTCCACATTAGAAAAGACAGGTAATGGCATAATGAAAATAATTAAGAACCATAAAGAGAGCCAAAAAATATAAATATAAAGGACAGAAAATAAAATAACACTTAGAAAACCAAGGCATGTGATTAGGGAATCAGATATAATTATTCTAAATGTAATAAAATATTATACTTATCCTTGCATTAAAGTGTTAATAAATATATAATCAATCGAATTGCGTGGTCATTTGCCAGATTATTTTCAACTTTATAAAATGAAAGATTATTATTGTTTTTTTCTCTTAGGTTAGTTAATTTACGCTATTTTTATTCATCTATATGTATACTTAAGTTCCATTATTTTTATTAATTATATCCGATAGTATATATTGAATATTTCCTAAAAATAAATGCCATTATTCAGCCAACCCCGGTGTGTTAGTTACTTAAGTATCTCCAGGCTTTGTAGAAAATATATCCTAATGACACTGAATTGCTAAAAGAAAACGTTACCTCCAGTTCATACCATTCTTTTTAATCTGATTAAAATTAATAGTTGCCATATTTTGTAGAGGGCGAGGGGGAGGGTTATCCGAAGTAACCTTATTTTCAGCCTTCATAGTAAAAATAGTAATTAAATTACCTCAGGAAGGAAAATTTAAAAATCCCTTTGCTTTGATTCTGACGAAAGTCCCAACTGTGATGACGTCATAAGCTATCGAACAGACCAAATCAGCGATCATGCCTAAGCCACCTCTAGTGACTGTTTGTAATAAGCCAACCAAAATCCTAAAAACATCGGTTTTAATCATTCTATTTTACACTATCAAAATTGCGGTCAAAAGGGGGCGAGGTTTTATTCCAATGTAGGTGGTAAGTTTATCATGTGATTGGTTATGCTGACAGTATAGCAATAAAATCCTTCTTCACTTTTCATCATACTTTTGGTGTGCAATATTGAAGCGTGAAATTAGCTATTGGGAGGAGTACATACCAACTACCTCCTTTGGATACATTGTAATACATATATTTTCATATTTTCTAATAGTGAAAGGCCTAATATAAAATGTTCTATAGTGATAAACGGTAAGAGAGCTCTGTTCTCTTCTCCCTCTTATTATCCGGAATATGTTTAGAAAATTCAGTTAAGTTTTCGAATACAACTAGCATATATTTGTTTGGTCAGAAGATCAACTTTACAATTAAAGTGCTTTAAAATCTTGACAGAATTGGGTTTGGATCGGTCATCTAGTGAAGATGCACATAAGAAGAACGTGAATCATGAAATGACTATATCAAGGTTTACTTCATATATAAAATGCATGCTTGAATCGGATAAATTATATAATATGTCATAATATGAAAAACGAAGTACAGTATGAAAGATTAGTTACGATTTCTTTTGATTAAATGTAGGTATGTATAAAGAATTAGATTACTACGAGAGCAAATCGCTAGAGAGTGGTACAATAAATCGATGGTTAACAATGATCAGGCATGACGGCAATTGTCTCATAATGAGTCAATAAATAAACTGCAATGACAATAGAAATAAGGAACGTGACTGGTACAATCCTTCCGGCAGTATGGAATGAAAAAAAGACCAGAATTTAAGTTTAAGTGGAATGATCTGTCAGGAGAGCAGAATAAGCTTGAGATCAAAAGTGAATTAAAACTCATGAAAATTGACATCAGAAGGTCAACGATAGAACATTCTTCTATAGATAGATAGTCAGCAAAAATCCCTGGTTCGCATTGTATGAGTGAGCGATGGTGGCAAACAGAGAGAAAGGATGTGACTGTGTGTTGTACCAGATAAAATATCCTCGGGAGAAAAAACAGTGACGCCAGTGGACCACACTACGGCAAAGTGCAGCGGCGAGATTATCCGGTAGAAAATTTTGACACAAAGAAGAATGAGATGTGATTAACAGCAGTTATTAAAAGAATTTAATTCGAAAGTGTCTTGAAAAATTTTGCTGCGAACGAGGAAATAACAATCAAACAGTGATTGCCAGGAGTGTGGAAATGACGACGAATGGTGCCAAAATAAATGAGCATGTCTTCGCTGTCAGTAGTTTCTAATTAACAAGACGAGTTTCTAGCAAATATCGAAGTGCGCACCATGATTATTGTTGAAGGATTAAGGGAAAGTAGATTTTAAAAGAAACATCCAAGACTAGATGTGAGGTATATGATGTCACCTGCCATTTAGGAAAGTCTCTTCTACTGGAAATTATCTTTTCCTAACCACAATTATACAGCAGTTTCTTGGCAAACTTTCTGTGATTGTAAGAGTCTAGCCTTCTAAAATTTAACCGTTTAATTGTGTCACGATACAAATGAGCGCCGTAAATAGTTTTAAACCAATTATCTCTTTTTTTTTGTATTGTCAGCCTTCGTCTTTAATTACTAAGACATTATGGGTGCTGGACTTACAAGATGAAACTATCTACTTACATCGCTTTGTGAGGCATCGTACTCACGTGTTTGATACACATATAAGAATGAGGCTTATGCACAAAACTTATCAAACTCTACTCTTTTGTAGAAACGCGTCCTTAACTTGTAATAATACGACTTGTAACAAGTTTTCCTTTCCAAAAAGATTTATTTTCCGCACAATAGCTCAGAACAAGAAAACAAGGTATGTAATAAATTATGCTGGCGTGATAGAAATAATCTAACTATAGCAGAGCCAATTTTATCTATTGAAATTTATGAATAGAAAGAAAATTGAAAATGCATGAGATATTGAGCAATTCATGTCTGAATACAGTATTCAATTGCCACTTCATTTTTCAATATTTTGAAATGTGAAATAAAAATATGGTTGTAGTATACATATATATACGGATATTGCCTGGAATTTAGGGGACTCAAAAGTAGAATAGGTTAAGAAAATCTTAAATTGGACTATTATTAAAAAAAAACCCATTATTATCTCGTTTCCATTTTAAGAGGAGTTCTACGTACCAAATTGGGAACATCAATATTTGGCATATTTTCTTAATTAGCGAAAAAAAATTAGAGTTCGAAATATATTAATGGTCATTTCTTTCAACTACTTAATATGATTCTTGATCTTTTGGTGAAGAAACACATAGATGAGTTTATTATCGATATGAGTGAAATATTCTCCTCTTCTCGTGATTTTGGGGGGATATTTCTCGAAAATATGTACATAATTCAATAAGAGGAAGACCCAGGGAATATAATGGTTGTTTTTTTATGTTTCTCACTTTGTGGTTGCCTATTTGATTGGAGGTATTAAATCAGTATTAATGCTTTAATCTATCCTGGTAAAAAAAATGAGTAGACCGAAACATCAAGATTTTTTTTAGATTTAAAGTAAAAATTAAAGAGAAGAAATATGTAAACAAAAGTAGTGAAGAACAATATATATATATATATATATATATATATATATATATATATATATATATATATATATATATATATATTGTCGTAGAATGACTCCCGACGATACCATATATTACATTATTCGTTGAGGGAACTTCCTTAATTATCTTTAGAGTGCGTTACTGTCTGGCGGCCGATATTATGTATCTTCGATATGCTTAAGAAGTGGAACTGAGCTCAAGGATAATAATATTGCTATCATTAATAAAATAGAGTTTTAGTAATAATAACTATAAACAATACACAAAAACGGAAAATATTGACATAAACAGAATGAAAAGGGTCGTGGAGACTCGGGCTAATCCAAGGATTTAAGGGATTAAAAAAGGTAAAACAAATATAGAGTTAAAGAGATGGGATGGTTCGATAAACAATTTAAAGCACAGGATAGAATTGACAAAAGGGATCAATACTCAAAAGGTGACGTTTGGCTTACGTAACTTTTCATTAGGGTGCAGTGGAAGGTACTTGAAGGAATATTCGGTCCGCTGGCGAGTTCCAGCCGAAGGGGGGGGATAAAAGGATCCTGACGAGGCGTCTTGGAAAGGAGAACCGTTACTCGACGAACGGCTTGAAGAACAATGGCTGTTCTACTTTGTTCTCTTCTGAACAAAGGGGGGAATGAGAACCGTCTCTTGTCTACGGGCTCAAGAACAATGGCTGTTCTAATGTTGTTCTCCTTTGAACAACAGGGGGGGATGAGAACCGTTTCTTGGCGAAGGGCTCAAAACGAACAATGGCTGTTCTAATGCTGTTCTCCCTTCAACAACAGGGGGGGAAAGAGATCCGTTTCTTGGCGAAGGGCTCAAAACGAACAATGGCTGTTCTAATGCTGTTCTCCTTGAACAACAGGGGGGGGGGAAGAGAACTGTTTCTTGGTGAAGGGCTCAAAACGAACAATGGCTGTTCTAATGCTGTTCTCCTTGAACAACAGGGGGGGGGGGGTAAGCCTTAGGGACTGGGCGTCGGAAAGGCTCGAACCTTTGGCACTCAAGGAATATTGTCCTCCTTCTGGACAAGTGATGGTGAATCTCGAGGTCGAGGTCCCTTGGCGCACAAAGGGAGAGAGGGTCGTGGTGATGTTTCGCGACGAAAATCTGGATCTCCAATCTGATCTTAGTGGTAAAGTTTCCATATAAATAGCCAGGAAATCTCCTTGGCGTGGGGGAAAATGGAGTGAAAGCTTGGAGGGAACGCACAGCCGGGCCGGAGAAAAATGCCTTATCTGTTCATAAGCCTAACTCGATCTGGCGAGGTCGGCGTATGGGGGCGAGCGGGGGGACGATAACCTCCTTGTTTAAACATTGGCATCCGGTAGCTGAGATAAGATTCCAAGCCTCGAATCGAAGATGCACGTGGGCAGCATCGTGGTTTTTAATAATATGGGATAGGAGTTGAAATTAACTCGTTCTATCACACCCCTCCATTCCAGGGGAAGTTGTCACTTCGAAAAAAAAAGAGAGAAGGGACAACGATAGAGCTCCGTTGTGGGGAACTCGTTTTCTTGTACCATCCGTACCTTCCTGCACCTAACTAGTATTACCTCAATACATATGATTATTTTGATCTTTAGATTACAGGGGAAAATAACCTTTAATACAACTTAATCAAAGAAAAAAAAGGGCATGGAACAATGAAATGATATAAACTTAGGACATACGGGACAAAATAATTTATACGTAAATTAATAAGAACAAATATATAGACATACAAAAAATTAGATATTGAGCGTTACAAAATTCAGACATATACATTAATTAATTATATTACAAAAGAATCTTAAATTAAGTCGTACAAGACGGTATATACCTACATGGAGATACTAATCCTATGAATACAATTATTCTACGCTATTCGGTAACGCATTTCTACTGAGGGCGTCAGCGACCTGGTTATCGGAACCTTTTATCTAATTTATTTTAAACTGATACTCTTGCAAGAGTAAACTCCAGCGCATGATGCGGCCGTTTGAGTGTCTCAAATTCCTAATATAGGCTAACGGACGGTGGTCGGTTCCTATTCGAAATTCTTTACATATCAAGTACAGCTTGAATTTGTCTATGACCCAGATAATTGATAGAGCTATCTTTTCTCTAGTGGCATATCTCTTTCCGCGTGGTAATAATTGACAACTAGCATATGCAACTGGATGACTCGTTATGTCATCCACGTATTGAAGGAGTACACCTCCAATGCCCTCGTTGATCACGTCGGTCTTAACCCCAAAAGATTTTTCCGGGTTGGGCAACTTTAAAATGGGGGCAGAAATTAACTTACTTTTGAGCTGATTAAAATGGGAAACAGCGACATCATTCCAACGTAAACGATCGGGGAAATTCTTTTCCTGAAGGGGGCATAGGGGGGCCAAAATTGAGGCGAAATTCGGAACAAATCGCTGATAGGGAGAAGCTGATCCTAGGAACGATCTTAATGGCTTCTTTGTAATCGGGAGGGGCATGTGGGCGATTGCCTTAATCTTGTTCTCGTAGGGACCTTACTTGCTTTGTCCTATTTTGAAACCCAAATATTTGATGGTTTCGTGAGCAAAATGGCATTTGCTGGGGCCAATGCTGAGGCCATTTTTACGCAGTCGCTCAAAAAGAGCTAATAGGGCGGGTAAATGGTGATTCCATTTAATTAGTTGTTGGAGCTGACTCTTCTGACGTGGTGTCAGCTGCGCGTCACTATCCAGGTCAGAGGGTTCCAAAGACTCGCCTGGTAGGGAAGGAGGAGGGTAATCGGCATCAGGTTGGATGCACACTGTCTGGATTACATTAAGGGACTCCGCGGGGCAATCCTCTTCAAGCGCCGATGCTTCGTCCAGTTCTACGAAGGTATCTCCATGGGCGCGTTGGGGGTTCTTTTTTTCTTGGGGTCCACGGACAGTCTCCGTGTCCTTGTCTGGGGCCTTATCACCTAAGGGTGTTAGTGATTTACACTCCTTTTGTGCCGTCCTAAAGTCCTGGTTAAAGGTTTCCGAGAAATCGGACGGTATCGGGGTTCTGATGGGGACGGGCTCCTGGGCTTCTTTCTTATCTCGGCCTTGAGGAAGGGCGGCCTGAAACACAGGGTCGAAACTTACTCGGGGGCTCTGTCCTATAAGTACGGAACAGAATTTTATGGGTGCTACAATGACTTCAGCCCAGCCATTATAATATTGACACTGCAGGTAACATCTAGCGACGGGGAATCGGTTCGCCCGCCCAAGTTGGTCATGTACCACCGCAAATTTTTCGTGGTTAGAGGCCACTGGGAGGAGTTCGTCGGACACGATGAAGCACGTACATCCTGTGTCCCTGACGAGAGTCGATACTCGACAGCTGTCCACGCTGCCCTCCTCATATTTCAAAGTTCCCGATTAACTTTTACCAAAAACAAAATTTACCTGGTGGCCTGACGGAGGGGGAGAAGTTTCTGCTTGGGTCTGCACCACCGGGGGAGCCGGGGTTGCATTAATCTGGTGAACTTGGTGGGCTGGTCCGCTTTTAAGCCTAGAATTTTGTGGGCAATTCCAGCTCATGTGGTTTTCTACTCCACAGGTGAAGCATATGGTTGGTCGCTTCGGGAAGAGAAATGGAGGAGAAGTCTTAACGGGAGGTTTGGAGTCCCGTTGTTGGTTTTGGGGAAAGAAGTTTGGGGGTTTTACGGGGCTCGGAAACTTTGTCCGTTTTCCTGGGAAGGGGCGCGAATCCTTCCTTCTTTCTTCTCGTTGGATTTCTCTTTCTCGTTCTTCTCGTTGTATTTTTCTTTCTCGTTCTTCTCGTTGGATTACTCTTTCTCGTTCTTCTCGTTGGATTACTCTTTCTCGTTCTTCTTGTCGGATTACTCTTTCCCTTTCTCTTTCTACCTTTTATCTTTGAAATTTTGCTTGAATCCGAGCTAATTCAATCTGAAGCTCAGCTTGTCTTATCCGTTCCTCTCTTTCTCTTTCTTCTCGTTGTATTTCTCTTTCTTCCTTTTTTCTTTGTATTTCTCTTTCTTCCTTTTTTCTTTGTATTTCTCTTTCTTCCTCTTTTCTTTGCTCCTCTAGAATGTACTCAGTTAGTTCTTTTCCGGAAAGTCCACAGGACTCTCCTTGCGCTTTAAAGATTTCGAACGGAGTCATCTTTGCACTTGGGGGCGCACTAGTCAACCAACTAAAATTCCTTGCAACAAGAATTATGCCTCTATAGAATTAGCCTACCTAAATATGGGCACTGACCTATTCGTACTTGGTTTCTCAATCTAAATAACCACTGACTAAAATCACAAAAAAACACAAACAAATTATTATAACCGTTCCTTGAGCTACTCCAGCTTCTTAAGTTTAAAAAAAAAGGGGATAGCAATCGTTAAAACAAAAGGGAACTACTATATTCTATTATTATAACGAATAACACTATGCTTTACTCGACTGAGACCAGTGTTTGAAAAGATATAGCGTTAAACCTTACACACCTGATACCAAATTTAAATAGTATATATATATATATATGTCGTAGAATGACTCCCGACGATACCATATATTACACTATTCGTTGAGGGAACTTCCTTAATTATCTTTAGAGTGCGTTACTGTCTGGCGGCCGATATTATGTATCTTCGATATGCTTAAGAAGTGGAACTGAGCTCAAGGATAATAATATTGCTATCATTAATAAAATAGAGTTTTAGTAATAATAACTATAAACAATACACAAAAACGGAAAATATTGACATAAACAGAATGGAAAGGGTCGTGGAGACTCGGGCTAATCCAAGGATTTAAGGGATTAAAAAAGGTAAAACAAATATAGAGTTAAAGAGATGGGATGGTTCGATAAACAATTTAAAGCACAGGATAGAATTGACAAAAGGGATCAATACTCAAAAGGTGACGTTTGGCTTACGCAACTTTTCATTAGGGTGCAGTGGAAGGTACTTGAAGGAATATTCGGTCCGCTGGTGAGTTCCAGCCGAAGGGGGGGGGGATAAAAGGATCCTGACGAGGCGTCTTGGAAAGGAGAACCGTTACTCGACGAACGGCTTGAAGAACAATGGCTGTTCTACTTTGTTCTCTTCTGAACAAAGGGGGGAATGAGAACCGTCTCTTGTCTACGGGCTCGAGAACAATGGCTGTTCTAATGTTGTTCTCCTTTGAACAACAGGGGGGGGTGAGAACCGTTTCTTGGCGAAGGGCTCAAAACGAACAATGGCTGTTCTAATGCTGTTCTCCCTTCAACAACAGGGGGGGGGAAGAGAACCGTTTCTTGGCGAAGGGCTCAAAACGAACAATGGCTGTTCTAATGCTGTTCTCCTTGAACAACATGGGGGGGGAAGAGAACCGTTTCTTGGCGAAGGGCTCAAAACGAACAATGGCTGTTCTAATGGTGTTCTCCTTGAACAACAGGGGGGGCAAGTCTTGGGGACTGGGCGTCGGAAAGGCTCGAACCTTTGGCACTCAAGGAATATTGTCCTCCTTCTGGACAAGTGATGGTGAATCTCGAGGTCGAGGTCCCTTGGCGCACAAAGGGAGAGAGGGTCGTGGTGATGTTTCGCGACGAAAATCTGGATCTCCAATCTGATCTTAGTGGTAAAGTTTCCATATAAATAGCCAGGACATCTCCTTGGCGTGGGGGAAAATGGAGTGAAAGCTTGGAGGGAACGCACAGCCGGGCCGGAGAAAAATGCCTTATCTGTTCATAAGCCTAACTCGATCTGGCGAGGTCGGCGTATGGGGGCGAACGGGGGGACGATAACCTCCTTGTTTAAACATTGGCATCCGGTAGCTGAGATAAGATTCCAAGCCTCGAATCGAAGATGCACGTGGGTAGCATCGTGGTTTTTAATAATATGGGATAGGAGTTGAAATTAACTCGTTCTATCACATATATATATATATATGAAGGTGATCTTGTAGGCATAGGTACAGGAAGGACACGCAAGTACAGTCGTTGGGGCCTGGAGGTCACGAGATCTACTAAATGGAGCCTGTAGGGCGTTTGCCGGTAAGATTGGTTGATACCTACACAAATAACTTACTACAGATAGCACAATATTAAAAAGAACAAAATTTCATTACTGAGTGTTCTAGCTTTGCGTTGTTCACCCTTTATTACAACACAATAATTTATATTAAAATATTATATTCGGGAACATCAATAAAATGAAATTGAATCTTCACTCATACAGGCTGCAAATTGGAAATTCTATTCATGCGTTCCGACTGGAAACATTCATAAAGGTCTGCTGCTATTGCTTCCATACAGACGAATTTGGCACTTTCTTTCTGTTTTTTGTTATTATTTGAATTCGCCATTTATTATTCAAATTCACCAGTTTTCTTTGTTATTATTTGAATTTGCCACTTTTCTATGTTATTATTTGTATTGGTCAGTTTTGGGGGGGCTATTACTCGAATTTACCGGTTTCCTGTGTTATTATTTGAATTTGCCACCTTTCTATATTATTTTAATTTACCAGTTTTTTTATTATTTGAATTCACCAATTTTCTTTGTTATTTTTTCAAATTCGCAATTTTCTTTATTATTAATCGAATTCACCAGTTTTTTATTATCACTCGAATTTGCCACTTTTCTTTGTTATTATTTGAATTCGCCAGTTTTCTTTGTTATTATTTGAATTCAGGTTTTCTTTATTATTATTCTAATTTTGCTGTAATTTATTATCATTTCAATTCGCTAGTTTTCTTTGCTATTTTTTTCAAATTCACAATTTTCTTTATTATTAATCGAATTTACCAGTTTTTATTATCATTAGAATTCGACACTTTCTTTGTTATTATTTGAATTCGCCAGTTTTCTTTGTTATTATTCGAATTCACCAGTTTTCTTTGTTATTATTTGAATTCAGGTTTTCTTTATTATTATTCTAATTCTGATGTGTTCTTTATTATCATTTGAATTCGCTAGTTTTCTTTGTTATTTTTCAAATTCGCAATTTTCTTTATTATTAATAGAATTCACCATTTTTATTTGTTATTATTCGAATTTGCCAGTTTTCTTTGTTAATATTTGAATGCACCAGTTTTCTTTGTTGGTATTCGAATTTACTCTTTTCTTTCTTTGTAATTATTCGAATTCAGGTTTTCCTACTTTATTATTATTCGAATTCGCGAGTGTTCTTTATCATAACTCAAATTCGCCTGTTTTGTTTGTCAATACTCAAATACGCCATTTTTGTTTATTATTCGAATTCGCAAGTTTTCTTTATTACTCAAATTCGCCAGTAGTTTTGGTTATTTTTCAAATTGTACATTTTCTTAATTATTATTCGAATTTACTAGTTTCATTATTATTCGAGTTTGATAGTTTTATTTGTTATTATTTGAATTCAACAATTTTCTTTGTTATTATTCGAATTGACAAGTTTTCTTTGTTATTAAAAGAATTCGGGTTTTCTCTATTATTCGAATTCGTGTGTTATCATTATTCGAATTTGCCAGTTTTCTTTGTTCCATTTCAAATTCGCTTTTTTCCTTATTATAATTCCAATTCACTAGTTTTTTGGTTGTTATTATTCGAAATTAGCAGTTTTCTTTGTTATTATTCAAACTCAGGTCTCCTTTAGTATGATTCGAGTTCTGTTTGTTATTATTTGAATAAACCTCGAATTCGCCAGTTTTGTTTGTTATTATTCGAATTCGCCAGTTTTCTTTGTTATTATCCGAACTTGCTAGTTTTCTTTGTTATTATTCGAATTCACCAGTTTTCTTTGTTAATATTCAAATTAAAAAAAATGTTATTTATTATTATTCGAAGTCTCGTTTTCTTTCTTATTTTTCGAATTCACCAGCTTTCTCTTTTTATTGTTTGTCTTCGTCAGTTTTTGTTTTATTATTTTTTCTAATCCTCTAGTTTTTGTTCTCTGGGTTATTATTCGATTTCTATTGCTTTGTTTGCTTTTAGTTATTATTCGAATTCGCCAATTACACTGTGTAACACTAGTTTTGTTTCTCTAAATGTTTTTAGGGTTTCTAAGGTGGTTTTACTTGAAAATTGCATAGCATCGATATTTTGGGAGATAATTTTAATTTTGTATATAAAGCTTAACCATAAATAGCTGCCACAGTTCACTTCATTTAGCATATTCACATTGTCCATGAATAATAGCTGATAATATTTTGTCCTTTTATTCCTTTTTAAACTAATGAGAAAATGTGATTATAAGAGATGACCTACTAAAAGTGCACTAAAGAACGTGCTTTCTTACTGTGAGCTCCTTGATCTTTACGCACCAGTGAGCATATATAGTCCCCCATCATAGCAGTGTTCCATCCATCTTCCTTGGTATCTTTTTTCTATTACACCAATGTCCCGGTTGAACCACTCACCATATTCCTCACTCACTTCCCCCAAATTTTCAAGAAAAAACTCCAAATATGAATGCAAAAAGTGCACCTTTAGTGACATTCTACATCCGAAATTCTTATAAATTTCTAAATGTTTTGCTACAAGCTGCTTGTAGTTTGAGTCTATTTTTACCAAGGAATGCATTAACTCTATTTCGAAATGCACCCCACGCCTCACTTTCGACATCACTTATTTAATTCTCAAGTTGTACTGACTTCAACATTTTCCTTACTTGCGGTCTAGTAAATATACGACCCTTAACTTTGGCCTCTGATAGCTTTGGAAAGATTTGAAGAATCTCTTAAAGTGCTTCTCCAACAAGATTTAATGCTTTTACAAACTGTTTCACCAAACCAAGCTTTATATGAAGTGGAGGTAGCAAAACTTTGGCAGGATCTACAAGAGGCTGTCTAATAACACTTAATTTTCCTGGCTGCAAGTCATATCTAATGGGCCCTCAACCTTCTAGTAATGTTCATCATCATCCCTACTGTCTCATAGGCAAAAAAAAACATGAATACTTAAGGTACCCACCCTGCAATCCAAGTAAGGAGGCAAGCATTTTAAAATGACCACAAACATCCCATTTAAACTTAGTATAGTTTACCTTCTCGAGAAGCTTTTTAGCATTGTCACATTGTTCCTTCATCTGTATCGAGTATGCTATAGGCAGGGATGGATACTTATTCCCATTATGTAGTAAAACAGCTTTGAGGGTTTTTGTAGAACTATTTATGAAAAGTCGCCGTTCTTTAGGGTTGTGATCAATTCTAATTGCTGCAAACAAGCCATTAATATCTTTGCAGAAGCAAAGATCATCACTTATATCAAAGTATACTTCGAATTCCTCACGGATCTTCCTTTATACTGTTGATCTGCAGTCCTCCTTCAACAGATTCCATTCATTAGGTCTTGATTCCGAAAGCTCAGCTCCTGACCTAGTGAGACCCAAGTCCCTGACGAGATCATCCCGTTCACATTAATTTGGAAAGTGTGGGTGGGTACTCATCCTTGGCTCAAACGTTTCAGACATTTTTTCAGTGTCACAACCTTCCAACTCTCTTGATGAGGCCTCCATCATAGTCTCTACCTGAAAAAATATATATAAAAAAAAAATGCATTTAATAACTGGACTATAAATATGAATTACAAGAAACCTTAGCTAGATGTTTTTAATATTTTAGTATTGATTCTATTACAAAGAATATTGCTTACAATTTGATAGGATTTACTTACATTTTATGGCAGGCGTGGAACCAACAAGGTATCATCCTGTGGCACAGGTGTAATAGAGTAGGAAAAGTTGGGATATGGAAGGGATTTTCTTCCCTTAACTTTTCTGTACTTCGATATGTCAATCATTTAAAAATAGCAATCATCGTTATGATTTTTTGTCTCTCGCCAAACTCTCGGCATAGTAAATGGCATTGCTTTTCTTGTACATCTCAGCGATGCATCTAAATTTGATCGACAACTTCCACATATTACATGAGGGGCCTATGTTTTTTCTTGGTCACCCATACTCATTCCAAATTACAGTCTATAAGGAATCCAGTACTTTGCACCTTTCACAATTTTATATGATACATGCTTAGGTCCAACATAGAAACCACACACAAAACCTAAACTATCTGGTTAATATCTGCATTCTTCTGTAGCCATAATCAAAAAAGCCAATATTTATCATATAAACTTGAGAAAGAAAATAAATAAATTAGCGACAAATGTAAGTGTATTTACCCATACTCCATATATTTCTTTATATTAGCATAATTTGTTATATATTTCAAAGGGTCGATGGTAGAGAAAGGGTAAAGATAAATTTGGAATCAGCTCAAAATATACTATTATGAACACTAAAAGAAATAAGAGAAACAAATATTTTGTGAAAATTTGTTATACAATATTATCTTTGTAACTTTTCGAATTCTCTGGTTTTCTTTGTTTTTGTTATTATTCGAATTGGCCGGTTTTCTTTGTTATTACTCGAATTCGCCCTTTTCTTTGTTATTATTGGAATTCAACTGTGTTCTTTCTTTTTTTATTTTTCAGCTTCGACTTGTCTTTTTATTATTCAAAATCATCCGGTTTTGTTGTCTTTTTCATTATTCACATTCACTAGTTTTTTGTGGCATTCATTATTCACAGTTAGCCAGTTCCTTTGTTGTATTGGTTATTTATACCAATTAGGAGGATGTCTTTGTTGCTTTTATCATTTTTAAAATGCATCCATATTATTTGTTCTTTTGGGAATAATGAAGTCTTTGTTTTCTCTCATTTTTCGAATTCGGCAGATTTTTCGTTTTGTTCTTTATAAATATTGCGGGGCTTTCTCGTCTTTATTATTTTGATATTAGATACTTTTGTTTATTTTATTTGTTATTATTCAAAAAATTTTGTTCTTTAATGTTTATTTTTTATTTTACTTCTGAATTTTGTTTGCTGCCTGTAACTTTGGGGATTCGTGAGTTTGTTTTATTATTCATTAAGAATAGTTACTTTTGTGATTAACGACAGTCCCTCCTTCAGAAGGGGGAGTCGAGGTTGGCACTGAATCTAGATCTTCACTCTATTACCATCAATTAAACTCATTTTTAACAACCATTCTATGCTTGGTTTGGTGCCTTTTGATGATGCTTTTACCAAAATATGTAATCCTTTTGAGGAAGTTTGCTAAGGAGTTTACCACCGATCAACGCACGTTTTGAGACCTTTTACAGAGTGAGGTAGGTGATTTGTCAGCGTTAGTAACTCAATTTCACGCATGATTTTTGTCAGGGGTAAGCTTTCTCTTCTTCAACTCAGAGTTGACTCAGTTGTGCATCGTCATGGAAAGAATTAATACCATGGGTGAATTTAGTCTAACCAAAATTTGAGAAAGGAAAGCTGTGTGATTCACACCGGGAGCTCCAATGCGACGAGTGCTTGTCTGTTAATCAGAGGAACAGCAAAGAGTTGGATGAGTCAGCCTCTGTTACGAAATGAACTCCCAAGCAATTATTGACAACGATCCAAGAAAATCAATGAGGTACATAGTAAAAGAAAACGAAGAATCAGAGTCTTCCATCAGGCAGGTAGTGCATGAGAACAATACTTATACAACATAAAGAGGGTAAGCTTCTGCTGCAGAAGATGAACGACAAGTGGAAGGAAAGTAATGTGAAGTTTATGAACAAACTGAAGCATCCCTTCAAGCCTGGCATTCTTTGTTTTTCAAACGAGAAATATTTCCTTCAGGGCCAAATTATGAACTCGCAAAACAACCGCTGCCTTACTCACTGTGTCCCCTAAAGGTGTACCAGACGAGTGACAAGTAGACAAAGTTCCCGGTACACGTCATTGTAGTGTTTGGGGTAGTCAGTAGCGAGGGTCACGTTATGCTCCCGTTTATCTTCCTGGAGAGCTCCATCAAAAGAATAGAGGAAGTAGTGCTGGCCTGGTTCCATGAATTAGCCATTGGATGGATGTATGTGTGGCAGCATGATTCTGCACTATGCCAAACAAACAGGAGTGCCCAGTCTTGGCCCTCAGACAATTTCTTTAGGCACATCTCTCCGAACACGGGGCCTTCCACTATTGAGACTTCAACCCTCTGGACGATTATGTATAGAGCGTGAGAGAGAGAGGCGTACAAGTCCTTGATCACCACCAAGGTGGAGTTTAGGTCCAAGATCAGTAGTTTTTACCCAGATAAAAAAGCGAGCTGTCAAGAAGGGCTGCAGCACGTTCCAACGTCGCCTGGAGGCCGTGGCTGAGGCCGAAGGGGATTTCTTTAAAAGAATATGTAGTATATTCCTTCAAGTGTTTTCAACATGTGAGTAAGTATCTCTATAAATGAACTCTTTTATTTTAGTTTGAAAAGTTATGGCTATCGAATGAAGACTCCATCCGATGACTTACCCCATCCAATTGGCTTAACTACGACCTAACTCCACAACCCCCAAATGTGATGGGTATTCTTAAGTTGTTTTTTTCGTAGTTATGAACTTTTTGGTTCCTGGTTGATAGACTAATCATAATAATGATCATCTTTTTCCAATAAATGACCTTGGTATCGATTGCCCACAATGACTGCCCCTCTCCAGTCCATGAGTGCCAATGATTTAATCAGTTCTTACTTTCAAGTCCGATCTAAAGTCATCCTTGAGAATTCTGGCTTAATATTTGTCTCTTTTTTTATTATTTCTTTCCTTATCCTCTTATTTCCCCTCACAAATCGCACAAGGTAGGTTCCTCTCTATTCTAATCGGGCTAACTACCCTCAACTCAATTCCACTTTCTCTAGCTTCGCACCTTTTATTTTTTCATTTTCACTCTTTCCTTAGAAGCATCCAAGCAGACTGTTCTCTTTGCTTATCTATTTTGAATTATTTAAATGTATGATAATAAGAGGGAAAAAATCAAGAACTTTTGCTTCTATAGCGCGATTTTATTCTCCTTCTTTCAAATATTCTGTGTCTCCAAAGTGGCAGATGGTGTAGCAGGGGTCTAATGCCCCTTTTGCACCAGAAACCTGAAGAAATGCCACCCTACCTGGCCCCAAGTGCTTGTAGTTGTGAACTTTTCTGGCCTCAATCTCTACAGGAGGACCTACGGTTACATATCCTACACTCTTTTCACTTCATCAACCGTGACCTTCTTTGGGAGATGCCCTCGTTGGTTTTTGCATTTTAAAATTGAAAAAAAGAATGCAAAATTAAGATTAAAATAGCACCATGACCCGCAAGTGATTTCCACACTAGCATTTCATTGGATAATAAAATAATCAATTTCGGGAGTATTTGGTTAGAATTATGAAACTATTTTCTATGCTTAATTCAAATATGTTGTGATATGTTGTTTAAATTTGACAGAAATGTAGATTTTCACATGTAAATCGATGATGTATTGGCTAAAAAGTACCGAATGAATCCGCGTTATTGTATTCCACTTGGAGAGCATCCCTCCTTCAGGGTCCATTAGTACTTAGCACTGAATTTATTTGCTTCAATTTAAGTAATATGAAAACACTGTCATTATATCTAAATTGATATTATTTTCGCGGCAAAATATGCTAACGTTTGTGAACACGGAAGTGAATTAAATGGCGTTTAAGTTCTGTCAGATTAGGGTAATCAACAGTGTAAAAACTCGCCAGGCAATAAAGAAAGTAGGCTTTGATTTGCAGTCTATCGACTATGAGAAATGAAGTGATAAGTGGGTACCTTGAAGTGCAGACGACTGTTAACATAGATAACAGCAAGGGATAGGACTGTCTACCTAGGATTAAAGCTTTATTCACCTTCTCTCAATTTTTCATGCAAAATGAGATGCTTTGCGTCAATGCCACTAAAACTACCTAATCATCCAAGCCTTTCTGTTCCATTAATTTCAATATCGTCCACACTAACGTCAGAAATTTGTGAGGAAAAAACTCTAAGAAAGTAGTAATAACAAATCTGTAAAGAAAAAACTGATAATGAGGATATATGAAAATGCGTTGAATGGTGAAGGGAAGTAATCACCCATGTATCCTAGGATGTTGAGATATGAACCATTTACTATTTATTTTTTAATCTATACTTAAATGGTGAAAACTAACGAAGCCATCACTGCCAGAAAGCTTCATATCGAAGTAATTTGTATACTTTTGCATTAACTGCGTCCAAACAATATTTGGCCTGTCCTGCAACGAACGAACCTCGTGCATCCGAATCCAAACAAATTTAACTTATATTCGTTACCGAATTGGATTTGGCTCCATTGTTATCCGTCCATGTCGCATGCACACTGGGAAATGCAAGACGAACCTTTTTCTTCCTCAGATTGATCAATGGCTCGATCGCGGGTGTAAGAGTCTGAATATTGTCTTCCGCCAGTCAAATTTTCGTTAAATCGCGAGAAAGTCTTGCAGCCCCCTTGAAACGGTCTTTCTTTACAATTTGGGGAACGGCTCGGTCGTACCTCTTTTAGGTCTTTCCATGCATATGGTTGATTTACCAGCCTTATATAAACTTGTTTCATCATAGGTTTACAGAATATTATAGAACACACTTCTTGAGTGCCTAGAACTCTGTAGTAGCTTCAAATGAAAAGCTATCTTGGCTCCGCAACACTATGATCAGCTTGCGGACAGAGAGAGGTTTGTCAGATTTCTTAGGTTTCTTACTGAAACAACAGTTGGTAAGAGATTGAACTGAATTTATTTGGTATTCAAACAAGAAATCTAAGTCTAAGGGTTTGAATCATTTTGGTTATTTCATTTTTTTTAGGAAATTGTTTATCTGCTGATAACTTTTGTTATTTTGATCCGAATTTGCCTTACTTTTACCCATACGTATTCCTTACCCCTTGGTTATTCGACACCTATTTGGGAAACCTTGGATTATCTCTGGCAAAACTTATGGAAGATATTGCGATATATATTTGATCTCTTTGGACGGTACATATATTTAATGCCGCATATTAAAGCTTAGGAGTAGCGAGGGATCACAATTCTAGATGTTAGTTACGCAAGCATGATTACTACTATCATTCATCTGGCGTACCCTTTTATGCCCTTCTTCAGCAGCCAACACAACAAAACCTATAAAATTTCAACTCACAAAAGTTTCAACTTCCCAGGAATATAAGACATGGCCATAAAAAAGGGATGAACCTAATAAAATAGGCCCCTAACTATATAAAAGAGCTATTTAAAAATAATCAGTAGCATTCAAGAACTGAATATATAGGGGAAAAAATTGTTATGGACGTTAGGGTAAAAATACTTCAGTATCTCTGCGGAGAAACTCGCCAACTTTCAGCTTGAAATGTGCGTTTCAGATAGTATTTGCATTTTACCTAGCATGTCATTAAGATCTGCTTAAGTAGATGAATGAGGCTCGGATGAATTACTTGGTTCAAAATAATGACCGCAATCAAGATTTTCTTCTTGTTTAGTTGTATTACTGTATGAATCATCATCAAATAATATCATATTTTCTAGAGGTTAATGTGAGAAGCAGATCTCTTTCCTATTTCAAATCTGACAATTTTACACTGTGGTCAGATTGGATGTAGCAAAGTATACAGTGAAACTAATGAAAACACAGTAATTGTGATTGTATTTCACTTAGGCCGCAACGTGTTTAAAAACTGCTGATTATCATATCACAATATAAGACTTGTGTAAATTTTCAAACTTTTCAAACAAGATAGTTCTGATAGTCTTATACTTAGAGCAACGCCAACATAGAAATAGGTGAAGATAATATATATTATATATTAGATTTAAACGCCTTGTTTTGAAAATTAGAAATTAGGACAAGGCATAAAAATTGTCATCACTCAAGCGCTATGTATGTGTTAGGAAAATTATTATTTCATTTTTCAATTCCGCATAAAAATCTACTTTAAAATCACATTTCAAATCGCGGGTGACAAAAGGTTTGTTAGTCAATGTAATTTGCTAATCTTGTCGAATACATAGAAGCGGATGATAATTTCAGCAATACATCTATTCTAGGCGTTGTGATCCCCTATTTAAGCAAATGATGGAGACTTTCTTTAAAGAGAGTGGACAGATGTGGGTGGATGATCTCGGTGAATGTGAATGAGTGTTGCAGCAAAAGATCTACTATAGTCTCGGTGAACACTCATATAACTGAATAAAAGATATCCCGTGTAAAGATAGCAGTCGGATGAGGGTAATATCTTTCCGACTTTAAAATTCCACCCACAAGCTTTCAACCTTCAAAATTCCTCTGGCCTGATGAACTTCATCTTCGATAACAAATCACAGTTAAAATATATTTTATCTAGGGTTAACATCTACATATTCAGGGTTAAGTTTCTACTATACAGTGATGGACTCAGAATTTTCGAAGGCAAATAACCTCTAATGCTTTTAATAATCTTTCTTTCAAACCAAAATGTAAACAGCAACCATTAACTGAGCATAAAGCTTCGTGGGGAAGGATTACGTAGGAAAGAATAAATAAACAAAACCACAAAAGTGACAAAGATCATTATTATTCCTCTTAAACTATAAACCAAATGTTAAAAACAATCGTGGATATCGTTCCTATAAATTTTGGAAGAAAGGTTCAATTAAGAAAGTGAGAAAGTTAAGTAAGTGAGAAAGTGCGAAAGTTATATAGCCCATGTAGCATAGAGAGTGAAATACTTGGTTCTAACTACGGTGGTACCCAACTCTCTTGAACTTACCAAATATCGGTAATGAAGTCAAATCCACGAACAGGGAAGCAAAAAATATCATGTCTATGACGAAACAAACCGTCAGTATTTATCTACAGAAATACACAAAAATAAATAATTAATTCAGTGGTAGATAGTCCCTAAATGCGGTGCCTCGCCTATGCGAAACGTTTAATGAATCAAATAAATTTTGTTGTCATACAGACATAGCCTACGTATAGCTTTATATATTATATAAATCAAACGAATTTCAGTACCTATGGAGACCGAATATTCTACGTATCTTTACATAATTAATATTAAATCTCCGTAACCATAAAGACCAGATGAGCTACTCATAGCGTAATGTATTAAATGAATCAACCGAATTCCCACCGCCACAGACCTCATAATTAGTCAAATATCTGCGTTCACACGGATGAAACGTTGCCGAAGGGTTGGATAGAACGAAGTGAAACCACGTTTATCTGAATTGATTCTGCTTAATTTTTACTTCTAGGGCTACCTAAGTGATACAGTTTATGATACAAAATCCTCAACAGTCCAACACATTAAGAAATAAATTAGGAATATGTACGAGGACATTTCACCCTCCACATTTGCAGATATCTGCGAATCAAAATTTAATATTAGGCTCAATTATGCAATAAAATTTTAGACACAAACAATTCGCTACAGTATTTTGATGGCTTATGTACATTACTGATTTACATAGGATTCATAATTTATCTAGCAAAATGTGTTGATGTTTTTTTTTACTACTTATCGAATATATGATGCTATTACGAGTATGTAGTCTTTGGGGAAATATATATATATATATATATATATATATATATATATATATATATATATATATATATATATATATATATATATATATACATATATATATATATATATGTATACATGGAAAATAGTTCCTATTAATTGTGTCTGCTTCCAACCGTTTTATATAATGTGAATTTGGTAGCCTCTACGCGCTCTTATATACATATTGAGTTTGGAGAGGCTATTTACATTGCTAATCTGCCCTAGTCAAAATTAACTATTTGTTTATTCCAGCTACTATACTATTATTATTGTATCTATTTTAATATATAATTAGACCTTATCATTTTCTACATCAAAAATGGAAGGAAGAGCTCTCTTTTTTAGTCTGATATTTTCTCGTCTTGTTCTTCCTTCAACTTTACTAAACTTTGGAAATTGAATTTCCCATTCTGCAGATGGCAGCAAAATGGCTAGAAGGAAGCCACCAAATGCTTAACCATTAATTAAATAAGGAAACGTCTTACTATGGTTGTTTTTTAATTTTGGGGAGGGTTTATATGAGAAACTCAACTTTGCTGAATTTACATAGTAAACTAGTAAACAATTTAGTTCCTTTAAACGTCCATTTGTTTTCTTCACTGCCATTTTTAAAATCTAAATTGTGTGTAAAATTAGCATAATTACGAGGTACATAGAAGCATTATAAACGGATATTGAGAGTTTCTTTGGAAGAGAAATTCTCTTTACCAGTCTACATACATCCAGCTACATTTAAAAAACAGACGAGATATCTAGATGTTATTCCTAGTCAGAGTTTGCCCTTTCTGCCTCCTAAGTACGAGCTTTACTGCAACATTGGCCCACCGGAAGAATCCATTGGCTTATCTGTTGAAAATATTATAAGCTGCTTCAGTACGGTGGATAATTTGTTGCCATTCAAACATCTGAATTCCGCGCATGCGTGTTGTCTTTGTCGGTTCTTTTTTCTTTCCTACCATAGTTGAATCAGTTGTGCATAGTATGGGAAGGAAGCAATACCAAGTCATAATTCAATCCTGCAAAAGTTTGGAAAGGAGAGGTTCTGCTGCTTTGGCTTCAGCCTGGGAGTTTCCATACGAAGATCTCTGAGTTTGTGGGTGTCAATCTGAGGAAGTGCAGAGGATCAGGAAAGAGTTGATGAGTCAAATTGTTAGTACGAGAGTAAGGCGGCTTGGAAACCTCACTATATTCATTCTAATACAAAAATCCCCGAATATGTTGCGAAGATCCACGCCTCATTGACAACGATCCCTTAAATAAATGAGGTCCATATGAAGAGACAAGGCAGTGTCAGAATCTCTCATCAGGTAGTTAATACATTAGGACATCCGCTCTTTCTCATCCAAATTGAGAAAGGTCCAGCTTCTTTCTTAGAAGATAAAGGAGAAGTGGAAGGAACGTGCTGCGAAGCTTTCGAACAAATTGAAGCATCCCCTCAAGCCTGGCATTCTTCCCGGTCCAGGCGATTAACAAGCAAAAACTACTGCTGACTTGCAATATCCCCCAAAGATGTACCGAGAGTCATGAATAACAAGTTCGCCGTCCATATGATGGTGTTTTGGGTATTTAGTACCGAGTGTCTGGTTAAGCCTACGTTTATCTTCTTGGAGGCCAATGTACTTCAATTTTCCGGAGAAGTTGACGTTTCCGGGAACTAGTAGGTGAGTTTTCAAAGGTTCTTCTTGTGTCAGCAGAATTCTACACTCTGCTACACAACGAGGAGGAACCAGCCTGGCTGACAGACAATTTCTTTGATCAAAACACTTTAAACAGCACAGACTGCAATCCTCTGATTTTTTGTACAGCTGCCGTCTGTTGATTGCCATAAAGGGTTAAAGTCACCGCAATTAAAATTTCAGGCTGGTACTAAGCTACTTTAAAATTCACGAAAACAAAACAAACAAAACTCTACAAAAAACATAAAACGCAAAAAATAATGAACAGAACAAAGGCAAGAAGAATAAGAGTGCACACTTCGGCGTCTAGGGAAGCCCCCCCCCCTCGCCCCTCCAGTGCATTATTATTCGACCAAGGAGAGTCAAATAAAATGAAGCAAGCCATCATCATCCCAAAAGTCAACTAGTTCACAAGTTCGTGTGAAAAAAACCCTCCCAAGTACTAGCGAAATACGTTAGCGACCCCGAAGATCATCTAATCGAGACTAGAACATTCAACAAGAGAGTGCCCTAATAGTCTGAACATTCCAGAGTCGTCGAGGTAAGGTGCCTTCCCTCCCAGTGTGTCCAACGACTGTGCCAAATCTGAAAACGACAAAAGGTGACTTGCAAAAGTTGCGGCAACATTATACAAGAAAATGACGTCAGGTTATCTCTAGGAATATACTATTAAAACACAAAAAGTCAGCAGCTTATTAATCATCAGAAACAACCTTCGTGAGGAACAATCCATCCTAAAGGCTAGATGTGGTGTACAAATTCGAATCCCCCCATGATGACTGCAAGCCTCATCCAAACAACCAATACATAGTATATATATATATATATATATATATATATATATATATATATATATATATATATATATGAATGCAATGTCCCACAGGAAAATGGAAATGTGTTTCCAAGTACTTTTGAACTTTATTCAGTTCATTCTCAAGGATAACTACAAGATAATATAATATAATAAGGGTATATAAAAGCTAGTAAAAGATAAAGGAACGCCTCTAAGACAAGAAATCACCAATGAGGATTTCTTGTCTTAGTGGCGGTCCTTTATCTTTTACTAGCATATATATACCCTTATATTATTTTCTCTTGGAGTTATCCTTGAAAAATGAACTGAATAAAGTTTGAAAGTACTTGGAAGCACCTTTTCATTTTTCCTGTGGGACATTGCACCTCACGTGCTAATATATATATATATATATATATATATATATATATATATATATATATATATATATATATATATATATATATATACTAGAATAAGTATGAGTGTAAATCTGGATGCAGCGTCAGATGTTTTTCATGCACCTATCTCAAACGCTTATCTGAAATTAAACTTTGTCTTTTTAATATTCAGGTGCCTTTTTGCAGACTTTGTGATACTTCAAAACCTTTTACAATAAGCTATGAAATTGAATTTGGTGTAGAGCAGACCTCTTGTGATATATGCCCATTACACTCCTTTATACCAATATCCTGAGAATGGGCGAATAAAATAAACAAAGAATATATAGGAAGGCGTGATATTGCATTTTGGGAAGACAGAAACACGTCGTAATTTCCTTGGGCATGAGTTCAGATAATCGCTGGAGGAAGAGGGCTGAAGGGATAACTCTGTCAAGAAGTTGAATGACTCCCAAGATATCACCGCTTAATATTCTTAACTTTAAGAAAGGCAAAAATTAGCACACACACCATTGAAAGAAAATCTTTCAAGGTATGTTTGCCTTGGAGTTATTTTTTCAGCGACGACAATGAAGAGAGATTGGTACATCAAAATAACTTTCACGGCTCATACACTAAAAAAGTCACATTGCCACAAGTTTCACGTATACAAAGAAGCCCTTATGCCGTGATATAAAAGTTTAGAAGAATCTATTATGAATCAATGAAACGAAAATAACAATATTTGTCATATAATGGCAGAAGTTATGTTTTGGAAAATATTGTGAAATGGTTCTTACGAAATACATCATCAATTTCTGCTGAAAGATAAATTACAATTTTATTGTCTATTTTTTAACTAATTTAGGACAAATTTTATGTGCTGAATCGAAAAATAAGAGTGGTTTTGCTTGGGAGAGACACATGGTATGCAAGACATGCACCGCGTATCGGCGACTTTGGAATAAAAGCAAGAAAGTTGACTGAAGTTTGGAATGCCCATGGTTTAGAGGCAGCTGACAAACCATGGTGCTGAGAGGAGAGATTCTATCAGAAAATTAAAGAGATTGAGACCAGGGCTCAGGGACGCTGAGATAAAGTCATGAAGGTTGATTACTGTTGCTCTCTAAAGAGAGCCATATCTACCGCTGAGTATTCTAGCAGTTCGAAGAAACAGAATTTGATGCCCTGAATTCTGAACAATGATGACCTAATAACTAATTTAAATATACTTATCTTTATCAATGTATATTTTATAAAGCACATCGATCACTTGTGGTTAAATTTAATTAATAAATTATATTATAAAACGATATTTATTATCGTTAAAATAATTTTGGTGAGAAAGAAATCAACCCAAAATGTCACAAAAATGTAATCCATTTTGTTATAAGATCGGATTTTTATAAATTGACTTAGTACAAAACCTTGACCCGATCGTAGGAAACAGATGTTATTTCCCTATTTAGTGGTGTAAAATTAACCGAAATCATTCGAAAAAAAACTAAAATAATTACAAATATTTACTTTTGTAACCCAGTGTTACTCTTTCTTTAAAAATCTTTTTTCAAATTATAATTAGGATCTATAATTCATTTTAATAGCCAAACAAATGATAAAAATTTGTAAAGTAGAAAAGTAGAATTGAAAGTGTTACAACGAAAGAGACTCAAACTAAAGAAATTGACAACGTTAACTTCCAATTTTAAGACATTTCAATAGATTTAGGTTGGAATTGTATTTAACTCAAAACTCTTATCTAAGGTCCAGAAATTAAATCTTTTCCTCTTGCATTTTTTTATGAAATAATACACCTATTTTGAAATGTTGTCAACAATAAAGACATCGTCACGGTTTATGTAAACAAAATGCTCACCATTCTCAATGATCCCGCAAACCTCAGTTTCCTTCAAAATACCTTCTCTAAATTAACAAGTCAAATACAAGATAAAGTTAATGCCATAGAAAAGTCTTTCTACTAATCTCTTCATGCTACTAGTTTGGGCATTGGTTTACTTCATTGCATAAAAAAACTCATAAAACTAACATTTCCTTTACACCTATACTTGCCTTTTGCTTACTGCCAACTGATAAGGTTGAAAAATACTTGGTCAATCTACTTTTCCTACTGATTAAGAATCAGTTCAACATCAATTATAGTCATTCCTCTTTGCAAGAACTCCAATAAAGTTTCGATTTCTCTAAGTTGTTTGGGAGTTAAATTTAGTTTTTCATAATTGTAATATATTTTATACGTGTTCACGTTGTTAATTAGAGCAGTTTTTAATATTAGTCTGTATAAAGGATATATTTTCTTTTGCCTCTCAAATTTATAGGCAACTGGATGGCTTAAATAGTGTTTAAGCCATTGGCTCCGTTGCTGCAGAAATCCTTATGATAGATTTTGAAGTCATTTTATTTCAAAATTGTCTTTCTTCTTTTAAGCCCTTATTATATATGAGCTGATATATTCACGATGATGAAATCACCCACTTTTATAAATATATTAATTCCATTTACCTCAATAAACATATATTATGCCATAGAAAGCGAAAAGTAAAACTGGCTTGCATTTTATATGGCAATCAAAAACATCAGCTAAGACCTAGGAACATCTGCTTATATAAAGAATGCCATTACTTGAAATGCTACCAGTTACACTGTACAACAATGAAAGAAACCTCGGAAATAAGAATAATCATTTCTAGGGTTATTTTTTGAGAAAATCACGAAGATAACATCCGTTTCTTTCTGCGACCCGCCAGTTTCTCATAAATTACCATCTTACTTACATTAAATACACTGATGGTTCTGTATGGATTGAATGCAAACATGATTGGGCCGAAGCTGACAACTCTAAAAGTTATACACCGATTTATTATTTTAGTTATATGGGTCAAAATCCGTGATAACTCTTACGTAACGCTTGATAATTTTGTAACTTCTTAATTTTACTCTTTTATTAAATATTTGTTGCTGTTACGATTTATATTATTTTTCACATACTAGAGTGTTTTTTCTTTCCAGAAGACAGAGCTAAAATGCCTAGAGAATGAAAAATTCCCCAGACAGTTTCTGTCATATATGTCGATCAGCAAACCACATCTCATGACCCAACCGGAACTCAATGATCTAGATCGTGATCTGACACTTACTAAGCAACAATGAACTCCTGGCTTAACGCCTGCAACCATGGAACCCGTTGGATGAACAGACTCGAATTACAGTATGTAGGAAGCGTTCTGTAGATCTACAGCAATTCTTCACTTTATCAAACAAAAGGACTTATTGTAATGATATCGAGGCCTATTCAATGCCCTTGAGCTTACCAATGAATCAAATGAGTGTAGGTTATTCATAGATGCATCCCTTTACAGCATAAAAACGTTTCTGTTTTACATTGGGAGCACCAGGCCTTCAGTACCAGTTGCTTACTCAGTCATTTTAAGAGAAACATGAGAACCTTGTTTTTTATAGAACCCACTAGGCAATGGCTTTGCCACTCCCCTCCCCCCTAACGGGGAAGCTTATAAAAAAAGCAGCCATGGTTAAATTTTTAGAAATTTTCGGAACTTCGCCAATTATAATAATTTTAAAAAGGAACTCTAAACTAAATTTCCCCCCCTTTCAAAATATCACGTTGCTAAAAGATAGACTTATAGAAGAAGAAGATATATAAAAATAAATTCTCCGAACTTCACTATTTGTATTATTTGGGCTTATAAAATTCACAAAATTACGATACTTATATTTATTTCTGAACTTCATCATTTTGTTTTTTGATATTTTAAGAATTATTAGAAATAACTTTGATAAAAAAAAACATAAGTCATAACCAAACTAAGAAGAAATTATTATTCAAATACTCAAAAAAATCTCCTTTTTAAATTATAGAGTTAGTGATGATGATGATAAGTTACAAGGAGCATGAGTGGCTACTTTCTGTGGACTTGAAAATAGTAGCAATACTTAGCTCTTTCCAAGTTAATTATTTAACTCTACTACCCACCAACTCTATCTATGACTCCTTTAGTCCTTTCCTTTCCTTCTTTGAGCACTATCTCAGTTAATCACTTACATTGCCAAAGTACTCTTGAATTCATGTAATTGTACATATTTCCAGACGTCGAGGGAGAATTCCATTTGATATTTCATAATACTACGTTACGGATTTTCAAATAACCATCTTTTAGTACTGAGAGGAATAAACCAATAAGCAGAAGGTTGGAGGATATCAGAGTTTGGGAAAGTTAAAATTTTAAAACTTAGGATACAATAGTCAAGATATAAAAAATGAAGGATAGGGATAGAAAGAAATAGATGTAGCGCTAAACTAATGCTTACTTAAATGTACCTGTTAGATAATTTAGAACATATAATTAGGTAATTTGACGACAGATAAAGACAGTGTTATAAATCTTTAAGTAAACACAAACCTTTTCACATCACCTATTAGAGGGAAATTGAGAGCAAAATGGGAAGGGTGTACGAAGAAAGCAAGAGTTTGTAGGTAAGTTCCAATTTTATAGTAGAATTATGGGTTAGTATGTTGAATCCATCTTGAGAGGAGGTTTTGATATACATAGATTCTTAAATTCTTATTGATAGAGGATCAGAAATAGTTTTAACAATTTTAAAATCGTCTCTAAACTTCTATTCTACAATTTTCTGAGTGAAGCCGATACGAAGGAAACTCCTTCTTAGAATACACAGAACAGAGAATAGAACGATAATTAGGTCTTACTATTGATAGCAAAATTCAGCTTAATGTGTTTTTCAGAAATAATTTGCCAATAAGACCAATAAGACTAATTCAGACTACCTTACTCTTAAATCAACAAACATCGACTAATTTATTGCAGACCAGAATGACCTTCCAACTCACTCACCTTCCCCCTCCAACTCACGACCACAAGAATCAGGAAACTATCCGAATCCAGAGGATATGATAAAAACATAAAATTCCTGAAATTATTAAAATGGAATAATTAAAAAGGATTTTAAAATGACTTCGTGGCAGAGTTCAATAGACCACTCTTGATAAGCCAGTTGTAAAGATCAATACCAACCATTTGCCATATTTTTGGATTTTATTTAATGGATGTTTTATCTCATCATTAAGGTCTTCCTTTTCTTTGTCTCCTTAAAAACCGATCCTTAAAACACTGAGAGCCTCAGTTGAGCAAAAATGCCTCTCGACTCAACAGCTGAATGGCTCTACATGGCAGTCTCGTTTCTTTGTACAAACCCAAGTTAGTAATTAGAGTCAATGAGTTTTGTATTTAGAGTTCTTGTCATTATTAGCCATTTTTACTCTTTTCTACTAAAATTTTTATTTATTCCTCGTTCTCAAGATTAATAAATTAAATTAACTTCGCTGGTTTTATATTTCTACGTTTTTTATCCTAAACCACATTTTTCTAATAAAGAGATTTCATTTGTATAGAATTTTTACTTGATTATTAAAGCGAAGACCACGTGGGTAGTGCAAGGAAGTGTTGGAAGAGAGACTCGTAAAGAAAGTGAAGATAAAGGAAAAAAATCCGTGGCAGGCATCTAAGCTGACTAGGTACTTAAAGAGGAAGGGTATGTATATATATATATATATATATACTCACCAAATGTCTTCATTATATTTTTTATAAGGTGTCTAAAACCAGTTGATTCAAATGTAAGCAAACTCTTTGCTCAATTATGTCACTCTCTCTTCTGAGATTCGCAACTGTAACTTGAAATACTGTTATTGCTTTAGGTTCTTGTAACCTTAAGTCTTCTGTTAGAGATTTTTACCACTTACAATTTGAACGATGCCCACAAATTTTTCACATGTTTTCCATGAGATAGAAAGAAACGTAGAAGAAACTACTTTCAATTTCATTTACGATTTCTGTACCTTTTAATTTGTTAATAATCTGTATACATTGGTACTTATAAATGTTTTACCAAACATATGAGCTAAACAGTGCTCTCCACAAATTGCTTTCCTTAATAATAGCACTACCGACTCTTTTCTCCACTAACAAGTAGATAATATTAATTAATGTAAACAAAAAAACCGCATGAAACCTAATTGGGTTTTATTATTTTCTTTGCGTGTTAATGGACTATCGCTGTTCTTTTCATTTCAAATTTTTGCCAAAAGATATGTATTCGTAAATATTAAATCTTAAATTAATAGAAAGATTGTGCGGGGTTAAATGATGCGTTTCACCTGTCTCCAAATACAGGAGAGCCTAGGCCATACCTGCGTTTCACCAACCCATTTGAAACCATACTGCCACGCTGCGGAATTCTGTTCTCCGCGATTCAGCTTTTACACGTGTGTGTATGCAACGCTTCCATTGAGGCGCAGAGATGCCGCTGACAAAACAAAAGACTAAGAGAGCCATAATGACCACACGAGAAATACTTTCCAAAAGACTATGAAAGACCCATGCAGTCAAGGAAGAACGCATGAATGTAACAAAACAAAATAAATATATATCTAAAGCATGGTTAATATGAATAGTGAAATATCAGAAAAATGAATTAGTTTTTGCCTTTTTTATATTCTGCAGAGGTCATTTATTCCTTGAGTGGTTGAAAAAATGCAGCAATTGAGAAGAAAATTGGTACAGTCAGAACTGAATTTATTTTATTCACGTCTGCTCGGTTATATATGCAAGCCAATAAGTCCTCCTTTAATGGTGACATCTGAGGAATTCGTGAATATGTATAATGTATATCCTCATGCAGTCACTTCTGGCTGGCGTGTATGTAAATTAAAAGCTTGGTTGAGGGAAGAGGACGCATCGAGCGGAAAAAATCATATAAATGGATTGAATTAACAACACGCACTTCACGAGGTAATCCCACGCGACCAAGATAAATTAAGTTACTAAGATAAAAAAGAGCAAAGGGGACTATTCTGATACTCTATTTTTAGCTTTAATCCATTGTGGGCTTAGGAAAGTAAATTTATCCTTTAACTTAGTAAATTACTATTCATAAGTAGGGAAGAACGAGGAATGAACTTTTAAAGAATATTTGATTATTTATTTCAAACATATCGTCTAATTTATCATACACGTATCCATGTATGATTGAAGTTAAATGAAGTATCCATAAATCTTTAAAAAGCGTTATTTAACGGCAAACAATTACAACTATGGAAAATTAGGATTATGTCAAGATTTAGTAAAATTGGGTGACAACGCGATCCACACTGTCATTCTTCCTCTACTAGGGAAGGGTCCACTCCGAGTTGTACTTGAAAAATTAACTGGTCAAATTATCTAGAAAATATCCAGATGAACTTGCAAAAACAAAAATTGCAAACACTTTAAGAACAACCTGCATAATAACTCTATCTGTTACGCCAAATCAAGACTTCAGTTATGGTATTGGATTTATGGGGAAATACCGCTCCTCGGCTTGCCCACACACCTTGCTTCCAGCTTCCACTGATCGACCCTTTATCTTCGCCTTGGCAGGTAAGAGGGGTCATATTTTCCTATCGCGTCCTACCGAAAGGAAACTTGCTTAATAAGTAAACATCTTATTCAAATAGAAGAAATACTAGACTCCTACAATTTGTGAAGAATAAAAAGAGAGATATATATTCTTTTATTCAATAGCGAACATAGGGCGACTGCCATCAAGGGCATAAATCACCATAACTAAAATTTTAACCAACTACTAAAATACTTTAAAATTCAGACAAAAACCAATCTAAACTAAAATGACAAGAAACGAAAAAAAGGAAGAAGAAGAAGAAAGAGGAATCACACTTCGACTTGGGGCGAAGTTTACATCCCACAGGCAAAGAAGTATCCGACTAACATAAAAACGAGCCAAATAAAACGGAAGTCAGCCTCCTAAAACAAGCCATATAGTTCATAAGTCAATGTACACGAACTCCTCCTGAGTATAAGGAAAAAGCTGTAGCAATCATGCTCATCCCGGTACCAGGATGGCAAATAAATACGAAGATTACCTATGTGGAGTGAGATACGATGAACCAGAAGTGAGGAGATTCCAATTCCCCAAGAGCACCCAGGCCTCTTTGTGAGTCGCGAAACCGGGCACATTGCAATACCTCCAATACTGAGATGAGTATTGCAACCCGCTCGGAGGTAAAGACCCGCTGTTTTCAAACAGAGAGGTTACAGCGTGAAAGCCCAGCTTCTCTTGGAATTCGAGAGCAATCTGTGTACACTGACATGGATCAAGCGTGATACGTTGTGTGATCTTAAAAGCTCGAACTTAATACTTTCAACGTTGTGGAAAGACGTTTCGATAAATAGTAGAAAGCGGTACCCTCCAGGGAGGTACACTGGGCAGAATCAGAGGCCACACCATTCCGAGAGCTACATCGAGCTCTGGAAACATTTTCCTATCTCTAGAGCAACAAGGTTTAGGGTACGATTGAGTTTCTCTGTGACAAATGCATCGTCGAGGTTGCCCAAGTCTTGGAAAAGGGAAACCGAAACCTGTACGCATCGGGATAGCGAGAGATGTGGTATAATTCCTTTTGGTCTCAACGTTCCAGATTTGGCATCTGGATCGCAACAAAAGAGATCGAAAGGTCTTTTACGTAGAATGCAGTGAAAACATCTTCCGGCAGCAGTTAAGTGAACCCGATGATGGTCAAGGCAAAGAATGTGAGACTTAGAACATTTCTCTGTGATATAGATAATCCTACCCTTTCGGGCTAAAGACGGCTCCGCTTACCCTCTTGCTGACTTGACAATCTCGTAAGACTCAGATATAAAGATCGAAAGTGTCCCATCGCCCGCATGGTGCGGATGATATCCATGATAGCGCATTACCACGTGGTATCATAGACCTTAACCAGATCGAAATACACCTTGGCAAATCTCGGTCTATAATGGAACCCCTCAAAAATGGCATCTTCCATCCGTAAAAAAGTATCCGACTTGGAGTAGAACTTTCGAAAACCGCACAGTGCGAAAAACAGGAAGCTCACGTTGTCCAGAATAAATTCTAATCTAATATTTACCAATTTATCGATCAATCAGCATACGCAGAATGTTAGATAAATTGATACAAACTGGCGGGTAGGAGCGATCTTTTCCCGGTTTGTGAAAAGCGAGAACATTAGCTATTCGCCATGAATTTGGGAGGATATCTAGAGTCCAAATCCTGTTTAAATAATCTAACAGAAAACACATGGTCGATCATCTAGGGTTCGAAGTATGGCATGCCCTATATTGTCCGGGCAAATGCGTTAGCCTCGCATGAAACGAGAGCGGTATGCATTTCACTTAGCGTGAACATTTAATTGAAGGGCTCTCTTCTTCAGTAGAAAAGGTCCAGTCGACGGCACTTGACGAGCGTACAACGCACAATAAATGCTGGCTGAGCAGCATCCGGACTAGATAATGTGAAGAAAACGCTAGAAATGGACTTCACTATGGACGCGAGTTTCGAATGCGGTCCAATCTTCCATAAGTACGGGAAGAGAACCCAGCAGAATTTCTCCAAATCCATTTGACCTGTTTCCACGCCTCTGTAAATCGAGATTTACAGTTAAGTGAAGAGACGTGTCCCCGTTAAGAAGAGCGGCGTGCGAGCTTCAAAACATACTGGAAACGAGCCTTAGCTTGACGAAATTCACTAATGATGAAATCATTCAGGTGGAGCCTATAGGGTTATAAACATATCGCTTCTGTCTGAGGGCTGTCTCACACTCAACCAATGACCATGGTAATGAGCGGCGTACGAAATGTTCATACATTCTAGGAAAGATTGTGAACACGGTGAAGAGGTTGTTGAGAAGAACTCAAAGGAAACATTAACCGACTTAAACTCCTCAACTAGGATAGAGAAATACTAGCCACCACACCCGCCCTAAGCACACCTACGAAGTTTCTCAAGCGGCAGCCGCCCAGAAAATGATATTTGTTAGGGAAAGTAGTCCCTATTATGAAGGTTATCGACTACCTTCCATCCCAAATCAGGCTATTTATCCGGGTATCACAGGGAGAGATCGATCCACGAAAATGAAGCCGTTCTCGAACAGTGAGCCGTAAACTCAGCCAGATTTCGTACAACTATTTCCAACTGTTCAATTAATTCAGCAAGGACCTACACCCTTAGATTGATTGAGTAGTCCCTCTAGAAAGGGGTTCTAACTTTTATATCTCTATAGATGAGAATAATTCACGGAGACCTTGCCATGACGTATCGGAAGACTCCCACCTCTAAGTAGATTAACAATATAATATACGCAAAAATAATAGTATACCTACTATTCAGATAAGGTTGCACTTCCATAGCCTTGAAGGAAGTATCCAAACCGTAAAGAATCAAAGAAACATCATTCTGCGTGTAAATTTCAAATTCTCTTTTCCGGCCCACATCCCGCGGTGATTGTATCACAAAACTCATACGCCGGGAGGATGGACGAGATTATGTGACCAACATGGTCTCTTATAAGATTAAGAACACTATTTACACGATTTTTGTCTTTATAGAGCAACTGGTATTTATTTGCTTGTATCTAGAATACATAAAACCACTGTTATTTATTTTAAACTTTGGTTTTGTGTTCAGGATAATGATATCTATATGAAATTTAGCCTATTCCCTCTGGAAGGAAGTGGCGAATTTGAACTTTGATTTGCATAAAGTAGAAACAAAATGACATGATACAAAAATAGCATTTATTTATTCTAGAATTACATAAGAGAGATAATTAAAATATTAGAAATAAGTAGTTTTCTGTGATTTACGATTATATTGTAAATTACTTTCACGAGTCTCCCCAAATATAGTCTCCCATCAGATTTTCCTTATACGATCCTTGATAAGAGCGTTAAAAATACAGTACATAGATCCTGTTGAAACATGCTCCTCAGAGTACACTCCCATGTTCTCCTTAAATTTAGCAAGATGAGCTTCAAGAATATGGAGTTTCAAGAACATCCTGCAACCCATCTTGCTGTAGTTTCTCACTAAGTTCCTATCAAGCTTTACATAGTTTTCGGCTTTATAATTACCTAGGAAGCTCAAAATCACTGCCATCAAGCTGTTCCACGCTGCCTTTTCCGTCCTAGTTAGCTTCTCGGGAAACTCCTTGCAATCAGTGATCTTTTTTATTTGTGAGCGACAAAGACCCCGGCTTCCACTTTCGCTGCAGATAACTTAGGAAAGAAATCTTGGAGATACTTGAAGGCTGCAGAATCCTTAACTAAAGCTCTGACGAATTGTTTCATAAGGCACAATTTTAAGTGAAGAGTAGGAAACAGTATTCTTCGATGATCCAATAAAGGCACCCAGTTGACGTTGTTTCTTCCCATACTAAACTCAATCCGTTGTGGTCAATCCCACTGATGGTAGTGTGGCACAATAGTAGTAGTGTGGGGTGTACTCCGAGTCTCCCTCCGCCCCTTACCGGATGAGCGATCGAGTCCCCCTCCCCCCCCCCCTTCACCGTCAGTTATCGCGAAAAAATGAAAGAGAATGTTCCTTCAAAAGACTTTTGCCTTCGCTTCCGACAATAACAAAAGAATCTCAGGAGTTGGCAAAGAAAATGCAATTTCGTGTACGAAGAGGCTGTCCATGTAGCTCAGTTCTCCATAATAGAACGCAAGCTTAAATGCAGGATTCTTGTATTCAGGGCCACAGGGGATGAGCGAAAGTTCCAATTACTTCATCGACCAACATTTCATGAAAAATCAGCCTCACTCCTATTCACCGGTCTTGAGGGTAAAACTTACTATCCAATTCGAAACAAAGATTTTTGAAAAACATGTTGATAATTCCCCTTGCAAACCCTTTATGAAAAAATTAATACGAATAAAAAGATAAAGGGAAAATGTAAAAACTTACGTGATGGCACATACCAATGCCAAATTCGATGTCTAATTTATCTATGACGAGCTGCTTCAGCATTTTAATCCTGATCTCTTCACTTCAATTTCAATGAAGTGGGGACGAAAGGATTTTAAGTTAGAGCTCGTTATGGATAGAATTTTTAAGGATACACTCCTTTTCATGCCATCATCGTTGAAAAAACTGTCCAAAACAATGGCAATTCCCGAGATGGAAAAAGGATATTTTCCTTCCGATTTTCTTTCAGAGGGAACGTTGAATTATATTGGTCCGGTTCCAGAAATAAGCTATTTTAACTATGACAAAATGAGCGATGATGAAAAATTACATTTTAACAGCAATTTTTACCTGAATTTTCAGGATGGAATAAACAATATCCGTACAGAGTGTATTAAGTATTGCATTCAAGATGTTTCTATCCTCCGTATGTGTTTGGAGAAGTTTAGGTGTTCATTCATCATGAGATTTAACATTGATCCTTTGCAGTCTTGCATTACAATAGCCTCCTTATGCTACAAAGTGTATAAAGATATCTTCTTACCAGAAAATTCAATTGTAATTATTGACAGGAAGAAATCAAAAGCTTTCTCGTATAAGGCTATACGTTGGCTTATGTTCGAAGAACATGTGAGAAGAATCCAGATCTTCCATGCAAGAAACGGTGGCGAGCGGAGTCTGTCTGTTGGTGGAAGAGTATTTTTCCCGGACGGGTTTTTACCATCAGGAGGAGGAATCGCATTTTTCTTTCATGGATGTTATTGGTATGGTTGTCAGAAAGAGGAATGCAATCTCAAACAAGATGTTTCCATTGGTAGACATGGATCATTGGACCGTTACTATCACACAATAGAGAGTGATCGAATTCTCGCCAGTAAATATTAAGTTATCCTTCTCTGGGAGTGTGAATTAGAAACCATGAGGCAATCCATCCCAGGACGACGTGAGATAGTTAATATAATTTGCTCTGACGTAGCTAATGGTGCATTTAATGTGGGGGCTGCACTATTTGGCGGCAGATGTAACCCATTTATACTATACTACCCACCAACTAAAGGTATCAAAATTTATTACATCGATAGAGAGGTTGCGTAGCTGCACGAGAAATTCCGTCTATTCAGGAATTCACTGATGGTATCAATGATACATATTTTGGTATGTGAAAGTCGATGTGCTCCCTCCTTATGATCTGTATATCCCAGTTCTTCCCCAATCCATAGATGGTAAACTTACTTTCGCACTCTGTCCCACATGCGCTCAGCAAAACTCCCGCGAGTGCAATCCCTCTGAAAATGAACGTATGATTTGCAGAGTGTACACCAGCCCCGAACTTAAACTTGCCTTGCAAAAGAATTACAAGATTAATCAAATTTACGAGTTTGGGGATTTTGAAAAACGAGCTGGATTGTTCGCAGACTATATCAAAACATTTCTATAAGAAACAATAGAAGCTTCTGGGTTCCCTCGAGAAGTGAATCAGAGAATGAGAAAATAGAATATGTAAAAGGGTGAATCAAGCTGAGGGGATACGAGTTGCGGTCAATAAGTTTTGCGAATCGGTAGGGCAAAACAGAGGAAGGAGGATGGCTATTTGTGGGGGTGTTAGGACAAGTTATGACAAGTCAGGACCTGCAGGTGCATGCTCCTGCCTCGCCTATTTAAGAAGCAGTAGCTGATCGCAGATCGTCAGCCGCAAATTTTTCAACAATACTGAAGGTTGAGCACCGCGCAGTGATCAAATTTTTTACCATGGAAGGAAAGAATGCAAAAGAGATCCATGAACGCATGGTTGCAGTGTACACCGACACCGCCCCTTCCTATGCAACAATTGCTCGCTGGAATAGGGAATTCCGCCATGGTTGTGAGTCCCTTGAGGATGACCTCCGTCCAGGACAACCGTCAGACGTGACCAACGAGGACAATGGGGCTTATGTGGAAAGGATAATCCTCGAAAATCGACGGCGAAGGTTGGAGAAATGGAGCGAGAACTTAGGAATATCAAGTGGAAGTGTTATGACCATCATCCACGATAATTTGGCCATGACCAAGGTCTCTGCCAGTTGGGTCCCTAGAAACCTCACGAAACCTCACGCCCCATGATCGACTTCAACGTCGTCAAAGTTCGGAGGAGCTGCTGCTCCTGTACAACCAAGACCCCGCGGGATTCAAGTCACGCATAGTGACAGGTGATGAAACGTGGGTCCATCACTGGGATCCCGAGACCAAACTCGAAAGCATGGCCTGGAAGCACGTGGGCTCTCCGACCCCCATCAAGTTCCGGACTCAACCCTCAGCCGGGAAGATCATGGCCACCATCTTCTGGGATTCTGAGGGAGTGTTGATGGTAGACTATGGCCTCGTGGAAGGACCATCACAGGCCAATATTACGCCGATGAACTAGCTGGATTCAAGAAGTATATCCGTCAGAAGCGGCGCGGCAAGTTGACACGTGGTGTCCTGCTGCTCCACGACAATGCCCCTGTCCACAAAACCATAGTTGCACAAGCTGCCCTTCGTGAGTACGGATTCGAGGAGCTCAACCATCCCCTCTACATTCCAGATCTGGCCCCTAGCGACTACTTTTTATTCCGCCAGCTCAAGGCTGCACTGCGTGGATGCCGGTTTGGGGACGATGAAGATGTGCAGCTCGCCGTCCAGGAGTGGATTGAAGAGCAGTCGGAAGATTTCTGGTTGTCTGGAATTCGAAGCCTCAGGAACAAGTGGTGCAAGTGCATTGAAGTCGAGGGTAGTTATATTGAAAAATAATAAAACCCTTTTCCTTATATCTCGTTTATATCCGAATTGCAAAACTTATTGACCGCTCCTCGTAAATATTCAAATAGAAAACATCGAAAGAAATCTTAGAAAGAGTTTTAGAGCCAAGCTCTGTCTAAACAGGTAAATAATTCTTCCTGCGATTTATTATTCTGTATTTTCATTCTGTCTGTCTGTCTGTTGGTAAGAGAGTATTTTTTCCTGATACGTTTTTCACCACCAGGAGAACAAATCGCATTTCTCTTTTAGAGATGATCACACTATACAATGAATATTTACTCAATGGCAGAATTTAATAAAATAATAAAAATAATAAAAATAATACCATAAATATCCATTAAGCCAGGGCATATAATAATAATATAAAACAATTCCGTTAGGCGTGGTCACATTTTCTTCCTTTTACACTCTATGGCGATAATTTGCTCAGAAATAATAATAGTAAATTTAAAACGGTCATCTGCGCTTCGGATCGTGATGTAATCGAGCTGATCAGAAACGACGACTTTATTGTGAACTCTTTGGATGCAGTTTATAATGCGTACATCACTAAAGTGGAGAATGCTGAGCGTGTAGAAGTTGAGTCCCACATAACAAATCTTTCAATTGCAGCCTTCACAACTGCATATGCTCGAATCAAGCTATATGGACTCCTTGAGTCGCTCGGCGAACGGTTGTTGTATTGTGACACAGATAGCGCTATCTTCATCGCAAGGAAAGATGACCCACAACCTTAACTTGGCGATTTTTTAGGTGACTTTTCCGATGAGATCAAAGATGTGTACGGTGACGATGCTTACGAGGATTCATTTTGATCAACGGGTCCAAAATCCTACTTGGTACGTATCCAGACGCCAAGTGGTGTGAAGTATATACTTCGTGCTAAAGGGTTAACCATCAACACCCAGACACAAGATATAATAACTTACGATACTATGAAACGCTTGGAGCCGATGATGATAGTCGCATTTCTGTACCATTTATGGGCTTCAGAGCCGAGGAACACGGAGGGGGGGGGGGTAAAGAAGTGAGAGAAAAACCTTTTGTAAACGTATTAAGATTCCATAGACCTACCGTACCATACCTTTTGGTTTCAAAGGAATCTTATATGATAATATTTAATAAAGATGAAATAATAAAAAGTGTTTAACTACCAATGTTTTTATTTGTTTACAAAATAACTCGTTACATTCTCTTGAACTTGTTGGAAAGAGAATTCTTTCATCCATTTCTCTTCAATCTTGGTTTTCATCAGAGGAGTGAGCTGATGGAAATACCATGGGAGAAAGTGAAATCACAAGGGTTTTGTGTCAAATATATCGATATTTACTACTTTCTCACCATCATTAACCATGTTAGAATGCAATATACAGAAAAACTTATCCACCCAATCACTGTGACGATCGGATAGACCTCCACAAAGAAAAATTAATCTGTAAGCTCAAGAATTTCTTTTCCATTATTGTAGTTGAAAGGTAACTGGTTTTATTGATCCGCTATATAGAAATTCAATCCTTTCAATTGAGTGTTCATGAATAAGCCGACGAAGATGATCGAAGAAATCAACCGTAGTTGAATAGTCTAGGTTAAATTTATAATCGTACTCACACACATCTTCGGCTGAAAAATATTTCGCAAGTCTAGGCGTGATACGTTGTGGGTGGAGGACCATCTTAGAACGGGTGCACACCGAGATATTTAGGGAAAAAATTCTTTAAAATGGTAACTAGCCGGTCCAATCAAATACTGTAAAAAATGTTTAAAGGCAACTCATATGTTTGGGGTAAAATACATGGTAAAACAGGAAATTTTCTGTGGTGCGAGAAAATGTAGAATGGCCATCAATGTATGTATGTGTACTAATTATTTTTCTAAAGATGCTCGGCCTTAAATATTGTCCCGTACGGTTGATTGCATGATAAGAAACATCGACCGCATTCTGTAAACACTGCCTCTGATGCCATAAAGGATAAGTGGAATAGGCCATCAAATGAAGAAATAAGACAACCTTTTTTTTATTAATAGTGCAGAAAATTCATTAGAGATAATGGTGGCGTTAGAAAGAGGATGGACGGAGGCACTAGGTCAATGATGCAAAAAAATGATAACAGCCTTATAGTCATCAGATAAAAATTCCTGTAATAAATCTTAAGAAAGAAAATCGTAAGGAGGAGGACTGGGCTGACGTCCGGTAAGGTGGGGGGGCTCGGCCGTTCGTCTGGTTAGGGGGGGGGGGACTCGGTTGCTCGCGCGGTAAGGGGGGAGGGAGACTCGGGTTACACCGTACAATACTACTCACGGTGTCCCTGCTGTCCCAAAGGCCAACATTTTGAAGTCTCCGATAACCCCCCAACCGTACTCTTCATACTTCAATGCATCTTGTAAGATCTTGACACTGCTGTATTCCTCTTTGAGCTAGACTAAGTGAGCAAAAGGAAGATATGGATACATGTTCCCGTTATGAAGCAGCACTGCTTTGAGGCGCCTGGACGAGCTGTTAATGAAGAGGCGCCACTCTTTGTAATACAAGCGATTCCGATTGCCTCAAATAGACTGGTCACATTGTGACAAAAGAAAAGCTCATCTTGACGTGTAAAAATGCTTGAAAATCACTGGTGACGTTTTTTCTGACCTGACATTTTCACACTGTCATCTAAAAAATCCCACTGATTAAGTCTCGATGTTAAAAGCATGACAATGGACGTTCTGAGACCAATATCTCTGGCAAGTTCGTTGAAATATTTTGGTTAGGGGGAGTATTGGTTTCTCTTTCCTTTCTAAAACCAGCTGCTCTCTTTTTGGAGGAGTGGATACGGGGAGCTCAGAACTTTGCGGTACTGGCGCAATAGATGACCGAAGGTCGGGATACATGATAACAGGCACATTTTTGCCTGCTCGTCGTTTGGAAGAGTTCACCATGGAAAAGAAACAATTACTTGAATGGTCAAACGGTTCCCTCCCAATTCGTGATATTGCGAAATTTATAGCTCTCTTTTCTCTTCTCTACCATCCTGTAAAAAAACAAAATGAAAACATAAGTATTAATCTACAAATACATTTCACTTAGTGATATTTAAAATGTCACAAAAAATTCCAGTCTCCAAATAAACAAAACACATTATATTATATATATATATATATATATATATATATATATATATATATATATATATATATATATATATATATTACCTTCCAGTGTTCCTTTGCAGAGCTTGCAGCTGAAATGAGGTGCCCAAGATGTGTCTCGATCTCCGCTCTTGTCTTAATAAATTCGCCGCAGACATAGCAAAATGCATCTGTCGGATGCTTACAACCCCTTGATGCCATGTGTGACGGATGCTTCTATCAATGACAGGTGACGATGTCTGTCTTCACTGGGACGGCTAGAGTTAAAGTGATCTATTTAGTAAACATTCTTTGGATTTATACAATCATCTACATTGCCAGAATGTTCTAGAATTTCTTCAAACATATAAAAAAATTCTCGAAAGATCTAGAAAGCTCTAAAGTTTATTTTTGACCAAATTAGTACTAAATCTATGTATGTGAAATGTAAGAGAACTGCCATTGCTGTCCAGGTCACCAAAGAATATTAGGGAAATGATAGCTATTATTATTGTATTACCGTTTCTATAACTTTTTAAATACAGTATATCATCTTTATACCATAACTGAAAAAAACATAACCCTTGAAACTTTTGCATCAAAATAAGGTTATTTACCATAAATAGGCTAATTTAAAAATTCAATGTCCTAGCCACAAAAGCAAAGTTTGAGGATTAAAATTTACTTTTTTTATTTAATAGAGCCACAAACAATTGGGAAATAACACTTTTAACCCAAGGACAAGACAAAAGTTAATTTTGTTACACAGTGTAATTCATGGGGAACGCGAGGAGATGAGTTTCCAAAGTTTCTCCTAGTTAACCGGGAGTCCGCCGGAATTTCAAAGTATATAAGGATTCCTTTTCCAGGAGAAGAACAAAGCGTGGAGAGCCGTAAGGCTTCTCGGAGTCGAAACTCTAGAGGGCTTTTGGCCGACGAAGACTCCACCCACACTGACAGCTTAATCCGGAAGTTTGGGCGCGCCATGTGAGTCGACTCCTCTACCTGCCTGTAAAATTTTAGTGAGCAGAGTGGTCTGGGCATCAGGGATCCCTTGTCTGTATTAGAGTCGCGAATTTTCAGTCTCGGGCAGTGGCAAGGAAGCCAAGGCTATTTCTTTGCTTCCCTCTTTTCTGGGAAAATTTTTTTGGAAGCCCCGGAAATGGTATCACGACCACCTTCGAGAGTTTTGCCACCCCTGAGTTGGACGATTTAATGGAGACGTACGACCGCTGAGCATTAGGGAAAGGGATCATTGATGGTGGTGCTTTGGTTTTATCTGAGGTGGGGCGCCAATTCAGGCAAGGAAACGCTATGATGTATATAACCCTCAGTAGAGTTCAGGAATGGGCGAGAGAGTTATCGTGCTCGTAGGTGTGAAGGGGCCAGGAGAATTGGATGATTTCTTAACCACACAGAGTAAGAAGTCCCAGGTTGCAAAGGGAGCCACAGAATCAAATATTTGGCGTCACTAAAAATGAGACTCGCTCGTCAACCTGAACAGCTAGCACTTCTTACTCTCGAAATGTGAGGGCTACAATACAGACACGGTCAAAAGTTTTGGGGCAACTCAGAAATTTTAGTAAATTAGATAAAAGCAGGGCCATACAGTTTTATTTGCATATCAATATGAATATAAGAATGAAATAAGAAGGAATAATTAGCAATGATTTATATATACCCCAAACAATCAACAAGAATTAACAAAATAAAAAATATGCCAAACATATAGCATCAGCAGCATTTGACATATAATTTGATAATCTGTAAAATTTCGAACAACACCAAATTGATACAGGAAGCTCAGTAACGTGTTGAGAGTCTCTTGGCAGTGTTTAATGTTGGACCACTTTTTGGTAACTAGTGCCTTAATTTGCTCATTGGTGGCTGTCTGTCATTGATTTTACAGTGCATTCATATCTGGAAACTAATGTGACCAGTCCATCACAATGATATTGTTGTCCCCGAACCACTTTATGGTAGACACATACTGATGGAAAATCACAGTCTGGGCATTTCTAGAAAGGTCTTGGGCTGAAGGAAGCATATAATCTGTAAGTACAGTTGGTAATTCTATGGATTCATAGTGCCCTGACAAACGGTGAAACTTGACATGCATCCTCATAACATTGTAGAACAGCCACCATATTTTACTATTGACATTATTCAGTTTAGATTCCACTGCTCCCCTAAATGCAAGTTGTCGAGAGCTGAGACACTCATAGTACAGCTTGGGTATCAGTCTTCTTCCTCCACGGTAGAGTTACGTGTTTTTTCAAAATTATCAGTTCTTGTCGACATAGAATATCATCATATCCAATAAATATTATGATGTGAGATGTGAAGACATTTTGACTGGAACATTCCGTATAGTGATACCAGGATTACTTACATTTCAATAGGATCTCCATTTTTGCCATTTCAAAAGAGCAGGAGTAGGCCACCGCATTCTTAGAAGTGGAGCTACCTGAAAGATGATAAGAGGGAAACCCGTTTACTGCATCGAGGTGGTTGAAGGAGAGCTCCTCCAGCAGTTTGAGAGATACCTCGAGTTACTTCGACTTCCGCGACGCTTCGATCCCACTCGACTAGGAGATCGTAGGAGGACGAAAGTGCCCCGAGCCACCAGTTATTCTCGGAGAGTAAGGGCAAATTTGGAAGGGTATATACGAGGGTATTTAAGAAGATAAATAGAGATAAGCGCATCTATTTTCATACCTCGGCACTGGTTTGAGACGGGAGTAGGTGCAATCCCTCCAGGTACCATGTGTGGCAAAATAGACAGGGTAACCCCTTGCAGGGCCTTAAATCTAAGTATAAAAAAGTAAAGCTAGATTAATCGTTGATAAAATTAGAGTGGATTATGAAGGGGAAAGAAGCACGCACCAGCTTCTACAACCGTCGTCAAAAGAGTGAGCATTGCCTTCCCTATTTGAAATTGGTGGTGGGCTGACTTACCATTCCTCAAGGTACAAGGTAGATCAGTCTACACAAGGTCCATCCTCTGTACATGGAAAGTGTGGGAGGGATTTGTTTCGGTTTTGGTATTAACAATACTTTTCAGGGACTTGTTTCAGTTTAAGAATTAATTATAGTTCATCAGGGATTGTTTCAATTCAAGAATCAAAAACGCTTCTTCTATAAGATTTGCTTCGGTTTTTCATATTAACAATTCTTGTTTCACTAGAAATATTATTACCGCTTACTCAGAAGTTGTCTCAGATTAAATATATATTAATCACGCATTTGGGGGCTTGTTTTGGTATTAGCTTTAACCAAAAGCAGAGTGTCAAGGTGCAAGTTTCAACTGAGTTCGGGCCATCAAATTGGGCATGTGTTTACTTAGAAGGTAAGGAATACGTTTAAGACGTCTTTTATTTAACTACCATTGAACCCTTTACCTTGTTAGCACTCGCCCTCTGGGTATTTTTCCATAAAGATATGACCAGTTTAACATTGCTTTCTACAATCCGCAGTTATTTCTTCTCGTAAGGGGTGTTTTCTTTTGTTCGGCAACAATTTATTTGTCCAGCATATTACTATATCCGTAACTCGTGTGTGTCATTATCTATGTATTTCTTTTATGGCAACTTCGAGTGATTTATAGAATGTATCTTCAACCTTTCTCGGATTTGTTCTGAGGGGTTCGTGTTTTTTATAACTCAAGTTTCACTTACAAACGTTAAAACGCGTAAGATATATTCATTAATACTTTACGTTAACAAACAGAGGAGTATGTTGCTTCTAAAGATGTTTGTGAATCTTCTTACCACTCGGGCTAAAATCGCTTTCTCTTTTTTATCTCTTTTTCTATAATAACAACAAGAGGCAGTTTCCCTATTCTCTGAGCTACTTTAAATTTTAATTGTCAACCTTACTGGGTCTTTTTGTGAAAAAAGTATTTCTGATCATTATTTTTGACTTTAAAAAGTTCATTTTTATCTATCTATAAAACAAGTTTTTGTTAATTAAATATGGTATCTTTGGCTATAATTAAAAAAAAAGATAGGGTGGAGACCAGAGGTAATAGGTAAAAAGAAGAGAAAATGTGGCTAAATAATTAGTTTCACAAGTCTTATTTTTTTAGATCATAATTTAAGGTAAGATTTATCGATTCTATTCTTAAACATATTTAGTGTAGTATTTCAACGACATTTATTTGCAAGTCTTCCCAAGTTTGTATTATTTTATAAGAAAAAAATATTTTGCTAAAGCACAGTTTAATCTTTTTTCCTTTAGCCTGGTACCGATAATTATAGTGGCTGCTCGGTTATTTAGGTCCAACATTGAGTAATAATTTAAAATATTAGGCCCCTTTACTATTTTAAAGACTCGAATACGTTGGCCGCGCCGATGTAATAAGTGCTTCCGTCTTTCTACGTACAATTTATTAATAAGTTTAGGAATTAATTTTGTCACTCGATGCTGGAAGCGTTCAAATATTGCAATGTCATTTTGCATGTATGGAGACCAAAATTGCACCGCCTATTTAAAATGAGGCTTGCAACCGTTTTATATAAGGACATAATAATATCTTTCATTTTAAACACAAAATCTCTAGCTATGTATCTTAGAAACCTATTTACCTTTTTTACCCCTTCAGTAAATGGTTTCGAAAATTTTAGATCAAACGAGATTAATACACTTCAATCTTTTCCCATGTCTAATGTGTTTAAAACTTACCCACGTGGCCATATTGTATTCTCTTTTGAGATTGCCATGACTTATGTGCATTACCTTACACTTGTGCACGTTAAATTGTATTTTTTTCCAGCTTTCAGCCTATTTGACTACTCTATCCATTTTGGGGGGAGGGCGGAGGTGCAAATTTTCAGTCACTATGATATTTTTTTGGTGTCCTCAGTGAATTTTGAAAATTTATGTAATCATTTCGTGACAAGATCGTTCTTATAGGAACGCCGCAAGTGACCGATGCCCATATTGACCTATGTATTTCTATATATTTCCATTGACAACTTTCTGCATATAGTTTTACAGCACTCTATTTTGTGTGATTTTAGCTTTATTAAGAGTCTTTAAATGTCGAACGGTGTCAAAAGTCTTTTATGAAATCGTGATGAACTACATCTATAGCTTTCTTTATCTTTGTTGAACATTGCGATTATAACGTGAAATAAATCAAACAAATTAGTTAAGCATAAGCAGTCACGTCGAAAGCCGTACTGTGTTTCATTTATTTATCTCCAGAAGCTCCACAATCTTATCTCCAACCCAGGTAAGGAAAATGGGACGATTATTTTGGGGATCATTATTTATCCTTTTTGGGAGAAATATTGGTCTTACATTTGACTCTGAAATGATTATCAACTATTCTTTCCTTAATAGTGGTTTTAACAGTTTGTCTTCTAAGTCTCTAAGGGGGATTGAATAAATTTCATATGGATGCGGTGTGTGGAATTTGTTTAATTTTCTTAATATAAATATTTATTTCATTTTTGCTTATATCAATATTTGAAATTGTAAAGTCGTGGCAAAATTTAATACGTTATTTTGTACTAAAGTTTTTTGAATTTTCGACAGAAAAATAATTCGAAAAATGTTCATTCATTGTCTCCATCACTTAGTCCTAATCATCACTGACACATTAGGTATCCTGAAGGGAACAGATGAAATCTCTAATTGGTTTTCAATTATTTATATCGGTAGGAAATCGCTTAAATCGCGTTTTGACAATGATTCTAGTTCCTTTTCAGATTTTCTCTTGTCTATTATTTTGCCTTGGTGAAGGCAACGAAAATAAAGGTATCGATTTTTATTTCCACCGCTAGGGCTGGTTTCTAAATTTTATACAATCAGTTTTGTTCCCTTATGCGATATTTGATCTCACTATTAACGCACGGAACCTGGTTTGAACTATTACAACGTCTAAATTTATAATGTCCTATTTCGTTTTGATATATTTCCTAGGCTTTTTTAATCTTAAATGTCATCGCAATTTAGAAGTTGTGACCCGAAGACAAAAGTATTAGTTTTCTCATGTTGTTCACTAACGTGTATACTTTCTACTAATTTCTCTCCCTTTGTCAAAATTAAGTCAAAAGTATTCTGAACGCCTGTCATTCGCCTAATTTGGATGCAGGAAGTTATTATTTATAAATCCTAGAAGTAGATTTTTGGCATTGTCTTCCTTTTCATTTTAAAAATCTACATTCAGATTTTTTTTGTCATCGCCTTAAACCGTTAAGCTTTATTTCATTGGTGTGTTTCAAAGGAATATTATTGTACTCTTCCCTTTATATTTTTTCACCATCTTGACAGAAAAAAATCTCATATCTATATTATTGTTTTTGAGTTATAAAGTAACGCCTCCAATCTTTGCTCTAAACAAATGGTTCTTAACCTTTTACCAGAGGAGGTCACATTGACAGCCAAATTTAGAAGAGGGATGCTTTTTAGAATTAGTTACATTATAAAAAAGGGTTCATGAATTAATTAAATTTAGCTTACATGTCAGGAAAGACTATTACTAAATAAGTAAATTTATGTTATAAAATACATAAATATTTAATAGTTTATTTAATTTTTTATTCTAGATAAGAAGACAAGATAGATATAAATAGATATGCTATCAATCCAATTTAGCTAGATTTGATGAGATACTGATACTGAATCTTATCTGCAAGCACAACAATATCCTCTTCGAAACTAATAATAAATAGCTTCAAAATTTTGTAAATGCTCATCTCTATGCTTTTTTACTAGTTTTATTTTCAAAAATGTTTTAGCAGATGTATCTTCTTCCAAAACCTGAAAAAAATGACGCAACAAACTTTTTCAAACCCGGATACTTCTCCGGCACACATAAATAATATTTGATCAAGTTATTCTCAATAAACTTGGTCTTTAGTCCATTGTTTGCTTTGGAAATAAATTGTTTAAACTTTATAACTTGGCAAAGCATTTTCTAGCGATGGACTGGAAGAGTTCAGAAACATTTAAATGTATCCTTTAGGACCATTTGAATACTTGAATCTCTTTCCTAATTCCCATTTTAGAAGTTTTATTTCTTAGTTACATCATTTTATTTTCGTTTATGAGGGATGTTTTCTTTCGTTCGGCAACAATTTACTGCAAGAGAGCAAATGAATGTTTTCTTCACTGAACAGCTCTATCCCAAGCGTTTTTACATCAATAAACATGTCTGCAATCCCTTGTTCAATATATCTTGATGATTCTTTATTCCAAACGAAAAAGATAAGCAAAGAAACAGGTCAGGAATCTGAAAATACCTTTCGGAAATTTCCTTATTCATTGATAAAAACTATAATCTTATCGCGAAGAGCAAAATATCTTTTAAACTCTTCCTCTATTGCTCATCTCACTTTAGTATGATGCGGTACATCGGCATATTCTCCATCTACTAAAGATAAAACTGTCTGAAATTAAAGATGTATCAGACCATAATACTTGATGAAATTTCCAATTGATACCAAAGCATTTATGTATCTTAAAATTTAAATATTTTATTGCACATTGCGTTGGAGAAATTTAGATGAACTATGTCATTAGCATTTAAAACTTAAATGTTTCTTTTTTAAACTAACCCAGCATTATTTCTCAGTCTGATTCAAGAGTTTTAACTGCCTTTGATAATACTAAAAAAGATTTTCTGATGTTATATTATCTTTCTTAATTTGCAGTGTTTATAACTCTTCTAAATTCTTAAAGATGCTGTAAATCTTTGGATAAAAATACAAAATTTCGCTGAATTCAAAATATTATAACTTTCATCCAAAGCAGAAGAAAATGTTGAAAATTGAGTGTTTTCTCAGATAATGCAGAGAAAAAACATTTGTTGAGGCAAACAAACATTCATTACCTTTTGGTCTAAGCTTCTAGCAGTGTGATGTCCTTACAAGTTGTCTAAGGTTCTACTAGTGTGCTGTCATTACATGTTCGTCAATTCTTTTAGTAGCGTGCTGTCATTACATGTTCGTCTAAGCTTCTAGCTGTGTGCTTCCATTACATAGTCGTCTAAGCTTCTAGCAGTATGCTGCCATTACAGATTTATCTATGTTTCTATTAAGCTTTGGTACATTGATGCAATAAATTTCATATGACTTGACACTCAGGCGACAAGAGAGGTGTGTGAGGGGGTGTGAGGATGGAATGATAGTTAACTGAGTTTGAGAAGTTTGTGGTCATCGCCATTGTGCTCCAAAAAAGAAGGGGAAAAAGAGAGAGAAAATAATGGAAAGCAGAACATGAGCAGTAAATAGATTATATATACGGAAGTGAATAAATAAACATTGAAAGGACGACGATAAATACCAAATATAAGGAAAAGGGTTTAAATAGATGCTTGAGCAGAGATAGTCACAAAGCTTTCAGAGCTATATGTGAATGCAGAAAGGAAAAGGTCTTCTATGTATTATAACTCTCCTACAAATCCCTCACTTCAAAGAATTATAAAACGAATCGATTTTGCAACTAGAGAAGAAAAATTAGGAACGGAAATTCACTCCTGAGAATGAGAACAATCGATTATGCAGATTTTCGATTTTCATATATATATATATATATATATATATATATATATATATATATATTTATAAATATATATATAAGAGGAATAAGAATTGGACGCGAATGAGCAAATGAGACAAGAAACCGGAGGTTTTTTTAAAGGCAAGAGAGAGGGACATTAGAAGAATCCAGAATCAAAGGGAGCAGAGGGCGGCACAGTGAAGGCAATCCTTTACCAAGAAGACAAAAATAACGCCAGGGGAAAAAAAACTCCAGTTTCTTGTCTCATTTGCTCATTCGCGTCCAATTCTTATTCCTCTTGTACTACATGTATTTATAGTCAGCTACACCAGGTTTCTGCACCTTTCTTTCTGTCTTCAAATTTTATTTGACAGACAGAAAATAAAAATGGCATAGCCCTGTGGTGGTTGTATAATCACACGCAGATCCTGTAGTTGCTCCTTCTTTATATATATATATATATATATATATATATATATATATATATATATATATATATATATATATATATATATATATATATATATATATATATATATAGGGGGGGCAGAACCGATTAAGCAGTTTTAAGGAGTTATGAAAAAGTAAGGGGGGTATATAGAGACGGTAGGCCAAATTTGGGGGTACATTGTCGAGGGTAGCCCTGTGGGGCTTTGTCCAGGGAAGTGAGCCCTTCCTCGGAAACTGGTAAGGGGATACCTCCCACCTCCTCCTCCCCCCGAGCATTGGCTCCTCAAAAGTGCTCAATCGGTTCTCCCGCACCCTATATATATATATATATATATATATATATATATATATATATATATATATATATATATATATATATATGAGGCAATCTATAGACACACTTTCGTATACGGTCTTTTTCTAGGCTCAAATATTGCGACTGACCAGTTAATTTGCCTTTTGTCGCATATCTTCCTTATAAATCACAACAGTCCTGGTTCACACAAAACTGTAATTTAAAATTTCGTTTTAAATGTCCATTAATGCCAATCTAATAGACTGAAATCCCATAAAACATTTTCCAAACTTTCTCCCGCTTTTTTTATCAATCATTTTCTCACAATTTATCTATATTCCCATAAATTCTTTTGATTAAGAATTTCTGCTCTGTTCTGCTCACCTCTCTTTCTCTCTCTCTCTCTCTCGAACACACATCAAAGAAGATTGAATTCAGACAAAGCTCGTCCCCCAGAAACGCCCACTTTATCTTTAGATAAATAATCGGAAAGACATTCGATCAAATCACTTTATGAAGCACAAGTCTCTTCTATTCGTTTACACGTTGTGCTCCATCCACCGAGGAAGGACTTTTTTACTTCCTCAAACAATACTCGGTGAGTCTTTGTAAATAATCGGTATTGTAGCTATGTATGTTTTGGATGAAGGTTTAGTGTCCACGCACGAATTATTCATATCTTATATTTGTAAAGTTTATAATATGATACGCCCTATAACTGCCGTAATTATGTTTTTATTTTTTCCCCTTTTTTTTGCATGGGGGTGTTATATCATACTACCCGGATTAATGTATCGAATATAATCATTTATTTCTTTTGTACTTAGGAATCAGCTCTAATTTATTCAGGAGTTTCCTGTATATGACTGGTAACCCGTGTGTTTCTTTTACCGTCATGGTTATTTTATGTTGTTCCTGTATTCGTTGATCTACCGTTTTTTTTGTTTTTTTTATTGTGTTGTTCGTGTAGCCAATATTAAAAATATACATTATTCCTAGTTACACGTCAGAATAATGTCTTCCAAAACCGGTAGGGATGTAGAAGTCTAAATAGCACGTACATTAGTGAACGCAAAAATACTCCATCACAAGCTGCGTGTCGCCCGTATTCCAAATTCGCCTTTCGCTTTGAATTCCCTCCGCCCTTTTCGCGCCTTAGATACAACCAAATTCGCGGCCGGTCGCACAGGAAAATGTCTGCTTCGAAGGATACCTGCTAGCTTATGAAGGTCCGAGTTTTCGCGCCGTCGTAAACTGCGACGTGGAGCGAAGATGTGAAAGATTTACTCTGCCTGGTAGCAGATGAAAAGGTCTTTCACGCAGCGATACGGATTTTATGAAAATTTGGTGCTCTCTGTCGATTTCTGCTGGTGAGGGAAATAAAAAGGAAAATTCTCCGTGGAGTCAGGCAGAAGAACCTTAAACCTACATCGAGTGTGTGGAGCTCATTCCACAAAGGATACATGTTCGCCCATTGTACAAAGAAACTTTGGGGAATTTGTGTATTGCCGTCACGGTACTTGTAAGTACCAAACTTCTCGCAGGACCCCTCCATTCAGAGTCAGAGGTCACATACGACCTCCCTCTGCGGATTACCCTAAACGTAGCTAGGTAATCGGTTTTGGCTACCCACTCCCGGAGCCGAATAATCTGACAGTCACTTCGAGGAAGAAGAAATCCGATTTGAGCCACAGTTTGGCTCGTCTTCGTGATCCGGCATAGGATCATTATATCACCGGTCTAGGATTACCTTCTCATTCGGCAACCTCGGACAGCCGGGCTAAGTGGGATCATTGTCACCAGAAGAAGATCTTCACCGTCATTCTCAAAAATACTTACAAACTCAAAGGTATCGTTAAAGTGAATTATCCCCTCGCCAAACTTCACCAGTTTATTCATTAACTAGAATTCCCATCCCGAGCCTATACCTCGAGTATTAATCAGCGCTTAATTCAATAATATTATTCCATTCATTCTGTCGGGTGCCATTAAGACGCAGGTATCCTAGTGAGTAATTTTCAAGTATAATCCCAACGACATTATGTAGACTTACTTATTCAGTGCACAAATTAAATCTATTTATACCTATATACGCTGTTTAATATTTCTAATTCATGTACATTAAAGATTATTTTTGTATATGTGTTTTTAACTACTTTGGACGATCCTTTGGCAATTAATAAGCAATCCACTCGGCTTAAATCTCAATATTACACAGGTCCACCCATAACTGGCTTTTACTGACTGAGGACACACTCAGGGGATCGTTATCTTAATTTTGATCAGAAGGGAGGTACCGGGATTATTCTTATTCGCCGAAAGTGGCTACTGTAGGTGAATTGGATATACTTTACCTCCGCTTCACCTTGGTGAAGTAATAAAATATATGTTCAGGAAGTGGGACTAGGATTACCCACTGACTAAACCTCGACATATATATATATATATATATATATATATATATGTGTGTGTGTGTGTGTGTGTGTTTCATAGCGACAATTTTTAAATAGTTAATTGTTTAAACATAGATTGGGAAATTGGGAGCATGAGGGAAAGGGGGCCAAAATTTATGAAAAACTAAGCGCTCAGTCTGGAGCTGACAGGCTGGTCTGACAGGGCATTCGAAACTCTTTGACTGGTAAACTGAAAACAGCAAAAGTAAAGAATTTCTTTGATAAGCCTATGCAAGTTCCGCAGTGTCCCTGTCATGCTTAGTTACTAAAGAGATGTGCTAAACAAGTCACAGAAACAGCAGTCACGTGTGTTAAACAAGTCACAGAAGCAGCAGGTTGGTGTGTTAAACAAGTTACAAAAGCAGCAGGCAGGTATGTTAAACAAGTCACAAAAGCAGCAGGCAGGTGTGTTAAACAATTCACAGAAGCAGCTGGCAGGTGTGTTAAACGAGTCACAGAAGCAGCAGGCAGGTGTGTTAAACGAGTCACAGAGGCAGCAGGCAGGTGTGTTAAACCAGTCACAGAAGCAGCCGGCAGGTGTGTTAAACGAGTCACAGAAGCAGCAGGAAGGTATGTATACACATGAGAAACGTCAGGACTATAAGACATGTCAAGAAGCAAGTCAACGACTAATGTGCAACAACGAATCAAGACAAGACTTGATGAAACTCGTTTAATTATTTTTTTTACTAATGTCATCACTTCCTAATGTTGAATGATTACAGGGATATGATTACTGGGATAGGTTTTATGCAGGGAGTTAATGTCTACCAGCCATTTTGAGAAGCAAAAATAATAACTGTTGTTTTTCTCAAGTAATTTATGAGTTGATTTTTTTAAACGTAAATGTTCCAAACTATATTTTGATTAATAAAAATAAAAATAATAGCAGATTTGATCTTTATTACTCATATATATTTTATGATAACTAACATATGTTTTTATGCAGAGAAACTAAATGTCTATAGCATTATCTGGCATGTTTCAAACGTAGATTTTCCAAGCTAAATCTTGATCAATCACAAAATAAAGAGATGTAAATTCTATGATAACTAGGATATGTATTATCATTACTGGCATATGTTTTATGCAGATGAACGAAATCTTTAGCATTTCCTGTGATTTTGTGAAGGTAAAATTAATAAATATTGTTTCCAGAGAGCAATTTATGAGTGTTTTTTTTTTCAATCTAGATTGACTAAGCTAAATGTTGAGCAATCACAAAAATAATAGCAGATTGGAATTCCTCAAAGAGAAACATATATTCTTTGAACCTCTACTGAAAGAATTGGCAGAAATTAATTTTCACCCTACAAATTGACATACCAGATTGCACTGTGGATTTGCTTCAAAAATACTTTGACCCTTCTAAGCCTAGGCATACACCCTAAAATTATATGAAAATTTTGAAAAAGATTGATATAACTTTATGCTAAAATTCCTAACCAAAATATTTATTAATGCCTTTGCTACTAATATAAGAGTTAAGTTAAATTCTCGAATAGGTTCCCTATAAAATATATCCGTATCCGTAACTGTGATTATATAAATTTCTTCAGACGTAACTAAGGCCTTCCATTCATCAATCTCCTTTCTTTAACTCAGTGAATCATGACAAAATTTATATTATTTTTTTAAAAACTTTGTTTGTATGCATTATTATTACTTTGTTGCAAGCAACAAACGAATTCACAGCCTCTCAAGCCTACCCTCATTATGTGCTGCACATCTCGTAGCTATAGGGATAAAACTCGTCTCCTGTATCAAGAAAGTGCATTTCTTTTACTGGCAGAAAACTTCCCTCCTTTTACTGGCAGAAAACTTCCCTTCGTTTACTGGCAGAAAACTTCCCCAAAGAAAGCAGCATTAGTTGCATCTATCCTTGAAGAATACCTGAAAACGTACGGTCCTAATATTTACTTACAGCTTTCTCATTATTTGTCATGTCCTTGCCTGGAGAGCCTCTTATCTAGTAGATAAAACACTATAAGTTTAATGGGACTATTTGAGATTAAATTAATGCGCTTTGATAAAGCTACTTTGCACTTGAAATTTCTAACAACTATACTAACAAAGGCATTTTGAAGAGTAGAAAAATAGGCAATAAACAACTTAAAAACCAAGGAAAATAAACAAAATAAATTTGCGAGGAGTTATCAATTAACTCCTGAAAACAGATTTATATATTAAACGGAGATGAATTAAGGAGTTTAATTCTCTTGAAACAGAGAAATCTTTTTGGTGAGACGTAACAAATAACTCACCCGATAATGTAAATGATTATAATAATTTAGTTCCCTTAATGATATGAGGGACTAGGGGTAAAACTACACGGTTCCAACGAACACACACACATAGAAAATACAGATTAACTTTATTTTAAAAAACGCATACACAAAAAACAGTGCCAAATATTTAACGATTTATACCGTTAATGTAAAGAAGAAATTGTTTCCTGAAATAATAAGAGTGCCCAAGTAACAAACGGTTCCAACAATCACACGTAAAAGTTCACAACACGCGGGTTTTACAAATCGACAGATATTGAAGCATCCCACACATATTTTTAAAAAAAAAAGCAAACCATAAGAAAAAAATGGGATAACACGGATTCGAAAATGAGAGGAGACAGCGGCGAAAAACTTAGCTTGAAATAAATTCAGTTACAGCATTACACACTCAGTGTAACAATAAATAAATATATATTGACAAAATATATATCTTACAAAATAAATATTTACATCTAAACAAACAAATACAGTAGCTATTTATCTAGAACTTTTGAGGTATAGCTTGCTGAACATGGAATCACCCATTCTCACACTTTTTTTATTTACTATATTATTTTGCGATTACAGCTTAAAGCACGTTGTAGGAGACTCAATGTGAGTTTTATTAATTTCTTTTTAATGCATGGTTCTTAAAACTGCGGTGGTCTTTAGTGAATATAAAGCTTTAAATACGACGGGTGGTCAATAAGTTTTGCAATTCGGATATAAGGAAACGAGATAAGAGAAAAAGTGCTTTCTATTTTTCAATATAACTACCCTCGACTTCAATGCACTTACGCCACTTGTCTCTGAGGCTTCGAATTCCCGACAACCAGAAATCTCCCGACTGCTGTTCAATCCACTCCTGGACGGTGAGCTGGACATCTTCATCGTCCCCAAACCGGCGTCCACGCAGTGCAGCCTTAAGCTGGCGGAATAAAAAGTAGTCGCTATGGATCCCGTTGATGGATCTACGTTTCATCACCTGTCACTATGCGTGACTCGAATCCCGCCGGGTCTTGGTTGTAAAGGAGCAGCAGTTCCTTCGAACTTTGATGACGTTGAAGTCAATCATGGGGCGTAAAGTTTCTAGGGACCCAACGAGCAGAGACCTTGGTCATGACCAAATTGCTGTGGATGATGTTGATAACACTTCCATGTGATATTTTAAATTCTAGCTTGATTTCTTCGACCTTCACCCGTCGATTTTCGAGGATCATCCCCTCTACACGGGCCACACTGTTTTCCTTTGTCACGTCTGACGCGCGTTCTGGACTGGGGTCATCTTCAAGGGACTCACGACCATGGCGGAACTCCCTATTCCAGCGAGCAATGGTTGCATAGGAAGGGGTGGTGTCAGTGTACACTGCAACCATGCGTTCATGGATCTCTTTTGCCTTTTTTCCTTCCTTGGTCAAAAATTTGATGACTGCGTGGTGCTTAACCTTCTCCATTGTTGAAGAATTTGTGACTGACGATCTGCGATCAGCTACTGCTTCTTAAATAGACGAGGCAGGAGCGTGCGGCTGCAGGTCCTGACTTGTCATAACTTGTCCTAACACCCCCACAAACAGCCACCCCCTTCCTCTGTTTTGCCTTACCGATTCACAAAACTTATTGACCGCCCCTCGCAGTTTATATATGATGATTAAAGAGGTATCTCTCATTCACTAGGCATATTCAATAACTGTTAAACAAGCTGCAGGTAATCATAAGTACTATAGCTAATTCTGATACTCGTCACTTCCCGTGGCTATATGTTCTCTAAGTCTTTATTTCACCATTCAATTGGCATCCGACTTTCTCTTAGACATTTTGTAAACGAATTAGGGATTAGGTTAGCAAGACCTTCGCAACTAGCCTAATTAGCGTTTATTGTTTCCGGTGCCTTGCTTACTAACTTTGTTCTTCTAATTTTTTTTCTCTCCTTCCATTAAGAGTCCCTAACTATCCTACACATACCGGCGTTCTGAGTTTAGCTGATTAAATATGATATTTATATATTATTCACAGATTTAATTAAATAATAATTTATCGAATTATAAAACTATAAAGGAATTATTCTACTCTGATAAATTTAATGTGCAGCAAACCATAAAATAAAATATTTAGACCGAAGTGATGGAAATTATGGGCACCAAATAATTCCAATGACGAGGTAAATATGTTTACTTATTATTGTTGAATGCCTACACATATAAAAAATTATTTTAATATATACTTATATATTTTAATGTTTACATATTTACTTATATAATTCTCATTTATTAGTTTCTTATGATTAGTATCAGACATATATGAAACTTTAATAATTCATAATTATTTATTCAGAAAATGGAAAATAACCGAAACGTATTAGGATGATTTTGATCTTGCAATCCATATCTTTCAAATTATATATAATTTATAATGGAGCACAAATATTTATAAATCATTAGATCAAAGATAAATATTATTTCCACCGAAATATCTATATCTGTTCTATAGTTAAATCTTTACAAATTATTGGGTATTTTATACGAGTCCCATATTTCTCGGTCGCTCTCTCTGTTACAGTTGGTATTAGTGGAAACGCGCTAAGAGTTATACCGCCAAATTCATGTAAATAAAAATTAATATTATATTTTTATTTCTTTATCTTGGAATAAGCCCATAAATAAATCAAATATAACGCAATAAAATATACACCTTGATCTCCGAAAAACATTTACATTATTACATTTATATAATAATCTACTTAATTTATTTAAAAACCTGTTGTAATACTACTTCTACACATCTAATCTTACTATTAAAGCTATTTTGAGTGTTTTCTTTCAAATTCATCAACACCACTTCTCTTCCAGACACTCTATGAAGGCCTGTAAACTTGAATTATTATTATTTATTATTAATATTTTTATTATTATAATTATTATTATCATTATTATTAATAATAATAATAATATTATTACTATTGTTATAATTATTATAAAAATTATTCTTATTATTACAATTTTATTATCATTTCTGGTTTCGTTAACATTAACCAACATCAATTCTCTTTTAGGTTCTCTGTAGGACTTGCGTTCTTTTAAATATTATTATTACCACTATTGTTTACCGATTACCGAAATTAGCTCCTAAAAACAAAGTTGAGGCTATTCACGAAAATAAACTCGAGTTTTTTTTCTATTACGCTTAAAGAGCAAAAAACAAACTATAATTCATTATAATTACGTTCTGTCGAAATTTATACTTGGTATGTTAAAAAAGGCCGTTAAGTCGCTAATGAGGTCCTTATACCGATGCAATGCCTAGTAATATGAAAGAATAGCGAAAAATAACAAAGAAAAATAAATAGATTTGTTTTAGATAATCACCCAAATATTCATTATTTCTTATCCTTTCTTTATTCAGATGATGAACGCGAAATTCATAACTACTTTTTTTAGTGTTATTATTGCTTAAATTACTTTTAGATGAGATAATTCAACTTAAAATAGGTTTAAACAAATTATTTTTTTATTCCCCTTATCTTTTTGCCTTCGAGTCGATAGAAAATGAGATCTTGAAAACTTTTCCCAGAAATCCGTAATTGCTTAGCTTTTGGTTTTGTTGAGTAAAATGGGAATAAAGTGGAAAGAGAAAATGGAGAAAAAAGATCCTTACAAATCAAATTGGAAATAGAAGAAAGAGGCGGGGGAAAAAGAATGATAAACTCTTAAGCAGGTCTTACATATTCTTTGGGAGGATTTTTCTTAAAGATGAAATTGAAATAAACGAGATTTCTTCTATTCAATAAACGTTTTTCGAGGCAGGCTATGATGTATAACATACACAGACACACACACACATACAGTCATGACAAATCTTTTAGCCTAATATGATTTTTTCTTTTTTTCATTCGCTTTTAAAATTCAAGTCATAGGAATAATTATTCTAATTATCAATTATTGCCGGTTTATTAAAAAGTCAATATTTTGAAAATAATAAGAAAACAACGTGCGTTGAATCCGAAATCGCGCTCCTGCCCCGTTACTGTAGGAGGTAAGTTTCAGTCCCTGGAGCTTTGCTATTCATTCAAAAAGGTTAAACCATGACAAATATGAGTTAAATGAATGTGGTTACGTAATTATAATCTATTTTGTAATATTAAGGGGATGATTAAATACATTATAAAGACTTATAGGCAACCAAGAACTTCAGATGAACACTAAGATCGCCTCCTGTTAAGGTCAAAGCTCAAGGATCGGGTTGCCTCCAATGCCAAGCTTTACCTATATTTAGAAAGAAGCAGGTGTGAAAGTTTCACAGCGGACAATGAGGTGGGGACTTTTGGACAAAGGTCTCAAGCCGAGAATTGCTGCAAATAAACCTCTTCCCACTAAGAAGAACCTTACAGATAGACTCCACTTTTGTCGGAAATATAAAGAATTGACTGTTGAATGCTGAGGCAAAATGATATTCTCTGATGAATCTCCATTCCGCTTGTTTGGGGCACCTGGAAGATTCTTCGTTAGGAGGAGCAAAGAGAAACCCTAAAATGAGTCCTGTGTCATGTCCACAATGGAACAATCCAGACGCTTTCTATGTATGGGGCTGCTTTTGATCTTTGGGAAGTGGAACACTAAAGATTTTGTCCAAGAATATTACTATGAACACAAAATGATAACAAAACTTGCTGCATCAGCACCTTTTGCATACAGTTTAATACCAATTTGATAACTATTTTTTTGCATGATGACGCACCTTTATCACAACGCAAAACCAAAGTTCTTAGCTTAAAATAACATCGAACTTTTGGGACACCTATCGGTGAATAAGTCTGTTTTTACCCAATATAGAATTTGTGGACGATAATCAAATGGCATTTGATAAATAGAAGCCAAACAAATGGGAGCAGTTACGGCACTTATTAAAAAAGAATAGAGAAATATAAGTCAAGATATAATCACAAATTTGATCGTTTTCATTCCCAAATGAATTAGAGCCGTTTTGAAGAGCAATGAACAAATTGCGAATATTTTTAGCGCGCGCATCAGTCGCCTGTATTTATTGCTTAAAATAAAATTGATTTTGGCTTCAAATTATTATATATTTCACACATTGATACAAACAGAGTAAATAAAAATTCGATATATGATAGTTCCATTAATTTTCTTATATGAAACAATAAAGTTGTGTCAAAAAACATTTGCCCATGAATATATATATATATATATATATATATATATATATATATATATATATATATATATATATATATATATATATATATATATTATCTTTGATGATAATTTCAAAAATCTAACCATAATAGTATTGCTACAATTAGAAAATAATATAGTCTCTCAAAATTTTGCTTGCTGATTGCTCCCGACAAAAAAATAATCAGAAATCAATATACCTTTATTGAAATAAATCATCAATATTTCCACCTTATTGGTCACATACCAACCTGACTCGCGGTCTAAAGGAAGAAATACTTTTTCTGATACCAGATAGCGTTGTATTATCCCATGCAAAAAGATTTTTTCCAGATTCACTAAATTTATTTTTTCTATTGCTGTAAACTTTTTCTTGAAGTAATTTCCATATTGAATATTCCATAAAGTTACAATCAGGAGATTGAGGAGACTATTCATTTTTTTTAATAAAATGAGGACATTTTTCTTCTAAAAAATTTCTGTTTTGTGTTAATATGAGAGGGCACACCTTCTTGTTTGAAAATGAAGTCTCCTTTAGGATAAAGCCAATGACTATCAGAAGCAGGAAGATTAATAGTAAGTAGTGCGATGTAATTTCCTAAATTAACTTTGGATGTTTTTGTATAGATAAAATCGCTCCTCGTCATGCCATTCCACGACACTCCCACATAATCTATTGGTTTTCAGCTAAATCTTAAAGATTCATGGTAAATGCGCGGAAGGATGTATATCTTTTTCTTTGTTATTCTGACAAAATTGTTAGCACTTCCAAAGTGGAATCTTTTTCATCGATAAACACAAAATTTGTTGTATCTAGAGATAAATATCGATTGTAGAGCAAATTACAACCTATTTTTCTAGGTTGTATTGCAATACGAGGGGCGGTCAATAAGTTTTGGAATTCGGATATAAGGAAACGAGATATGAGGAAAAGTGTTTTTTTATTATTTTTCAATATAACTACCCTCGACTTCAATGCACTGGTGCCACTTGTCCCTGAGCTTCGAATTCCCGACAACCAGAAATCTCCCGACTGCTGTTCAATCCACTCCTGGACGGCGAGCTGGACATCTTCATCGTCCCAAAACCGGCCTCCACGCAGGGCAGCCTTGAGCTGGCGGAATAAAACGTAGTCGCTAGGGGCCAGATCTGGACTGTAGAGGGGATGGTTGAGCTCCTCGAATCCACACTCGCGCAGGGCAGCTTGTGCATTTCTGGCCTTGTGGACTTTGACGACGTTGAAGTCGATCATGGGACATGAGGTTTCTAGGGACCCAACGGGCAGAGACCTTAGTCATGGCCAAATTGTTGTGGATTATGTTGATAACACTTCCATGTGATATTCCAAGTTCTCGCTCTATTTCTTTGACCTTCACCCGTCGATTTTCGAGGATCATCCTCTCCACACGGGCCACATTGTCCTCGTTGTTCACGTCTGACGGGCGTCCTGGACGGGAGTCATCTTTAAGGGACTCACTACCATAGCGGAACTCCCTATTCCAGCGAGCAATGGTTGCATAGGAAGGGGCGGCATCGGTGTACACTGAAACCATGCGTTCATGGATCTCTTTTGCATTCTTGCCTTCCTTGGTCAAAAATTTTATCACTGTGCGGTGCTAAATCTTCTCCATTGTTGAAAAATTTGTGACTGACGTCTGTGATCAGCTACTGCTTCTTAAATAAACGAGGCAGGAGCGTGCGGCTGTAGGTTCTGACTTGTCATAACTTGTCCTTAAACCCCCACAAACAGCCATCCCCCTTCCTCTGTTTTGCCCTACCGATTCGCAAAACTTATTGACCGCCCCTCGTAATATGACGACGAGAAATACGCATTCTTTTATAAGATTTTAATTTTTGTTATTTTAAAGTCCGTTGCACAGAAGAACGTGAAATAGTTAATTCACTCGAGATCTTCTTTTGTAATAGATGAGTTCTGGGTTTTTCTTCTGCCATAAAACAAGATTTTCTATTCATATAATTTTATTATTGGTTGTTGTAGTTTAATTAAGACGGCTACTACCTTTTTTGAGCTCTCCAACTGAAATTCAAAGAGTTTAATTGTTATAAATACATCTACGAGTCCAATTTTCTTTTTAGAATTCACCTAAATATCAATTTCTATTCTGCTCTTTCTTGAAATCATGCTTCTATTATAATTTGATCATTTAAACTTAACATTATTTTGGTAGGTGGTATAATAACACACTTTATAAGCTTAAATGACTGAAAGAGAGAGATAAAAAACGAGGTTAATTATAGCGTAATGGCCTAGGTAGGCAGACTTCGTATTTCTTACTTACAAAAAACTATTGCACGTTTTTACAATCTAGCAGCAAAGTTTAAGTGACTACTTTCTTTCTCTAATTATGGCAATACTATTATAGTTTTATCGTTAAAAATTTTCAAAACTAATTGAGAATATATGAAGGTATATTGATACGAAACCTTATTTATATAAAATTATATTTTACTGAATTATTCAAGTTTGAATTTAATGTTTTTTTCCTAGAAAATCCTAATATTGAAATTTCAGGTCAATTAATGCCAATGATGATTCAATGTGGTAACCAATATCTCCAATATAATTTTAAAACTACATATCTATTCCTTATACTTATCTTTATGACTAGGTAACATGGTAAAAATCAATTAACTTTCTACGCCAGTACCATAACATTACTTTAGGTATTCCTCAATATTTTGTTTTCATATATATTAATCTCACAAAAATGTTGGCAAGTAAGAAACAAAATGTCTTCATTTATAATATATTAAACTTTACAACAACTTCTTAAAAATATATTCACCTGTTAGAATTTTTTTTCATTAAAGGACTTGAATTAAACAAGGTCATCAGATCCTAGTCACGTGCTCTCAATTATTCGAATTTATGACCTTAGGACCATATGACCTTACGACCTTCAAAACTCTCTAAGTCCCAGACTAACCTTGGGAATAGCTTGATAATTGCTTCATTCGAAATAGGTTTCAAATGTCGTTACAATCGGCCTAATAGTTACCATGTTTGCCAAAAACTTCATTGAAATGCAAAATGGTTATAATCCGAAGGTCTGACTTACGGACTAACAGAGTAACTTAGAGAGTCGCGTGTACACGACTGAAAAAAAGGGAGACCGACCAACCGACCGACATAGTGAGATCTAAAGTCGCCCGCGACTAAAAAAATAAAATCTAATTATGGAGTCTCATGCCAGGAGGATGTGTTAATCTAGCGTAAATAATTATATATTTTACTCCCAAACTGACCTCCCGTTTGGTAAATGAAAGAAGTAATTCAGAGCTAAAAGTTACGCATTCATAGCTGTTTATCTTGTTTCTTTCACACGCTCACGGTCCTCATTGTTTTCTAATTATTACTTTCGTTAACTACATCACTGTACACTTTATTTCTTATTCATAGTTTCTTGTTTCAAAGCCATTTCGGGATTATTAGAGGAGCATTTTTCGCCTATATCTTATAATATATAATTTTATCCGACAGAGAGAAAAATGAAACTTGATAAGTCACTAATCGTACATCAGATCCACATTGAAACCTAAGAGAGGATGAGTTGTTTGGGAGGTGTTCTTAATATAATAGTTTAGCTTATATGAATCTAGGTATATTATTCTATGTATCAGATAATTTTATTTTATTGTAAATCTTCTTCAACTTTTAATAATCAATTAATTTATCTTATTATAGGATTACAAAGGGTTGCTAAAAGTAGATTTTATATTACCAGTATAGTTGGAATTGTAGACAAAGCAATACTACATCATTGACTATTTTGAAGATTTCTGCCTTTTTTGAAGTATTTGCCATTAATTGCTTTCCAAAAATTTAGGGAAATGATTATTATTACTTACAAATAGCAAAAAGAATTCTATAGTTTTCCTGATATTAAATATTGACTATTTCATCAGGTCGTAAGGTCTTGTATTATTTTTTTTTTAAATATCGAAAATTATTGGATTGGGAGATTAGACTTCTACAAAACGTTGATTTGAAAAGCTTCAGAACAAATCCAATATCTTTTGACGCAAGTTGCGCTGGGTATGGAAATTACGATAAGCCCTTCAGAAATTAGTTCTTATTCAACTTATTAGGTTTTTGTTGCTATTTTTAGAAGCTTATATCTGGTATATAATTTTTCCTGGTCCTCTATCGGAAACCATCATTCCAAGAGTGAGCAGTTAAATTTTCAAATGAATTTTCATCAGTAGAATTTCTAATACCAGCAAACCACAAGAAACAGAAAAACAGGATCATTTTTCTTCAGAAATGTCATTTCCTAATTCGCAAAGATTTCGTACAGAAATGGGATTCGAACCATGCACACTGAGAGACGATTTACTTGAGATTAAAGCGGTTTTTCGCTGCGACAGTGTATACGGTTCGAATCCCACCCCTGTACGGATTTTTGCGAATTAGGAAATAACATTTCTGACGAAAGATTATCCTGTTTTTTTTTGTTTCTTGCGGTTTGCTGGATTCATTTCATCATTCTTTCACGTTCATGGAATATATATATATATATATATATATATATATATATATATATATATATATATATATATATATATATATATATATATATATATATATATATATTTATATATATATATATATATATATATATATATATATATATATATATATATATATATATATATATATATATATATATATATATATATATATTTATATATATATATATATATATATATATATATATATATATATATATATTATATTAGAGCACAGATAACTTAATCCAGAACCTTTTTGTTTTAAATGTCTTTGAAAGAGCTAGCTGCGAAGATATTAAACAACTCATCTTATTAAGGCAACTTCCCCAAAATGCGTAAAGGGAACTAGAAGGGAACCCATATATAAATTAGGGTGTTTGGAAAATATGGTCACACCTAGTGAAAACAGGTAAAACCGTATCTTGATGCAATTAAATTTGATTTTATAAATTGCTGATGTAGAATTCATCGTTAGAAATGGGTTTGCCGCATTGTTAATTGTATTGTCTTGAATTCCACGCTAATAAAATTATTTTTTTCAAGAAAGACTACATGATAGACTGGAACTAAGATATTTCAAAATGTACTCACGAAAAGAAAATGTTGTACTAATCTAAATGGCTGGTAATTGAAAGGTACTAGACCTAGTTAAATTAGACTAAGTTTTAAAAACTCTCAGGATAGGCACTTATGACGCAAGAGTAGTCCAAATTTTGCCAAACTCCGGTGTTACCTGCTTTTGGGGCTTTTTCTTCTGTTAAGAGGGTTTGAACCTCGTATCCAAGTACACAACTACTGTATTACATACAAAGTTTGGACTAATTTTCTAAGTCAGGACAACGGGATACTTATGGCTTTTCAATTTTTACTTTCAACTCGGTTGAGAAGTGTGGCGTGACCCCTTCACCTCACTTTAATGCTTCTTTCATCCCCTAAAAACACGACAATCGATTGAAGTGCAGTCATCTGAATCTAATAATTTTTTAAAGGTTTCTATGTGAATGCCCGTAATATACATAATAAATTGGCAAACTTACAACACATTTGGCTTTTAGAAATTTATTTTATCTTTGGCATTACAGAATTAGGGTAAAATATTAAGGACAAAGAATTCTATCTGAATAGAAATTCAAGGTTACGAAAATTTGAAAATAGTATTCATCAAAATGGAGGAAGCGTAGTATTTTTCATTAATGATAGTCTTGACCCTATTTTACCGTCAAAACCCTAAGTTATGAGTGTTGATATAGTTATCATTCTTTTAAAAAAGCAAGGAATTATAATTAGCTTTGCATTAATATCCCGAATGCAAACTGACCAAGAAATTTACTAACAAATTGCAGAAATAAGTAACACTCGAGATACCGTAATTTTTGTTTTTTTCAACTCACTCGTATTTAAAAGGGGGCAACAAATTGTCTTCATATTCTGGACTTTAGAGGTATGTTAACTTTAAAGAAAGTTTGTTCTTTCAACTTGTTCGATTTCAACTCGTGGAAACAATGAACTTGACCTTGTATTTGCAAAAATAGAAGAGCTAATTGATGATGTTAAATTAGTTGACACTTTCAGTAATCGAGATCCTCATCATTAACTTTCTGTATTAATTTTAGTAATAGTGAACTAATCAGAGGTTATGAGAAAATCACGTATTTTAGAAGGGCAAATTTTCGCAAACTTAGGACAATATTTAGCGAAACAGACTGGAACTTTCTGCCTAACACAAACAAAAATAAACTTTGGAGGAACTAATCACTAATATTTAGTTAAATGCGGTGCAAGTAAGTATACCATTGATAAATAGACATCCAGTACATAATAATAAACTCAAATTGTGCACCAAGGATATCGCGGACTTTTTACTTGCTAAGAACAAAGCTCAAAACAAATTTAAAGATACTAATAATGAATATGAAAGAAAGAAATTTACAAGCCTTCTGACAAAGTTAAAAAATTAATCAAAGGAAGAATAAAGGACATGGAATACACATAGCAAATCAGAGTAAAACAAACCCTAAAGAATTCTATAGCTATATCAGAAAGAAAAGACTAAAAAACAACCTTAATACAGTATTCGCATCAATATTTACTACAGGAGACCTAAGTATTATACATTTGCCAAGCCAAAGTGATTATTCAGGCACTCCACGTCATATCAATGTAAGTGAAAACGATGTGGTAAAGATTTTAGAAAAGCTTGCCTCAAACAAAGAGTTCAAAAATAAGCTAAGAAAGAGCTTTCTAAACAACTTACACTCTCTTTAAAAGATCCTTGCGGACGAGCACTATGCGAGAAAAGTAGAATCTCGCTAATGTAACTGCAATGTTTAAAAAGAGTAGCGAATCCTAATCTGAAAACTATCGCCCAATTAGCTTAACCTCATTTGTGTGCAAAATTCTTGAAACAGTCATAAGGAAAGCTTCATTTTGGGGCCCACATTAATAAAGTCTCAAGGTCATCTATATGCTAACTTTGCAATCTTATTCTGATTCAATTTTACTTTGCGGATCTTTGGGGAAGTGCTATCGAAACTACTTTCTCCTAGTTTGCAAGCCTCTACACTCCATCCTCTTCAGATCGCTTAAAACAATACAACTCCTTTGTTTCTTCGTTGGGCTAATGTTGCAAGCATTACTAGTCACCTCTACGCTTGCGTCGTATTTTCAAGATCTTCCTCATTTTTACAAATGCGTCATATCTAAACATATTTTCTCTTCTCTCCTTTCCTAGTACGGTCCCTCTTATGCCCTCCGTTCCTTCTCTCCTTTCCTTCTGGCGTCTCTTGATTTTTAAGTTTGTTGCATGATCAATCACAACTTTGCCTTTGTTAAAGCTCCATTACTTTGGATTAATCTAGCTGGTATTCTCTGATTCTACTGGTATTTCTCCCCTTACAAGTATGATCTGAAGGCCTAACTTTTCAATAAGGCTTTCTCGCTCAGCGTTCGTGTCTGAGTAATCTACTGGGGTTTTTTCACCAAATAGTTGCCTCCTTTGATTAACATAAAAGACGGTTATATACGGTTTATAAACATAGATTTTAAATGAACTTTAGACTGTACCGCATAAAATACTTTAGATAACCAAAAGCACACTAGGTGTACAACGATAGTGGTCATAATTTAAATGCGGTTGGGGCAGTAAAGGATTTAAGTGTATTCATATATAACGAACTAAAATATTTTATGCATTGTATTGGGTCGTTGCAAAAGCAAACAGACTTCTTAGGTATACATATTTGCATTTAAATCAAGGGATATAGTTCTTCCATTATTTAATGCGATTGTTAGATCTTCTTTAGAGTAAGTTCCATTTTGATCTTCTCATATGAAAAGTAAAAGGTAACTTTAGATTGTTTAGCCTAGATCGGCAAAATAAACCATGAGCGTAGATATATTCGTATGTAAACAGTCTAAAAAATCTTAATCTGCTCTCCCTAGAAAATCGTCGTTTGCGGGTTCGAACCTTCGAAGTCTTTAAAATACTAAGCAGATTTACTAATATTAAATATGGGTTGCTTTTTAGTTTAGATAATCGAGAAGAAGCTATAAATATTGGATTATCGCATTGGAGTACTCATATATGGTTAGCCTATCATTGCAAGTAATTGAAAGCCATTCAGTCAATAAGGTGAAGAATAAAATATATAAATATTACTTCAACATGCAAATTTATACTTGATTGATATGTGATTGACACCTTTTTTTTCACCGAAGCTTTTTCTTCTTCCGTGCTCTTATCGACTGGCCTCAAATGATGGTCATAATATTGTGATTCTGAATTTTCTACTTTGTCGTTTCTTGTCTTTTAGGCGACTATTATTATAATTATGATTAATTATTTATATAGAACCCCAAAACAATATTGGATAAAACAATAAGGTTTGTATGTGTTCAACCATCTGCATAACCTTTCAATCGCTTTAGCACTGCAGAGGTAATGATCAGATTAGAATATCCAAAATTTCAAAATTGGAGCCAACTAAGTTAACTTTTCAATTCGTTTATAACAAGTTTCCATAGTGACCTCACATAAAGTGAATGAGACTAATTGAATATTTTAATTACCGCAGTAAAATGATATTTATGTGGTAACAGTGTTTCATCTGCTCCATCGAGCAATATCCCTTACTCCTCCTCACTATTTCCTCCTTAATGAATTGGTTGCAATAATTTTGCAACAATGCAATTCAAATCAACAATCCGAAAATTGCTTTGTTTTATCATGCAATTTCTCCGTCGTTAATAAGATAAAGTGACCCTATTTTGTATTTATCTAGCTGAACCAAAACCACTACCGTCTGTTATCTCAGACTCCGATTTTGAAATAAAGGAATCGAAAAGCTCCATCACCCGGTACTAGTGGACTTATTTGTTTGGGGGTTTTTTTTTTTCTTATATGCTTTCGTGTTCGATTTAATTGCTTATTTCCTTATTGCCTATCTGAACTCTTTAGTTCGTATGCAATTACTTTTTGTATTTTCTTATGCTATTTCTTTTATAGGTCTATCATACTTTCAATTTTTAAATCTTTTAACGGTTAATTGTAATGTTTTGGGTTTTAACTGAATTATCTATCATACCCCAAATCTTGCTTACCCTACTTGGGTATATAATTAATCCATAATTATTTTAAGAGTATAGTTATTGAGAATGACCTATCTTCTATGGAAAGAGAATGAATGATAGAGAGACTAAATATAAAAACAAGGAATAAATTAAAAAACAATAATGTAATAGCTTCAAGGTATCAAAGAATGAAATCCTACAATTAATATAAAAAACAAGCACTCAAAAGTTCAAAGTTGAAAAGTTACCACTTATATAATTTTGAAATGTGAGTTTTAGAAATTATAAATGTATTTGCTGATAAAATATAAGAATAAAAAAGGTTACCATGAAATCAAATTAAAAAAAGTCCTTTGCATGAAAACTAAAATAAAAAAAGACTAACCTTAAAACATGACACCAAAATACGAGTATGTCCTAAAATTTTGATTGCGATTGTTTATTTCAAAACACCTTCCGAAGTCACACTACAATATACAACTAACTCATAAAAGTTGCGTTAAAATGAGTTAAAATTAAAAATATTTTTCAAAGTCTTATGCATTTAAAACCAATACTTTGATGCGTTAGGTCAATGTAGTAGTAGCAATGGCCATCCTTCGGCGAAAAAAATTATGGTTTTGGAATTATAGATATACTTATATTCTATATGTTGGCATATGACTCCAATACGGAATTTGAACGTTTCTGAATTTGAGGCCAGGTGGTTCTAGATAAACTATCAAGTTTTGGTTGCGAATGTTTTTGTCTCTACTTCATCCTCTTTTCCTCTAAGGTGCTCTTTCTCTTCAAATGATAGAATGATAGTTCGGATTAGTGTCTCAGGCCTAGCGATGTTTTCATAAGTGTCAGTTCTAATGCCAAATTTGTTCATTTTCGTATTTAGGATCGTAATTGTAGGCACTCATGAAAGCTTTGTTAAGCCATGACTTCATTTATAAAAATATCCTTATCAATTATCACTGTTTTATCAACTACCATCATATCACATTTTGCAAACTCATTTCTGTGGCACGCAATTTACCAATCAGTCTAAATATTTGTCATAAATAGCTCCTTAAGTTATATTAATTGCAGCGTTGTATTTTACTTTATTATATGTCTTTTCTCTCCTGAGTTTTAAATCAATTTTTGTTTACGAGTCGGGAGGAAACATATTTCAGAGGGGTAAAATGCTTTTAAGAGTAAAATGACACTAATGATAAGAAATACAAGGACATAAATGAAAAAAATGGAACGCGGGATCCTACCAATTCCATGGACTGTAAATCAAAGAATCGACGCCATATTTTACAAACGGCTGCTTGTAAACAAAAGTCGAGAAATACTTTGCCAATTTCAAAGCTGTCTTAAGAGTGTGAAAATATTGAAGGAATTATCATTAAAGATAAGTAAAAACCTTATGAGAAATAGAGGGGTGAATCAAATAGATAAAAGATATTAGGGGATTGATTTTACATAGCTATAGCTTACAGATAGAAGAAATAGTGATCAAATTTGTACTGAAAAGGCAATTTCAAAATTAAATATTGTTCTTACACGGAGGCGAATTTAAGTAAAATTTTATCCTTAAATATATTATTATTAATATACTCACTTTTATTTATTATGTTGCTGTTCAGATTTTTCATTCTGCATTCACATTGAACATTCGCAAAACTTCATATAGCTTCGTAGTACATACAGTATCATAATGCTCTGAAGTATATCTTTAGTATATCAAAAAAAAAGAAAAGTCTTGATTGTTTATCATCAGGAATATTTTTAACCTTTACCTCAGTTCATTAATAAATCCCCCCTTATTTTCATTTTCAAAGCTTGTAATTTACAGATCCCGTGCCTAAGTCCTATTAAGAGCTACTGCCTACTAGATCACTCCAAGATTCCTGATAACTCAGAAATATAAACATGTGGATGACTTCTTTGCTAATGATAAGGACGCTATTTTTACGAGGATTTATTTAGTATAGGCAAGGAAGGATACCCTTCGCTAACATCAGATATTGTTGTTTCATGCTATTATTAGTGCTAAGTAATGTCTATATACGAGTATCTTGTTTCGTTTATATTTTAAATATATTCTAACTTTTCTAATACTATATTTTACTGAAATTAAATGCTTATATTAAAATCAGCAGTAATGAGTTTTGTTTTAGAAAGAAAACTTCTACTCTAATATCTCTTATTATTATGGAGAATTATATATGGATATAATACAGTATATATGACTCCGAGGTTTCTGTTCATTTTTGTATCTTAGTAATGATTTTAACTGTGATAAGTATTATTCGTTAATTTGAAAATTGAAGGAAAGAAAAGTCCCTCTTTACTTAATAGTCATAATTAGCAGTAAGTATATGTATGTTTGTGTAACATTGTAGGGATAAGAAATGTATGTACATATATCTGGTTTGCTGGCTAATTCTATTGTTTGTATACTATAAAATCTACGTAATTTACTTTAAAAAATAGAAGTATGTTTATATATGTATTTATACGTTTCTTCCTAAAGGAAAATAACTTGCATTACTCATAACAGTGGACATAATACTCCTTGATCCGGCACTCGATAAATTCGGATGTGAACGCTGAAACTGATGTGAATACTGAAATTACTCGCCATTTCAACCCTTCTTAGAGATGTGAGATGACGCCATATGTCACTTTATTAAAGTAATTAAGGCATGGCAAGATACGAGATGCAGCATCTGTCCCATATACTAAATTCCACTTTCATCAGATGCCCTAAATCTTTTTCTTGGCATAATACTATTCTTTTAACCAGACAAGTGTCACATATCCCGTTATTCTTGAGAGTTTGTTTTGTTATTATAAAAGTAATTTTCTTCTTCTTCATTGGTTAACTTTAAATGGATCCGTGGATCTTTTATGGGGTTATTCTGTAGTTCTTTCTTTTTCAAAATGAAAAGATTTTAGGTGTAACAAAAAATAAAAGCAGATATAAAATCGATCTCAGGTGATTTAACACATTAACAGCCTAATTGGATTATTAAGCATAATTGCGGGTTGCCAGCTTGCTTCTTACAAAGTTTTTCGAATGGAATGGGGAGATCGAATTAACTCCTCTTCTACGACTTGCACATGATTCTTATGCTTACTTTCGTACCAGACAAATGAGTTCTGGTAAATTGAGCTAAAATTCTTGCAATATTAGTTATTAATTTGACATTTCTCAGTTAGGCTTCATCCCAGAGTTGATTGAACCTGAGGTGCAGTAACGAATCGTCCATTCAAGATCAATCTATACTCAATTGGGGAAGGGGGGCAATGTATATATTATTCCACCTGATCCAAGGAAGTTCATCACTGCATAGTGGATGTGGCAACTTATACTACACTACGAGTATATCATCCAGTTAATCCTCAAGAAGATGGGTGAGTATGTCTCGTAGAATCTCGTCTAGTTCTGGTTCACCGGCAGGTAGAACGGGTATTATGGGCACGGGTATCCCTTCAAAAAAATGGCTCCAAGTATGCCCCTAACGCCCTACACAATGTCTTCCACTTTTCTCTTTGCTATTTCTTCTTCCCTCATTGGCATTGAACATATAAAGTGAGGAATATAGTAGTATAGGGTTTTAGTAGGAGAAATAGTGGGGAAGAATTGGGAAATTGATAGAAAAGCGAAAATGAAAAGTAGAATGAAAGACAGGTCCCTGATGATAGGGCATCGCTAGCTTTCTTTGTGTTTTAGTATATATTTTTTGTTTTTATATAAATATATAAAAGGCATTCAAGCCTCGGTAACAGAGGGTTTGTTATTCCGCCTGCTATTTGTGAAGATTTTTGTTTTTATCTGGGTTGTTTACACCCTGATTTTGAGGTGTTTTTTATTATTTCGTTTATTTTTTTTATTTTTTGTTGTTTTTTTATATTTTTGGTGAGTTAATCGTGCTAAAACTTTGGGGGGAAATTATAAAACTATCACGAGTCGTAATACGGAGTCCCAGAAACGTGCCCTCCGTGCAGTATGGGATGCGAGCACCCCCCACACGGATATCTGCGAGGGTCCATCGGAATAGTGGAATTACACTAAACTTTGGGGCATTGGTATATATCTTCCATCTTCTCTCGAAAGAGTTGATGTTTTCGATTTCTACCGCCTCTTTTCCATACTTTGTCAAAGACCTTTTTGATTTCTCAAAGTACCAGACTTGCTTGGCGTCTTTCAGCTTTTACCTTCGCTAACTTTTCGGGGATCATGGCTAGCGCCGTGTCCGTTCCTCGCTTCCTTCGGAAGCCATGTTGTTGGTTGATGGGAGAATTATTTTCCTCGAGGAACGTATTCACCCTGTTGGCCAATATTTTCTCCAAGACTTTTCCTGCAAAATCTAAGAGAGATATAGGCCTGAAGTAAACTGGACTGTCCGGTGGCTTACCGGCTTTGGGAATGAATATCATTTTTTTTTACCTTCCAGTGGTCAGGGAAGTAAGCCACGTTCAGGCACGCATTTATGATATTCCTGAGCCCCAACGGATGTTAGGTGGGGCTTGAATAAAATTCTCCCTTGCCAGTCCTGTATGCCCTGGTGCTCGTTGCCGAAAGGATTTTAAGGTTTTCGAGAGTTCTTCGGCAGTAATTTTACCGCCGTGTCCCTCAATGTCCCTTTTCTGCGATACATAATGGTAAGGATGGATTCTGTGTATCTGGTTGTTTAAATCATTTATTATTCTGTCTTAGAAGTATAAATCAAAGTTAGCATTCTTTTCCGGGGATATATTAAATATAGAGGCCCAGATTAGTCTGAATTCCTCTTCGATTTCTTCCGCGTCCGTAATTTCGGTATTGTCACGTGTAATTTTTTTGGTCTTTTGTGTCTGTCCGCCTCTTAGTCATTTTACTGCCTGCCAGAATGTACGTGAGTCGTTTTCTATATTTAGTCCGTCAATCAAATTATCCCAAAGTACATTCTGTTGGTCCCTAATAATAGTCACGTAATTATTATAAATAACTTATCTCTACCATCCGGCATGACAATAAACAGAATATAAACTATCGGGAGAAATGTAGTGGAAGATCTGGCGGGAGAAAAATATAAATACTTTGGCGTATTTTATTTTAAAGTTCTAGAGTCATGCCCACAAATTTTGAGACTACTATATTTTTTTAATTAAAAGATCTAATAAAACGTTGAATTTTGTTTCAGTATGTTTGTATGATAATTTAAAAGTTAAATATACAAATATTTAGAGCATAAGCTCATTGTATTAATAAATAGAGTCAATTGACTCGCTCACTCAATATTTACAATCATGTTCTTTATTCTTCAGGACTGGATCTATTCATTTGAGCATGGTAGAAACTAAATTTGTTCAATAAGCACCCTCAACTCCTTACAATTGGATGGCTTCTGTTGACCAACCACCAGATTATGACCAACAAACTCTCTATTGGGTCCAAATCTGGCGGATTTCAGGTGTAAAATCCCCAAAGTTTGATGTTATTTTCAGCCAAGAACTTTGTTATTGCTTTTGATTTGTCACAAGATGCGCCATCATGCTGAAAAATTCCAATTATCATCCCCAAATTGTTTCTAATCTGCTAGGAAAAGTTGCTGATGAAGAAAGCTTGGTACCATTTTAAATTAACGGTGGAGAAAAATATTTAGTGCTTCGCTTTACGTAGAGGAGAGGCAGCCCAAATGCAACACTAGTACTCCATCGGAGGGGCTCTGTAACAGATGACAGAGGGGGTCAGTTCTTTAATAATGTAAATGCGTGTTGATTAGTGTAGAGCTATATACCACCCTGTGGCTAAGTATCAGCGTATCCGCCAATGGCAGCTGAAATCTCGTGAAGCCGCAAAAAGTTTTTAGGTCCACTTCACTGGGATCGAGCTAGAAATCTAGCCGGTGTCTACTAAGCCAGAAAGAGCTCCTTTACTAATCTTTCTCCATATGTTTACAAACATCTGGAGCGAAGGAATGTGTAATAAAATTTTATAAATTAAATAGTTTTCACCACAACTGCCAAAACAAAAATAAAACCTTTCAGGGGGGTTTTTACCGTTAAATTCTGGATTTGACTAATCAACACAATCATTATGATTATTAATTTTTGTAATAATTATAAACTCCATTAAGAAAGCTTATATTCTTTAGAAAGAAGAGGCGTTATGAAGTGGGAGAAAATAAATAAGAACGGAAAAACGAATTGTAATAATCATCATTATAAGCTTAAATCCGGGAGACGAGAGAGTATATTACATGCATGCAGAAAGAAACTGGTATAAATATGTAGATCAGAAGTACTAATTTTAATTACTTTCCTCTAAGTTCTTTTAAACTTTTGTACAAATAGATTTAACAAGGACTAGGGAAACTTGAACATAAATATACACACGTCTTTGTGTTCATGAGCGAAATATTTGCAACATTTCTCACGTAAAATATCCATTTTAGTCATTATTAGTGCTAATTACCCATTAGGATCAATAACAACATTATTAACAGAAATGATCTCTCCTATAAAATGGCCAGTGGCATCATTTCTCGTGTAATTATGATTACTCGAAAGGAAAAAAGGAGGCTTTGCTCAACCAGAGAGGATGTACATATGACAAAAGTGAGCCAAGTTCGTCGAAGCCATGCAGGTATTTAAAGGTAATGTCACTGGGAACAATCATTCAGAACTAAATTTAGAGATAAGAAAAAACAATTTTTCTGGTACTGTAATAGGAACAACCATGTCTTTCTGAATCTTAAGTGTAAGAGATGAAGAAAAAATTTCTTTCTGGAAGTACAGGTGGAATGGAGCTAAAGGCAGATTGATAAGCAATTTCTTTTATGGACTGATATCAGAATAAGAAAAAGGGTTTTTCTCTGGAACTAAAATTAGAGAATGGTAAAACCATTCTTTCCGGAACTAATATCAGAATTAGCGCAGCAATCTTTTAGAAATAGTGTCAGACGGTCGCGCTAAGCCAGACATTTTAGAAGATAATACTGCGTTTTAAAGCTTCTTAACTACTAATAAAGGGATATTTCCTTTGCCAGTTCAAAGAGAAAAAAACTGCCATCGTAACAGTACCATCGCTTAAAAATTACACTGATGGCAATGATTTGTAATTAATTTCTTTTCCTACAACAAAAAGCATGCGTTACCTAGATCACCCCGCTAATATATCCAGCGATTACATGATGTAACCTCACGTAACGCTACCATTAAGGGATGACACGCAACACATAAATTACACACCCGCACCATGAATCGATACGAGGAGATTTCGGTCACGCAATTGAATTCACGGGTTGCAACCAATGTCTAAACCATTGCCACTCACTGGAGAGCTGTGTTTGTTTTCAGACACCAATCGCCCCCCCCCCCCCTTCTACTGCGATAATGCCGTGCGCGGCCATATTAACCCTACCCCCATATCGCGAGGCGAGCTTGATCGTCTGGAACGACGCGTTATCATGAATTGTGTTTGCTTAGACTGGCGCCAAGCATCCCTTTGGGACAGCAAGGCCCTGAGGCGTCTATCAGAGCACCCAACCGCGTATTTAACCCGAAGTGAACCATCTCTTGAGGAGATTGAAAACAAGCCATTCACTCAGTCCAGACTGCAGTCTGTTTCCCCTGATCTCCCCGTAACTCGTAGGTTTACACCATCGAATATCTCGTCAGCAGATCTACCCTTCGTTAAGCTTTGGCCCCTTTTAAGAGGAAATCTATCGAGACACCTTCTTCCCGGAGAGTTGTGCGGCCCATTCATCTTCGCCACCCCATCAAGATTCCCGTTCTTTTGAGACTGAGACTCCCTGAAGATCATCAGAATCGGCGCGAGTTGAGATTACGTCTCTACGGAGCAGAGAAAATCTCATTCTTCATCACGAAGTAATCCAATCCCATCTTCAAGTCCTCCGAATCAGGACTTCCCAAAGTATCTTCTTGAAGACCTGCGCCGTTGTCTTCCACCCCTCATCCAATTCGCTTGAAGGTAATGCGATCGTGTATGTTCAGCCAAAGAATACCTCGTTAATCATCATTTAATTCATTTAACCGCCATAAGTAATTTTTTCCCACTCTTGTATATATATATATATATATATATATATATATATATATATATATATATATATATATATATATATATATATATATATATATATAAATTGACCCTTTTTGCTATATATATTGAAATTATATTTGGGGGTTATTGTCTTTATATATCCTTTGAACTGCAACTTGGCACCCATTAATATAAACCCGGTCAACCGTAATTCGCACTCTTTATTTATCGCCCAGACATAACTCAAGCGCCCTGTGGCCAGCTGTCTGCCCGTACTTGTGTAGGACTCTAAGCGCCGAGCTAGTCTATATAGGTATACTTCAACAGTTAATATTAATATACTATTAATATCATCTTCGTGAGAAGGTTGTAAAGGTGCTTAGTAGTAGTAGGAAGTAAAATCCGAATATAGACTGTCTATTTACACATAACCACAAATGCTAGAAGAGTAAAAAAGTTCCTAGATGGGAGCACCGAGACACTCAACTTGCGTACTTGAAATTGCTAGTGAGGCTAGAGGGTCCAAGATTTATTGGAGGAGCAAATGCTGCTGTTTAGATGAAGTGTACTCGAATCCTCAAATAAACACCGATTCTTTCAGTCTGACCAGTATTTTTTTGTTTCTAATTCGATCTCATTTACATACCTAAACATTCTACAATTACACTTCCTCCATCCATGTGTGATGGGGCTACGAGTTTCCGGTAAGTTGCAAGCAGGTAAAGATCTTAAAAGTAAATAAAAAGGAAACAAGACCAGGCCTTCTCCCTCAAAGCCTCAAATCGCTCTCTTGTCGATCGTGAATGTATCCTATCCTTGATCTCCAGGTAAGATGTGATCGAGGGAGCCGAGAAGTCTCATCCTTTTCGAGGAATCGTCGTTGATTAATGCGAAGGATTGGGGCCAGAATTCCCCCAAGGTTTCCTTGAGTACGTGGTATAAGATTTAAATGACCCTAGGCACTTAATGCAGGCATATGTAATTGCCATCTTATCATTAGAGCTAAATCAACATTAAACGCATTTAATAATTAGGATTTGAGTCTCTTTTGACTTCCAATTCTTTCAAGGCAATATTTTCCAGAAATTCTAGTTTGTATTTTATTTTACTCATAAACTTCCATGAAATACTTAACGTTATATTTTTGTTAACTTCATATCCAATGGTTTTTTTCGATTTCATAACCGTCTAAATCAAATTTCCATTTCTTATCTTTCACCTTAAAATTTTTTCCACTGCAATCCAATTCAATATTTCTACCTTCCTACCAGGAAATGAAGCTCTTTGTTTCGATTTTATGCCAAAGGAGATAATATTACTTTTGCCAACATGGAGAGTTTGTAAAATTAAGAATCTATTCAAGGTGTTTTTCAATTTCCCTCAAACTTAACACTTGCATTCTATCTGCTATCAAATTTTACTTTACATTCCCAACCTTCCCTTTTACTCAATGATAACAAATTTCAATATATTGCCTACTTCGTCTCAGATTTTCCGACTTAAAAGGACATTTCATGACCTCGTTTATAGGACCAGAATGAGATGGTTGGAGATTACAGCTAAAAAATTAGACCATTCTTTTTTATTCACGACCGAATATCGATTCCCCAGCGAAAATTAAATACATGTCTGCCTTTATTCCACTACCGTGCTCGGCAAAGAAGAGCTGTGCAATACTTGTTATCTCCACAAATGGGTGGCAGGGGTACAATCAACTTGTAAAATAGCAGCCAAAGATAACACTACAATATGTGTTCTCACTACAGATGGATGGTAGTAGTACAATCAAATTGAAATACTCAGGAAAATAGAGCGCTACATTATTTGTTTTCGCCACATATGGACGGAAGCAGTAAATAAATAGAAAGCGAAGACAAGTTGCATGGTACGTGTTCTTGCCAGAGATCGACACCAGTAGTTAAATCGTGAGACTCAACAGAGAAAAGCTGTTCAGTAAACGTTCTCTCACAAATGAAAGCAGAAGCGTGACAGAAAATTTGTAATGGAAAGTCCTTCACTTTTTAGAACTTGTTTCCCTCGCACCTGAAACACGTAAAATGCTTTCATTCGCTAGATTTTTTTTCTCTTCATCTTAAACATGCTAATTAAATGTCTTAATTTGTTAAAAACTTTTCTTTTTTTAGGGGAATTTTTTATTGAAAATCAATTAAATTTTAGACACCTTATATTTTTTTAATGAAAATTATTATTTGATATGCCTTTGATTGTTAGACCATTTATACTTCAAATGAATAAGGTTAGTGAAAATTACTTCATTTCTTACAATTTTTTTCTTTGTCGACTGAATTTTTTTATATAAATGCCATCGATTTTTAGACTTCTTTTCTTTTTAGGGATTTTTGTAATGTAAATGCTTTCGTTTCGTTATATGTCGTTTCTTGTTGAACTGAAGAATACTAATAAAAGTTCCTTCGTTTGTTAGACCACTTTTATTTTTCTGTGCTTAAATATTAAGGAAAATGGACTCGTTAGTCAAAACTTTTTATGACCTAATTTTTTAAATCTTTAGAAAGTCTTATGGAATAGAGAGTACGTGTGGTAGTTTGCCTTTCTCCGGTATCTTGGCTAATCTGCATGACTGGATGCATGAAGTGCATATATGATGTGAATGGCATATTTATTTAAAACGCTATTCCCCTTTCCTTTAGTTGTTGATACCTGTGCTGAGAGTGGCCCGAAATGGTGGCAAGGATGAGTTATTTTCTCTAATTCTGCTCTTCGGTTGTTATTACAAATGATATTGGACGCGTTTTTACTTGGAATAGTTTTGAGTGGACTCAAAGGTCTTTGCTAGATCCGTAGTTTTCTTTTTCTCTCTTCGCTTTCTATCTTCAGTAAGTGCTCTCTTTATATTATTTTATTAAACTGACCTTGACCTCCCACTTAACTAAGTAATCCCAAAATGTCAAATTTTCAAAAGACGATAAATAAGACCCCTCTCCATTAACTGCAATAAATTTGATTCTATCAACACATTCTACAATTACACCTCTTCCATCCTTGCCAAGACTCAGTAACTTCGAATTTCTTAAATTCTGAAAGTTTTATTCAGGAGTGACCTTCAGGGCCTAAATATAGGATTACAGGAGTCAGAAAAATGTGATTAGTTGTGTCAGGTTGAAAGCAGTGCTTAGATAAGTAGTCCCCATTTGCAGTATATTAGGCCCCCTCCATAAATGACTTTGCATTATTGCGACAAGGAGTAGAGTTCTCTTATTGGGCTCCAAGCAGCAATGTTGGTACAAACCTATGGATTTAACAGGCAGGGCAAAGTTTAATGTTAGCAGAAAATGGGGGAAAGCATTAACTGATTCACAGTGAAAATAGAACGGTTGTTCGATTTTGCCTCCAGACAAATTTTAACAGACATTAATGTGTAAAACAATTGGAATGTAACAGAAAAATGACTCATAACAAAAAAGGAAAAGTACGGTTAATTAGAACTGAAGCTGCGACATTCTTTTTTGTCAAAGTCCTAATTATAAGGAAACCACATTTTAAACCCCTCAATAGAGGCAGATGCTGTCCATTATAGGCATATGTGACCCGAAAGAAGGTTCCATAATTTGTAAAAGATTTAATGTATAGATAAGCTATATATATATATATCTTTATAAATTAGATAATCTTTAGATCTGCGTAGATATGCGTATGTGAATATGTACCACAATTCGAATATTGATCGACCTGAGGGTAAGAGAACGCAAAAATGTAAAGAAGTATATTAAATATAGATTTTCTCTGTTTTAAAGGTTTGTGCTTTTTTATTTTAGTCCCATATTTAAAGGACATCTTATAAATATATATATATATATAAATTTGATTTTTTTTGAAGGCCCAAAGAAATGGAAATTGGTAACACGACCCGGAATAACGCTAAGGAGAATATTACATGAACCAATGAAAGCTTAAGAAAAAAATGAGAGATGTAGAAAACGGAAAGATAGGGCAAACTATTTAACCTTTGTATGAAAATAAATAAAGAAGTTGGATTTGAACCTTTTTCAGCAAGTGCTCATCGCTTATATGCTCACGACGCTCATCATCAGAGCTACGTGGTTATATAAGCGATGAGTGCTTGATGATACAGGTTTAAATCCAACTTCTTTATTTATTTTCATACAACAGTTCAATGGTTTGCCTTATCTTTCCGTTGCCTACATCTCCCATTTTCCTTCTTAAGCTTTCATTGGTTCACGTCATATTCTCCTTAGCGTTATTCCGAAGTACCATGTTCCTTTTGCAGGAAAGGTGAAGTACTCGCTCAGAACTGGTGCGTTGGGTGTTAAGGTTGGGGTCAATCTCTTTAATCAGAAGAGCCTCCAGAATCTTCAGGCGGCGAAGGTTAGGTTTCTTCTGAGTATGGTAGTGTTTTCGACCAGAGTTGCTCTTGTAATTTGTGCGTTATGGTTTTCTTTGTAATGTGTTTTTATTCCTCCTTCTTGCAAATGCATGGTTAGGCGCTGGCTGATGGTAGTAGTGGTCATACCTATATATTGAGTATTTGGATGAGGTTTGCAGTCCTCATAGGAGCATTGGAATTTGTATACCACATTTGTAGCCTTTAAGATCTTCCTTAACTGATCTTTAACCTCCAACCAAATACAAAAAACTGCATACCCTAACGTACCGTGCCATACCAAACCATACCGTAGCAACCATACCATTTCGTCCTAAAGAGCTATACCCTATTATATAATATCATACCATATAATATTATCCCATACTGTTCCATATCATACCATCCATATCTTCAAATCGGACTCTGTCAACCGAACCTAAGTGAGTAATGAGTGAGATGATGTCTTTGCAACTCTAAATCGCTGATGCTTGAATTGAGTTTCACAGTTGGTCGTCAACTCTGTGATTTAGCTCAAGGATTTGCAGTTGTGTACCTGCGAGGTGCTAAAAAAAGGTTATGCACATGCATCTAGGTCCTTAGCAAGGCTGAGATAACATTTATATGTTATTATGATATTACTTTAGTAAAGTTATTGAAGTCCCTTTCAAAATGGCCAATCTCCCTGCCATAAAAAAACGTTACAAACACTACGTTTTTTAATATATCACTAACTAGAAGTATTTATAAAACTGGCATTTTTTCGATTATCTTTTATGTTTTCTTTTATCTAACCATTTTCAACTTTACAAATGAAAAACAAAACAATTGTATCTCACCGAAGTCATCAACTGGAATGATCTCGCAGCAATTTTAATAATGGTTTTATTCACTTGACCAAACTTCTTATTTCCAGCCAATTTAATCAAATTCTTTTTTTCTTTAGTTATTTAGTAAGACTCATGCCTATGATGAAATTCAACACACGTAATATCTCGGGGAAATTTTATTAAATACATCAGTCATTTATTATACCAGTATATACTAAGGTAAACTATTTCGACTCAGGTATTTTTCCCTAAGTATATACGGGTAAATTCGTGAAGTGGTTAAATGTGTACTAGGCAGATATTTGAAAAGATCAATATAAACTAATGAAAGTGGTTCTCAACATTTTGAACCAAGCGTTACGTACCTAAACCTATCAACTAAATAACTCAAGGTATAAATTGAAGCTTGCAAATAATCCTGTCTACTCTATTCCATTTCAAGTAATAAAAAATAAACTTATTTAGCTCTGTTATATTTATTATTAAATAAAATGCAGGCAAATCCTAAAGAAAGCATCTCGGACAGAAAGTTTTGAATAGAAGTTTTTAAACAAAAAAATAAAATATTTTGAAATTGCATGATCCAAAACACTAAAAGAGATGACACAAAATACTAAACACGGGAGGGCATGTTTCTATCCGCGATAAAGGCAAGCAGGAAGTTCATAGCTAATTATCGGTCAAATAAACTCCAAATAAATCACTAAAGGTAATTCAGAAAGATTAAAATCGGGACTAAACTACGAAAAATTATCGGTTAGTCAAGAAAATACCTTCATTTCCCTTCACTCCATCATAACACATTACGTTCTTGCTCCCGTCAGCACAAAATCCACGCAAAGGAAATGTATGTTATTAACTCATATTTCTGTGTCCGATTTTGATGAAGTGTGTTGAGAGCAAAGAGAAATCGATGGGAAAGTACCATACCTCGTTTCAATTTATCATAAAACGTTGCATAATAGCGGTTTTAATAGGTTATTAACCCCATTTATCTATAATAAAAGATATGAAAAATCGGGGGACAATTAGTGGATAAACAATACGGATTTTATATAATTAATTGCAAAATGGAGGTATTTAGGGCAAATTTCATACGTAGAGTACAAAACTATTAAGGTAATTATTTTTTTTCTCTAATTCCTTGTTTTGATACGGCTTTTAGAGTTTAACGTGGAATCCGAACTATAGTTTACGATAGCATAGGTAAGCCGCTTTTACAGTTTAACGTGGGATCCGAACTACAGTTCACGATAGCATAGGGAAGCTGCTTTTACAGTTCAACTTGTGATGCGAACTGCAGGCCACAACAGCATTGGGAAGCCGCAGACCCTATAGGTATCAGATCCTAATGTCCTTCATTGTGAAAAACGGAGATTTCTCTCGCTAGTTCATTGCTTTTTTCTACAAACAGTTACTTTAGAACCTACTATTAAAATATAGTAACACCGGACACTTATAAGAGCGAGATAATGATTGAAATGTGCATAACTAAATGTTAAATCTAATGTGTAGGGGACTCGTTTATGCATATAAAATGGATCAAGTAAAGACAACCCCTCCTAGGGCCCACTATAAAAGACAAGCCCTCTCAAAATCCCTTGCAAAAAGCTTGGTTAGGTGAGGCAAGGTGATGTATCATTATAATTATCAAGGGGTGATGCTTTAAATGAATATTGTAACCGAATCCCTCCAACGGTTAACTAGTAAATATAATCCCTCCTAAAACTCAGCCAGGAAAGACAATCCCTCTATTTTTTCATTCGAAATCTATTTTTTTTAATAAACATCCCATTATTTTTATACCTACAGTACTGTACAAAAAGATCAAGACATCTGTATTTCTATCACATCATCTATAACACTTTCCAGAAAAAATCAAAGGTTTCCAAAATTGGTATACGATAACATGTATAAACTACATATTATTAATGGTTATGCAAATATTGATCAATAACACAAAAATATCAGCAAATAAGCAAATTTCTAGAAAAATTGAAGTGTCAAAAATGATCTAGTTTCGTTTAGAGAGAAGAGGCGTTGTTTGCATAGTACCTAACTTCAGTTTAATCCCGTGCATGTTCGGTCATTATTCTTCTTGTTTTTGCCAGATTAACATTCCTAGAAAATCTGTCATGGGTCTCTCGGTCTACGAGCTGATAGCAAAGCAGAGCCAGCAAGATGGTCTTTCAATTGGAACAATTGCAACATGATAAAAGAAGTTTATGTAATTACGACTGGTAAATAAAGCGTTAGGCCTAGGAAAACCTTAAAAAGGGAAGAAAAAGCCATTAGTTAAATTATGAAGAAGGATTTTTTCAGAGGACTGCAGTAATTTGTAGAGAGATTAGTAATACTCTAACTGGAAGAATCCATTATTAAATAATAATTACTTATAACTTGTACAAATGTTACCAATGATAATTTAATCGTTATATTTGAATGGAAATATGTTTTCGGCGTCGCTCCCAACATTTTGGATGATTCAATTTTTCTATTAAATTGCTTATCTGCTGATAACTTTCGTTTTATTAATCAAAATTTGCATAAATGTATGTAGGTTATGGAACAGCAATTTTGGATTTCTTAAGTTTTCTCTGGCAAAAGATAATGGAAAATGTTAACATAAAAATACAGGCGTTCTCATATTTTTGGACGGTACTTTATGTCAACATAAAGTAAGAGATCTCGAAGCTGTTATTCCACCTGATTCATTATTACTATTTAATATTTATGCCATTCCCCATAAATTTGATTGTTAATAACAAAATATCGTTTTCTTATCATGTACTAATGGCTAGTTCATTCTTCTCTTCGTAATATTACTGAATCGTTAAGGTACTGGTTTTTACGAGAAAAATCGTGTGTGCTGTTTTTATTAAGACCAGAGTAGCTCACACCAATAGCGTCATAAAACACTTGAAATCATAATAAGTTAGGTCAGCAATAAAAGGTTCATAAATTGATGATGGATATAATCCTGAAAGCAAAGATCTCTAAGCACCTAAATATTGGATTTATAAATAATCTGAAACCCCCCACATTTTCTATTATGTGGTCCTATAAATCTAATGGATATCGAGCGAGAAAAAGAATGCTAATGAGATAGTGTCCGTGGATAATATGATTGTTTCATTACTCCTCAATCTCCCCTTTCCCGTTTATCTCTTAATAGCTTTTAACTAGAAGAGCTATTTTTAGTCGCGTGTGACTATACATCTCACTAGGTCGTCGGTCAGTCAGTCCCCGTTTTTCTTTTTTTATTGTTTTTATTATGACATTGTAACTATTCGGCCAATTCTAACGAAATTTGAAACCCTTATGTTAGCTTACATTATCTTTCCAATCAGCACATAAACAACCTACAACACCACCACCAACACAATCATCAGCTACACCACCTACAACACCACAAAAACAACCACCTGCACCACCTACACCAGCAACACCTCTACCACCATCAACTACACCACTACTAGATACATACCACCACTATCTGCACCACCTACCCCACCACCTACAGCACCTACACCACCACCACATTCACCACCACCACCTACAACACCACTACCACCACCACCCACATCAACACCACCCACACCATCACCACCCACACCATCACCACCCACACCACCATCACCCACACCACCTAAACCACGACCTACACCACTCCCACCTACACATAAACCACCACCACCTACACAACACCCCCACTACCCCACCACCAACTACAGCACCACCAACACCTACACAATCATCACATACACCACCACCTACACAACCTACACCACCACCTACTACACAACCTACACGACCACCACATATCACACCACCGCCTACTCACAACCACCTACACCCCCTCACCTACACTATCACCACCACCTACACAACCACAACCACCACCATCACCACCACCACCACTCAACGTCATCCCGGAAATTATCTTGTTTTGACAATAACATCATAACTATTCAGCAGATACTAACGAAATTTGAGACTTTTGGGTTGTTTCACATTCTTTTTCGACTGATATATTTGCCCATGTCCTCTCAAGGTTAGCGGGGCAATTATTTGGTAATAACTTCATAATTATTCGGCCGATTCTAACGAAATTTGATACCCTTATGTTTCTTTATCTATTTTCTTCATAATAATATATGTAATTGCCAAGGTTCTCCCAAGGTTATTCCGTGAATTATTGAAAGTTTTGAAGGTCGTAAAGTCATAAATCAGTATAAGTGAGACCAAGCGACTTTTGGTCAGCACACCTTGTTTCTACTATGAGTGATGTTATACGTCTCCCCTTTGATTGATGCTTTTGTTTCAACATTTCGTAATACACAATATCATGTTGTACCATCAAACAGACTACTTCATTTTCAGTTGATAAATATTATATCTGCGAGGTTTACTTTGTTATGCCCTGGCACCTGAACGCCTGCGAAATAAGGCCAACTTCTTATAATAGTCGCCTCTTTCTCTCTTTGGTGAAAAAGTAGAGAAAAAGCCTTGATCCGTTGACATTTCTTCCGTCCATTGGGTTTCTTAGGCTGCGCATTTTCTTAAGAAATATCTCTTTCTCAAATATCCGCTTTAAATTCACATGAATGCTGGAGTTTTTTTATTGGGCTCTTCGTGTGAACGGGCTTTCACAGAGCGCATGTCCACCAACTAAGGAAAGGATTGAAAGTAGAGGTGAGTCTTCAAGCCATAGTCAATTAAAGGCACCAGGGTTAAGGGAAGTAGTGTATAATATTAGGCCGATCATTCTTCATTCTATGAGCAAATATTGAGAAAGTGTTACAACCCACGTAACAGGAAAGACTACGAAGAACCAAATGTAAGGAGAGGGTGTCACATATCCAGATGTTACGGTGATCTAGGGGCAGGGAGGAGGGTACTACACTTCTCCTTAGGGCAAGAGAAGAGGGTCAGGAAAAAACATAAATTTTGAGCGTGGTAACCATTAGCTACATTTAAACCAAAATATTTTTGTGTGTTAAATTCAATTAAACTCGTACACATGACATGCTATAAAACTAAAAACAATTACCATCATATCATCTTTGCTTGTTTCTTTCGAAGCTTATTTCGTTTAGAGGTATATATAAATGAATGATTAATATGTGTCAAACAACAGATGCCCAAAAGCCTAAGAGTAGTCCATATTAAAAAATAATGGCCTTCGATTACGATGGAAAAGGTGACAGTAAGAAGTATCACGAAATTTGGAGGGAGAATCGGAGGTTGAGAAGTAATGGTGGTACGGCGGTTCTGTCCTGGGACCACTACTATTCATCATCTACGTCAAAGACATGGACGGTGACATGGTTGCCAAGATTTCCAAATTTGCCGACGATACCAAGCTTGGTATGAACGCTGCCCGCCTGCAGGAAGATCTTGGGAAGCTTAAGGAGTGGTCGGACACGTGGCAAATGCCTTTTAACGTGAACAAATGCAAAGGATGCATATCGGCCCCCGAAACCCCCAATCTCCGTATATCCTCAAGGGCACTGCTATTAAATCCACCGACAATGAGAAGGACTTTGGTTTAACAATCACTAGTGACCTCAAGTTCTCGAAACAGTGCATTGAGGCGGAGAAAAAAGCCCAAAGGATGCTAGGCTATATTAAGCGCCAGTTTGGTTATCGGAACCAGGAGATTGTACTGTGTTTGTACAACTCACTTGTCAGACCGCACCTGGGGTGGACCATACAATTTTGGAGTCCTTCATTTCTAAAGGACATCGCGAGATTGGAACGCGTGCAAACCAGGGAGACCAGACTGATTGCCTCTATCAGACATAAAAGTTATGAAAATAGATTAAGAAAGTAGATCTGTTCTCGTTGGAAACCCGTAGACTGCGTGGTCAGCTCATCGAAGTTTTAAAATACTTCGAGGGTTCGAAAATGTTGAATACAGGGATATTTTCACACTTGTTGAGAGCAGAACAGGAAATCACGGCTTTAAACTTGAACTGAAGCGTTACAACCGCGATCTGTGTAGAAAATATTTCACGTACAGTATCTGCGGTAGTTGGAACGCACTTCCAGTGCAAGTTGTCAACGGTGAATCTGTTGACCAGTTCAAGTCAAGACTAGACAGGGTCTTGAAAAGTGGCCGTTTAAGGACGTAAACCATTTGAGCAGAGATGTGCCCGCTTGACTGCTAGTCCAAAGGTACCCTCTATGAATGGAGCGTAAGGTCTTCTAGGGTACTTTCTTTCTTTGTTACTCCTTTTTACTACTTGTTACTCTCTGATTTTACACCTCCAGATTTTTTCCTTTCGGGATACCTTAAAGAAAAGGTATACGTAAATAAACCTAATAATCTTCAAGAATTGAATCAAAATATCATTGAAGAAATCAACAAAATCACTCCCCATGTTTTGGAAAATGTCATGGAAAATATGGTGCAAAGAATCCGATTTTGTTTTAACAATAATGGAGAACAGTTGAAGGATATTATATTTAACTAATAAACATCCATGATCTCCTCTTTCATTTTATATATCACCCACTTTTATAACTTAATTAGTTTTTGTGTTATTATTTTTTTTAAATGTGAAGAAACTTTTGGGCCCACCTATATATATATATATATATATATATATATATATATATATATTTATATTATAAATTTAGAATAACGTTCTAGTCACTGGGTTAATGTAAGGAAAATAATAAGAGTTCTTAATCTTCTAGAGAAGTCTCCTGGAGTTCCTCAACCCTCTTCAGGAGCGTTACATATAGGACAAGGCACCCATCCACTTCCCCATAAAAGGAAATTTCAAGAAGCCTTATATATATATATATATATATATATATATATATATATATATAGAGAGAGAGAGAGAGAGAGAGAGAGAGAGAGAGAGAGAGAGAGAATAAGCTAATGTTTAACTGCAAAGGAAAACGGAGAAAACATGATTGGTTGTTTGATCGTAATTGGCCCTGTGTGTATTTTATCCTTCAACACCCTGCATAAACTTTCAATCGGATTCGTTTCCGGGGAATTTCCGAGTCCTGGATGCAGCTGAATTCCATTTTGTTCACACCATCCCTTCAGTGATTTTGCTGTATGACATGGGGCCAAGTCGTGTTAGAATATCCAAGTCTATCACGTCACTACACTATTTCCTTATTTGAGGCAGTAAACGACCTTTAAGGACCTCTTTATACGTTTCTTGGTTCATAGTTTTCTCAATAATGGGCAAACGACTGCTTCCCTCTACCGAAATGGCTCCCACACCATGATTTTTGTTGGAAATTTTACTGTTTTCCTCAGACATTCAGCCATAAATTCTTCCCCAGGCCACCTTCTTACAAATAATTAGTTTAACAAACATAGAATTATTGGAAAAGCCATTGAAGTAATGAATCAGCAATTAAACTTTAGGGTTTGCAAAGATTGGAAGCATTACAAAAATGCGTCACAGTTAAAATTTGTAGGTATTAATGTTTTTTTTATAAATTACAGGTTACTGTTTAGGTAGGTGTGTCATTCTTACCTTTCCCCATTGTTCTGAAGTCCACTGAAGGTGATTCTCTACCCAAACTTCTTTCCTGGTGATATGATTTCAATCCAGCTTCCAAAAACCTGGCATTCACTGTTTTTCGGGCAAGGCTAAACCCCTCTGCTACCAGCGCAATAGAAATCTTCCTGATAGATGTTCTTCTGTTGTTAAGATCCTGTGATATTAATTTTCAATCTGATCTCATAAACAGAGGAGTGGAACCAACCCAAAACGATAACAACGTATCACTCCTAATCTATTACAATAATAAACGGACATCCAACCTTATATCAAAAATAACCCTACACCCACCCTAACACCTAAACAAAGAAGTCATTTAATAAAAGAATACACTTGAAAAATGGGAGACTGTGAGCTCCTACCTCATTTATATATTGGAATGACAGAAACAAAATTAACACGAAGAATGAGCTACCATTTAAACTTCGGTGCACCCAAAACACATACATTTGAAAAACATGGAAGGCAATTGGACCTGAAGCCACTCGAAGATAACACCGAAATTCTGGCATATGCTCCAAATCGCCAACAATTACTCATATTAGGAGCTCTCTATATAAAAGAAAAACAGCCTAAATTAAATACACAAACAAACATACAGATCACCCTGCCTTCCTCAGGTCCTCGTGCACAAGTAATAACCACTACCTATCTTAATCCTGTTCCCATTTTTAAACTAGCCTTTTTAAGCCGTCTTAACCCTTGCCTAAATGTACCTTTGTATTTAAGAATTCCCATTCCTTATAAATATGTTAGGATAACTGTTAACCTTCAAACCCTGGTATATATATAACCATGTTTTTAAATCCTGATATTATTTCTACCTTCCTTTGATAATGATTTAGGAATGTATCGAAACGCGTTAGGCCAATCCTTGTTTCGTTTTATCCAGTGAACTATTTTACTGCCCTCGTTCGTCAGTGCTTTTGTAATGAATTTTGGCGAGCTTATACAAGGGTTAACCAACGACCAAAAGAGGAATATTAGAGAAATTGAGACACTCGAAAATAAAATTATTAACGCTGAATTCGCAGTCGCCTTCAATAATATATATATATATATATATATATATATATATATATATATATATATATATATAATATTGAGAATAAATCCCAGAGCCACGAGAAACGGATGCAGCATCTTTTAATTTTTCACAACGTTTCGAAAACTACAAGTTTTCATCTTCAGGCTAGAATAGGTTTACAAAGTTAATACATATGAAGAAAACTTGAAAAGGCCAACAAGACATTATTTTAAAGGGTGACCAATTATAAAATATCAGTAAAATGTACTAGAAGTTAAAATTTTTATTTTTTTATCAAATATGACTTGGCAACAGTTAAATTTGCTTTAAAACTGACTCAAAAATTAGTTAATAAATTCAAAGTTTATTGCAGAAATTAATTAAAAACTATAAGACAAATTAACCTGGCATTAGTTAAAGATAGTATTAGCCTTTAACAACAACAAACATTGCTTAAGAACCGTCGAATCTTTATATATCAAACACTACAAGCCTACACTCAATGAAGATTTAAGTGCAATATCATTATTAATTAACTAATTTTAACTAGTTTGTTAGTTGGTTTGCTTTTTAGCAAACCAAGCGTCACTGTAACCTATAAATAATAGCCCCTTGTTTAGCTTACCATTCACTCTCTAGGATGGATCCACTTTAGTAAGTACCCAAATTTACCATTTTTATATTAAATGTTTTTTTAACTCTTACATTGTTTACAAAATTAAAAACAAAGTTTAAATTTCCTATCTTTAAATAATGCCAGGGCAATATATCTTATCGTTTTTAATTAATTTCTGCAATAAACTTTAAATTCATTAACTAATTTGAGTCAGTTTTAAAGCAAATTTAACTGTTGCCAAGTTATGTTTAATAAAAAAAATTAAAAATTCAACTTCTAGTACATTTTACTGATATTTTTCTAATTGGTCACCCTTTAAAATAATGTCTTGTTGGCCTTTTCAAGTTTTCTTCATATGTATTAACTTTGTAAACCTATTCTAGCCTGAAAATGAAAACTTGTAGTTTTTGAAACGTTGTGAAAAATTAAAAGATGCTGCATCCGTTTCTCGTAGCTCTGGGATTTATCCTCAATATTAAATGCAGGCTTCACGGCCGAGCTCCATATGGATATATATATATATATATATATATATATATATATATATATATATATATATGAATGCAATGTCTCGAGGGAACTTAATAAAGTTCGAAAGTAGTTGGAAACACCTTTTCATATTTTTCCTGCGGGACATTGCATTCATTTGCTACCCTCACGTGATACTTTGTGAGTTTTTCATTTCATATATATATATATATATATATATATATATATATATATATATATATATATATATATATATATATATATATATATCTATATACATATTTATGCCCAAAGTAGGAAAAAATTATACAAAACCAATTTAGTCTTTATATTTTATAAGATCAAACAAGGATCATACATAGATAAAGCAAACATAGAAGAAGATATCGCAACGGAATGAAATAATATAAACAATTTTACGAGTTAAAGAACTAAAATAACAAGTGTGGTTCAAACCCTATATGCCTTTAAACACTCCTCGCTTTCCCGGCCACCCCATTAATCACTAGGAAATAAAGAATCTCCTCTACAAAGAAGAAGAGGAAGAGAAGAACTTACAAAACTTAAGGAACCAAACAAAAGTTTAGCTCGAAGTACAAGGACTGAGAGAGGCGAGGAATATAAATTAATACAACTCTGATGGTTTAACCAATGAGAAGGATTTTTTCTTGGTCAACTTTAGAAAATATAGTAGAGCCAAAGATTAGTAAATTAAATTAAGAAAGATGAGATACGAGAAATCGATTAGGTTTTGTAACCCTATTTACACTTTGAAATTACAAACTCATCAATAGGTGCCAGCTTTTCCCTTAACCAAACGCAGTAGGCTAGACCATGGAGAAGAGGAGGGTCTAATTATCGTACTTGACTCAATACTCGCTAAAACTTATTTTATAGTTTTTAGAGTGTCCATTGATAGCAATAAAGGTTAATAAAGTATAGAGATCATGAAGTTTTGAAACTAATGGATGATAGCCTCTGGCCTACTTGGCTCTCTGGAGGCATGAAAAGAAGTAAAAGAAGATAGAATTAAAGAATATGTCCTAAATTCTGCCTAGAGATAATTCTGGTTAGTGGCTCTGGAAGGTTCAGTGTGTGTGTGTAACCTTGTGCTCCTTATAAGAATGTTTTTTGGTCTTTTCTCCCTAACTTCCATGGATCTGAAATAAAACAATTTTATTACATGCCAACATATTGTTACTGTATTATAACCTTATCTATTTACTTTATTTTTCGAAACTTAAGAAATTTAATAATTTTATGTGTTCAATTAGATATAAAATTGAAAATATATAGTTAAATTTAATAGATTTTATAAATTCATATACGCTATTACAGTAATATAAGTTATATAATTATTATTCCTCTTGCTCTATAACATTTAGCACAAATGTGAAAACATTATTTTACTCACAATTGTTATATAACATACGTATATCTCTGTTTTCTTTGTGTGATTTCTGGTTCGAAATCCCTAAATAATGGGTTGAGGAATAGGTTCTTGCGGTTTTATCAAATTGATTCATTACCATTAACAATTTTAGAAAAACTTCATTTTTAATTGATAACAATTTTTATTGGGGCAAAGCCATTGTTTTCGATACTTCATGTTGACATAAACACACCACTTTTTTTTGCCAGTGATGATGCGGTAAAGAAAGCTATCCTTATATCCATGAGTAGCCTTGTGATGAGCAAGCAAACCTGAGGCAATTGTGGAGCGTTGAAATTTGTTGCTTTCGCTCAAAGCGTGCGGAACCCATGGACTGAGTTTTTGAACTTTTCCCATCGAATGAAGGTGATTCACTGCAGTTTTCTGATCACATGCCAATTGCACAGCCAATTCTTTAGTCAATTGACGAGGATTTTCATAAAGAAGGTCGTTCAATCGATCTTCATTCAACTTAATGGGGCGACCAGAACGTTCTTCGTCATTAAGATTGAAATGACCGTTTTGAAACGTGAGAACAACCATTGAGCTGTCCTTTCTGATAAAGCATTTCTCCGTACACCGCACAAATATCGCGATGAGCTTTGGCTGCGTTTGCATTGTTCCCGTCTCGATTGTAAATGAATAACAACAAGTGTCGAAAATGCGCCTTTCTTTCAACTTGACATTCCATTTTGAGGGTACAAAACAAAAATAAAAATAACACAACATTTAAATTAACCGCAATGACTTATTATTCAACTTCAAGACGTAGCCTAAGCAAAAGCCTAATAGTCTACGCTGTTAAGAGACGTAGCCTAACCTTTGCAAATTTCGCTTTCATTATTTATTATTGTTTGTTAATATGTGCACAACATTATAACAAACGCAAGAACTTATTTCTCAACCTAATATAATGTTCGAGAACAGTTTTTAGAAGGCTCACAATCGCTAAAAAAATTGTATCAGTAATTCAGTCTTATTGAATCTACGAAAACATTCATTAAGGTTTATCCAACTACACTTACATTTATAAAAAAATAATTTGAATATAAAATAACTAAATTACAGCAAATTTGAATAAGATCAATTTACTCAACCGATCGAATATTTTTGAGAAAAGAAATTCAAACCATAGGAGGGTGCTAGTAGCTAAAAGTAAATGCAGAAAACTGTAACGAGATGTTGTTTGTAGCTGAGGATGGGGATGGATGTGATATTACAGCCGACAATGTTACTATTAAACAAATACGATGGTTTAAGTATCTAGTAGGATTATCATAAATGTTATCGGTACATATGAAGCAGATTGCGTGAAGAGAGTTAGTGAATTCCTCCTAACTTAGCGTGGAAATAACAGGACTGTGTGAGATTATCCTTCTGCCAAAGTTAGTTTATGAAAGTAAAACTAGGTTTCGAAGGTCAGGTTAGATCGCCTGACATCCGTTTGCTTTCCGTGTCTCAGAACGGTTGGCGGATAGCATGCAGGGCGACTCTGCAGTTGAGCCTTGTCTCGAATAATGCAATTTAAATTTGTGTTCCAATAAATCTCTAAGCGTGACTAATTGTACTTGGTAGAATTAATTTAACTATCTAGAAGGTTCTGTGTATATCAAACTGGTCAAAACAAAATAAACTTTACTACTGTACAAACACAAATAAAATACTGTACATGAAAGATAAATCACAAATAAAATAATATACATTTAAGATAAATCAAGGTATACACACTCGGCCGCACACGACCGACAATAATTCCGGGTCGATCTGTCATCCAATGATTCGGCTGCTCGAGAGGAGCACGACGGGGAGAGCACTGAGCTCGAGTACTTTACAACAGCACGGGTTGGGTTTGCACTTAAGGCGGTTTAGTACTCGGCTTATTCGAAGTTATGATGGAAAATACAACCTGTATTCCAGTAACAACAGTCAGCCTCGACAGTAGGGATCGAAAGAGTATTTGATGGAGAGGAAGCTGAGCTCGAGAGATTTTTTCTCGTTTTTTTCTCTCTTTTCTTGTCTTTGGGATCTTGGGGTAGAGGAGGCCTAGAGAAAGAAGCTTTAAAGAGACAAAAATAGACACTCGTAAGGATAATGCAAACGATCAGGGCACTGGGACGTATTACAAAATGTATCGTCGGGTCTTGTTCAAGTACGGAATTATTCAGAGGGCAATGAATGCTTTAGTTAATATTTAACAATTAGCCCAACTTAATTTCCACCTACGTTCGGCGAGCAGTCAGACCCGCAAGCCTTACCTTATGCGACGTCTCTTCTTAGCAGAATACTAACTTACACAGGCCAATGCTTTACTATTTATACAGAGCCCAGTAAGTGAAAGTTACAGAGGCACCGGAAGGGGGATTTTGCTTAATCTATATAGAGAGGCGCCGGATGTGAATTTAAAGCTTCACGCTATGTCGCGGAAACTCTCGTTGTTACGATTAGCCTTGCTATAGGTCGTGTTATCGGACGGAAGTGACCTCAAAAGAAGCCGATCGCGAGTTCTTCCCGTCCCCACGAGTATCTCTCTCTCTCTCTCTCTCTCTCTGATGCTAGGAGTTAAAAAGGGCGCGAACGAATCTTTTTGACTGAAAGTGTTTGAGGAATAGTTGATAATTTGACATGTAAGAAGAAGGGATGAAAATACATGCACTTATGTAAAGAATATACAAGAGTGAGTGTCATTGTTTTCGAAGGTTTGGAAAACAGAGTAAAAGGTGGTTCGATTATGTGTTTGATGGTTTGAGTTAGGAAAAGGCTGAGTGTAGACAAAGTGGATGATTGTAAAGGAGCGTGTTTGAGACTTTCTCCCCATGGATAAACTCTAATGGAGGAGGTGCTACAGCGGATAGCACCCCATTACTATGAAGGAACAATTTAGCATGAAAAAAAATTGGGTGGCTTTGTGTTTGATCTGGAATAAATGATTGTTGTAGTCTTTTAGCAATGTTAATGGACTTAGCCCCTACGTTGGGGGAAAGGATGAAGAATGAGGCAGTATAAATATTCGGCCTATTTGTCCCTAATTCCATAGGGATGTAACTAAAGAGCAAAAATACATTTGGTTGACACTGGACAATCTTAAAAGATTTATGAATTAAATATATTTCATCATTGTAGTCAGTTAGGTCATTTTTAAAGAATTCTGATCCATCGACGTTATTTGAAGGGATTACGCTTCTCTTATCTACAATTCAGACCTAAGGTTTAAAGGTGAAATTGTAGTTTGACGTGGGTCATAAACAACCGCAAATAGACATAAATAGAGTATTTAATTTAAAAGAAATTGATGAAATCTTTGTTTTATATGATTTAATTTAACATTTATAAAGTGATGTCAGAAATATAAGAAAAAATAACTATAATAAACCAATTAAATCAAACATTTATTGGAAGCATAAATAGGAAAGGGACAATGTTTATAATGAATACTGATGAAAAAAAAAAAAGGCCTGTCCAGAAATGGGTATCGCGCACCCAGAAAGGGGCCAAATCGCCGAACCACGACTGGCAATTTTATAATGGGGTGATTTAGCTACGAACTGGCGACGCCTGTTCCGTACTTGTATGTGTGAGTGGATAGCGTATTATGATATGAGAGTGGTAAAAGTTCGTAATGATCTGTGGAGAGGGAGAATGCAAACATTTCAAGAATTTGGAGTATCTATTCTATAAAACGAGTTGTGGAATAACATTTAATGATTTATCTTAAAATATAGTATCATTTACTACTATTACCAACCATTAGAAACAAAAATGAGGAAACATATGATCGCATCTCCAAATAACCAAAAAGGGTGTCTTCAATCACGTATGAACGAATTTAAAACTGCGCTGAAAGTGGTTCATCTGTAAACACAGAGTAATAGTTAGTCTATCAAATCCCATAAACGTCCCTCGTAATGTAACATTCAAATGCGGCGTCTTACCAAACAATCCGATTAAATCATTTGAAGTTATATTCATACTATATTTAGCCCAATTTGTAGACACAGAAATAGAGAAGAATTATGGTGTCAAAGTGGCTTAAAGTCATTATTTTAGTTTATTTTTTACCATATGCGGTGCAATTTATAGCCAACTAATTAAAAAATATAAGATACCAAGGTGACTTGAAGTCATTAATGTTTATATTAGATACGCCACAACCAAGCCATATCCAATGTGCCAAATCTAAGGGGAAAACCCTCGCTAAAACATCTAAGAGACGATTTAATACCACAACCTTACAACCAACGAGTAAAATCATTTCCATTAACTAACGAAAATACCCAATAAGATTTTTTGTCTCTTCAAAACTCACTCGTTACAATACAAAACAACCAATAAAAAAAAGTTTTATCCTTTAGTCATATGAATAATTATACGGTACTCTTAACAAACTTAAGGGAATATGTATATAATATATATTTTAATGGTTTGAGAAATATAAGCTAAAAAGTTATTAGCTGCGATAAAAATATTTTCATCCTTTAAGAGATATGAAACATTTGTTTATTATGAGTTCTCGACTGTTTATTAATCTTCAGTGCTATGTCCTAAAATGTTTTTTAAAATTTTTTAGTATCCTAAACCATTACAGAAATACATTGATTTTCATACTATTAAAAACGTATTTTAATATAGTTTATATATTCAGCAATTTAATATATTATTTTTATTTCAGATTGTTTTTTAGGATATAATTATAGCTTTCTTGTGTATAGCTATTAGAGGATGGAAAGTTTCTCCCAATACCTTTTGTCACGTGTGTGGATTTTATATTGGAATAAATATGTATCACATAAAATTGTGAAGGTGTAAAATTCTGATAGCGCACAGATTCTATTTGGAATGGCTGTGGGTGAACAAGAAAAGCCATGACCCCCTCATATGATATGTGGGTTAGGTCCATCTACCTTAGAAGGATGTTTGTGAGGTGCAACAAAATTCATGCCTTTTGCTAGTCTCAGAGTATGGAGAGAGCCAAAGAACCACTATGATAAGAGTTATTTCTACCTGATAGTTTTTAAGAAGTACAGAAAAGTTAAAGGAAGAAAAGCGCTTCAGTTTCCACGCCTACCAATATCTGCAGCACGTGTCCATCATGATGATAACGTACCAGTAACACATAAACCAGAAAATGTAAGTAAGAATATTTCTTAATATTCTAAATAAACTTTACTTTTATGTTGAATATAGTATTAATTTCATTCATGATTTAGTTTAAATTTCTAAATGTAGTCATTGCTTTTATTTGAGACAAGATGTAATGAATTTGTCGCCGAGAGAGTCATTAAGCAGCGGCAGTAAAGAAATGAGTGAAGCATTCGTGCCAAGAACGAATACGCATCCCCACCTTCTGCAAAGATGTGAATGATTTGTTTATTGATGTTGGATTAAAGCATGATCCTGCGGAATAAAAACTGTTTATAGACAGCTCAGCGCGAACTCTCAGAGCAGTGTTACTACGCAATCGGAAAAAATATCCCTCTTTGATTCTTTCACACACCGTACAGAGAGAAGAAGGCTACGATAATATTAGAGAGCTTTTTGACAAAATTACTTATGCAGAATTCAAGTATGCAAGGTATGTACACAAAATAATTTTGTTTCCTATACTTGTGGGATAGCAGAGTTGATGATTATTATTCCCGTTAAGTTCATTGGCTCTCGCGTCATAAATTACATCTAAATAAGTTAAATGTTGTCAGACAGTTTCTTGGGGAGACTGCCAAGGTTTTATTACCCCCACTTCCTATAAAATTCAGATTAATGATACAATTTGTGAAGGCTCTTCATTTTGGAACAGAAGCCTTTCAAGAAATCCGTCTCGTGTTTCCATAAGAAACTTGAAAGCGCGATGACCAAATTCGAAATAGAATCATTTTGTGAACTTCAGGGTGTAATTCATGGATTTTTAGGCAATCACAAAGATCATAATTACAAGCAGCTGGTAGCAATCTTACTGAAAACTTCAAGGACTTGAGCTGTCGTATGTCCTTGAAAGTGTATTTTTTGCATTCACATGTAGTTTTCTTTCGTGAAAACCTGGATGATGTCAGTGAGGAGTATGGTCAAGCTCCATCTATGTAATATAAGGTTCAAAATCATTCGCTCGCAGAATAGATATTTTAATGGTCGTAGGAATACATAGCTAAACGTCATTAGCTTAGATAATATAAATTCCATATGGTCAAAGGCTAAACGTCATTAGCACAGTTAATTGGTCTTTTATTTTTTAAGGAATATAAAGATAAAGTCATTAATTCAGATAATATATATTTTAATGTCCCAAGGAATACAAAGATAAACGTCGTTGGCTCAGAGGTTTTAAGGGTTAAGAGAATATAAAGCTAAATAACATTCGATCAGATAATATTTATTTCAATTACTTTATCAAGTTACTTTAATAGTCTCTCAAAAGACAATTCTTACCATCTCTTATCTGCTTTTCACGTTGATGCAAGTTAAGTAATATTAAATATTCATGATATAATTTTATTAATTTAAGGGGACAGGGTTATTCACAGTGGAATCTCCACTGCGTGACCGAGTGCAAACACAATTTAATTTGTACTTTGTTAAGCCACACCGGTTGTTGTTACTCACCTGTTCGAGTCCAGATTCACATCGACTACACAGCGGCTGCCAGATGCTGTAGTGTGCCGTCGTTTTTGATCCGACGTTAATCAGTATTGTCTCACTGAGAAATACTAAGCCTCTAAAAGAGGTCAAATTGGTGGTAAAACACTAAAGAAAAGCAAGAAAATAAATTGTAATCATTAAAACAGAAAATGCCACCTTAAACGGTGGTCTTCGAAAGATTTTTAATGCTGATTTCCTTAATTTTAGCCTTAACTTTATTCATGAGTAAAATACTTGCGTTACCTTATCTATGTACGAAGCGTATGACAAAAATTTAGCGCATGTTAACATTGAAAAAAACGTTTCGGTAAAGACAGCCAAACCATTAAATCACAAATGGAGCAGAGGATAATGCTCGTTTCGATTGAAGTTATGTCACACAGATGAACGCACTCTCGCTGCCATATGGTTCATTACACGTTAGTTAGTTATTGACACTTGCTCATTTGTATGCATAATACTAAATTAGAGCAAAATAAAGCTTAATAGCACGAAATTATGAGTTAGTAAGTGCCATTTAAAAACATAAAAACTTAAAACTTTGCCTAAATTCCGGCCACATATTGATGATTTAGCGCTCTTTGAGGGATGACCTACAGTGGATGGTGGGTTATTTGTCATTTAAATTCAATATAAAAGAAAATAACACAGAGAGTTTATTTAGGCAGTCATATTCACCAAAGTTACATGTTGAAGGCTTAAAGGATTCTACTATACATTTTGTTCAATGAAATTGACGTCGGCTTCAACTACGGCCTCCAGGCGAAATCGGAATGCGGTGTAAGCCTTCTTGTGGTACCCAAGTTTAATTGGGTGAAAACCGTGATCCTTGAACTAATTTCCAAGGTAATTGAGCACTGGCACTTTTTACTCTTTCTCTCAACCACGACCTATACATAATGGCCCAGGCGGTTGCAGTCTTGGGAGTCGGGGGACCAGATGTTTGGAGTGATGGTGTCCAAGAAATTGTCTGACAGCCAAGACTGGATCGTTTTGCTTGTGTGGCATACTGCTGAGTCTTACTTCAACACGTACGGCCTTCCAACGGCCACCTCCTGTATCCATGGCAACACTAACTCCAGGCAATTGATTTAGCCCTTCGGGAAAATAAACGGGGTAATAACGATGCCCTCGCTACACGCCACTACAAACACCATCATATGGACCGGGAACTTGGTTTTCATCACCCTCGGTTGTTTTACGAGTTTACCAGCTGGTCGTTGCAAAAATTCTTCTCTTGTGAGAAGAATTAATGGTTTTCAGGATTGAAGAGATGCTTCCACTCGTTCCCACCTTTGCGGCACGCTCCTTCCACTTGTAATTCAACTCCTTCGATGTAAAGCTGACAATTTCTCATCTTTTATGAGAGGTAGCGGATGTTCTCATGCTTTATCTGCTTGATGAGATACTCTGAGTTTCTCTGATTCCTGCCAATGAATCTTATTGATTTGCTGAGATCTTTGTCAAAAATGGCGTTGATCTTTCGGAAGTTCTTTTATTACCAGAACGCTTAGAGTGAGGTTTTACAGCCTGAGTTATCTAAATGTTACATAATCATCTGCACTTTTCTGAATTGACACCCAAAGTGAAATATAAATAGCCCAGCTTCCCTTTGACCATCTTTAGTATGATTGAAATCAGTTAGGCTATAGTTTTCTTTACATAAGATTCAAAACTGAGATTTTTATGCTAGGAAGAAGAGAGAACCGACGCAAGACAACACACATGCAGGATATTTAGAGTCACCCAGGGCGATAAATTATCCACCACACCCTACCTACAAAAATTATAGCATTAAAAATTGAACATAACTAAAAGGAAGGAAGGATTGGCGTCAACTAACTAACTAACTAACTAACTAAACAATTATTAATCGCAATGGCCAACAAATTTTAACTTTTTTTAATTATCAGAGACCTGAGCAAACTTTTCTCATGGCATTTTTCTCGCTGATTTCAAATCCGACTTTAGTTTTTCTTTAGCACATGAGATTTTCGATATATTCGAAGATGCAATATGACCGCCGTCGTTGATAGAATGTAGCGTTTTACCCCGATTTCTTTTCCGAAATTGGTGATATGGGATTCCATGGCGCCAGTGCTAGGAAGAAATTGCCTTCTGTATATCTCCATGTGCATTGAGAAGATGAACTGACACAAAATGATGCATTTAACTCATATAAATTGAAATTTATCATTCTCTTTAGGCGTAAACATATGATAAAGAAACATAGCCATGTTTGTTTATTCCATAAGCATCATAAAATTAATGGTACTTATATCACATATATAAGAATGGTCAACAATGATTGAAGGGAAAATAAGTCAAAACTCGAATTCCTAAACTTTGTGCATGGGATTTTTTTTTTTTAAATTTCTCAGGATTATCACGATACAACATCCAACAATGATATACCATCATGCTCTCATTCCAAAATCTTTGATAGCGAGTTTCCATGGCCATGATAACCTGGTGGAAACGTTCACCTTGCTTGTCACTTACGGCTCCAAGATTTTCTAGGAAAAAAGTCTAGATGCGAATGTAAAAAATGGATTTTAAGTTAATACGGCATCCCATTTCTTCATAAGATTGAAAAAGGTTTTCCACGCCATGTCTTTATGCAGGTGATTTGTTGATGTCCAGAAAGTTTGCACATAACCACTTGAAGGCTAACCATCCATTTAGTCCAAGAGGACTGAGGGTTTTCTCGAAGTCAGGGTCTGCTAAAACCTCCCTGATTTGTGGTCCCACAAATATGCCTTCTATTAGTTTTGCCGCGCTCAGTTCTTGAAATCTTTTGCAGATATATTGGAATCCCTGAGAATTGTCCTTAGCCATTGCTTTCACGAAGTTTTTCATTAAACCTAGTTTCAAATGAAGAGGTGACAGATATAATTTCTGAGGCTCTACCAGGGGGACAGACTGAACACTGCTTATTGCAGGCTCATATGTAAATCAAGGTGGCTAATCGCGCTTGTCATAATGTTTTTCAGTGGTACGGCTATCTCACAGGCAGATGAAGCAACAGTGCATCGTGAATCCTCCTTGCATACTCATTAGCATACCTATGACTATTAGATTAGCACAGATGTACTACTGATGGGCTTGGTAGTTTATGGCTTTAAGAAGAATATCCATATTGTCATATGTCTCCTTAAAGTGGATAGAATGGCCAATATGAATGGAAGGCTTTACATTGCCATTGTGTAAGAGGACAGCTTCCAGACTTGTCTTAGAAGCATCAATAAAGAGACACCTCATATGTCTGTGACAAGGCTTTGAACAATCCATTTGTATCATGGCAGTAGCAGAGAGGTGCATTAACTGTGAAGAGTGAAGTTAAATCACGATTACGCTTTCTAAAGTAACTCGCATGCACATTTTTCTCGAGTAAGAATATTTCCTGTAGTTGAGATGCTAGAAGTTCTGCTTTCTCCTTTGACAGTGACATCTCTCTCAAGATAATTCAAATCTTCCTGAGTAAATAACTTTGTCTCAGATTTAGCATCCTCATATTTAATTCTGCATCTAATGTGCATGCACCTTTAGTACTGCTATCATCCCTGATATCATCAGGTACGAGGCCTTCATCAGGTGGAACTGGAATTGGCAAAGATACATCATGTGGAACTGGTCTGCACGCCGAATCCATGGTTGCATGAACAATTTGGTGCTTGTTCTTTGCAGAAACCCCATTTGTGGTCACACTGCAGAAATAACAATCTTAGAGATAATCTCTGGACAACCTCCATATCCAATCAGGTAATCCATTAGAGCAGGAAGTACAAATTTGGTGTGGTGCCCATGCTTTATCTTGGTCACCGAGAGGGCAACCGAAGTAGAGTTTGTACATTTTCTTTATATCATTTGTGATAGTACGCTGCTGAGATTTTGTTGTAAAATGCCCCTATACATAGCAGAATTTATCTGGATGACTTTTGCACTCTCGAACCATTGTTACTGCTTTGTAGAAATATTTGAACCCCTCTTATGATCAACGCAAAAGGAGCAGTTTAGAAGATGCACATTACATGAGGAACTTGAAAGCATAAAACAGAATTATAAATAATTGCGCAAAATATGCATGTGGGTTACAAATGTAAATGAATTCTTCTCTATAGCCCTTTAACCTTAATAACTCATGAGGCATCTAGTTTGCTCATCTTAGCAGTACAATAATAATGCATAATATAGAGAAATACCAGTAATATACTGCATTTTATAATCGCAGGCAGCCATTTTAAACGTTTGGCATTTTCTTAAAAACGGTACGTGCTAGAACAAACCCCAAGGCAGATTCGGATTCAACATGGAAAATGCATTTAGTAAAGTATAGGAAGGTCTCTGATGAAAAATATGTGTTGACCAGTGTAAGTGTTAATATTTATAATAATGGTTAAAGTCTTGATATTGTTAAAAAGAACTGAATGCATAGTTTTTTCGCTTTCAAAGGAAAGCAACTAAGATTCTCGTTAATCGAGACTTTTCTTGCCTTTTTGCGACATCTCTGAGCAGCTGCTTTCAGAGATCAAAAATTTAAATTATACTGGGCTTTTGAAGCAACTTTTGGTTTCGAATATTTGACCTTGAGGTGAAGTCACCATTAATTCGGGAGGTTTAGATTAGAGGATGAGTAAAAAAATTTGGAAATTAAAGGTTATGAAGAAAGTGAGTGAAATATGAGGAAATTCCTATTGCTAAGTTTAAGTGAGATGTCTTGCCATAATTTAGGTGAGGGAGGAAGGAAGAGGTAAAGGTCTCTGACATAAATCTTAAAAATTTCACAATTATAAGTCCACGATATCGTTGGCCACATTCTCTCTCTCTCTCTCTCTCTCTCTCTCTCTCTCTCTCTCTCTCTCTCTCTCTCTCTCTCACACACACACACACTTACCCTCCATTGCTTAATATATGCATACTTTAATCAAAATTAAATTTTCTAAAGTACAAAATACCAAAGAAATCCTCAATATCTATAAATTGTTAGAGACATAAAAATCAAATGCCAACTAATAATAATATAATAAAGGCAATTGATTTTAAATTGCGCTCTCCAGAAATAAAGGCTAAGGCAAATAGCGTCTCGAAAACATAAAAAAGACTCGACCACAGAGATAGATCTTGAGAGCTCTCTTGAAGGCACAACGATGGAGAGGAGCGAATATAACTCCATTTCCCGTCTTACAGCGGTATATTGAGCAGGGACGAACACCCCTCTAGCACTAAAGAGGGACATACTTCAAAGAGCTAAAACGTAATGAGGTACTAAATAGTTTCGTGTGGGCCACTATTCTTTGTAATTCCCCTTCCCTAGGAACAACTAGAAAGCACGAGGCCCAGAATGGAAATCCATAACCACTTGAGCCTCTAATAGATAGGTACAAGTGAAATATTTTAGCATTAGTAACAATAGAACAAAATAGTAATTCGTTTAAAATCGATGCTACTTTCCGGTATGCACTCATATAAAAATGTAGAGTAAAAAAACTTGTAAATTGGCAATAGCAGAAGAGGTCAGAAGATTAGGAAATCGTTTGCCATGGTAAGGTCGTCAAGAATAGCAAAGCAATTGACGTCACATCGGAGCGGTGATGACGTCAACAGACAGATTGCTGAAAATACAAGCAACGATATCGGGGGGGGTGTGAAAGTCATTAGGAGAAAAGCACGGAGGATAGTGCAGACAAAATACGACAAAAAACCTAGAGGGGTATTCATTCTAAGGTGGAAGTTTCCACGAACCGGTCATCAATCGAAAAGAAATGCGGTAAAAGAAAGAGGTCAAAATCTGAAGGTGTTAAGAGACTTTCTCAAGAATTATTATTAGCCAAGTGAAGCAGCTTTAAGCCATGGAACGGAAAAATGGCACGTTCTGCGGATTTGCCGATGGAGGAAAGGCTGACCGTATTGAGTTGGCTGTCGATAGAACAACAAATAAAGCGGCGCATTCATTAATATAGAAATCGGCCCTATAACAAGGGTCCGTACTTGCTTATTGGTTTTAAAACTGATAGTTCTAATGAACTCTTTGGTTGTAATATTCACCCGAAAAGGAGTGTCACTTGTGGCATGGGTCAGCATTAGGCCTGGTTGTAAATAATTAGCAAAAACTTCAGGCAGATGCTGTTTACATTTATTTCCTACATTACAAAAATAATTTTGGCTTAGCCAAAGATTGAGTCACTTTGAGGTGACAAGGCGCTGATAGGAACAACCTTTCTGTACACAAACCTGACAGACACTTTACCAGATTTGATTCCCACAGAGTAATCATAAAAGAGTCGTTGATCTAGAGTTAGATCAATGATAATCTCATCACTAAGAACTTCATCAGGTGAATCTATGGGACGAAAGTTGACTGGAGGCTTTTCATTTTTGTCAATATCAGCAGCTTTACCACTAGACCCAAAGTCCTTCTTTGGATCAGTGGTCTTTCCATCTATATTGAGAATAACCTGATGCGAAGTTAAGTTAATTAAGGTGGAGGGCACACCCAATTCAATGAACAGTTTTTTGCATTTTTCTCTCCAAATAAATCATTGATCTATTTAAAAACCATTATTAACATTGCGTTTATCACAAATAACAGCTTCTATTGCTACAAAACTAATATGATGTTAAACAATATTGTAAATGAGAGAAGGTCGGCCTTCTCCCGTTCCATTTTTATTCACTACGTCACAGTGGTTTAGATACTCTCCTTGATTAATAGAATCAATGTCTTCGCAAGTGAAATTAGGGAGATGTACATTTCTTTCTTTAGCTTACCTTAATTTTCCCATTTTTATTTCTTGTTTCTTTTAGACCCAACTATTTTTGCCATTTTTAGAGTCAAACCAATTGTTTTTAAGGAATTAATTTAAATTTCATTCAAAGATATATTTGAAGCTCTGGCTTTTTCACCTTTCTATCTTTCATTTGTCCATAAACCTCGTGCTTGGATGTGTCATTCAGTATTGCAACATCTCTTAACAGAGCGTTACCAAGAGTTGAGGCAGCTTCTGAGCTTATCTTATAGCTATAAATATAGATGATATTTACATTTAATTTCCAACAACATTTAGGGTCCTCCCATTTATGACAAAAATATAAAAATGAGCAAAGTTTGATAATAAATTGACTAGTATGTGAATTATTACGTTTTTTACACATGATTAAATACACTAAAAAGTTTTATACATCAAATATACTTTAAAGTTTTATGATTTTTATTATAAATGGAATTTTAGCGTTATCGAATATATTCCAAAACAAAGTTTTATAATTTTTTGTAATTACTTTTGAATTATTTATTTCTCCTCAAATGATGATACCTAAAATTATAGTACGTAAATATATCTTGCTATGTAAAAAATATTTATATTTGACATTTGAAAAAAGTTAAAATAGAATATGATAGAAATAAAAATAGTATTGATATACACTTGTGGACTATTTTTAACTTAATAAAATATTAAATCTCTTTATTTCAACATACTTTCTTCTTTTGTTATTTTCTTGTCTATTTTTATCTCTTTTTAACATATTTTTTATTAATGACTCGAAGACGGTTATTTTCCCTGGATCCAACTTTTTGTCGCACTGGTCTTTCATGTCAGATCTTTCTTCTATCGGGATCTAAAACAGCAAAGACTTAACTAATTATATTTTGTAAAAGTCTAAATTGATTCCATAACCTTAAAAATAATTTGGCATTAAGATCTTTCATATTATATAAAAGAATGTTTTATTTCCATAAGTAAACAAAAATAATAAATTTACCTTGATTCCTTGCAGAGGTTTATAAAAAATATAAACCTTTTCACAGCTCTCTTTTAGACACTGAACACTTTTATGTGTGCATTTAATCTCTCCCGGCTTTCAGAAACACGCCCAAATATCATCCAGTTTGTCAAAATCCGTCGCAAACGCATTTTGGATACTTTTGTTGTACTTGGCCGAGAAATTTTCTTCACTCGATCAAAAGTTCTGACAATTTAACTTTTATTATTTTCTTAGGCAGAAGAACAAATCTAGGATTTATTTTTTCCAAATATTAAGGTAGATTCTCTGTTAAATGAATAACAATACTAAGGTTATCTATCGATAGATTAACCAGCTCGAGTTTGTATATAAATCTGACGATATCACGTACTTTTGTTAAGATTACACACTTAATTATCATCTTTCTCTTCGCCTTTACCCGCTCTTACGTGGGGTCGGCGTTTCTGACAAGCCTTCTCCACTCGCTCCGGTTCTGCGGGTTTCCTCTTGTGAGTAACTTTCCTTCCAAGTCTTCCCCTAACTCCATCCACATCACCCTCTTTCATACATACTCATTCTCTCGTCTCATCACGTGCCCATACCAATTTAGTCTCTTATCCTGTATTTTCTTGGAAATTTGTCACTTTTATTTTTCCTCTTATTCGTTCATTTGTTTCATAAAAAAATAATTTTATGAAATTGGTCTGGACACTGTCTAGACAGTGTTTATAATATTTTTGATTAATGTGTATAATGTCGTCTTTGTTGGAATTTTAAATTGAAAACTAAATATTGGGCTCTGCTCATTTATAATAATAATAATTTCATCATAAATCTATGTTTACTTTCATAAGAAATTCATTTTTAAACTATTCTGATTGAAATTTAATAAAATTTTATTAACGACCAGGACTAATCTGCAACTATATATCTTCCACAAAATTTCACATCTTTCATCTTTACCACTTTCTTTAAAGAGCTCTCCTTACAAACCTTTTAATGGACTTTCCTTCGTTTGTTTTCTTTTCTTAGTTTTAAATAAATAATAATGTTTATACTATATTGTAAACTTTGATGGGGGTGGATGGTATTTCCAAAAAGACAAGGGAGAATTCTCATTCCATCATACTAACGTGCTGCTATCTTTGTCTTTCGTAGGGTAGAAGTGTAAGAATTGGGTAATGGATTTAAATATTAGAGAACTTTCGATTGTTAAGGGGATTTTGAACAAAACATCACTCGCCGGTGATCGAGTTCTGCTGAATAGTTTGTAGTGCAGCTGATTCCACTTTGTTTCTCTAAATCTTGAGCTGACCATGGCCATGGAAAAGGTCAAAGACTATAAACCCAAAGGGCTTCAGAGGGATATTAGCCTGCCTAAAAAAATACGATAGAGACAAAAGAAGAAGAACGATTAATTATGAAGAAAAAAAACACAAAACCACCAGAAATCAGGTGATGTCAGTAGATAATAAGACAAGTTAGCTCCCCTCTTAAATGGATAGAGATTAGTAGACTCCACAGCAGCACTAGGCAAACCATTCCACATCACGGTTGCAGACAAAATAAAACTCCTGGCAAACTGGTTAGTACTACACCTGATACTAGAAAATGTCACATTATTAGCAGTGGCTGCCTGCCTTGTATTACGAGCAAAAAGAACTAACTTTACGCCTCTGCCACAGGTCAACATTAATACTTGGTAAAATAAACTTGTCTGATGACATAACTCTATACAGAAGTTAAGATGTGAATCTACACCAGATGACCACACAGGGAGCGTTACTCCAAACAAGGAAGAAAGAAGGAATTAAAACACTTAGTTATAATAGCTTCGTCTCCAAACATTCTAATACATCACCTCAAGATACCAAGTTTCTGGGAAACAGAAGATCAGATGCACAGGCAAAAGTGTTCTGGACCACTATCATATTCTGTGTTTCAGAAGGGTTAATCTTCATGCCCCAAACCTTACACCACTCATAGATACGTGTTAGGTCTCTATTCATGGAGTCTGCTACTGCATTTCTCAGCCGAGGAGAAAGAACAAGAGCCAAAATAGTTATGTCATCAGCATATGCAATCAGTTTGTTTTCCAACCTATGACACATGTCACTTGTATAAATAATAAATAGCAAGGGACCAAGAATGCTACACTGAGGCACATCTGAGATTACATTTCTAACGCTACTATACTGGCCATCAACACAGACCCTCTGGGTTCTGCCAAGCAAGAATTCACTTAAAATATTAAGAAAAGAGCCACCAAGCTCTGATAATCTTAACTTGTTGATAAGTGCCCTATGACTCACAAGATAAAAGACTGCACTGATATCTAAAGCTAAGCGTGCATCTGCACCTCCATCCAGGGCACTTTGCAAAGCTGTAGAGATTGACAAGAGTGCATCACAAGTTCCAAGCTCCTTATGAAACTCAAAATATAATGTTGGTAGCAGATCATTATCTTCAGCAAACCTACAAAGGCGCTTTGACAACAGTTTCTCAAATACTTTAGATAAGACCTGGGTAATTGATATTGCCTGCTTTCTGAAGGACATGAAGATGGACTTAGTCCTTTAGGTAATGCTGCAATATTTCCCATCCTCCAGACTGACGGAAAACTAGCAAGTCTAACTGACTTGCGAAAAATTTAGCAATCTTTGTAGCAATAAAATCCGCAGTCTTTTTCAAGAAAAGGGGAATATCCCATTAGGTTTGATACCACCATGACTGTCAAGATTCAAAATCAAGGTTTTAACCTTACTAGATCTGAAAGCCATTGAACACAACTTAAGTGCTAGAAAGCCTGACTGAGGCAACAACAGCAACTAACCACACTGCTTACTATCAAAAGGTCAGCCAAAAGTTCAGCCTTTACTTTAGGGCAGAAGATGGTACTTCCGTCAGCATTTAGTAGTGGGGTCATACCAGAATCAACTCTGAAGAGTGTTGACTTAAGGGTAGACCACCACTTATGATAACTACTACTGGAAAGCAGGACGTCCTTTACACCCTCATTATAAGCTCTCTCAGCTCTCACATAGACGACCTGAGGTTCTCTTTTAAGCTCAGTGATGTTATGCCAAAAGGAGTCACATTTTTCGCTCTTCCATAAATGGTAAGCTTTTTGCTTTGCTTGATAGGCAAGCTTACATTGAGCATTAAAGTATGACTTATCCTTAAGTCTCAACCTGAGGAGTCTAGAAGGGATTCTCCTCTCTATAATTGGGCTAAGATTGTTTTTTTGCATTCGATAATATTCGGGTTTATATAGATATCACTCCAACTGAGTGCCATAAGGTCATGAAGAATACCATTCCAATCGGCACGGGACTTAAAGTAAACATTCCTCGAGAAGTTAACATCTGGAACAACCTAATCCATATCAATATTAATCATAATCGAACTGTGATAAGAAGAGCCTACTGGAGAATTCAACCCACGGGCAACAATACCTGTAACATCTGTAAACACAAGATCAAACTGGTTGCCAGATTGATGTGTGAGTTCATTAATCAGCTGCTCACAGCCAGAAATATTTGAAAGGTTTAAAGCAGCTACATCATTGTTATCTGTAGCAGTAAAACTGAGTTCAGCCACTCAGTATGACGAACATTATACTCACCAAAGATAATAAAGCAAGACTTATAGTCATCCTGTTGAACTGCTGCCATTTTAGTTAACAGTCATAAATAGATTTATCCAAATTCGGGTTCCTATAGCTGGTAAATACATAAAGATTTAAAAGAGTACAAGAGACTTTAACTACCTGTGTTTCATGACATCCACATTCATATAACATCCTATGAGACGCAGTGAAACCCTCTTTAAAATACAAAGCCATTCCACAGGCTCTCGGGATGGCATTACGCTTGAGCAAACCAGGCTTTTTAAATCCTGGAATTAATAATTCGGAAATATGATGAAAATCAGAACAAAAGAAGATATCAAATTTATTGGCAGCTACGTCCAAGTCCTTTTTATTCTTATTTAGGCCATGGACATTGCTATATAATATTCGACATTTCCGGAATCGATTTTGCTGACCAGGATTATGTTCAATGTCACTAGAAAGTAGCAACAACAACATGTTCAATGTCACTAGAAAGTAGCAACAACAACATGTTCAACAAATATAAAAGAATATTTAAGAACTTAAAAAACAAGTAATAAGAACTGTCGTGGTATAGGAAGGACCAGGTGATGGGTGGTGTCAGTTGGTATGAGTTGATTAGGTACTTCAAAACTCGTTGATTACGTTTTCTCTCTAAGAGTGCTATATTTGATTATTATCGATTATGATGAATATTATTATCTCTTTAATCTTTGAGGGTTCCTAGTGCCTTGCTCAGCGTTTCGAGGATTGAATAAAAATGTTTTTAAAAAAACTAGAACTTTAATTAAAAACATGAACCAATGAAATCTAACACCTTAAATACACAGAAATGAAAAACAAATTTAAGTGATACTTCAAAATTTTACATACTTGAATTTATAGTAATGGTTGACCCACAGCTCACTTTAATATTAAATGCAACTTACCTCAACGAAACCGATATCAGGGGTTTAAATACCATACGAGATTCCACGAGAATCATATTTGAGTCTGATCTTGAACTCAATGGTTGTCACCTCAAGAATGTTGTTTCTGGACCGACGCATGGATCGTGTCCAGATGTGCTCGGACGGGAGAAATACTTTAAACCCACATAGGACTTCGGGGCGTGTAGCAAATGAAGAGACGCACGCCTTCTGGAGGAAATGATTTCACCACGGGACAGGGAAAGAATGTTTCTTCTACCCTTCGGGTTACCCTGGGAATAATTCGCACTGGAGAACGATAAGCCAATGCGTGAATTCTTTGACTCATGGGAATGCTTGAGGGAGTTTACTTGGAGGTATTCCTCAAGTGCGAGGACTATCTTTGTGCTTTGGGATACACCAGGATAGGGAGGTTTCTCTGACGAGAGTTAGTTAAACTTGCTTTTTAAATCAAGTTTACTTAAATTTCAGTGTGACCACTAGGAACTGGCTCGAGGGTGAGCTTCTTCTAAGTTCCTCTCGTTGGTTTACGGGCCCTTATGCCAGTCTTTGCTGTCTAGATCTCTCCAAAGATCTACCTCTCACACGCTTCTAAATTCCGTGTGACCCCTAGGAACTGGCTCCAGATGAGCTTGTCCTTAGTCACTTCTTTCGGTAGCCCGGCCTCTTGCCGGTCTTAGTCGTCTTCTTGAGTAACGTAATCTACCTCATTTTTCCAAAGTTATTTGATTTTATACTTCGCCACCCCACTGGGGTAGGGGAAGGAGGGGAGGGAAGAAATGCGTGTGCAGGCTGCCTTAAGCCTCCTCCTACAACGTTTTTTCTGAGATCCTCATTCAGCTAACCTTAAATGGGAGCTTCTGGCTTTAGAACGACGCTCTTCTAACTTTGCATATTCGGTGAAATTGAATATCAACTCTTAGGGGAAATCTTGCTGTTTTAACCCATGTTAGGGTCACGGTTCCGACCTAAGCTGATTAGTGCATTGTGTGGTCTGGGGCCGCCGTTCAGCTTCTTTTTGAGACGAGGGGCGAGAGGGGAGGTTAAGTGTTCGAGCTACGCCGCCAACCAAAATATCAGGATGTTGTAGCTAACGACCAGTGGCTCATTTGTGAGGGGGGGAATATCAATTCCCTTACAGGAACAATATATTCAAAGAGATTAGAAAAATATTCACCCATGAGAGAAAAAAAAAGAACGGAAATAAACTGATCAACTGGGAGGAGCCGCAACACACAGCAAAGTCAAATAAATTCCCAGGTTTACCAGATACTGGAGAAAGGACAGTAATGATGGTATCTTAGAAGAAATAATAGAGGAAGACAAAGAAGAAGATAAAGATAAGACAACCTCTTGATAAACCACCAGGCATCCTTGGCCCTTCTACTAAGCCTGTCCAACACACTGTTTGAAAATACAAAAGGAAGAGAGAACTAATAGAATAGTGAGCTTGAGTGTACCCCCAAAGCAAGGGTACCCCAATCCAAGAAAGTGGAAGACCCCGGTCCAAAAGCTGTGGCACTATCCAAGATTGGAGAACAGTGGTTATATTTTGGAGTAGCATTCTCCTTGAAGAGCTTCCTACCATGGCTAAAGAGTTTCTTCTACCAGAACAGGCTAGCTAGTCAGAGAGTAAATGTCTATGAGTAAGTGTTGTCAGAAGTGATGTGAAAGTTGGAGATGTATTAAGAATATGCCAGACTATTCACCGTAGGTGTAACTAGCTAAGAAAAAGTCTGAGACTAGAAAGTGTCCTAACAGCAAGTTGTAATGGCCGGCCTTAATAGGAACCTAATCCTCTCTAGTGGTAGTATGATTGATTTCCTCTTCTCTGGGTCAACCGTACCATAAATAGCTCACAATTTTAATATTTTCATTTTCTTTCAGTTAAAACTAAATTGAAGGGGTTTTTGATGAGTTAATCGGATTTGATTTTTCACCCAAAAATATATAAAATTGAACTGTCAGTTGCATATACCTCGTAAATGAAATAAAAAAAAAATGAAATTCAGTCCTTCACTTTCTATTGGGTCTCAAGTTAAGATTCAAATAGTCAAAAGGATTACAGCAAAAAATAAATGGACTCAAGAGGTATTCCCACGAGAGATGTGTTTAAAGGTTTAAAAGAATTTTAAAAGGATATTTGTACATATATAGACTACGAGACTCTTTACCAGTACTGTTTCACTCTTTCGCTTGCACACAACCTTTTTTACCTTCTGCTACCTCATCTCCTCATTACTGAGTTTCCAACATCGACCAGGAAATAATGACTTTGAATCTTGCCTCTCTCCTTCCATCCTCGGACTCTACCAGTTCTACAATTCCCTTGAATCACTCCTTTCGCTATCTTTCCTTGATCCTCTGATCGTGCCATGATACCCATGCACTCCTCCCTCCCTATTGCTCTCGTCGACGTCTTGCCCTCCTTGATTCGCCATTGTTATTCAGAGAAAAAAGCAGCACAGGCGAGCCTGTAAGAGTCGTTTTCAGAGCCCTCTTGCTTGTAGTGAGTTAACAGTAGAGATTATGATCTCCTAAACGGAACAGAACGCCTTTATTAAGTGCATTATGCTGGCCAAATTTCAATTCTAGTACTTCTAGATATCTCGATATCCTTTGATACTGTCGATCACAGTGTTCGTTTTCATCATCTTCAGGAATTCCTAGGGATGAAACCACCCTTGACTTGTTCAGATCTTACTTGTCGTTATATAATACAGAATTAACTATCTATTTCAGTGAAATAGAATATCTTTTAAATTCACCTTTATTTATGTTTATCATGTTAAATATGTGTTAAAAGTACATGAATTTTTAATTTTGTTTATAATTTTATCCTTTTTATAATTTTTTTCCTAATTTTATTTTCCATCCCTTTCAGAAACCTATCAATAATGATAGGTTCCAGTCTGAGAAACGGATGACCTTTGGTTCAACGGCAATTAGCCTGTTAGAGTTCACTCTCAGATGGAATCTGTGACCTTAGCGCAACATAATGTCATCAATTGACTCAAAAAGAATGAATCATATGAAGCCAGACGGCTCGTAAACGCCCAGTAGTCTCTCGATTATTATTTACGACGTCATCGAGGGTTCACTCAACTTACTTGCAAATTTAGTCTTACCATCCCCGCCCAAGGGCACAAAGGGAACCGGATTTTTCAGTCTTTTTACCTTTCTTTTTTACATTTAGGAGAAGAGGATCCAAGGCCGAACGACACATACTCAGTCCCATCCTTCTCCGAAATGGGTGAGGATTTGGCTGAAAATCCCCCCCTCCCCCCTTCCAAGGAGGTCCTCGCGTGCCCCTGCCACCTCATAATAATTTTGAATAGGGGAGGACTTTGGCTTGTGGAAGGGGCCCCCTGAGTCATTGTTCAACCCACAAGGAAGACCCTGCCATCTGGGCCGGGGCACTTCAGAGACCATTTTTACATCTGCAGTGGCCTCCAAATAGCCATCAATCAACCCAAGGTTGGGGAATCCTGAACGGGACATCAATGAGCCTATAGCAAATGCCATTAAGGCCGGCATACCGCCATCCATCGGGTAAAATGGAGGAGGGGGTCCAAAAAACTAAAAATGATATTTCTTTCTCTCTACGGGGCTAATTTGATTACACTTCACGAAAAGGGATTGCACGTAAAATTTCGTCTCTCTATCTAATCATTTAGCGGTTGCCCCACTTTTTACTTTTTCTTCGTGAGGTTAGTCTTTGGGGGTGTCGGGATGGCCATTCGTTGTTCGTAAAGGAGAAGGAAGATAAATTGCTTCTTATCCACATCCTTCGTCAGCGTCGCATTGTACGCCTCTGTCAAGGCCACTCATCGTTCAGCTGCATCGTTCACGACTGTCAGGCTTTTGGCTCTGGCCTGAACGTCCTCATACAGCTTGTCCCCCTTCCAAGCCAAAGGATCTATCTGCGGAAAGACCTGCTTCGTTTCTTCCTTCCTACAGTACGTCAAAAACACGATGTGACCTTTTGGTAAAGAAGGCATCAAGGCGGATGTCTTGTGTTTCTTTGATTTTTTCGAGCGTGTGTGATTTTCAATCGGATTTTCCGTCTTCATCCGAGTCATGCAGTAGAAGTTGATCTTGTGTGGAACCACATCGTCTAATAGGGAAAGGCCAACCAAGTCTTCCGTCAAATACCAGAGATGCCGTTGGAGGCCATTGCTCGCGGGTGCAGAGACGGTCTACTGGTTCGTTTACTCCTAGAGTCCAGTCAGTATCATGATATCGATGTATGGGGCGTTGGATAACAGAGGAACTTCGCGCCAAAAGCGGACGTACACCAAGGCAATTACCAGCGCCATGCCAGTCACATTCCGCTCCTCTCGTTTGATTTTCTTTAACTGGTGTCGGAACAGGAAAGTCTTAAAGCAGTAGATGCTCTTTGACATCCACCACCTGAGGTGGATGGCACCAGGGGAACGAAACGATGGTTGAGTCGTTGCTCCCCCTTTGAGGAACAAAGCTGCGAGCTGCAGGAACTCGAAGTAGTCATGGCGCGGACACTTTGTTGGATCAGCCAGGGCATATGGCAGATAATACTTCATCTGGGAGCAGAGCTGCTCCAGATGTCCTTCAAAGAGAGTATCCTCAGCCACCGTGTAATCTTGCTGGTTGTTGTTCGGCCACACCTTCTGCAAACGCTTGAAAAGGGCGACTTCTAGACCTCCAGTATGCCCAAATACGACTCAAAAGACGTTAGAGAGAACAATCTGCAACACATGATGGCGCCACGCCAACATCACCAACTTCCTGTCAAGACCTTCCTGGATCCGGACGCACGCGCTATTGTGGAGGCCAGAGTTGCTAGAAGTTGTATCGAAAACCAATCTGACTACTTCGTCGTGAATCTTCCAAGACTCGAGCAATTCCAGACACGCTGCGGCCTGAGCTTCTTCAGTACTTCGAACAGCACTGGGAATACCCAGCAACTTCTTAAATCCTTGACCAGTTGCCAAAGTCGCAACCCTCTCCGATGTCTTCCTTCCCATCTTCTGCTGCATTTTCCCGTCACAATGAAGCAGAAGGGGACCAGCTGGTTGTAAGTTCTTGCGTGCTTTTTTTCTTGGATTTGGCGTGTGTGACGACGCTTTCTGCTTTATCGAACTTTGGGACAACGTTAGATCACAAATATCGTGGTTCAGGGCCTATGCAACAGCGTCAGTGATGAACGCCACGCAACGATCTGGGAGATTGCCTCGATTTAAGGCGCCGATGACTTCAGGAGATTTGAGGATATTCTTGGGCTTCTTCGAGTGAGGACCAGATGTGGAGCTGTAACTGAAGGTAGCAGCGGCCCCTTGAAATTTAGCCTTTCGTTTGTCGTATCTCCGCTTGAGAGAAGCTTTTTGGTCATTTCTCTTCCTACGCATGACCTCGACTATAGATTTTTTCGCCTTGATCCATGTAATGCCGCACAAGAAGATGTTTTCACGCTGCATCTTGAGAAACTCCTTGTCTTCTTCGTTGGTTATAGTCTCGAGGGCATCGCTTGTGGCAACATCGAAGAGATCCTGAAAGTCATCCAGACAAATCTTTTCCTTAGCACGGTCCAACTCTCGCCCACAAGTCCATTGATCCTTGAGTGTTTGGTATTCGTCGTGGATTCCTCGAAGTTTCCTGTCTCATGTATCCACTCGCTGTTTCGGGGTTCTGGCCCTCTCTTATATGGTGAGGACCTCACCACGGGCCAAATTCAGGCCTTCCTAAACGATCTTCTTTTCCACAATGTAATGGAACAGGTACAACGACAACACATCTCGCTTACTTAGAAGATGGGCACATGACAGGGAATCAACAGGCTTGAAGAGAAGCCAACACTCGTGGCTAGTACGAGTACTGGTCACTATATCCTGAAAATTAGATATGGGGTGAGAGGAACCCATCCATTTATTTAAGAATACAAAGTGAAAATTACGAAAGTTTCGTTAACAAAGGGACAAGACAATTGAAACAAAAATCGGGACAGAAAGACCCGTTTAACAAGAAAAACATATAAAGAAGGACACACTGGGCGGGCGGGAGGGAACAGAGGTGCTCGCCAGACGATAGAAAAACGAACAATGAGGCTCGCGTGTTGAAAATAGTGGCGATGTTGTGGCAAAAGAAGCGTGCCTTGGGGAAGAAAAGGCATCCCATCCAGAGGGCAGTAGATTCTGAGAGGAAAATATTCCCGAAATGTTCGCTGAAGAGAGGAATGGCTACAGCGTTCTGAGCAGACCAGATACCAAAGCCAGACTCCGATGCGTCCGTGAAGACCGTCCGAGCGGTTTCCTTGGGGGGAAACCAAGGGGCCAATTTACTTGTTATAAATGGGATTAAGGCACGTAAAGCATCGTTGTCAGGGACCACTGGTTGATCCAGGCACACTTGTACCTAGAAAAATGGGTGATGAAGTACGAAAATAATAGCATTCTCCCAAAATTCCTCGAAAGATCCCGACACGAGCGAGAAGTTTTCAAACTCCTCAGGAGTAGACGATCGGGAGAGTTCTAGGTAGAACATTCGTTGTCTCATACGAGAGACCGGAGGGCGCCAACCGGTGTCGAGATTACCGGCAACGTCGTTAAGGAACATGCAGGGCGTCCTCCAGTCCCTCAGCGTGGCGGTGCTCTGCTTCTAGGACTCACCATGGCAGACGGTGGTCCCCAGAATCCATAATAGGACGGTGGGGTTCGGTCGATCTGGATGACTTCAGTGCGTGGTCCGGAGAGGGCGGCCTCAATTAGTAAGATTCCCGAGCTGAATGCTGCTTGCTCGCGGGCGTCGCGGAGGGTTGGCTGCCAGCCGTGTTCCCATACGCAATGGTAGAGGCATAGGCGAGTATGAAGACGGAGAAACTCCTTGCAGGTCAGCTGTGGACAAAACCGGAATAAGGATAACAGGGATTTGATTTATTTGCGGTCCCTTGTCTTGAAAACTGAGGAAGAAAAGGTCTGACACAAGTTATCCACAACCACTTCTAAATGAACCGGATCAAAGGCTGTGTGATCCGCAAGCAGCAGGGATTGATTGCTGTTACCCTGTCTTGCGGCCGTTTCCCTGGGGATCTAGTGGTGTCCAGGGCGCTGCCCTCATGGGCTATGCTGGTCGAATAGGGTAAGCCACTGGAGGAGGTTAGACTGCGGCTTCGTAGGTTGAGGGTGGGTCCATTTCTGCTGGGGAGAGTCCTAGAAGCTCCAACTCCGACTCCCCGGGTTCGCTGGGATTCTTTATCGCACTTTCCGGGGCACGCCTGTCCGTAGATGGAGTACGACGTTCCACCAAATAACGAATAATAGACTCTGAAGATATGAAGGGATGCGTCGAAATTCTCGAGGACTGTTATTCTTGAGCGTGCTCTGATTGAGGGGGAACCACTCTGCTTCTAGTTTGGCGGCTCATTCCCAAGAAAGCCGCAAGGCTGCCTGGAGAAATGTGGATGAAGAATGAGTTAGAGCCGACTAAATAGGAGGTGTTCGCCAGACGAAAGAAAAACACTAAAAACGGTAGTGGTGTAGAAAAAGGATCAGTGCACTTTGAAATTTTACCCCCGTTTTATGGACCCCCCTAGGGAAGGGGGTATTGCCAAGCTACACTAATTCGCTAATCTCCGGTCGATTTTTTGTTAACAGACTTAACTGATAAACATAAAATTCTGTCAGACTACATTGAAATAGTTCATTCAGGAACACCCTATATATTAAGGCATATGAAGGTGCCTTTTTTCGTTGTGCGAGACTCCGCTCTTAGTCCACCCCTTTTTAGTCGCGTGCGAGTATGGTCGCGAGCGACTCTATATCTTACTAGGTCGGTCGGTCGTTCCCCGTTTTGCATCTTTTTTTTGTAAAAACATTGTGACTATTCTGCCGATTCTAACGAAATTTGAAACCCTTATGTTGTTTTACATTTTTTTCCGAATGATATAATTTCCAAAGTCCTCTCAAAGATAGCCCTGGAATTATTTCGTTTTGACAATAACATCCTAACTATTCCGCTGATTCTAACAAAAGTTGAAACCCTGTTGTAGTTTTACATTTTCTTTTGAATTCTAGAATTAACAAGTTCCTCTCAGGGTTAGTACATGAATTATTAAAAGCTTTAAAGTTCGTATGGTCATGAATCAGAATAAGTAAGAGCACGCAACTTTTTGTCAGCATACTTTGTTTAGTATATATCTCCTCCTTGGGATTCTTAAGCGTCACTTCAGTCTAACATTTCATTTTTAGAATATAGCTACAAAATACATCTAAATTTCTCTCCAACCTCCTTTGCAAAGACTCTTATTGATCTTTTATCCGCGTATGATATCAATATTGATTGGATATTGAACAAAATAACTAAAGTGATGCTGATGTGGTACTCCTTAGAATACGACTCCATGTAAAGATATTGCCTTTTCTTAATCTAGGCGGGTTTAGAGTTAACTTTTCCTTGTTTTCTTTGATTCATGAGGCTCACTCGCTACTCATCTAGTCCAGCATCGAAATTACGGTCATTCTTACCTGTAAGATCTCAAACACACCACCACCCTCCTTCATCTCTACCTCATTGAACCCTCCTTAACCTTGAAATTCTTCTGTTCTGGATATGCTTCTTCATTGCTTGTTCCTCTTAGTTTTTGTTATGAAGAAAGGCTAGACTTTTAATAGACTGTCCTTCCTCTCACGAGGTGCCTTCACAATTTCCAAGAACACCCACCTTTTTCCGCAATGATTCTCTTAGTTGGGAGAGAGTCGTTCTGTGAAGAATTAAAGCTTTGAAAAATGCAATATAAAAATGCATATGTATTTCAAACTTATTGTGAAATTCCCAAGAATAATTTGATGATTCAATAAAGACTTTGAATTTTAGGATTAAAGATTCATTATACTCAGAGGAACCTTCATTCCTTATTGAATCTAAAAAATAGACAGGAAATAGAGAAGAACATAATATAATTATGAATATCTAAAACTGACCAAAACGGAAAAGAATTGGACAAGAAGACCTTAATGCTATAATGAATAAAAAGTGAGCAAGAATGATTTCATGCTGACTCCCCAAAATGAAAAAGGAAATGGACAAAATCCAAATTTCATAGTTAATCACCTAAATGGATCCGAACTCAACAAGAGATAGTCAAATTGAGGGAAAATAGAGAATATTCAGGATGCAGCTCAAATTCGAATTTTTACGTATGATGGCAAGGAGTAAAGAAACAAAAATGAGAAATTAAATATTAAATAAACTATGTCAACCATAAATGCTGTTGTCGATAAACGTGTACAATTCTAATAGTTTCTTCAAAGTTTGACAAATTTCTCACTAAAGTACATATAGATATCTCCGCAAATGTTTAGTTTTCTATAAATTCTAAAATTCCTAGCCATGATTGAATATAATCTTACTTATTTTAAGTTGGAATTCAAGTACCTTTAATGATATAAAACTATGTACTGGTAGTTTTTTAAGCTTCTAATTTAATACCTGCTAATTCAAACCCATCTGCGAGTTTAGACATCAATACTTGGCTTAACATTTCTGGATTTTCCGATTCAGAATCTATTAAAATAAAAGGTTTCTTGTTACATACCTTTTAACCTTCAAGGGTATCCAGTGGAGAAGCTATGCATCAAGACAAAACCTGTAAACATAAGGCCAGAGAGCCACTTTGCTGTCTGGCTGACTCAGCTAAAAGTCTGCATTTGGGAGAAGGAAGAGCTTTCTTGGTCTGTGCATGCATGCATTCACCACGCCTTGTTACTTGAGGTCGTCTTATCCAAATAATTTTGGCTCGCACATTGATTTCCTCTCTTAAGATTTCTAACTATTTCATTTCACCGTTGGGTGCCAGCATCTCCACCGTTAACATTATTTAATTAAAGAAACTAAAGAGTCACCATTATTCTTGATTTCATTTCTTTGCAGTAGTGATATTACCGAACTAACATTGCTATGTTGGTCACTCCGTGGTTCAAGTTTGATAGAGCAAAGCTGTTTTACAATCCGTGCCCTCAAAACTTAACTAGAAATCTGTGCGTTAGCAATTTTATTCTGATTATGTAGGTGCCACTCCATTTGCATCGCCGCCCTAACTAAGGATTATGGTGAAACGGCCGCTACTCGAAAGCCAAGTGTAGATGTCCACAAAAACCAAGTTTCCACTCGGATTCGTATATCTGTCAGCCAACTTAATGGACGGAGATAGCTCCGTATATGATTTCTGGGATGAAAAAAATAATCAGTAAATTAAGTCTTAACATTTGCTTCTGAATATTCGATGGCGTTCGCGTAGCAACCCGAGTTATATATATATATATATATATATATATATATATATATATATATATATATATATATATATATATACGAGTATATATATAAGAGAAAGAAGAATTGGACGCGAATGAGCAAATGAGACAAGAAACCGGAGTTTTTTTAAAAGCGAGAAAGAGGGACATTAGAAGAACCCAGAATCAAAGAGAGCAGAGAGTGCCACAGTGAAGACGATCCTTCACTGTCCTAGCCGGGACTCAAACCCGGGTCTGCTGATTGCCGGTCAGATGCGTTACCGCTAACCTACTAGGAACAGTAACTCTATGTTGCCCAAAGCGTTATCATATCAAACCCAGTATCCCCCTAAGCTAGGAACCTCCAAGGAAATTTTATACCACATCCTCTTACCCACTCACAATTTAAAGGCTCATTGTCCATGTCACATACAAAGAAAGAGCAAATAGAGGATCTGCGGCACCATAGGGAGATACTGGTTTTGATGGGATAACGCTTTGGGCGACATATAGTCACTGTGCCTGGTAGCTTAGCATAAAACATCTGACCGGCAATCAGCAGACCCGGGTTTGAGTCCCGGCCAGGAATTTTCCAAAACTTTTTTTTTCCTGGCGTTATTTCTGTCTTCTCAGTAAAGGATCGCCTTCACTGTGCCGCCCTCTGCTCCCTTTGATTCTGGGTTCTTCTAATGTCCATTTTTCTCTTGCCTTTAAAAAACTCCGGTTTCTTGTCTTATTTGCTCATTCGCGTCCAATTCTTCTTTCTCTTGTACTATATGTATTTATAGACTGCAATACAAGGTTTCTGCATAGTTCTTTCTGTCTTAAAATTTATTTGAAAGGCAGAAAATAAAAATGGTGTAGCCCTGTGGTGGTTGTATTATCACCCGCACAACCTGTATTTTATCCTTCTTTGTATATATATATATATATATATATATATATATGTATATATATATATATATATATATATATTTGTGTGTGTGTGTGAGAGAGAGAGAGAATGGATGGAGGAAGTAAAAAACCGGAAAACACTATAGAGTTCTTTATTAACGTTTTGCGTATTGGCTTCTTCAATTTAGAACTGTGGGCTGTGGCTTAGCCCAGTGGGAACACTGCTTCCGATTTTAGCAAAGTTAAGCCAATCGGATGTGGTTAGTTGCCGGATGGAGTTGCGATTCCGGTGTCCTCCACCTATTCTCACCAAAAGGTCGTGAAATCCCAATTATATATATATTGGATTTCACGACCTTTAGGTGAGAATAGGTGGAGGACACCGGAATCGCGACTCCATCCGGCAACTAACCACATACGAATAACATTGATTTCTTTTTAGCTGCAAGAAATTGGACAAAAAAAAGAAAATATTTATCCTTTCAAATGTTACAAAACAATATATTATAAAGACTACCTCATAACTCACCATAGACACTTAAACCTCTCAGTTGAGTTTTGCCCTTGAGAGAGAGAGAGAGGTTGCGTGTCACTCGGGGTCATCATGTGAAAGCAAAGAATTATTTATATTTTAATTTATTTATAAATAATTAAATTGCTTAGATTTTTATCAAGTATGTGTCTTTAACTAACCTATTTCATTTCTTCTACGAGTAATTATTATTTAGATATCTGTGTTATTGAATTTCAAACCTTTAGAGATTAATGATGGCTCATTAACAACGCACAAAAGTGTATCTCGTTGAAAATTATGAAGAAAATATTAAAGTTACCAAACTTTACTATAACAAACAAGTTTTATAGTTCTTTTTTTATAATCATAACAAGATAAATGAAACTATTCATGCTTCTGCTACTAAGACTGTTGAAAACGTGGCAGAGTTTTTTGGCATCAGGCAAGAATTCCCATTCGCCATAAACAAGATTGCATAAAAAAGTAACTGGACTGTTTGAGAAATGGAAAGGTATTAAGAAGAATTCAGGAAAACTTTAACACAAATGGACAAGCAAGCAGTATTCAAAAGCATATTTTAAAACCTATTTGAAATTGCCCATGGCAAAGCGCTGGAGATGATTTCAATTGGGAAAGATTGGCAATTTCTGATTGCTCAGCCCAAATCTGGAAGTCAGGAGCAATGACATTAGTAGATGTCAGCTTAAAGAAGAAAGAAGACAGAAAAAGGAAAAGAGAAGAGGAATTTATGAAGAAGCAGAAAGGAGTTTCAGATGATGCCCAAATTTTACAGTCTTTATGAGTTTTAGAAAAGAGCACAATTGACAGTATTTGTGAGGAAGAAGAAGATCCACTTGCAAGCCTAAGTACAACCTGAACGACACCAAGACCTTTGACACGAGGGCGTCAACAAGTGATATCACCAGACCTTTTGGCAAGTTTGGATAGAAATAAACTATCAGATAGAGCTGCTGTCATGATAATTGGAGAAACAATCTGCAGTTTGGGACAAGAAATCCAGCCACTAGCTCTGAACCGATCTAGCATCAGACGACAATGACAGCAGCATTGTAAATCCATGTCAGATTAAATCCAATATAAGTTTGACCCACAGCTCCCACTTATTGCGCTCTGGGGTGGGAAGCTTATTCCAGATCTCACTGGAACTATGGCTGTAGACAGGTTGCCTGTGCTTCTGACAGGTAAAGGACAAAGTCAGTTTCTTGTGGTACTAAAGTTACAATCGGGTGAGTGAGAAGCACAAGCCAAAGCCATATTTTCTGTTCTAAGAGACTGGAATGTACAGAAAAAGATTCAAAGAATGTGCTTCGACACAGCCAGCTCTAATGCTGGTAGGCACAAAGGAGCTTTCATTCTTTTGGAGCAGCTTCTTGGCCGTGAACTTCTGCATATGGGTTGTCGTCATTATGTGAAAGAGTTGATTGCTGAAGCAGCTTTTTCTGAGGCCATGGGTCCTTCATCTACTCCGGATATTCTCATCTTCAAGCGCTTCAAAACAAGATGGCAACACATTTACAAAACCACATATGAAGACTCATCAACTGATGATTGCACAGCTAACGCTTTGGCTGACTTCAAAGATGAAATGGTCAAGATCTTGAAGACAGCAGTCAAAGTGACTCAGCCTAGAGATGACTATAGAGAACTTGGGCAACTGGTATCATTCTCCTTGTAAATGTCCCTCCTCAGGGCATCCTTTTTGCAGCTCCCGGAGCCATTCACCAAGCCTGATGGATGGCTAAAGTGATATACACCTTCAAAATATGGATTTTTCGTGCCCAGTTTAAACTAACAACACTTGAACAAAAATGATTGCGAGAACTCTGATTTTTTTTCTCGTATCTACATTGAAGCCTGGGTAACTACCAGCATTGCTTAAAAAGCACCGAGAAAGGACCTGAGGTTGTTGCAGCCCTGCTAGATGTATCAAACAATCAACAAAAATATATCCAATGCTACTTTTAAAAAGATGGTAGGCCAACTGTGGTACCTTTCTAAGGAGTTGGTCTCTTTGGCATTATTTGATGACTATTTGGACAATATTACTAAGGACAAGATAGTTATAGCTATGAAAAAAAGAAGAAGAGAAAATTCCCCTGAAACGTGCAGCTATTGACATGGAACGCAACCAAGAAATCACTTTAGTTGACTTCATAAGTAATAAATCAAGATTCTTTTTAATAAATTAAATCTACCAGATAATGTCTTCGAATATCCGGGAGCTCAAAAAGTTTCATCAGCATAATGTCTGTCACTAATGACTATGCTGAACTTGTCATTGCCTTGATCGAGGATTTCTCTGGCTGTCTTACAAATAATGAGCAACAACTACAGTTTATCCTGAGTGTTGTTGCAGAACACCGCAAAAAGAGTCTTGACACTCACCTTGGGAAATATCAGATTCATTGAGCTACCTCTAAATATTAATACAAATCAATAAAATTTTTTACAGTGTTTTTCAACTAAAAGGAACACTTTTGCAGGTTCAGAGTAACAGCTTTCCAAAAATATTTGGGGGTATACAAATAAGGACCACCCTAATATATATATGAGCTGTGGCGTAGCCTAGTGGGAACACCGCTTTCGATTTTAGCAAAGTGAAGCCATATTGGATGTTGTTAGTTGCCGGTCTTAAATCTTGATTTATAGTCAGAACCCTCTAAATGCCACTTCCCTTTGGCAGAAAAGCCGTTACCTTCTGAGAACCAATCACAACGCAGCATAGAATCGCGTGCCTTCAACCAGTTCCAACATGGCTACGCGCTGAGAAGCCGGCTTTTTGTAAACAGTGTTTTGGTTTGGGAGATTAGTAGGATATTCAGTTGATAATTCAGATCGTACATGAAAGGAAAAAATGTCGCCTGCCTCTCAACTCTGCCCGTTGTAAGGCAAAAGAGAATGGATATAGTGGGAATGGCTCGGTCGCAGCCATAATAGTTTCTCTTGCGCCAGTGTTACTTTGGCGGACACGGATTTTACTTATATCAAGGGGCAGCTGTATTCCACTAACGATAAGGTCAGACAAGAATCCATTCTACTCTCTCATATGGATGTCACGCAGTGCAAACGAAAAAGGCGACAAGTCGAGGGTGGGACAGGAAACGCCGGGAGGATGTTTTCCTGAATTAGTCGGTTTTAAAGGAAGATAAGGGAACTGGAGCACTTGCAATTTTGTCCAACGATGCATCATCAGCAACCTATCTCAACGGTTCAGTACTAGTTTGGGGATGATGACTGTATTTTACAGCATGATGGCGCACCTTGTCACAAAGAAAAATCAATAAAATGTTCTTAGCTGAAAATAACATTGAACTTTTGAGACCTTGATCCGAGAATTGGCTAGATTTGAACTCAACATATAATTTGAGGGCGATAATCAAACTGACGTTTGGTAAAAAGAAGCTATCCAATTATGAAGAGTCGCGGGTATTTAATAAACAAAAATGGAACAATATCAGTGTAAGAAATTAAATAGGTTATTTAAAGACATACTTGATAAAAGTGTAAGCGAATTTGGTTTTCAGCATCCCAAAGCGAATTGAAGCTGTTCTGAAAAACACTGAACATCGTTGCAAATATTGACCTCGCGCATCAATTGACTGTATTTATTAAGAAAATGGGTTTGTCTCTAAATTTTCTATATTTCATCTTTAAATTATCATGCAAACATAGTAAAACAAAATACAACGTTTGATTAAGTCTATTATTTTCATATAAAAATATATTAGTCACAACGCATTTACCCATGGCTGCATATATAAATACTCGTACATACATACTCGTATATATGCCCTTTGGTCCTACATTTTTTAGTTCCACTTAAATTCACTAGCCTTATGACAATTCCTAATAGCCTTTGAATATCAGAATTACTGTAAGATTGCCAATACCTTTTCTTTATTTTAGTATCTTAATTTGATGGCTTCGAACTAGTCCTCTTTATTTATATTTGATATTAATTTATTTACTTCAAATAAAATTCCTCTTGATCAAGGCATTCATAGTTAAATCTTTAATTAGCTCATGCCTTTGTTCTAGTTTAATTCGGAATTCTCTGTGCTCTTCCGCACCAGTAGTAATGGTAGATAAAGTTTGCAACTACAAATTGTATTTCTTTTCTTTTTCTACTATTCTAAATTCAGAATTTTCCTCCTTTTCACATTCGATTTTCAAATTAATTCTTCCAACCATTCTATATGCCAATGCTTGATTACAGCAGATTTATTTTCTCTTGTAATAAGAAGTCTTCAATTCGTAGACCTAAATTTCCTCGCTATATTCTCTCTTCTATAAATTGATTCACATCAAATTGGCCCCTAAATGCAAAGGCTCTGAAACTTATAGAGTGTTTCAAACGTCAATATAAACATACTTAGAATAGAAATCGGGGAGTGTAATAATAGATCATCTTGAAAACTAATTAAGTAACTCCATGCAGAGCTTTTGCTCTCAACGAGGTAACTTCTGAATCTAAAACCAAGTGGTATATGATTTATAAGGAACATATGGACAAAGCCTTTCTGATAGATGAAGCAGAAGTTTGTAAACTTAGTGTGCATCTTTGCTTAAAAGGATAATACTAGTATATGACATCGAGTGAAAAAGGTGAAATATTTAGTTTGAGATATACTCCTTTGAAGACAAGCTGCTTACTTTATCTCAAACCGGATTCTATGCTTCTAGAGGAGATTTATTGGTAGCTGTATGGATGGATATTTAAGATAGAAATGAAAATTGCCGTGTATAAAAGAGAGTGTGAGAAGTGACTTGTAAAGAATAGAGGTTGAGTAACAGAATTCGACAAAATAACAAATAGGAAAGGAATTGCAATCAAAAATTTTGTTAGTAAATGGCATATTTTAATCTCATAAATCATACAGTTACAAATTAGGCCAAAATTATTTTCTCGTTCCTGTTCTCCTTTCAGTCTCTCTTGCTGTATGGTTATTTTGGTTCTTTATTCTTATAATTAATTCACTCATCAAAGATGTATTCATAAAACTGAAGTTAGACTTGATTTAATTCTTTAGTGATGTTTATAATATTAACTTCCCCCATATCTATACTAATTCAACCTTTTTACTTTTCAATCCTAAGCGTCTTCAAATAGGTAAAAGCTCCTAATACATCAATTTGAATTCTTTCTTCTGCACAATACCTTTCCTAAATCTGGCACAGCCCCTCGAATGCTCCCTATTATTTCAATTAAGCACGGATTAATATGGATGTAGGTAATCGGAAAAAGCTCCTACTATTTCGTTGTTAACTGGTTATTAAAAACCATTGGAATGACTCAGGAAACTGATAGAAATAGAGAAGGACACCAAATTCGTGAGACTACTCGTAAAAGATAAAATTATACGGAAGAAAATCAAAAATTAAAAATGCAACTCTTAGTGATTTGCATAAAAACAATAAAAACAACCCATGCTAAGATGCCGATTCTTATTCTTCTTCGTGCGGCTAATAATCAACATAAGAATAGCATGTTTGCAGCAGTAATAAATGAAGAGAACATGATATTATTTATCAAAGTTGCTCACTTTCCGCTGACGCAAAGATCATCGTTAGATCGATAATTACTGAGAGTGTTAAAAATTCCCCTTGCGTACTGAAACGTGGTTTTGCTCATTGCAACTTAATACAAACTAAAATATCAATTCTAAGGCTTTGACTGTCAATAAAAAATACTTGGAGATCTGAATCCATGCGACGCTAATTACTAAAACAAATTCTGCTTCAGGTTAAAGCGCCACCTCATATTGCTCGCATAAGCTACAAAGCGAAGATTAGTAACTCCCTTATCTGCCATATTCTCCTGACAGATTGCCTTATGATTACCTTCTTGAACATTATATTGAGTTTTGCGTAAAAGCCAAATGCAAACGCTATCTTTCTGCGAGGTAAATCGCGTTGGAAAAAAATATTTCTGAAACCAAAGAAACACCGAGTACATTTGTTTTATTAATTGTTTTTATTTCAATCAGCTTAGTTTAACAAAAAACAGGGACTTTATTAGTTAACTAGTGCCAACTCAATAATAATATGATAATATATGTATATTCATTTATCTTATTACTTTAAAAGAAAGAATGCAATGTAATGTTGCAAAAAGTATTTGTGCTATAACTACACATTATTTATTGGTCAAAATCTATAAATTATTATTATTATTAAACTAAGAAGTGTAAACCAACCTGAACATCTTCAGCTTCCCCAAAATTAAGAGATTTGTAGAGGAAATATTATCCCAAAGAGGAGCGGACTCAGCTCTCAACACCTGGCAGATACTCAACCTGCCAAGCCCTTTCATTGAAGACTCATGCTCCCATCGAGGAGAGAGGGTGGGGTAAAATTTAGTAAGTTTATATTTATCTGTATGAATATGTAAGCGTATCTTAGATTGTACAACAATAATAGCTAGGGTAATATTTAAATTCGTGAGAGAGAGTATAAGTCCATAAATAATTTGCTTTTTTGCTATTTCAATTTACAGCTCTCTGAAGCGACACAGTAACTAACATCGAAACTAAATATTCCTGAGAATGATAACGCAATGAAATAACCCCAAAGGACGTAGATATTATAACAATGGTTTTCCGACTGGCAAATAGTGATACCACTTTGCCCTATTAATATGTATTAAGCAATTAATGGTCCAGGTCAAGCCGTATCCGGCAATTTCTTAATTGTCACTCCTAGAATGTAATTCATGTTTCGTATATTTGAATCTATGCAACATTTAATATGAGCGTATGCAATTTCATACTGCAATCTCACCTTCACTAAGGAATTTCTTTTCCACACAAGTTCCATTTACGTCATAGTGAACTTTCGCGCTGTAAAATACCTTTTATGATTATGATTTTTGACAATTTATATGATTACTACTGTTTTTTGAGGGATCAGCGGCAAAATTTGAATACCTTCATTTGAATACTTGTAAACAGCAATTCATGTTTCCCGTATGGAAATCCGAAACTGGACTTCTACAATATTCTGAGCTTTGCTCTATACCCAATCAGTTTGCCGACTTAATCACGCCTTCCTGGAATAGGAAGGCGAGATAAACAAAAATAAAAACAATCAAAGACTATCAGAAGAAAGGATGAAAAATAAGCACCAGCATCAAGAAATTCAAATCATAACAATTAATGACCTCATTACTTTCAACGGCGTCGTTATAGAAATAATAGTAAATAAAAGGTTTAAAGCATTACGATTACTAAAGAGAAAAGGGGAACTGCTATTGTCGTTCAGACATACAGCTAGAAATATGAAAAACAAAAGAATGATATATTAAGCAATTATAAAGAGTTATAAGTTGCTCTTAAATAATGATGTTGATAACATCTAAACGCAGAATAAAATGGTTCCAATGAATTGTAAACAATGAATTACTACAGCATACATAATAAAGAGGGTATTTACACTAAATAAAAGCAACCGGGCGTGTTCAACTTAATCGAAACTCACCATTGAATGATGGATATTAACAAACAACAGATCACAAACTTAGAATAAGATAACAATTTATGAAAAGCTCAGCAGCACAGTTATGACCTACGTATCATGATGATAATTAACTGATTTATTTCTGTAAAATGCATTTAAAACTTCTTAGCTTAAGGTCACAACAGTTGAGCGCTTATGCTCCTAAATTTACAAAAACTAAGCAAAATAAGGATAAACTAGGAAATATATTAGAAAAGTAAAATTTAAAATTATAAATAAAAGAAAAAGGAGAGATTAGCCGGTACCCAATTTAATGTTTCGATATTTGCTTTTAAAGTTAATTTCCTAAGCTACTCTCATTACACGTTATTAAATAAAAAAGACAAAATTTGGAAAAAGGAGACTGAAATCATTGAGAATTTCAAAGGATGTATAAATATTTCTCTCCTTCTCAATCTCTTTCTCTCTCTCTCTCTCTCTCTCTCTCTCTCTCTATATATATATATATATATATATATATATATATATATATATATATATATATATATATTATAAGGGAAAGGGTCGCCAAGAAGATTACCCCCTTCATTAGTGTCACTAATTCCTTCCCTCTCTCTGTCTCCTTATTATAACTCCACGTGGAAAATATCTCTGAGCCGACTCACTAAGGATTCCCCTTCCTCGAGGTGACCCCATTAACGTAAAATGACCCTAGCTTGTATCTCCAGTTAATCGAGCCACTTTTCGACATATAAATTATCCCTCTATATAACTGATTTATAGTATCTCATTTAAAAGCTGATAACCGAGTAATTAACGTTACCCGATTGCCAATTAATCTATATTCTGTCATAATTGTCTTTATTTACATTAACTATATTTCCCGTATGTATATATATATGTTACCTAGTGACTTATTAAAATTATCTTTTAGTTTTCACTCTTTAAATATATCCTTGAACTGCAACTTGGTAATTCATCAAACGCTATCGGCCCCAGGAGTAAATCGCACTCTTATAGTTCGTAATCAACGGATTACTCTTACGTAGTGAACGTACTTGTACATAGCGAAGGACGCGTACGTACATTAGAGGATATATGTGTATATAACTGTATATATACATATTCTCGTGGCTTTTATCTCTTTCCTCACAACCAATAGATACATACATGTATATATAGACGTATTGTCTGGGGAGGTGACTTATTCTTCGATATATATATATATATATATATATATATATAAATTCTGGTATCAGATTATTGGGTTAATTGAGGAACCCTTCCGTCTTAAATTCTCTCAATTGAATTAATAGAAAGTTACCAAGTTGGGTCAAGTTTATTTAAAGATCGGGAAATAATTTTTTTCTAAATTTTTTATTTTATTTTGAGTAATCGGTCTTTTATGGTGCCCGTGAGGCCATATTAGTAACAAGCCATTTCTTTGTGTGTGTTTTAGGAGAAAATCTTTCAAACCCCCCTCCTTGTAATCCCCGTGCCAAATTAAGACGTCCTATATCAGGTACTCATATAGGAATTAGTATATTTATCATAATTTATTGCTTTTGTCAGTGTGTGTGATCACAAACGTGAGATTTTATTTAGAATTTTGGGGAACTATTGCGAGAGCCCAATTTTCTTTGCAGTAAGATTCTTGAACGCGTCGAGTGGCTAAGGCTCGTGTAAGGAAACATGATCACGTCTTTGGAGAGATTTAGGCAACATGGTGAGATGCTTGGTCTCTCCGGTAAAGAACGACCCGCCTATATTCAGGATTAGGAGAGAAACGAAAGAGCAGAGAAGAAAGAAGATAAGCTGAGGAGAGAAGAGGAGAAGCTGAAGAAAGAGAAAGGGTGAGGACCATGAAAGGGAGTTAAATAGGAATAACAGAAACTTTCTCAGTTAGTTCCAAGAATGAAGCCCCCTAGATCCCGGCTTTAAAGCTCCTAAGATTTAAGGACGGTGAGGACTTCAGTGCTTACCTCACTCATTTTGAAAATATTTTTGAGGTAAATCACTGGAATATACAAACTGATGGAGTCGCCCGACTTTTGACTCTCTTTAATACTCAGCTGCGAGATATTTTCATTTTGCTACCAGCCGAGGCCACCCTCGACTATTCGACCCTTAAGTCCGAACTCTTGGCTGCGATTAACATGTATCCTGACTTCTACAGGGAAATGTTTAGTCAGGTAAGGTTGCTACCTGGCCAGACTTACTGCCAGTTCGGATTCACCCTCAGAAGAAGTCTGTAGTTTTGATTGGACTCCACCAAGGTAAACGGCGACTATGAGTCTCTGTTAGACTTCATTTTGCAGGATTAATTGATGGCTACGCTGCCCTCTGAAATCCGTGCATTCGTGAAGGACCGAAGAGTTGCTTCTTTCAAAGAATGCATCGAAGTAGCGGATTTTCAAGCGTCAGTCATAATCTTTGCCCCCAAAGATCCCAAGAAGAATCATCCCCACTCCCCTAAGAGTACAGGCCACTTCCCTAAATTTCACCCGAAGAACGCTCCCAAATTCGTAAAGATCCCAGGTCCCTTTAAACCGAAATATCATCCTCCGTCTGAACCTAGGGATGTTAAGCCACCCTTCTTTTATCCCCCTGCCTCGGATTACCCCAGACGACATATCGTCTGTTTTTCTTGCGGAACCCCCGGGCATGTGAGGACGAACTGTCTCCAAAATTCTCAATTCCGTTCTGCTCCCAGCCACCAAGTTCACCAAGGAAGCGCCTCTCTTCCTCCTATATCTGCTCGCCCCGAAACGCCTGCTTCCCCACCAGCAAATAGCCCCCCGGGACCTCATTTTTTTTTTTTATTTAAGAAGATGTCCCTCGGTGGGCTCGAATTTGAAACCGGATCGGTTAATGGTTGCCGGGTTTCAACCCTGGTCAGAGATACGGGATGCACGTGCATCGTCGTAGCGGAAAAGTTGCTGCCCCCACTGAGCCCCGACCACGATAAATTTGCAGTAGTCCAGGACTACTTGGAACGAGCCAACCGCTTCCCAGTGGTCCGTTATTTCATCGAATGCCAGAATTTCACCAGATGGGCTGAGGTGGCATCAGTCCCTATTAAATTCTGCGCCATATTAATCGGCTAGAGCCCGCAGCTTTCTCCTAGTCCCGTTGCTCAGCCCGCCATCACTAGGGCCCAAGCCATAAAGAACGAGGCAGCTTCCGTGACTTTTGAACCCCCTTTTTCCCCCCAGGTACGAGACTCTGAACAACGTGCTTTTTGTGAAGGCCCAGAATGAGTGTCGTCCCAAGGGTAAATTTAATATCGGGAAACATAGAACTAAGTTCAGTAAGAAAACAATTAACATCCTTAGAAGAAGGCACAAACAAATAATACCGTCTATATATCAGAACCAAACAAGGTGAAAATCGATAATGATGGGGAGTAATGTAGTTTCCAAAAATTTCATATATAAATATATATATATTGGAAAGAACAGGGGGATAAGCAATTTCCCATAACCAAACCAAACTTTTGAAGGTAAAATTTACCATTAAAAGAAAACTTACAGTTTGTAGTACACATTGAGATGAGTTCAATGAAAATATTAACTTGTCACTAAGGAAGAGTAAAAGCTTGTTTACAGTCACTTTAGTAAAAAGAGAACAAACATCGAAACTAACAAGGGAGAAGTTATTAGATTAAGGGATGGAGTTGAGTTTTTCAATAAGGTCGTAACTATTTTTAATATGAAAATTAGAAAATGGTGTCAGAAACAGAAGACAGGCGATATCATCCCTCTTCTTCCAGTGGTAAACTCTGCCTTAATGTTTGCTGAACTTAAAATAGTGCACTATCCTTCTCATAGATCATTTCTTTCTGCTTCAACGTCCATACCCACCTTCTCCCCGCCTCCACTCGCCGTCAACGTGCACTATGGTTATCTTCCATTATTTTGAAAGATAAGAAATACAAACGTGCATGCAAGAGGCTTCAGACATTCTGTGCCTTTGCTCCAGAAACAAAATCTACTCCAGTGACTTACAATACAACTTACTATTCAGTCATCCAGTGCCCTCATAAAATCCTCCTGGGAGGTGCACTGTCACCGCATCCTTGCAGAATACTAAACAAATCACACGCCTTGTTCAAGTACCCAGCAAATCACTGTCTTTCTTAATTCCCATTTTCTCCCTACAAGCTCCCTACTGAATTATTGGACTTCTTCTCTTACAAGATACCTTTCTGCTCTTGCATATCCTATATGTACTTATTCCTCCAGTTACCAAATAACTCACTCTTTTCCTAGTCCAGTGTCCTCTCTCTCTCTCCCCTGATGAACTTTTTCCTGAATTCCTGGCTCTCTCTCTTTCATGGTGCTGCTCATATAGTTCATTTCGTACGCAATATATCCCCATTATCAATGAAATGATGTCTTTTGACCGACAGAATTCGTATCCATCTTCTCCTTCCCTTTTCCTATGTGGCGTTTGGTCTCTCATTCCATTTATATGCCGATGATACGCAAATCTATCTCTCGTTTTCTCCAGCCTTGATGGTGAAACTCATTTAAATCTACTATCTGCTTATGACATCATCAGTTAATAGATCTCTGACAACTTTCTGAAAATCAACTAGGCCATAATTAAATTACTACTGGTAGGCTCTCCTAGTGGCAGTCGCACAGCAGAATTATTGCCTTCATTGGCACCTTCTTTGCCTCATTTCTGATATAGGTCAAATTCAGTCCATTACCTACATTCAATATTCAGTAATTTCTCAAAATTCATATTTCAAACGTTTGTAAATCCTCTGTCTACTGTCTCCGTAATATCTGCAGAATCCTTTCCCAACATGACCAAAAGAGCTTTCAGAGTGCCATTCATGCCTTCGTCTCGTCACTTTCAGCCTTGACTAATACAACTTGAATACTTGATGTATCACAGGCTTCCACTATTAGACATCTTCATCCAGTTCAAAAATAATCATTCCATGCTCTTTTCCAGCGTGAGCCTGTCCTTCCTGCAACTTCTCTCTTTCTTGATCTGCGCAGGTTCTTTATTCGATACAGAATCACTTCTACGGTCCTAATGCTCACAGATAAGTCCTTAAATATCGCTGGTCTCTCTAGCTTTTCCTCGCAACTGACCGTGTCCTACTACCCAGGGCTTCGATACTGTGTTGCATGGATGATCTTGCTTTCTGTGAATTTACTCCAAGAATGTGAAATTATCTCCCTGATTTGATACGCTATTTCTCATTCCTTGTTACTCTCAAGAGCGCCTTGAATACTCATATTTTCTCTCTTGCTTCTTCTTAGTCGATGGGCGGGAGTTCATTGAGGGCTCATGAGCTTGAAGATTACCATAGAGTAATCAGTGAAGTCGTTTCTTAGTCAGCAATTTCCATGTAGTGAGGTATTTTACATTCATTTTTTTTCTCTGCAATGTTTATTTATTATCCTGCACAATATCATAAGAAATATTTGCCATGCATTTTCTACAAATTCCGACATGTAAACTGATATCGATAACTTAACTTTCTCTAGTTTTTGACAAATCCTTTTATATATATATACATGTAAATCCGACGACCAGAAGATTAATCAATGGTCATTCAGCTACTCCTTTATTTCAACATTGCAATCCAAATGTGCATTAGTAATTTGGCTAAAATGAGAAAATCAAAAATAAAAGATACAAGTATAATGTACTTTTTTAGAGAGAGATAATTTACACTAATCTCAACAAAATCTTGGATGAATCAGAAATTACAACAAAACCCATATAATATAATTGAACGATTAAAGTCCCTTGAATATATAGATGGAAACAATACTTTCCCTAACAGCACCAAGCATTAGTATAAACCAAAAGCAATTCAATACAAAACCACCTTCTCTTTCACTGCCCTAACCTCAAACAAGCATGAAACACACTCCGTCTACTTATTGTAGACCTGTGGATACGCCTATGGGAGATGGTACCATTTCTGGGGGACTCTCACCTCACTAAAGAGATGCAGAGTAGTAAAGCCACAAATTAAATTAAGTATATGGCCATTTTTCTTCTGCATTTCAAACTCTTTTAAGACAGAGAGGATAGAGAAAACCATACTATTGTAGACAATATTTCAATAGAGAACTAAAGAGAAGTTTTGAAGTGAGCGAATGAGATTTGAACGAGAATTTAACGCACGAGAAGTTGAGCTTGATGAGGCCACGTACGAAATTGAAATATCAGTATATATGATCTGAAAAGATAAAGGATCCGAAAAGCGATAGGGAGACCCGAGTTCAAATAACACTAAAACAGTTTTACACAAAACTTTTAAAAATTTTGTTCCTGTCTTTCTTTTCCATTGATTTGCCTTTAGTGTGCTGCCCTTTGCTGTTTTTGCCTTAATGATTTCTTCTAATGTCTCCTTCCTTGCGTTAAGATATTGATTCGTCGCTCACTATAAGATGGAAATGAACTAGCGCTTTCTATTGTTATATCTTCAAGAGGAAAAAATATGAATGAACAAAAGAAAATGAGGTTCATAAAAATATTTCGGCTCTTTAATAGACTAACAAAGGGCGAGCATTAAATCGACATAAATATTTAAAAATGAAAAAAAATAATATTCCTGAAATTATTTCTCTAAGGTACATTTATGTTTCAAACGAATAAAATTGTCCAATTTGTATATAGCTTGACTCCTAATTAATTATTCTCTTACCAAAATAAAGAATATGGGTGTATAAAAAATTTTTGCCCGGAGAATAAACTCGTCCTTTCCAATAATTTTGAGGTCTCTATGGCAACGGGAAGTCTATGGTAAAAGAATTAATTAAATTTCATAATTACTAACCAGAAAAGAGCCGAAGATCCCCTCGAGGCGAGTTGAAGGGAGAAAGGAAAGGGTGGAAGGCAGAGGTGATGGAACGTTAAAAGGGATCGAGGATATGCAAAAAGAATTAATTTAAAGAATTAATTTAACAACGTTTCATTCACAGTTTTAAGGTAGTGTATGCTTTGATAGTTCAATGCAAATGAAAGGTGTTTATTGAGAGAACAACTACAATACTAGTTTCGGACCAATTCTCTCCATATATATAAAATGAATAAATAAACCATAAATTACCAAATAATAATAACACCAACGAGAGAGCAAAAGATACAAAACCATATGGATTGAATATTTACAATCGTCAGGGGATTCCTATCTGAGAGTTAATAATTAAAACTTTGGAAGAATCAATTAAAGTCATCTCAACAAACTTCTGCTAGTGCTGGGCATTCGATATATCAAGAAATTCTGGTGGAGGAGGGGCGGGGGCGATTGACTCTATGATTAGTGGAATTCAGGCGTTTAAATAGAGCATTAGACTCGTTGCCTGTGCGTTCAGAAAATTTATGTCCGTAAACCTTCTGAGATAGGCTACATCTAGTTTGTAACCATGTACATTTCTCCATAATTTTTACATGGAATTATATACATTCTATTTTATTAGGCAAGCGGGTGTTATTCAGGATTAGTTCATTTTTGAGAGAATATGGGAAGCTAAAAACTACTTTAAAATTAGAATTTGCTATCCATTATGCAGAAATAAGTAGTGTCGTTCATTAAAATAATGCCAAAAGTTAACGAAATATACCGTTTCTTCGGGACAAAGAATTTCTAAACAATAATTAATATAAGGCGTTCTGCTTAGGAAGCTTTTGCGCAAACTAACGCAATTTTTCAGCGTCTAGAAAAAAATATTAATAGTTTTACCCTCTTTGAATGGACCGTATGGTCTCCTAGGGTACCTTCTTTCCTTGTTGTTACTTACATAAACTATATAAATATTTTCCATATATTAGTTTTCAAAATCAACAAAGGAATTATTTATCTCTTCGATTTTACTACCCGGATCTCAGTTATACTTTTGCTTAGCCGGACACTTGTACAATCGAATTGCCGATCAGACGAACTTCATTCTCGTTCTCAACCTGCAAAGAAGCTAAACATGAGTAACGATGAGTCTTGATTATTGGTCTTTTTTCTTTAAGGGTAATGCGGCAGTACCTTGACCCTCCGGCTCGAAATAAAAATCGGACCTTAATGCTCGACTGTGGCTATCAAAGATCCGCAGTTATCATGCTTACGAGTCATCTAACTTGGTCGAAATTTGCTCGCTTTCCTCTTTCAGGAGAAGAAACTCTACCTGCAGTTGTCGCCAACTGGTAGAGCATTGCCATCGCATTGAACTACCATGAAAGTGAGCTGTAATACGTTTTACCTATTAAAATGCGAAGCCATTTTAGTAGATCCTTCGAAAAATAATAGATTCAGGATTAGCTACTGAGTGCTATGAGGAAATAAAAATAAAAAAATTTCGAAAAAATAACAGTTGTGTATAGGTTAAGAGTATAGAGGAAGGTCTTGTTAATTAGTAAGCTGTAAATGTGCGAATATTTTGCTTTTGCCGCCTGTAAGAAAGAAGATAAGAGCTATAAAATTACACACACAAAGGCCTTATTAAAGTGATCTGAAAACAAAAAAGATTAAATCAATAACAATACAAGTTATAAGGATTTATGCTCAGTAGTGAATATCTGTAAAAAATGTCCTTATTAAGAGAAAAATAAATGATTAGCGCATATTTTACGCGAATTGGACTTTCTACGATCTCTTGACAGATTAGGGCAGGGTTAGTAAAAACGAAAGACCTTCAAACATAGGTAAAATTTATATTGACTATCGCCATATTAAAGTAAAGCTATAGTATGATAGGCTATCTCTTGTATCTGAAGCTCAATTAAATATACAAAATGTAGATAACTGATACTTCAATCAGGATAGATAATTGATTTTTCAATCAGTCTTGTATGTATGATCAGGTATAGCTGACCTTTTAATCAGTACGTCATATGTGATAGAGTCGATAATTGATCCTTATACAGTGTCTGATATCAGATGAAATAGATACTTGATCTTTGAATCATTCCAACATATATGACAAAGTAGATAACCGATCCTTCAATCAGTCTCTCATATGTGAGAGAGTAGAAAATGACCTTTTATTTAGTCTATCTTATATGAATGAGTAAATAATTGATACTTAGGTCAGTCTGTGTTTTGTAGATAATTTTCATCCGCCAATATAAATAACTGATCCTTCATTCAGTTTACTCTATGTTACAGACGAGATATTTATTATTTGAAAGTAGGTAATTGATCCTTCATTGCCCCTCCAATCAGTCTGCCATATGTGGCAGAGTTGATAACCCATTAAAATCCAGATGGAAAAAAAGGCCTTGACGAAATATTAAAACAATTAATCTTTCGCAAGTCAGGGATTCTCTTTTTGTTTTGCAATCTCCTTGTCAAAACTTTGGAAGGATCTTCCCACCGTACACAGCTTTCAAGGTTAACCATATTTATCATAGTATTGCTTTTCTTCGAATCGTTGATCATTTTGCTTTTTTGTTCTCTCTCCTTTATTTTTTTATCCCACTAATCTGACCTAACCTAACCTAACCTAACCTAACCTAACCAAGGAAATATTTTGCTTAACAATATCAAAACTGTAGCCATATAAGTGAATATTACTTACCCTGTCTCACTTTATCTATATAAAAGAGACATTTGCGTCGGTTATACCCTTTATTTTACCAAGTATACAAAATCGCCTATATTCTATCTAAAAGGATATTTAAATCGATCAAGACTATTTAGAATCTATACTTTCTCCTATACATTTGGATGATTACTTTATTGAGCTGGAATCCAGGATATTCTCAGAAATATATAACCCAAGGCGAGAAAATAGAGATGGGATTTGCTTTGAGATCATATTTTATCAAATTGGTAAGAAACACTCGAGTTTTGAACAAGCGGATAATCGATCAAGGTTTTTATAGAAAACTTTCCTTACTTTTGAAACACACCAGCCATTAATCAAACCTAAATTTAATTCGTCTTATGGGAGAGGGATGGTGATTTAGGAGCGTGCACATAGCGAAAATTGGAGTAATATTTACCCAGGAAGCTGGAGGAAGGATAAAGACTGGAGTGATTAAGGAGTGTTTAGGTAAGGGTTAGATTTTTATTATTACCTTGGGCAGGAAATTCCTAATGATTGGTGCGTAAAGAAAGTGTGGAAGTTATGAGAACTGGGACGGTACGTGATTTTCCCAAGCCACACCTCGCATTTCGTTGCATTGTGTATGAGAGAACCTCTTCCAAAATGCCTTTTTAAACATTATTGACCGTTTCATTGATTATTATTAGTAATAGAATGTGGCATCTTGTATTACATGCAGGGTATACACGATTTGAAATATCTTTTCAATCTGGTAATATCTATTTAATCTAGATTTACGCGTGGATATGTCAGAGTTTAAGGAGGTTCCTATTTATTTATATTCTTTTTTTCATATCCTAGTTTATCAGAATTTGCCTAAATTTTACAAAAAATTCTGATCTTCAGCATTTGAAATTCTTTTTGTTTAAAAAAATTCTAAAACGTTCGATATTCATATTTATTTTTTAACTTCACCATTTTGTTTATTTAAATTTTAAAGGAACTCTTCGAATGAACTTGGATAAAAACTTACAACTTTACGTCTTTAGTGGTAAAAAATTTCTTTGAGATTTCGGTTAAAAATGTAATTAATTTGAGTCCACTTCTTCTCTCAATCCATTGTATTCAGGTTTCTTTGACAAGCAATTTAACCTTCAATTCTCTCCCATGAATTAATGGGTGTTTATATATTAAAGTTTTTAAATATTCTTTAGTAGGCTGCCTTATTAACATATAGCTATAATCAAGTGTTTCGTGGAAGAATATGAATTACTAACTTCATGAGAGCCAGTAATTCGGTGAAATAACAAGGTCTGCTGACCAAAGTCGCCTGCTCTAACTTATTCTGATTTATTACCTTTCAAACTTTAAAACTTTCAATAATCCCCAAGGTAAACTTTGGAAGACCTCGATAATTATATCATTCAAAAGAGAATATAAATCAATATAAGAGTTTCAAATTTTGTTAGATTCGGCCGAATAGTTATAATGTTATTACAAAAAATACCGCAAAACAGCGACCGACGGCCCTCCGACTGACCGAAATATTGAGATATTGATTCACACGCCAATAACAATAGACAAGATCTGCTGATAAAAACTCGCGAGCTCTCACTTATTCTGATTTATGGCTTTACGACCTTCAAAACTTTAAATAATTCACGGAATAAGCTTGGGATTACATTGGCAATTATATCATTCAAAAGAAAATGTAAAACAACATAAGGGTTTCAAATTCCGTTAGAACAGCCCTAATGGTTATGATTTTATTGTCAAATAATTCCCCTGCTAACCTTGCGATGACTTTGGCAATTATATAATTCGAAAGATAATATTAAACAACATAAGGGTTTGAAATTTTGTTGGAATCGGCTGAATAGTTATGATGTTATTGCAAAAAACAAAGTAATTCACGGGCTAGCCTCGGTAGGATCTTGAAAAGTATATCATTCGAAAGAGAATGTAAAAAAACATAAGGCTTTCAAATTTTGTTAGAATCGGCCGAATAGTTACAATGTTATTACCAATACAAATAAAAGCAAAACTGGGACAAACCGACCGACTGACATAGTGAGATATAGAGTCACCCTCGACTAAAAATCAAAACTCGGGCAATATATTGAAGAGAAAATTCTAGCACTGTGGGTAAAAAGGTGCCAAAAAGGACACTTATTTTATCAGTTTAAGGTGCGCGCAACCTTACAAATTCTATGCATTAATGATAATACATACAATCGGTTACGTTTTTAGTAAAATAGGTCAGGAAGTGCTTGCTGGTTTCGAGATTAGTGAGCTTATAGCAACTAAAAATAAGCACTCCCAACGTGCACTAGTAAAGTTGAGCACTCTTAAAGAGTGGCGAAATTAAAGAACACTGGCAACGACCACTAAGGACTATGAGAACTCTCAAAAGTGACCAAAGTAATAATAGGAGATGCCAATGAGAAATGCAAAAAGACACTCTAAAAAATGATCAAAGTAAAGAGAAATACTACCAACGAATACTGGTGACTATGAGCACTCATCAAATTGGCCAGAAATAATTAATTTAACGAGCAATTGTAAAGGATGGATGAGTACTCAAATTAACCAAAGCAAATATACATACTCGTAACCCCTCCCAAAGACCAATTGCAAAGAAAAGTATTCAATTTTCCCAATGTAAAGATAAACACTCGCAACGAACACTACTAAAGATGAGCACTCCTAGTGACCAAAGCAAACATTAGCACTCCCATCGAGCAATAGTAAAGATTTGAGCATTTTTAAAAGTGAGCAAAGTAAAGAAAATGAAACCAAAGAGCACTGCAAAAGTGAGATGTGAGAATTCTGAAAGGTGATCAAAGTAAAGAAAAATGCTGCCAACGAGCACTACAAAAGATTATAACTAAAATTTACCAAATTAAATATAATGAACACTAGTAAAATGAGTACTGATCAATTTGACTAAACTAAGTATAACAACTACCAGCGAAAACTAGTAAAGATGAGCACTTTTCCAATAGTCCGAAGAATAAATATACACTTCCAGAGGGCACTACTAAGAAAAACTGTCAAGTCGGCCAAAGTAAAGATAGACCTTATAAAGTCACCCTAGTAAAAATGAGTCCTCTTCAAAATGATCAGAGCAAAATAAGTACTCACAACGACGATTAGCAATGATAGACACTATAAAAGTGGCTAATAATGTTAAGCCCTCCCGACTACTAAAGCTGAATAGTCCTCACATTGTTCAAAGTAAAGATAGCCGTTTCAATTGAACACTAATAAAGATAAGCCCTCCCAAATGTGACTATAGTAAAGATGGACCCTTTTTTCTTGGGAGTACCTTGCTTTACTTAATCAAGGGATCTCAATACTGCCCTTCTCTGGTTAAAAGAATGCCTTAAAAAAATGGTCAATGAGGTCCTTCTTCCTCTTAGTACCTTCGCCGATGCTGTGGTTGACGAACTATGGTGCGTTTTTATATTGTAGCATCCATAGTTGACTGAGCCCGATACTGGAGTGGGGTTCCCATTTCTCCTTTTCCAGGGTTTCATCCCCTCTTAGGTGGACTGCCTGTCATGGCTACTAGCTCTACCTACCCGTGCCACCGTGATGCCCAGTCACGGAGGTAACCTCCCTAGTAAATAATTTCAGCTTAAAAAGAATCCGGACAAAGATTCGAATTGCCGACCCAACGATTAGTATAGGGGTTAAATAGTGTTAAAAAGGGGAAAATGGTCCATAGGACTAAAAGGTTAAAATAACAGTGTTGAAATAATAATTAAATATGATTAATTTAGTTATGAAAAGCTTTAAAAGAGTTAAATCGGATTAAAATCATCTTTAAAAAATGTTATGAGGATTAAATAGGATTAAAAGACAAGGTCAAAATAATGTTTTAAAAATAAGGGTTTTACTAGGATTAAAAGAATGTTTAAATATAGTTCATTGGGTGAAATATGTTTAATTAAGTTCAAAGAATTTATAAAATGATAAATAGAGTTAAATAAGATTAACAGATCACAAATTCAAAATGGTTAAAGGAGAAAATTATTATAGTTTAAAGAATATTTGAAAATAGTTTGGTCAAGAAATTGTTTAATAGCGTTAAATAATGTTTATAACTATTTAAGAGGATTAAATGCATGCCAAAGTTAAAATAATGTTTAAGAGTTATTAACAGGCTTAAAAGATCTTTTAAAAATAGCTAATATGTTCAAATAGCGTAAAATGGTTAATAGGGTTACAAAAAAGTGGTTAATGTAGTTAAATAAGATTAAAATGCTAAAATGTTTAATATATTAATAAGGGTTAAATTGATTAATAGGTTTTGACAAATATTTAAAAGTGGTAAACTAGGTTAATAAAATGTTTACTACGGTTAAATACGGTTAAAATATAGTTTAAAAATTATAAGAGGGTTAAAATGCATTAAGAGGGTTAAGAAGCTCAAAAAAAAGGTTTAAACAATGTTCAAAGTGTCACTAAGATTGAATGAATATTTAAAATGGTTAAAAGATTTAAATCGTTGATAGGTTCAAAATAGTATTTAAAATTGGCAAAAAAGTTAAATAAGGTTAGAAGCTTTAATGAGTAAAATACTGTTTAAAATGTTAATGGGATTAAAAGGACAAATAGGATTAAAAGAATGTATAGTGTGGGTAATATAATTAAAAGAATCTTTACAAATGGTCAATAGGCTGTCCCGTTCTTTAGCTCCCGCGGGCATCGTGCTAAATATTTATGTTTTAGTCCTTAGACAATAACATAGAAGGTGGTCAGAAAGTCTTGTCACCCACTACCGAAAAGTAATAAGACCAATAAAGAAACAATATAATAATATCGAACACATTAACTGATTTTAGTGTATTCACTTTCAATAGAGAAACAATACAATAATACCGAACACATCTACTGGTCATCTAAAGTCTAAAATTAACAAAATATTGGAAATAAAAATTAAAATATATACAGGGGGTGACAACACTTTCGGACCACCCTGTACGAAGTCGTTTTCTGGATCCGGATTCTATGGAGAATAAAGTCTTCTTTAAAACCTCATAAAATAATTCTAAATCATTTGCCCATCGTAAAGTTACTTTACCTCATTCGTATTCGAGCAAACATCTAATCGAGGCCCTAATTCGACCAGTTAGCTATCAGGCTAGGTAGAAACTATTTAAGAAAATGGGATAGAGGAGGTCCTTCGTAACCTTGAAGCCCACCCAGCGCAGGTTCATGTGGGTGCAAATCCATTGGAGCACTCATGACATTCAGATCGCGTTGCTAGGCGGATAAATAAATATTGTTAATCCAATCATTTCAAGTTTTATGGCAAGCAGGCGCCAAAACTGGTGTTTATAAGTCAAGGCATCGATCCGCATCGGGAAGGAACGAAGGTGTACAAGAATCAAGAAACTCGGGATTAAGATTAAAAAGAGCGGAGTAAGGAATTGAAGAGTAATAGAGAGGTTGGCAGTGAGGGTGTAGCTTTCTAACCCTTCCTCACTGTGGTTCTGAGAAGTTAGCAAGTAAACTCAAATTAAGAACTCGGATCTAATCGCAAAGATGGTGGATTTGAAGTTACCAAGATTTGCTAATGAAGTCTTAAACATCTTTTAATAATTTCAATTTTCCTGGATCGTATTTTATTTACTCACTTTTATCTTTTGTATGTCTGTATCTTCCTTTATTCTTAATCTCCTGAATAAAAATTCTATCGCTGGTTATACCAGATTCCTTAATTTCTCAATTAAATCGAAAAGGAGAAACTCGCTTTGTACTTTATATCTGATTGTGTATTTTTAATTCGGTTGTTACGTGAGATATTACTAAGTATTGGATGCAAGGTTTTGATTAAACTAAAATAGGCATTTTTGATGAAATAAAATATACATGTTAAGTTAGGTATGTTACCGTTTTGTAAATTAAGTAGGAATGAGTTCGATAAGATTTTTTTTTAAAAGGGAAAATGTGTTACTACTTAAATCAAATTCAAAATCGCAAGAAAAACCGAATCAAATATTTAGTTACTATAAAATAAATAAAAAAAACTACCAGAGATAAAAAAGTGCTATTAAATAAGATAGACTCGTAAAAGAAATGGATGAAGAAGTAGTTGTGGAAATAAAAGATAATTTTGCTCACTCTTTACCCCCCAAATAGAATCAGAACTATTTAATTTATGAGATCTCTTGTTCATGGGAAGCGGAGTTAAATACCATTAACGTTGACTAGGAAAACGTCTAAAAGTGTTATAAGTGAGTTAACTGGTAACAATGCTTCTGGTCGTGATAATATCCATTCTAGGTAAATTAAAGGAGTAAAAATAATTACATTAGCTTTGGAGATGTATAATGTCGATCGCTAAAGTTTGTAGATATACAGAGCGAATGTTTGAAGGCAAATATAGCACCCATTTCTAAGAAAGGGAATGAAGAGGAACGCCGATAAGTTTAATCCAGTGATATTAATTTCTATTGTTTGTAAAATATTTGAAAAAATAGTTTAAAAAGGGTTTTCTTCACATCTTGAGAGTAGGAGGATAATACGTAAAGCTTAGCATGCGTTGAAAGCAATTGAGTCATGTGTAACAAACCAACTAAATTTATGATTTATGTTACAAAATTAGTTTATAAATTAAGAATACATGAAATATGTAGGAGATTTTTTTAATTAAATACCCGAATGGCTGGAAGATATTAAGTAGAGGATAGTACTAAACGCAGAAATTCAGTCGAGAGATGTTTCAGTAGACTACCTAAGAGGTCAGTTATGGGCTGATTATTATTATTTTTTTAGAAATAATACTGCACAGTTATTACTAAGTTATCAGTTTTACTAATGACACTAAATTTCAGCTGTACTAAAATAAGTTAAGTCATTTCAACATGCGGAGTGATTTAAGTAAATCAGTATCTTGGGCGCAAGGATGACGTTAAAAATTCCGATGGTAAATTTCAATCATTAAAATGGGATGGGTAATAAAGAATCTGGCTATAAAATGGATGAGCATTGATCGGAATCAGTAAAGGATGAGAAGGACTTAGGGGTAGTGTGAGTTTGGTCATTAAGGTTTTGTAAGCAGTGAATTGATGATTAAAATAGGGCAAATAGATGTTAGTTACAGAGGTAAGAAGGTTATTCTTCAATTTTTCTGTCAGGTTACATTCCGAATGTTGTCTACAGGCATACATCCTACAGTTTAGACATGATATCAACCTGCTGAAAGCAGTACAAAAGAGAGCAACAAAAATGATACATCTCCTGAGAAACCTTAAACATGTAGATAGACAAAGCGACCTAAATACAGTTTTGGGAAGATTTTTGAGTTGGATAGTAAAATAGGACTAGGAGCCGTAACTTAAAAAAATTAAAAAACCAGTGTGGAGTGGATTTTGATTTTAAAAAAATCACCAATGGGTTGACAAATTTCTGAATTAATGCAGGTTTAGTTGTTCCAAATTTTTATATTTTCAAAGACAGTTTTACACGTTTATATGGGAAGAGAAAATTATTGTCTTTTAATTTTCATTTTGGGTATGATTTGTACATATTATTAATTATGTATTTTAATAACATGATTAAACATTTTGACACTCCACGATTTCTGATATTTTGCGTTATTCTTTTCCCAATCGTAAAGATGCAGTTTATATAGAGCAGAAGGCTGTTGGAGGTTGGTTGCAATGGCTGCTCGTTATATTCAGATGGCCTTAGATAGGACTTCATTTCAGGCCCTCTCCAATAGGGTCTATTAAGCAACGGTTTAGAATGAGGACAGAGGATTTGGGCAATCCGTTGCTCTTGTTAGGGTTGTTTTATTGTTATTATTTTTTTTTTAGATCTAATTCGCCTGTCTCAATGGAATACAAACGACAGCCATCGCATTATCGACCCGAATTGTGAATCCATCTGGCAACAAATCATACCAATGTGTCATTATATCTCTCAACTAGGAAAAATGAAGTGTAGAAATAAGTGTGGGTGTTTATAAATTTGCATGCGAAGGTGCGTTTTATACGTGTGTTAGCGAATGAGTGGATCTGTTTATGTGGGTCTGTGTTTATGAATGTGTGTTATGTGTTCTTTCACGTGTCGTTGCATGTGAATATAGGCTTTTATGTGTGAGCGCATGTTTTTGATGAGGGTATGTGTTTATGTGAGTTTTTGTGTTCATGAAGTTGTTTGTGTGCTGGTGTTAATGTGTTTTTGTGAATGAGTTTGCGTGTTTGTGAGTTTAGCTATATGTGTTTGTGTTATGTGTGGTTAGAGGCAAATATGTGTTAATGTACGCGTGCGTGTTTGAAAATGAGTAGGTGTGTGTTTGTTTGTGAATTTGTTTTATGAATGTGTTTGGGTAGGCGTGTGCGCTTGTGTGAGGCTATGCTTGAATGTTTTTGTGTGCGCCTATGTGAATATGTGTTTCGGTGTGCGTATGATTGTGAGCGAGTGTGTAGGGTTTGTAAATGATTATGCATCTGTGTTTGTGTGAATGTGGGCGAATATGTGTGGAAGTGTATGTTTAGCCGGAAACAAAATTTTCCAAAAGCAGGTTTTCATCGCAGGGAATTGGCCTTCTCGTCGGCCATTTCTTTCTCCCTACTTTAGTGTCCCTTTGGATTACGTCGAGGCCTTACTCACCCAGGACTGTGCTATTCGCCAATTGTCTCAGTTCCCTTTCATTTTACTCTTTGCTTGGGCACTGTCAGGAAATCAGAGAGAGAGCGAGCAGGTGTGATCGAGTCACGAGAAGGGATTCCGAGCGAAGTAGCCTTGCTTCCAGACCTTCGGTACTATTCGGTCTTGCAGCAGGAATCCATATTCGGAACGACAAAGACTAAGTCTGAAATATAGCGTTCAACCCTCCTCCTCAAAGAATATCTTCTCCAGTGCATCCATACTCGTGGTCTTATCTTGAAAATCGTAAGACTTACATTTTCCTTCATCGTCGAAGAGGCGTGACGCTCTCCTTCGAAGTGACTCACCTCGCGATCGCCTCCCGGTCTCTTCACGTAATTATTGTAATAATTATTGAGCTTCGTACGGTTACAACTCACCTACTTGTTATTTCATTTCCATCCATATAATAACGGTGTTAATTAAATCGCTTGTATATTATTCTTCAAATATCTACTGTTGTTTGTATAAGATTAAAAGATTATTTTAGTTCTCATGTTTAAATCCTCCGAGCACCAAAGCATTAGTGAATAATATCAATACCGGCCACAAGTAATTCATTCTCGCCATTTAAATCCCTATTGCACTTTCGGAAAATCTTGCTCCCCCCACCCCTCCCAATCGGGGATGTTGTTTTCTCTCCCCTGCATCATTGGGCGAGGAAGTCAAAGGGGGTTCAGAAGGACTACCTGAATTCTACGACAAGCACTTTTATTTCTCTGTCATTGAGATTTTTTCAAAATATTTTTCCAAAAGGTGGAAATGTTACTATTCGCAAAAGTTGTAATAGAAAGATAAAAGGAAAATGTAACGAACATCGAAGAGATTAGAGATAGAAAATACTGCAATAGAAATCCTCAACCCTAAACTTATGGGCAGAGAGAACAATTTCGTGCCACGAGTACTGGTTCTCGAAACTATAGCTTCTAACCCCGTATAGGAGCATACTTCGTTAAATGGACTAATTCATAACCTTCAATACTTCTAGCCGAACTAAATATCGCAGGGGGGGGGAGGGTTGGTGTGTAGTGTCTAAGTGTAATTTGCGTAAAATTTGAAGGTTTATCTATTGTTGTGGTTAGTTGGTAGCTGGATGATTTGGGTCATGAGCAGGTTGCTTTTGTCCATTGGTCCTGGTATTTTGCTGTATCTGGTGAGGAGTGATTCGTGGGTGGAGGAAGGTCGGGTGTGTGATGTGTATTTTTAGTAGCGGTTGACTCTATATCTCACTATGTCGGTCGGTCGGGCGGTGCCCGTTTTGCTTTTTTGTTTTGGTAATAACATTGTAACTATTCAGCCGATTCTAACAAAATTTGAAAACTTTTTGTGGTTTTACATTTTCTTTCGAATAATATAATTACCGAAGTCGTCCCAAGGTTAGCCCCAAAATCTTTTCGTTTTGGTAATAACATCATAACTATTCAGACAATTCTAACGAAATTTGAAACCCTTATGTTGTTTTACATTTTCTTTCGGATTATATAATTAGCAAAGTCCTCCTACGGTTATCCGAGGAATTATTTGGTAATAACTTCATAAATCCACAGCCGATTCTAACGAAATTTGATGCCCTTATGTTGTTTCACATTCTCTTTCGAATGAAATCATTTTCAAGCCCCTCCCAAGGTTAGTCCGATGAGTATTAAGAGTTTTGAAGGTCGTAAGGTCATAAATCAGAATAAGTGGGAGCACGCGACCTTTGCTCAGCAAACCTTGGTTTATTGTACGCCAGAGTTTAGAGCTGTTCGTTTTGTGGTTGTTTGTTTACAGGTATTGTTTCTATTCGTATTGTTGTGTACCTGTGATGAGAGTATTGAGTTGTGTTTTTGGTGGAGATGATCGTCTGTAGGTGCTATATTTTTCTTAATGTGTTTCGTTGTTTTATTATGTTGTCGATTCCTGGTGTGAAGTTTTGGTTTAAATGTTTCCTGTCTCTTGTGAGAATGTGTTCCTTGCTAGCTTGGTGGACTGTGCTGGTAAAGTGTTCGACGGACAGGTGGTAGGATGGGAATTGCTTGATTGTCAGGTTAAAAAGTGCATTTTCTATTTGGGATTTGTATACGTTTCATACAGCCTATTTTTTAATTTGTTTATGTCTGTTTGTTTGAGCTTTTGATGGGATGGGCTAGTTTGAATGATAGGAGAATTGGAAGATAATCAAAGTGTAGTGCATGGAAGGTTTTCAACGTAGTTCTAGTGTGAAGCTGTGGGAAGCAGAAAGTTACGTCGGATGGAATTGGGTTCTAGTTGAGTTGTAGAGGTTTCCTTGTTGGCTGGCTTCTATCGTTGAAGATTTTCAGTGAGTGTAGCTGTTCGATGATAGTGCTGATTCTTGTTGTTTGTCGGTGTGAGTGAGATTAGCCAGGCGAGATGGTGGGCGTTACAATCGCCCCCTAAGAGTCGGTGGAAGAATGGGGCCGGTTGGGTTGTGTTAAAATAAAGAGGAGAAAATTAAAATGTTCATATTAATTTTGCTATTTATTGCTTGTAGTTTTGCGATGTGTTTATGTTGAAGAAGGGATTTCGTTTGTCCGGCAGTGTTAATAAATGGTTTGTTTTTGTGTATTAGGATGGACATGCTATACTATGCTGTGTCTACATGGTGCCTTAGTATGTTGTAGTTGTGGAAGGGTTTGAGGGAGAAATGGGGCGATAGATGGGATTCCTTATCGGGGTGAAACGTATGTTGTATGTTCTTAAGGTTTGAGGTAGTTCTTTCCATTTGTTTTGTTGCCATTTGTGTTGAATTAGAGAAAGTTGTGAGTTGGTGCGTGAGGAATGTTTGTTGGAGGGGCTCTGTGTTGGCTCTGCATTGAATACATGTCCACTGGGGTGTGTAGTTCTCGAGTGATTGGAGGGTGTGGCACCGGAGGGGGTGCAATTTTTTGTATGAGGTGCAGAGGATGGAAGCTTGGGAGCGGCGTGTATATTGGAAGAGGTGGGATATGTGTAGGTTGGGGGGCAGGGTTTTGTTCTATGTCTCTGGCTAGGATAGGTAGAAGGTCGGTGGTCGCCGGGGTGGCACACGCCTGATTGAAGAGCAAGATAAAGAGGATAGTATAGGATAAGAGGAAATGGGTAGAGACCCCTGGCCCTCACCACTGTCGGAGTAAGGCCTGAGGCTACGTCTCTTTCCAGGGATGACATTGGTGATAATCTTTGCTGGTCGAATCATCGCGTTGGAAGTCGGTGGAGGTCGTCCTCATTCTGTCTGACTTCGTTTTCTCTTCACCAGATAGGTTCTCCGAGTATGGAATATTTTGTTAAAATGTTTGAATTACCTAGTAGTTTTTGTTGCCATTTGTGTTAAATTGAAGTATATTGACTGAGTTGATGGGGTGAAGAATTTGTGTTGGAGAGGGGTGGAGTGGCTTTGGAATAATTTTTTTTTTTTTTCAATCGGAATTTTTACCAATATTTGCTAGGTTTCAGGTCAAAATTTAGAACTAGTGTCTATTTAATTTCGTCCTCGATAAATAATGACTAAATCAAAAGAACTTATAGAAGAACAGATAACACAAATCCAACTTCTCGATATCTAAGGGTTTTCACAAGTATAATTGCTAAAAATAAATGTTCAAGATAACTTGTCCAAAGCAATACAGAATGATACCAATCGACTGAGCGCTTTGAAACAAGGAAGGTAAGTCGCAAAAAGCGTCTAACAACACTTAGAGGAGACATCTATGATTCCACTTTCACTACAGAATCGCAGAAAAATATCTTCCGAACATGCTGGGGAGTTCAATAAAGCTTCATGTATAAAATTATCAGCCAAATCAGTTAAAAGGAAACTGAGGAATCAAGGGTTAGCTACAGGGCGAGAAAGAATCCCTAGATATATGATGCCAACAGAAAATGACGTCTTAAGTGGGCTATAGATCACAAAAATTGAAGACATTAAAAATGGTCTGAATTTATCTGGTCAGATGAAATTAATTATCAAGGGTGTAAGAAATACGATTCTAAATATTTTTGCTCTACATAAATTTATGTAATTACTCTAAAATATATCTCAAAATTCTTTTTAAATGTATTTTTTGTAACAATTTTGCAGATTTTTCACTTTATAAGACCAAGAGTTGTTGATGCATTTCACCCTGTTTTTGTTGTACCAACTATGGTCATAGAGGTATATCTATCATTGTATGCAGCTGCATTTCTTCCTGAAGGAGAAGAAAGTTCTTATGTTAGAAAAGAATGAACTTCATAACTTATACGACCATTTTTTCACAGGTTTTAGAGCCATCCCTCAAGAAATTGCATCAAGTTCCTGTTTATAACATATACGAGGGGCTGTAAATATGTTTTGCGAATCGGTAGGGCAAAACAGAGGAAGGGATATGGTTGTTTGTGGGGGTGTTAGGACAAGTTATGACAAGCCAGGACCTGCAGCCGCACGCTCCTGCCTCGTCTATTTATGAAGCAGTAGCTGATCGCAGATCGTCAGTCACAAATTTTTCAACAATACTGAAGGTTGAGCACCGCGCAGTGATCCAATTTTTGACCATTCCGCCAGCTCAAGGCTGCATTGCGTGGAAGCCGGTTTGAGGACGATGAAGATGTCCAGTTCGCCGTCCAGGAGTGGATTAAACAGCAATCGGAAGATTTCTGGTTGTCGGGAATTCGAAGCCTCTTGGACAAGTGGCGCAAGTGCATTGAAGTCGAGGGTAGTTATATTTAAAAATAATAAAACACTTTTCCTCATATTTCGTTTCCTTATATCCGAATTGCAAAACTTATTGACCGCCCCTCGTAAGATACTAGCATAGGTACCCAGCGTTGCCCGAGATAAAAAGTCCTATCGCAAATAAATACAGATACATATTGATTTAAATTATTATAATGTGGCACAAAAATATCTTTACTTGCTGAATATTATTAATATTCGTGAGGTGAAGAGATATTCAGGAGAGTTCCATTTGTGCTACTCTTCACCTCTCGCAATTTGAATAAAATTCGCGAAGACATTGCGTTCAATTTGAACAATCTCAGTCCTGATTACAACTCCTGCAATTTGAATCCCAAACCGTTGCATAATTAAAATCTCATTGGTATTTATATACCTGCCAGTTCAAATCAATCCTGGTAATTCGAATCTCTCTCGTCTTAGACTCCCTGCAATTTAAAAGTTACGCATATTTGTATTCTCCTAATTGGAATCCAATTTGTGCTGATATCATCTTCAATTTGAATCTCATTTGTGAATACACACTATATCATAAATCTCATTTATGTTCACCCCGTATCTCTTCCAAATATGAATCTCATTCCTGCTCACACCTTCTGCAATTTAAATTCCATAGCAAAGATAACCGGCGTTGTCCAGGCATAAAAAAGTATCTTGAAGAAATTAAATTATCTGCTTGAGTTAAATTACGCAATTACAAGTTGGTAGGTATAAAATATAGAGTTTATTTTAATTTTGAGTAATGGAGTAATTTATCATGAAAGACTAACATAAAACGACTTTCACATTACCGTAGTGTGGCAGGGCGAGCAAGAGGGTGGGTGGGCAGGTGGGCGGGCAGGTGGGCGGGCAGGTAAACATGAGTACGCGGGCGCCAGATGGGCGTGAATTTTAACTAAATATCTAAATTATCCGAGTCTCTGGCATGCTTATAATAGGTATTATCTCTTTTTTTAAACATTGTAGTCAAATAATTGGTACAGCAAGCTTTATTTTTCAAAGTGCAATGTTGATGTTTTAATTGTAACTTTCGAGGAAAATTCATCCTTAAACTTCGCGCATGAAAAAGAAAAGAACTCATTTCTCGACCTCCTCGTCAGGTCTCAACAAACACCTTTTACGACTGAAGTATACGTGAAATCAACAAATCTGGGCTTCTGTATGAGAAGGTCCTCAGAATGTCCGGACCGATACAAAAACTCCGTAATGAAGGCCCTCATTAATAGAACCTTGTCTCATTTTTCAAACTGGACAGCGGTTGATAAATTAATGAAGAGAATAACGAAGCTGCTCTTCAACAATGGCTACCCACAAAGATTAATTTATAATGTCCTAAACCCAAATATGAATTCATACAACAATCCAAGGCAGAAAAATAAAAAACCAAGCACAATAGAACTTTATTACCAAGCATCCATGTATACAGGATATAAGGAGGACAAAAATGTCCTTAAAGCCATCATACACCGGAATATTATCCCCACCGATCAAACAAGCTAAATTAAATTAGTAATTTATTACAGACCAAAGGAAACTCGCACCCTCGTCAGAAAAAATAGCTGCCTTTCCGCGACGGGCCACTCGCTGGAGTGTAATCTCTTTTACCAGTATAGATGCAACGTTGATGACTGTAACCATCGCACTCCCTCGTACATTGGGATGATTTCTACAATCTTGTCTCGGCGACTAACAGCGCATCTCCTAGACGGAGCCTTCTAAAGATCATTTTTGTCACTTCTGATTGCTCCTACAAACAGATTTTCGGAAATATATATTAGATTGTACCCAGCAGCAATCTCTTAATTCTCTTCCTCACCGAGTTGATTACAGCCCCTAAGGACCCTACCTCCTGGTTTTGCTCCATTACTGCTTGTTTCAGTAGTCCTCTGCGCTGTGTGGTTCATCATCCTTTCTCGATATTTTCCCCTAGAATTTGGAATGATTTGCTTGTTCATATTCGCTCCTCCCAATCCAGTGGTGCCTTCAAGCGTGCCTTAACATACCCCTCTTTTCTTAAAATTTTCCTTACCAGACATGAACTCTCTAAAAACCCATAGCTTTGAACAATGCCATGCAAAAAAGCTTATTATAATTACAAAACATATAAAAAAATACCATACCAATAGAAAAAAAACAAGAAATATAATCAAAATAGAGCACTGCTGTTTCATATTTAAAAGATTTAGTATGGCCATAAAGATGTCAAAATCCCCCTCGCATAATCTTGGAAGAAAGCAAAATTGAAGCTCGCCCAATACCGACAAAAATGGGAAAAATCGTGGTTATTGCGCAAAAGATTCACTCTCGTATTTCAATGGATGAAAGGTCAAGGTTTATTATCATTATTATTGGCAAAAGATACCTAATAAAGAGAAGACAAGTTATATAACTTCATTAAAGGAGTGAACCGTTTTAAGACAATTTAAGAAGAGTAGAAGACAAAGATTGGTAATTAACATGAAAAATGGGCCGATAATTGGCTGAATCTAAAAACTACCATTTATTACCAATAAATGATGGCTAATTCTTCTGGTGAGGGAGGAACATTAACACCATTGTTTAGGCAGTTTCGAATATGAGAAGGCGAAGGAGAGAGTATGGCAGACATGTGGCATCAATAACAACTTACAAAACCCATCCACTAATCCTATAGCTGAGCATTATTCAAATTTAAATATTCTGTGAATATAACTTAGCTTGAGTTAACTGACTGACCTTTGTTGTCCCTGAATTCTAAATATTTTATAGAATGTATCGTATACAATTATATTATGCAATGACAATTGTTACAAAGGGTGATTATTAATTCATTATAAAGTAAGTGTTAAAGGATTTTCATACTTTATTACAATAATTAGATCCATGTTTAGATAAAAACAGTCTTAAAATACATAAATTGAAGACAATTCTTACATGCAGATGTATTTATTGATCGCAAAAGGGATCAAAGGAAAATAGAGAAAAACACACAGAGGAAAGTGTGTGTGTATGTATATAGTGTATATATAAGCGCGCAAGCTAAAAAAGGGAGAAATTCAAACATACATAAATGGTGCTAAAAATAGCACTAGTCCTGGTACAAAATTAAAAACGTCCTTTCTTTTAACCATAATTGATTAAGGCACAAATTCCACCCCTCAACATCAAATCACACAACACCCATTGCACTACGCCCAACACACCAAACCTCCTGCCCGACACCATTCTTACCAAAGATAGAAAACTACATACACAACTATATGAAATATATGAAATTTCACACTAGCATAAATAATTTGTATAGCATTTACTTACACTACGTTCGAAAAACAGTCATACCAGCATCATACAACCCGACACGAATGCTAAGTTACACTTGTAACCAGAGAAAGGGATACGAGTCCTCCCTAATTTTCTCCATAAGGTTAGTACTTAATTTCCTGTTATGTTCATATTTGGCGACAAGGTGCGAATTATCATAAGCTGTTATGAGCTCGTACGACTTTGCGAGTCCCGCTTTTCAGACAGAAATGTTCTTTGAACTTAATATTGCCCTAATAACCATTTATTACATACAGATCTAATTTTCTTTATCTCTCTCCTAAATGTATATATATATATATATATATATATATATATATATATATATATATATATATATATATGTATATATCTCTCAAAGTAGCACAAGAGAAGGATGAAAATGAATCCATTATAACACATTGAAAGAGAAAACGGAATGTATTTAATGGATTCATATTAATATATATATATATATATATATATATATATATATATATAAGTTAACAGACTAAGGAAAGGAAACACTATATTACGTGAACTATTATTAAAAATTTAAGAAATATAATGGGAGATTTAGGTAAGGAAAAAATATCGAAAACTATTTTGACCGCTACATGATGGTAAATAAAGGAATTTGAATTCGAACTTGTGTCGCCAAGCGCTCATCGCTATCAGAACCACGACGCTCATCGACTGAGCTAACCATATATATAATATATATATTATATATTTGTCTGTTTTTATAATAGAGCCTTCCCTAAATACGACCTAAGCATGGATAGCAATGTGTTTTGCGGTCCTCCTATTCCTCAGGACTCATTTGATTTTTATCTTCGATTCTGTCCCTGGACTAAGGATATCAGGACTGATACGGCTAGAATATATTATTGAGGACCTATGGTTTATTAATATATGATCCAAACCAAGCGATACTACAGCATATAAATCCGAGTGCAAGGTTAATTCGAATCTATCCTCTCATTTCGTGATTAACCTTATCAAACGTGTGGTAATTTTGTTAAACGTGACAGGGGAGAATCTACCTAGCTGCGATATAAAGGGTACAAATTGAGAGAATAATACATTTCCCTAATATTGAGACATACATTCAAAATCTGATCGTATTTACCTACTTACCAGGAACTGACAATCTATTTGATCACCTCTAATGAAGTGAAATTTGAGGATGATTTTAAAAAAGAAATGAGATCCATATTTCCTTTGAAAATGGATGCAAAATTAATATATTTTTCCTTATAATTATTTATTCATTTGACTTTAATTCTGCTCATTTTTATTATTTTCTATTTTTACCTTACTTTTAGTATGGTTCTATATTCCTTTTTAGTCGCTCATCCTTTCTTAATTAAATCATTTTATCTCCCACCACTGCAATACAACCTCCAATTTCCTTAATCTTAGAGCATTAATAGACTTCTCCAAACACTAATTTCAGATATCTCTTCCTCTGACAGAACTTTATACATATTCATTTTTCACGCTTTGATCACTTATTCTTCCTTCACGGTTCGTTTTCGCCATATTTTTTCTATTTCACTCCTTAAGGCAATTAACGAAATTTCCCTCTCTTACACATCATACATTTTCGTCATAAATAAGGAAATGTTTACTTATAACCTCCCTTTTCTTCATTCCTTTTTAATGTACTTCCTTATGATAGCTTTTATCGCTCAATTAAAGATCTCTTAAACACTATCCCTGAAATCTAGGCATAAATCTCTTTTAATGAAGAGACCTCGCGCGCGCGTGTGTATGAACAAGTGTGGCAGTGTGCAGTTATATGTGCAAAAATATTAGAGTGAATAGAAACAGCAAGATAAAAGGAATATTGGAAAATGATAACAATGGAAGCAAAGGAGCCTTTGGTTGCCAGTTAATGTTTAGAAATTCTTTTTATGCTCGTTGTGATGGAGTTATTAGAAGCTTGATTGATCGACTGAAGCCAAGATATAATGAGAGCTGATGAAAGATTGAGGTCCTCTGAGAGGGTTCATCTAAAAGCTGGATATAAACTCATTTTGGTATTATTTAATATAATATTGTTGTATATAAATATCTATATTAAACTTTAGAAAGAATCATAACTCTGTAATATTTAATATATATATATATATATATATATATATATATATATATATATATAGAGAGAGAGAGAGAGAGAGAGAGAGAGATATATATATCGTGGTAGAAGGCCATATAGCATTCAAGACTTGTTAAAATCAACAGCGATGGCTGTTTGATTAAGTTTGCGCTGCAGCTTTTTTACCTTTTCAAAAACTTTCTTTTCAGAAAACGAAAGGTGGGGAAAAATGCTCGCAAATGGCATAATCATAATTAGCCGAGATATCTTTAATTTTTGTATGCGATTCTATTTCGCCAATCGAATTTGATGGGCAAAACAAATATTTTTAGGCTAAGGTCAGTTAATTTTATTTATCTAAGCATTATTCAAACTATACATATATTATATATATATATATATATATATATATATATGTGTGTGTGTGTGTGTGTTCAGGATGAAATTAAATATAAGTCAAACAGGATTCATGTCTTACGACGTTTCGAGTTATACACTCCCATCCTCGGTTACTATAAAACAAAAAGAAGTTATAAACAGGGGATATGAAATAAAAGTTTAAAACTAAAGTTGAGGTTATAAATTAGAACCTCAGAGACAGACAAAACCCCCAAAATTATGAACCAGGAAATGAACACAAGAATTAGGTCACATGCACATAAGCTCACCTTGCGGATTAAAGGTTCATGTAAAACAGAAGGGGAAGAGAAGTAGCAAAGAGGTAAGGTTGGTTTAAGGTGGCGGGAAAATATTGGTTGGTTGGAATTATGTAATTGACAATGGAAAGGAAGATACGTCGCTATTGAGAGAAGGATTATATTGCTTAATATATAACGATTCCAAAATCCTGTCTATCGTAGGGTCTTGAGTAGATCCAGATATTTTAAAGTTATTGGTAGATTCTCACTTTTACAACTAATATAATGTTAGTGAATTGCTGAATTTTCTTTATTACAAAGGACATCATTACCTGTTCTTAGGCTAATGCAGAGATGTAAATAAATTCTGTCTTTCAAGAAGCTCTTATTACTTACTACCTATGTAATTTTCTTGGTTTCCTCAGGGAAAATGAAATTATATACCTGCATACTTCTTCTCTCAGTCGAAAGCTAAACATTACAATTAAAAAATAAGGCCAGGTTAAATTTGTTAACAAAGGCCACAATATTGGGATCTACTCAAGACCCTACGATAGATCTTCATTCTCTCTAATACATAAAGAATTTGAATTCCTATGATCTTATTTCCAGAATAATTGCTACCCCCTCCCTGTCATTAGTAAATACCCTCATTTGCAAATTTTTAAATTCCCAATATTTACCTCCCAATCCTTCCTTTGATGTTCCTAAAGACTCAAAATATTTTATTCTTACCGAAATGGTTCCCCTTAATAGAGAATTCAGAAGAAAACTTACTAAATTATTTAAACGCGGACATTTATCAGAAAACAAAAGCCAGTTTCGATGATGGCGTTGTTGGGCCTAATATCCCAGGACCGAAAACATATAATTTATCTTCATTAAAGATGTGCTCAAGTTTAATCAAAATGTTTATTTGGACATGTTGGAGCAAAATGCATCTCCTGGGTGGAAGCCAAAATGGAAATGTCAGTGTAACCGTTCAACAAGATAAAGCAATATCGCACACGCCCCCAAAGGTTCAAGGCTGGTGCCGGGCATATTTTAAGCGGGCTTAGTCAAAGATACTTATCCTTCAGTTCACAATATTTGAACTCTATGGACTTTAGATTGTAATCGATGCTTGAGTTGAAAATTATAGTTATTTTATTAGGTTTAATAAATGTAACTGTAAACTAAAGTAACTTAAAAGTAAGATATTAGGATGAATGGAAAAGTTACACATTCATTAATTTTTGTTCCTGGTAAGTGAGTTAAAAAAGAATTCTAGGACTTAAGCTCATTCATTGACTTTCCTTTTTTTACTGAGATGTAAAATAATCATTGCTGGAGATAGGGTCTTTGGGGACTCAGAGTATCTTTCACATTAAGTGCCCCTCAAGAAGTCCCATCGATTCACAACTAACTAACTTCCCCAAAATATCTACGCAAATTTATACTCGTGAAATATCTAACTATTTACCTTACTTCTTTCAATATTTAGGCTCTCTCAGCCACTCTTTCCGCAAGGCATTAACGAAACTTCTCCGGCAATACTTTACCCATCTTTAATTTAAAATCATCTTCACCAATAATTCTTCAATTGATTAAATGTTGGGTCTTTTTTGTTCTCTCAACTCCAATATAATCTTCAGCCACATGACCTCGTTTATTTTCAACTTATTATTTTCTTATTATTATTATTTATTATTATATTATTTATTATTTTATCATTATTATTTTTATTATTATTTATTATTATAGTTATTAATTATTATTTTTAGTATTATTATTTAGTAGTAGTAGCCAAACTTGAGTTGAGTGGAGAAAACAAAATTGAGCCACAATGTTTAATGTAAAGGACAACACTGTCCCGTGATCTCGAAACTCCGTAGCATATCATTTAATTTGTCCTCGCTGTGATCGTAGCACTTATGTAGGAGCACCGTTCGTTCTTTGGGGTCAAAAGTGTGTTCTCATTTGGAAATCAACAATAGAAATGGTAAACCTTTTAACCGGTACGAATTATCAGGTATCAGAGATCACGGCATAAAATGCAAAATCGATTGTAAGGCCGATAATTTTAAGATCTGAGGCCATTGCAACAATGTGATTTCCTTAGAATTTGAAAATAAAGATATTTAAAATATTAAAACCTTCCCTCAAACAAGACTAAACTGCCGTTCCACTTCTCATAATTTAACTCTTCCTCGCCTCATCCATGCTTTTCTTATTGCCTCCAGTCCGTATCTTATCCAGTCGAGTTTCTCCCTTAGTTCAATTTGGTAAGTTACTCCGCTGCATTCCGATTAGAGTCCTTTCCCCTTCTATAAGGTAAAATTCTGCATCATATACCGTCCATTTAATTAAGCTTTTTTTCCTTTTTTTTACAAAGATATAATAAATAAATAATGCAATATGTTTGCATTCCGTTATAATTTACATTAATGTTAATTCCAAGATATTTTCATCTCTGAATATTTATTAACAATTGATTCTGTTTGTCAGACCCGAAGACGGGCATCGAGCCTTAAACGTTGTTAATAAAGATAAAGCAATATGAATATTCCTCTATATCTGGCCCTTGGGTCTATCTTGAAAATTCAATTATCCTTAATGAGAAGAAACTTCTTCCAGTATATATAGGATTGATACAGCGCACACTACATACCCGTATTTGCGCACATTTAGGCATAAGCAATAGAATTGGAGCCCCACTCACTACTCCCGAGGTCTCTCCTATCCAAATACACTACGAAAGCAGACATCCACACCATAACCCAAACTTAAATAATTTTTCAATTAAAGACTCAGCAAACAATAAAACCAACTACGTACACTGGAATATATTTATATTAGATTTAAAAACCTCACTTTAAACTCTGACACAAGCTCATTTCCACTTTTACTAAAACTATAATCATCCGCGAATTAAACACGCCAAATCTACTCCCCCCAAAACAACCCCTATCTTTCAAATATTTCTATTATCTCCTTCTTTGTACAATGAAGACACCCAAAACTAATTAATCTCAGTTTTATTTGAAAGCAAAAACATATTTCCTATTTCCTAATAGTTTAAAGCCCTGCATTTTTATAATTTGAATATTACCACCTCTGCTGCTTCCCATTTCCCATAGAATTAATTTATAAATATCTGATAAATTCTCTACAAAATTCTTATGTTTGTATTTATTTATAATTTCATATCCTTAAGAATGGGTTCCTACCCGAAACATCGGTACCAAGAAGTTATAATATAGTAATGAACTTCCTAAAATTAGCCTACTTATTTATCCTCAAAATACGTTTTCGCGTGTCAACGCGCAACCCCTCTGCTCTCTTAATATATATATATATATATATATATATATATATATATATATATATATATATATATATATATATATATATATTGCTTTGGTATCAAAGCCTGTGTAAAGCTGTGTTATATATTGTCAACTTAAGTCAAGGAATCAATACTAGCTGAGAGTTAGTATATGGAATAGCAATCGGTGTGAGGAATGTGAGAGCTTGGTAGATTGCGCTCCATCCATGAGACTTAGCGCTGTCTTGCGGATGGGGGCTGTGTTTAATGGGGTTCCTTTTCTAAATTAACAGTCACTTCCCCATTATCAGAGCAGCTGTGAGGGGATGTATTTGTCTTCCTTCCCTCCTCCTCCTCGTTTGTTTCGCCGCAAACAGAGAGAGAAAATAAAGGATTTGTTAGTGGTTTTATCAGCGATTCGCTCTCGTCTTGAAGTCATCTATTTCTCAATGAGAACCTAAAGATTAAGGCTGGATCCACACCAAGGGACCCTACTGCATATAGAGCCACCGTGTAAATGACCTGAATCGTAACCTTATCCTGCGACTCACCGCACCCGATATAACTTAACTTCGCTGGAATCTGAGGTGGTGGTGCATGGACGGTGAATGTTCACGGTATGGAAAAACCATCAGTATCTGTACATCTGAAGTCTAAACGTATGTATCTGTAAATATTATGGAAGTATTTGTATTCTCTTAATATTATTTTAAGTATTAAGGCCTTATTAAAATTATTTCTAGCCACAGAAAAACTAAAGATCAAAAACCATTTTCAAGATAATAATTGCCTCATTATCCAGATAATCGAGCACGATTTTTTATTATTATCGTAATTTACTACGGTAATTGTTAACAAACTTCAAAGGGAAGGTACATAGAGCATTTATTTTGCTTTGTTCTTTGTAAGGCGTATATATCTACTAAGGGATTCAATATACTTCAAGGCCACAAAATTGAAATAGGGTTGGATAGGCTAGTCGCCACGTTTAGACTAAGAGTGAGGTAATTCTTAAATTCCATTTGCAATCTTGCTTCCTTATAGAGTTGTTGATCATGCAAACACGGGCAATATTAATATATTAATTATTATTAAGGAAATCAAGTTGGAACTTTTATTAGTTAACTCATGTAAGGGTGATTGCAGCTCGTGGAGATGAAAAGCTTCTTGGAGTTTGTGTAAAAGCTGACAATTGGCAAGGAGTGAAGGTTACAGCGATAGCGGTGTGTGTGCAAGAATTGAATTGATTTTGCCTCTCCGTGCCTGCCATTTAAATAGGCCTCGAACGGCGTGAAGATGCAAAGCGTTACTATGATGCGGTTTATCAGCGTTCGCTGCCTGAGCCCTTTATTTTTATTTATCTTGGTTCATTCCATATTTCACTCTTTCTCGGATAAATGCCCCATTATAAGATTTTAAGTAAATAAAAGGGAGTTCACATAATGTAAGAAAAATATTTTCGGCCTGTGGATTATACCCTTTCTCTACTCGTCTGCATACCTTTCTTCAATTTATCTACCCTTCTTTTGTCAGCCAGGCGTCTTTGTCTGTCTATTTAATGCGTATCCAAATGTCTTTATTCAGTTTTGGAATTAAATTGGGCATTTTTAACTTTGTTTTGAAAACTTTTTTAATGACCCGTTTACAACTTGTTTCCTACTTAAGTTTAGAGGTTGGGCGTAAGTGAAAAGAGAAAGTGGGTATAATTTTAAACAAAAAACCAGGGGGAGAAACTACCTCGATCTTGCACCCCCCTCCACCCCCCCCATGTTGGGCGTGAGATGAATTCTGCTTTTTTCAGATCTTACTTAGCTTAGAAATCAGATAGGTGAGATTTTTTGTGCGACCAAAAAACTCTCTTTCGCAGTCCACCGAAATTCCTTACGCAAGGAGAGGATAAGGATCAACGTCGCCTTTAAAATACCCTTCATCTTCACAAGCTTTCTCTCCTCACCTTACTAATTGACTTCCCTATCTCTTAGGTATTTTTCTTATTGTGTTTTAACGATAAGTCATTTTAAGCTCGTATTGAGTGGGGGAAAGGTAAGTTAAAATTTAGTGTTTTGTCGTCGTATTATTCCATATATCGTCAAATATTTTAACGTTGCACTCTATTCAAATCGAATAATTTCATCAAAGCTAATTATCATATAAGGTGTGTCAGAAAGTAATATGACTTATGTGTTGCATGAGCTATGATTTGGGTGGGGATTAACGCGTTGCATCATAGCATTTAATATTATTAGGGCACAGAGCAAAATATCAACCTGAAATTTCTGGTCCACCTGGGAAAAAGTCCGTTAGAAGTATTTCTCCTCTCCGCCTGATTCAAGCTTTCAACCGAGAGAATTTGCAGCAACCTCTCTTTCAAACAGGGAAACTTGTAGTCTGATGCAAGTTGCATTTATCATAATTTAAAACCTTTATCTTTAAATAATCATGGAATCAAATTTAACTCTTTCAATAACTATCTACAAACTAAAGAGACAATTTGAGACTCAAATCGTCGCAAAGTATCTCTGGATAAGGCATTTACATAACTTTTCTAAGACAATCAATCCGATTATTTTCCTCCTCTAAAGTGCCTTCTAAATTAATAGAGACTACCCATCATATGAGGAATGGTCGATACTAACAATAATAGTGTCCTTATTAATGTAATCATTTCAATTATTTGTATTTAAATATGAAGACTTAAAGGTTTCCTCGAAATATGATTGATTGTAACAAATGTTGATTATTATCTATTTAGACGGTCTATTTCTTGAATGTATATTATTCAAAATAAATAATAATAAACATCACACTTTGTGTGGAAAGATTCTGAATTCTGGCTATAAAAAATATACAAAAGGTTCGATTTTCTCCGAATTGTCATTCCTTCTAATCCTAAGCGTCATTTACAGCAGATAATTATGCTTGATTCAATACTTTCAGTCACATTCAACGTTGTAAGGTTAGTGCTTCTTAGTTATTAGTGCATGAGTGTCTTACAATATGTTTAGTCACGCTGCTTTATTGTTCTAAGTCCTTAAAAAAATTTGCCCCCGCCAAATAAGGAAAGGAGCTTTAATATTAAGTTATATGTAAAACTTTGTAAATATAAGTAAAACGTACGCTTTGATACAGCAATCAAGTGAAAAATATGCATAACCATTTTAGTGGCAGAAACATTTTCTTGATTGAAGAGAAACAATAGATGATGGTGAAAGATTATATCGTCCTTCTCCCCTTAGCATTGCTGATAACATTGGGGAAATGAAATCTTATTTTCAAAATGTTCGTAAAGTCAGCCTCAGAATCTTATCTGAAGAATTGGATGTCAGAAGGATTGATGACATGAAATTTTGAGAGATATCGACAAAAGAAACTAAATATCAGGCTTGTAACTCGCTTTCTTAGACAAGACTAAATAAAAGTTCGTTTTGCTTCCTGTACTGATCTTCTTGAGAATTGAAAAGGAATTTTTCTCATTTATCATCGTTGAAAATACTAAATATGTGGATTGGAGAGACACTAATACGCAGCGAACGAGGAAACCTTGTCTTTAACCTTCCCCCAAAAGTAATATTGATCGCATTTTCTGACTGTGTAGGAGTTGCGCACAAGGAAATTATTCTGCAAGGTCAAAACATGAATTTTACGTAAATATCCTTTAACGTTTGCGAATGAGTTTCAGTCGAAAGGGCCCCCTAAGTAATGGAAAATAAAAGAAATGGTTTCTTTTTAATTATAATGATGTACATCATTAAAGTAAATTGATTATTTGTAAAATAAGTCATTACTTCACCGTTACACACTCAGCATCTGCTAAATTTATCATCTCGTGAATTTTTCTTCTTTCGACAAGTCAGGCATTATGTAATCTGACAAATCAGCTATATCAGAGAGAAGCTTCGGTGCATATCAACGGATTTATATAAGGACTTCTTTATCGATCTTCAGAAGCATTGGAAACATTGTATTGATGCAGGTAGTTATTTTGAAGTAAAAAACAACAGCTAATTTTGTGTATGTTATATTTTTTTATCACCACCCTCCCGAAACCATCTGGACAAAGTGTGTAAAACATTTTATTTCAGTTTATTAATAATATCGCAATAAATGAGAAATATGTAAGAATAAAGTAAAGAAACAGTCAGAAATTGACCTCTCTTATGCATTGAGTTTATATCCAACAAAATTTAAAATACACGAACTTCACTTAGGAAAACTATCCTTGCTTCTGCAGCCAAATGACAATCCAAACCACCATTTAATCATAAAGGAATAATGACCATAATTAAAAGCGATGGAAAGGACAGAAACTGATTCGCAACTATTATAATTATCTGTAAAACTTAAATATTCGCAAAGTCTCTCCTTCGTCTCTGTGGGAATCTAGTTTTCGAATTTCTCCCATCTGCCCCACGCCCAAAAGTCCCTTAAAAGAGAGGTGCCCCCCTTCTCTCTCTCTCTCTCTCTCTCTCTCTATATATATATATATATATATATATATATATATATATATATATATATATATATATTTGTGTATAACAAGTAAGGAAAAGAAAGATTGATTAGAGTTAATACTTTCGTTGCTTTAACATTTTCAAATTCACAATGGTTTACAAAATAGAGAAAGACCTTATTTATACAAAGCAATATTTTCCTATGAGGTCAGATTTTTATGATTTCTGATAAGTCTGATTTAACAAAAAGAGATAAGACTGGATCTAAGGAAAACAAACCGGGGCTTATATTTACATTTCCCTCCTTTGTGCTGAAGATTAGGAAGGATTTAAGATATTTCTGCTAATAAAATCATTTATATGCATTATGGTATCTACTTTTAACCAGTTAATCTGGTGAACCATCTTAATCCTGTGGACGGCCAAAGCACTATTGAAATATCCCTTAAATACTGCATTTTCATATTGCTTAATTCTTACAGAGATATTTTCAGAAGTTTGACCTACATAGAATATATTACAATCCAAACAGGGAGTATTCCATTATTATCTTTACTTGGGCTGTGTTTCATTAACATATTTTATAATTCTACTTAAAAATTACACTTATATTAAGTTGTTTTAACATAAGTACTGCATGCAAAAAATGTTAGGTAAAAGTAATATGTTGTGTAAAGAGTTCTGTTTTCCCTAACTTGTGGTTATAGAATGTTGATGTAGATTTATTCATGCAGTTTTCCAAAAAATATTTCGGGTAACATAGACTAAAGGCAATCAGTTAAATTTTTGTAAATTCTTGATCTATATAGTCAGAACTACATATTCTGAGCGCCCTAAGTTACATGGAAGAAAATATTAATATTTTAATATTTTTAAAATGACCTGAATAAAAATGGACATAGGATAAATTATTATTTGTCGGTTTCCTGAAAATAGAAAATTTAAACCTGTCTGGTTGTCTAATTATTAGAACATCTAGGAAAGCTTGGCTATTTTTCTCTTATTTTCCTAAAGTAAATATAATTGAAAAACCAATGAATTAATAAATAAAAGAAATCCATCGAGATCAAAGTCTTCCTTTAGAATTCCCAGGACATCATCTACGTAGCGGTACCAAACAATTTGAGTGGACCGAACCGGTGGAATCAGCCTCGTTTCAAAATATTCCATATATATATTTGACAATAAGGGAGATAAGGGATTACCCATAGCCATGCAAAACACTTATTCGTATAACTTGCCATTGAAACTCAATTTACCTTTTTTAATGTATCAAAAAATGAGTTAAATGATCGAGTTGGACGGTAAAGGCAAATCATAAGAGTTTAGATAGGAAATCCAATAAGGCATCAAGGGGCACTTTAGTGAATAATGAGGTAACATCAAAACTGACTAATCTCAGGTCTGATGTTACACTAATATTGTCTAACTTATTTCAAAGATCAACTAAAGTTTTTTATATGTGAGGGTGATATGGAAACTAAGATCGGCGAAAGTAAATTTACTAAATATTTTGAGAGTTTGTATTGGATTGACCCAGTTGCACTGATGATTGGTCTTTTTGGATTGCCTGGTTTATAGGTTTTTATCAGGCCATACAAATAAGGTAATCGTGAACCACTAGAAGAAAGTGAGTCATTGATTTATTTGTTTTTTTTAAATATTTTTGTCTCTTAAAATTCTTAATTACATCATCAGAGGGGTCGCTTCTTAAATGTACGTATGTAGTAGTATCAAATAACAAAGTGGCATTTTTTTCTAAAATCATTGTTTTATTTATTATTACACACATGTTAAATTTATCAGCTTTTGTAATGTACAAGTCCTTGTCCATTTGCATATTCCAAAGGCTGATAAATCCAACGTGTTAGACAATATAAGTGCAAAATCCCATCTGAGATTTGTCAATTTTAATGTTACCTCATTATTCACTAAAGTGCCCCTTGATGCCTTATTGGATTTCCTAGCTGGTATTCTAAACTCTTATTATTTGCCTTTACCGTCCAACTCGATCATTTAACTCATTTTTTGATACATTAAAAAAGGTAAATTGAGTTTCAATGGCAAGTTATACGAATAAGTGTTTTGCATGGCTATGGGTAATCCCTTATCTCCCTTATTGTCAAATATATATATGTGGAATATTTTGAAACGAGGCTGATTCCACCGGTTCGGTCCACTCAAATTGTTTGGTACCGCTACGTAGATGATGTCCTGGGAATTCTAAAGGAAGACTTTGATCTCGATGGTTTTCTTTTATTTATTAATTCATTGGTTCTGCCAATTAAATTTACTTTAGGAAAATAAGAAAATAATAGCCAAGCTTTTCTAGATTTTCTAATAATTAGACAACTAGACAGGTTTAAGTTTTCTATTTTCAGGAAACCGACATATAATTTATCCTGTCGCATTTTTATTCATGTCATTCTAAAAATATTAAAACATCAGTATTTTCTTCCATGTATCTTAGAGCGCTCAGAATATGTAGTTCTGACTATATAGATCAAGAATTTATAGAAATTGAAGAGATATATTTAGGGGGAAACTTAATGTATAAAGCTAAAAATACATTCTATAACCACAAGTTAGGAAAAACAGAATCTTTGCACAACTTATTACTCTTACCTAACCATGATAATTTTTTGTATGCACTACTAATGATAAAACAACTTAATATAAGTGTAATTTTTAGATACAATTATACATTAAAAAATATGTTAATAAAACACAGCCCAAGGAATGATAATAATGTAATATGTAGTATAACCTATTTTGATTGTAATGTATTCTATGTAGGTCAAACTTCTAAAAATATCTCTGTAAGAATTAAGCAAAATCAAAATGCAGTATCTAAAGGATATTCCAATAGTTCTTTGACCGTTTACAGGCTCAAGATGGGTTACCAGATTAATTGATCTAAAGCAGATACCATAATTCGTATAAATGATTTTATTAGCAGAAATATCTTGAATCCTTCCTAATCTCCAGCACAAAGGAGAGAAATGTAAATATAAAGCCCGGTTTGTTTTCCTTAGATCCAGTCCTACCTCTCTTTCTCAAATCAAACTTATCAGAGGTCTTAAAAATCTGACCTCATAGGAAAACATTGCTTTGTAAAAATACGGTCTTTCTCTATTTTGTAAACCATTGTGAGTTTGAAAACGTTAAGACAACAAAAGTACTAAATCCAATCAATCTTTCTTTTAGCCTACGTGGTATACAGAAATATATATTGTTATTCACGTGTTACCTATCGGTATTTTTACATATATATATATATATATATATATATATATATATATATATATATATATATATATATATATATATATATATATATATAATATATATATATATATATATATATATATATATATATATATACAACAAAGACCGCAGAAAAAAATCAATACGAGGATTTCAAGTAATTTCGAACTTTATTTTTTGTCTATATTTATTTCCAATTGAGTCAAGTCTTTAGAACATTTGGACTTATTCTACCTTGGTTTTTAGATCCTGACCTCTGAGGTTAATCTCTTGTTAAGATTTTTCTCCCTTCTTAATTGCTTAGGTGGTATTTTAATCCTCTTTTCTACCTTTAGTCTTTTAAATTTACCTGATTTAATGATCTTAGTTTGTATTTATCTTCGCTCCTCCTGAGGTTTCCATTTCATATTAATTCATTATGTTATTCCTTGATAAATAACTCGACATAAAGTTCGTAAGTACTTGGAATCCTCCTATTAATTTTCCCTGTGGGCTTTGTTGCATTTATTGCTTACTCACGCGATACTGTGTGAGTTTTCCATATATATATATATATATATATCTTTCATCCACTCTATCCTTATTTTTCTCTATTTTGAATAAAGGCCTTGGATTTGAGGATAAAGTTTGACCTCTAAGGGTTTCCTATCTAATTTTCATATCAGTCTTCTTGCATGTTTGATTTAGACTGGCTCTTTAGTAGGCTCCATCTTGGGAAAGCGTCTCTCACACACTTGCACAATGAAAACTTCCATCCGCCATCATCTGTCAAATCAAAAGCATAAGACAAGTGGAGGCCATTCTATTATTTATTATGTGCAAATATCTGCTATATTTTTAGGCGAATCGAACATTAGCACCAAGAAAGTCGATGGAATCCCTCTCATAGGCAGGACTTCATATCATCCGTTCGATTCGAAAGATTAAATTTTGCGAATAAACAGTTTCCTCATGGTCGATGTCAATCAGCACCTAAAGCTAAATAGTACGACATATTGTGCAAGGGCCTTTCTGAATCCCGATTCTGGTTTGTTCCCTTACGGAAGCATTAAGAATTTTACGGATTCCGTCAAAATAGAGGCTCAGAGAACCCTAGCCAGTTCTTCACGCCTCTGCCTCAGGGAACAGCTATGATGCCCGAATCTGAAAAATCTACCCATGAAAGGGTTTCCTTGCCAACTAAGATTTTAGCCTGTTACTCAGGGCTAGTTTTAGGAGGGGATGTAATTTTATTCTGAAAGTGAGATAGAAAGAGAGAAGTACCTCGGAGACGGAGTAATGATTGTTCTAATCTCCCCAATCATTCTTCAAAGACATTAAACTCAACACTATTTGCCCAAATAAGTTTCATCTCATTAGTTAATGCAATGGAGGCCTACTCTAAAGTTACTATAGTTGAATACAGATTTGTAGCGTAAGTTAACTGAGCAATCTAATTTTGCGACAGCTCTGCCCAACAACTGTTACGTATGCGTTTCGATCTATTAATATTTTCAGAATTCGTTCTCAACTTGGATGTGAGACCGGAATATGCTTTACGCTTAGTCACTGGATATCAATGATAAGGAAAAATGAATTTACTGTCATCAAGAAGGCAAACATTCTCTCTAAAATGAAAAGCACAAGATCTTGTTACGCCTTTGAAGACCGTTGTCTGATTGGATTTCAAAGCTTGCTAAGTATTTTCAATTTATTCTTTACGTCAAAAGAATTCAAACGTAATTATTTTTAAATCAAATATGACCCTTCTTTCCGAAACAACTCTGCCTTTTTTATAATAAATGGGCTACAATTTGGTTTTGAAACTTCTTCCCTTTCCTACTGTTCATTTTCTCGCTCGTTCAAATTGTCAAAAGCAAGGGGAGGATAGAAAAATTCAAGCTTCTCTAATATCTTAGAGGAATTTAAGCTAAAAAATACAAAAATCTATAAGCACTTAATAAATTAGTATATTTAAGCTTCTAACATTGTTTATTCTTTAAAGTTTTTTCTGACTGGGAAGTTATTATAATTATTGCTCTATATAATATATAATTTACCCGTTTTCTCCCTTCGTTCATCCCCCCCTGTGTAGGTATCTTGTGGCAGAATACTTCACATGTGACCAACCTTTCTGAATTTTAGTTTATGACTTTGTATATTACAATTAAGAGCACACACGCCCTCTGGTCGGACACTCAACAAAGAGCGACCTTCCTTTCTCTCTCTCTCCAAACCAAAGTAACACTCTTCCCAACTTGATTAAGTTTCATTTTAAATGTTGTGAGTGCTAACGGTAAGTCAATCAAACTCGTAATACACTGGTGAGGGAAGGATTCCCTTTATTATTATCGTAGCCCATCTATTTTCACTTTTCAAACTTCAAACGTTTCTCAAGTGACTCCATCTATTGTCACGCATTAAATCGTTCAACCAATATTCATACTGCCACTAAATATCACATATTTAAACCTCTAACTAAAATGTTATCTTAACTTCAATTTCTTTTAATGAAGAGATCCGATAATTAATTCATTTTTTGTTACCTCTGTAAAAGGCATCGATCTTTTTTCAAACCGAATTTAATTCATTTCTGATCGTTCCATACTTTTTCATGGTTCATTAGCATCACCAAACTATTAAATACATTGAACACACTTCTCCATACGTCAATCGAACTATCACACAGAGATGTGGATTAAGATGTTTAAGATAAAAACTTACCTATATTCGCATGGCTTCCTTCATATCCTATAATAATTTGTTGGAACTTCATTTAAAAACTGGTTCTTGATGCACTTTGATGGCCTAATTACATTTTTAATGTAATAATTTATAATAAATCTTCCAAACCATTATTAGAATCTCACCAGATATGGTTGTAAAACGACAGGCTATTATTCTTGTCGGTTTCAGCAGTCTTCACGTACCTGAAAAAGATAGGATATTAACTTCCAAAAGATAATTATCTTACACAATACTATTTAAGAGATTAAAATAATATCTGAAATAGTTAATTAAAATGGAAATTTATGCAATCAATATAAAAATAACTAATTTTGCTCTCTTTTCTAGAGCAACTCGCTTCTAAATTACATTTAAAGAAGAATTTCCTTTGCATTTATCTCAGAATACAGATAGAAACCTAATCTTCATTCTAACAATTCTAGATGAATGACTTTCAAGTATCGAGGTGGTTCTGATGCTAAGACGGATTCACTACAACACAAAGTAAAAATGCATACCTTCATTGTAAAGGAAGAAAATTTCAAGACTGACTTGATAGAGAATGAAAGGTACTTCAAAAAATAACTTATTATCTAATATCTTTCGACATATACAAGTAGTTATTTAAGACCAATTCCTGACACATTTTCATTGAAAGCTCCTACAAAGTCGAACATTGGGATTACAATAAAAATTTGGAGGTTGTGGTGAATATTTACTAAATACATTTTAGGAGATACTTACCTTCTGAGAAGAAAAGTATAAACTATATGGGAGTTGTTATTATATAAAATGATAAAGCGAAAATTGATGAGAGCATCTCCGCTTTCAAATTTCTGATTTTATGGGGACAAAGCAGAATAACCCTGAGGACGTAAAATATGTGAAAAGTACATAACACAAGGAGTGTCTCCTTTGAACTTGGTTTATGACATCTAAATGACCTTTATTGCGACCGGGTATTCTTTCTGCTTCCATTTATTATTGCATTTCTCCAATTTGTCCATGATATGTCTCAGGTAATTATATTATAGTCCATTTTTAACCAGTATGGCTTCATTTTCGTAATAATCATTTTCCTTTTGTCTTAAGAAACACTGCTTTTATTTTTACCTTTTAATTGATTTCCACACGTGATTTAGAGTGGCTCTAGCATGCTAAATCTTTTGAAAATGAACCCAAATTACAAAACTGAAAGCAATAGTGATAGAGTTTGTCAAGCAACCTAGCTCAAATTTCTTTCCACTTTCTCCAAATTCTTCTTCAATCTCCTCTCAACGCTTTTACCCAACTAATGATCTCCTCCTATAAACAACTTACCACCTGTTGCCTAATAATTTAATGATATTTCATATTGAATAATATATTTTAAGGAACTAGTTATGAAGAACGAATAGTATGGTTACATATGTGGTATCTTGTGGAAGTTTTTGTTATCTATCCAAGAATTGCGTTAGAAATGAACTGAATTTGTCTGGAAAAATAGTAGTTGGGAGGCACGATTTTAGGAAGATTTTCCCTGCCATCAGAGAATTAACGCAATTGGTTCTAGTATAAACAACCAATTGGTTCTAGAGGAGAAAACCTTTTCCTCTGATAGTGCTGCAGGTAAGCTAACCTATTGTGCATTTTTTTATATAAGTATCAATTTTGGTACAGAGGTAGGTCAATACATTTTGAACAGATTTAAATGTGAATCCACTGGCTAACTGCCCACTACCCACAACAGACTCCCAAAAGACACACAGAAGTTAGATAAAGTTTGCTGCTGAAAATTTAGTGAATTTTTATTGAATGTTTTGAATCAAGACATGAGAGATAGCTCTTAGTTACATTTTGAAAGATGCTGCTGATATTATTCAACATATTTAGGCTAAATACAGATGAAATGGCGATAAGGAAACTCATGATCAGGCATCAAATGCTGAAATCAGAATCTTCATCTTAAGTTTGCGACATTAATTCTGAGAGCACTCCCTGTTGCAAGCACACAGTGGTGTACATTTGAGCTTGTCCTTCTTGCACTTGCACTTCTTGATGCATCTCTTCCTGTCATTTGCAGGAGAAAAGCTCCTGGCAGACCTTGAATGCCTCGAAAAGCGTTGTCCAGAGAGGTTCGTACATGCCGCCGGTTTTGATCCAAGCACAGTCCGTTGGTAATGGCAATGTTGGTGCTGGAAACAGGGCCTGACCCAAAGCATGTCCGCCCTGGTATATTACTCGTCGGTCGTGATCCTTCAGTGCTGCAATTGTCAGGAGGATTTGCTTGATATTTCTCTTCTTTGCAAACAGTTTGGGGCGCGCCTTGTTGATTTGTTGATTTCGGTTGCGGTGCTTGTTGTGTCGTTCGCAAGATACCGAACCTCCTAATGGTGTGCATGCCATCTTCATCAATATGATCTGGTGCAGTGGATAGGTCAGTGAATGTCTGGAACAGCTGATGTATGTAGAGCTGTCCACACTGACCATGCTGCCATCTTATCATGTCCAGGAAAGCGGCAAACCGTGAAGCTACCCATCAAATCATGAAACATCGGAAGATCCTGTGCTTTCTCAGGGCTCAGAGCCCCTGCTATCTCGGAGACTGCCAAAAGCCGTAAAGCCTTGCCTGTACTGAAGGATATTTCGGCATCCTTATCCAAGTTGCGTGCAAGAGCTACTGGCCGGAAAACATTTGTGTAAACTGTGCGAACGAGCATCTGTTATTTGGCCATTGTGAGCAGCGTGGCCGGCATGCAACATTATGCGGCTCTCGGCTTATTCTTGGTTACAATGAGCCAGGGCCATAGTGTCTAGGAGCGGTGGCTTGCTTAAGACATCATCATCTTAAGTGATGACCTGCTTCTTGTCTTCAAGCTGGAATGAGTCGTAGAAGACGCCAGAGAGGAAGCTAAACAGCTCTGTCTTGTTCTTGTCGACTCTGAGAAGGCTGGACCAGTTATTGGGATCACTGCACCACCCACGACATGTCTTCTCATCCCTTTACTGAGCTTGCCTCTTGCTGTATCCTTCAACGAGTCTGTATTGTAGCGGTTCCACACCAGTTCCAACCTCTTGGTTTGATGGAGTTTTCAGAGTATATAAAGCACAAAGACCAGCTCTGTATACTTGCTGAAGCTTTTTGTTGTACTGGGCTTCAGCATCTGGATAATGAATGCTGTATCTAGCACAATTCAGCTGGTTGAAGGAACCTCAGATTTGGGCTGACTGAAGTCTTTTAGACAAGTGAGAATATTACTCATACCCAGCCGGATGCCACTGCCATCTAATAGTGCAGAGGAGTAGGCTTGCCTTTCATGTTGGAAAAATTCTTCTAAATTCTGATCCTGGTTCTGGCACCCGCTATACAGACATAAGGGCAGGTCCATGTCATTCTTGAGTGATTTTATCTGCTGCTTGCTCTTTCTCGGAGGGTCTGATGCAGCCTAACCAAAATAGTTCAACTTGTTTCTGTGAATAGCATCTTCTATATGTTTCGTTCTCTCCACCAGGTGTTCTCTGACGAAGTTGTCAAACTGCAGATGTCCCAATTCGTATGCATGGCGAGAGGCCTCTACATATCCAGGAAGCACAATCTCCTTTGTGTATAGTACCAGCAAATCTTGACTCTCCCATTCAAATGGATTTACGAAGTCTTCTATTTGGTTGACCATTGACTGTACATCTTTAAGGAAAGCAGACTGGTCAGTTGCTGACTGGTCATGATGCCTTGTGTCTTATGGTCTCTATTCCGCTTCAGTTTCATCCTGGAACTCTTCGATGAGCATTACAACTTTGGTCCTGCCACTTTCCACCGTCGTAAAGCGCTGGAATTATCAGTTAGGCCCACTGCACCTTCGTCTCCTTTGATGGCAGCATTGTTCTGCTCTTGGTTCTAATCGAAGGAGATAGGAGAAATGGAGAAATAGTTGCGAGTCGTTGAGCGTAGTAATATTGGTTAATAGGTTAAGTGTTCAATGAAACATTTAATGGTTTGTTGTTACGAAGGACCCCATTCAAATGTAGCGTATTTTAAGAACATTTCGTTGATGACAGGCGATTTCGGAGAAACTAAGGATGAAGTCGTGGGATCGGGTTTGATCCCTTGCGAAGAGAGTAAGAATTCAAGTTATACTTGGAATTCTTGGAGGAAATTGTCTTTTGTTTGTTTTAACTTTAGGTTTTCCTCCGTCGATTTAACGAATACATGCTGTAGCATGGTAAAATAGGTTTTAGGTCTTCACTGAAAATTATGATATCGTCTAGCTAAGCTAGAGCCTTTAAGCATAATAGGTCGAAAAATACTAGGTTGTATTATATCAACATGAATAGTGATTTACCAATTCTTTCTCAAAATGAGATTTCACTAATGAATTGGGAGTTCTGGTATTTAACATACTGGTAGTCGGCAGTCGTCTTATTCGCCCTCTTACTACCAATTCACGCAATGATTTTATTGGTACTAATCTTATGGCAAAGTTTTATTCCGTGAGGTATGAATACCAGTTTATAATGATGGCTTAGTTAATGAGATGCCGAGCGAGTACATATTTAGAGGAGGAATAACTCGGCGGTGAACCCGGGTTACCCGTAAAGGGTTGTCAGCTAGGTGTTTGAGGTCTCACCGTCGAGTTCGCTCTGAATCCAAAAGTTCTTACGGGAATTCCGTTTATAGGCTGGTTTCGAAAGGTAACTTGGTTATTACTGAGATAAAGTAAGGACTCGAAAGAAAAACGGTGTTTTGTTGGCTTTATTCTTGGCTTAGTTCTACCTTAATTGGTGCAAGCGAGATACTCAAGTCTTACGTGGTTTTGTTATAAGTTTACCTCTCCGTTAAATAACTAGAGCTAAGGACGGCTTGACTTAAGGAGGAGGAACGGACTGGTGACGCCAATTATGACTAATTTGAATACGGAATCAAAAGGGATATATGTATCCTACTAAGAATAGTGATGTTATTCTCTTGGGAATTCTCTGCTTATTTTATTTATACGAACCTCCATTCAGGTTTATTTGTTAAGACGGCTGGGCGGAATCAAAGGTTGCGTGTGTTTCAATGTAGATACATTTGGCCACATCTGGGCTGGCATGGATAACAAGGTGATAGCAAAGTTGATTTATTCGTTTCGCAGGTCCACATCAAATTTAGCTGGTCAACCCGACTACTTTCTTGGCTGCCTCGTTATCTAGACCTCTTGGCTCGCAGCCGTTTCGTCGCGTGTGTATGTATTCATTCGCTTGGGAAACTCCAGCTATTCAATTGCCTCCTTACACCTATGTTTTTCTTGATACATGTACAATTATGATTTAACATTATATATAATTATTTTGCTTTATTCTACATTAGTTCATTGCTACTACATGGCATATTATTTCAGTAGTTAATATGTGTGTTTAATTTTCAGATTTTATAGGCACAACAGGGTGCTCATTTGTGAGGTTCCTCATTGAGCCTACTTCATCTTGCAATTCTGGCGTCGCTACAAAACTCCCCCTCGAGCCACGGAGTATCTAAAATGAAGAACTAATATACATCGACTCGTGGTACACAGTTTGTTTCATCTATTGTGCCACACATTTATATCGCTACGACACCCATATAGAGAATTTTAATATTTGGGGTTCTCTCTACCTATTTATCTAATCCCTCTGATAATAATATATGTAACGATTACAATACATAGTATATACAATTTGTTCTCAGGCGAAGTGTTATGTACAAAATTATTTGGCGTGCGGACAATTTGCCTCTTTCTCTTTTATCACAATAGGCCGGGCCAATGAAATGAACTTAACTGGATTTACAAATAAAAGAATGACTGATCTCTTGCGAACGTAACCCGTTTCCCAGAACGTGTAAAAATGTCCGGCTTATCGTTGCTCTCCCAAGTGCCCAGAGAGGTTACTCTTCGGTTTCTTCCTACTTTATCGTCCTCCGTTTCACCTTCTTTCCTCTGAGGTTAAGTGCAAGAGGTCGCCTTCCTATCTCTTGTATGATTCTTTGGGTGGCACTCTTTACTCATTACATTACCACCATGCGAGGGAAGTAGCTTCGCCGGTTTCAACCTGTCTACTGAGACATTGTCCATTTGCTATCAGGGAACTACAACTTGTTTACCTTATCGTCGCTCTCGACCACCGGGAAAGGGCCAGCATATGGCGCTTCTAGTGGTTTTCGAAACCAATATATTCGCCCCTAGCCATGCGTTGCCTCACAAAGGGCTTTGGGCACGAAAGGCTTGGGCAACGAGTGCAGGTGTCCTTCGGATGCCTGTGTCAAATCGAATTTACCATAGCTGTGGCTAATTCCTTAGTGATTTTTAAATCGTTTTTCTAAGACGAGAATGAAACAAAAGATTTCAGACACACTAGTGTAGTCCCTGTGACGTCTGTAAAAGGCGAAAATCTCGAGTCATTAGGCAAGGAGCGAATCCAAAGAGAATAATCGGAAGGGCCATCAACTAGCCTTGTCGACGGGCCATTATAGAGCACTTTAAAGTTTTGTGTGCTGTTTCCGCCATATCGTTCGTGGATGGGCAGGACGCCGTGGGGCGGTCACGATGGAAACCAACGACGGCTGAAAATTCCTTAAACAATTCGAACTTGAATCAGGCTCCCCTCTCAGTTAACACATATAACGGGACTCCAAATCTAGAAATCCATCCGTCTAGGAATGCCAAAGCAACGGTTGCAGCAATTATGTCTGAAATCGGTAAAACTTCGATCCATCTTGTAGCCCGAGCAATGCAAGATAGTAGATATCGGTTTTACGACGGATAGGATTGTCCAGGCAACTTGAACGGTGGAAGTGGTCCAACAATAACAATGTGCACGGTTTCGAGTCTTTACAAGGCAATATTAATGAGCAAGATTGGAGATTTCGTGTGGAGATCGATTTTAGACGATTGGCATGAAATGCACTCCTGTGCCCAGGAGCAAATAACCCTGTCCATATTAGGCCAAAAATATCGAGACTTAATTAGACAGAGAGATGCTTTAATCTGAGGCTGTAACAAATTGTGCAACTGACTGAAGATAGTCCTTCTGCATGCTGTAAGAACGAACGATCGTGTGTATCTTGATGTTACTTCACACCATGGTTGAGCTTCTCCGTGAAAAGGGAAATATTTCAATCATGACTGATTTTCTCTTGTTTCTTCGTCCTTTTCCTGTGCTGCCGCAAAAGCTCGTAGGTCGAGTGAGTCAATTTGGACCGAATAGACGTTCCTCGATAGGCAGTCAGCAACTACGTTGTCTTGTCAACACACGTAGGTGATATCAATGATGTATTCCCAAATCGCAGTCCATTGGCGTTGCTGCCTGTCCGTTTTGGAGCACAACGGTGACAAGAAAGCCGAAACTAGCAGTTTGTAGCCTGTGCATAGGATAACATGGCGAACCTCAATCATGTGTCTGGAGTGGATCACAGCAAGATATACCACTAGGAGCTCTCTGTCGTAAGTGGAGTACGCTTGTGGGGTCCGGCTTTCTTTGGTCGTAAAGAATGCCACCGGTTGCGGCGATCCATTTATCATATTGTAAAGGGAACCACCTGCCACGTATTGGGATCAATCTGTCACTAGCTGATATGGTTATTCATTGGGCAGCGGGTGACAGAGCTTGACAGAGTTGATCAAAGCTGATTTAGTACTATCGAATGCTTATCGAGCATCGTCGTTCTATTCAGCTCACAATCCTTGGGTTGCAGGTGCGCAAGCTCGGTCAGCGGGGCAGCAATCCCGGCGAAAGTTTGAAGCATCCTTTGATAATATCTCAACATGCCCAAGTACTTTCGTAGTTCCTTGTAATCTTTCGGTAACGGCATCTCCCTAATTTATTTAATTTTCGTAGCCGGCAGGCAAATTCCCACATCTGAAATGTGATGCCCTAGAAAATCAATTTCCTCCTTTGCTAGTTCGCGATTCTCTAGGGAATTCTGTAGACTTTCTCGACCAGGATTCTCAAAACTTGATCTAAATCATCCAAATTGTCGTTCAGTTTATCTGAAAATATCAGGATGTCGTCTATATATATATACATAAACGAACTCTAATCCCCAAAACAGGTTATCCATGTGTTGGTGGAATGTGCAGTTTGTATTCCGGAATCCAAAGGGTAACTTAATAAATTTTCATAAGCCAAACGCATTTACCACCGCAGTCTTCTTTATGTCCCCCAGTTCATCGAGATTTGATGATAAGTACGAACCAGATCCAACCAAGAGAAATTGATTTAAAATTATATATAAGTATTTCCCTTTATTCTACATTAGTTCATTGCTACTACATGGCATATTATTTCAGTAGTTAATATGTCTGCCCAATTTCAAGATTTCATATAGGTATAACTGGGTGCTCATTTGTGAGTTCCCTCGTTGAGCCTACTTCACCTTGCAATTCGAGCGTCGCTATAATCTAACGGGAGGGGGTCACTTAATGCTAAGGGTGTCCTTCCTCTGTCGGAGGTCCGTTCATAAAAAGGTTTCCTTAGAATACTGGTATGAAACATTCGGGTTAGCTGGGTATATCCTAGTTCTTTGTAGCCAATGGAAGGATCGTACTGTTCAGACTCTATTACACGGATGCCTCTTTGCTTGAATCTACTGCATTAGTTCTCAATCAATCCCTAAGAGTTTATTGCCTTGGTTTAGAAAAAAAATGTTCTCGCGTTTATATGCGCTACGGGGAGCCACCTATAAACCACCCGCCTTTGTCCCTTCTCGTGGCATACGAGGCAGTATGGATGATTCCGGCATACGGTTGGGTAATGTCCCTTAAACACACAATTATGGCACGTAGGACTTTCTATGGACGTTTAAAGCATGTTCTTTGCTCGGAACTATTCTCATATTTATCATTTGCATCCTATTATTTTTACCGTCTGGATACATGAGTTTGTCTCAGGCTCGGGTTCGCTGAGTGAAGCAAGGCCTGGGGTATTTATGTATCGAGTGGATGGAGGTAGGTAAATATGGTTATTTGGTTCGTATGGCTGATGGCCAAAAGCCTCATCTCTATCCCCTTTGGTTTTGTCTAGGGCAATATTTAGGACCGCAGCTGACTTGATTTCATTCTGAAATTTCTTTTGAGCGACAGGGGGTAGGTTTGCAGAAATTGCGGTGGTCGCTAATAGGTTTGATGAATTTAGCATATTCCAACACTGTACATCGCAATTTTAGTATATCTTTTACTGTATCCTTAGGAGCCTCTACAACCACCTTACCTATGTACCCTACATGTGAAAGTGTCTTGCTTCTAAGGATGGCGGAGTGCCTCCTTAAGGGCTTGCTACGTTGTGGGGCTTTTCAAACTAAGTTAGTATTCAATAGCTAGATGGGCACTTCCTTCGGATTCTTGAACGAACCGCTTTGCCTCTGTAATTTTATTTTGGTCGGTCAGAACTAACTAATGTGGTTTTGGTCGGATTTATTCTAATAGCTCATTGAACCATGTATTTAAACGAATTTCTACCAAGCTTCGTTAACAGTTCCTTTTAGTTTCGAGACTTGGTTTGTCAATGATTACAAACGTGTTATGTTCAATGTGGATGAACTTTTAACGTTTACTAGGTTATGGGGATGCGTAAGGTTTTTGATATGACGTTGATTCATGTGGTCAAAAATGATACTTGGTTCATAATTGGGAGTGGTTGAAGAAAAACACGTTATTTGGTTATACCTGGGATCACCGAGACTACCAATGAGCGAGTTAAAGCTCAATTGCTTAAACCATTAATACTAAATGATGGTTACTATTTGTATGTTTCCAGAAGAAATAAAACACTGCCTACTCTAGCTAATAGCAAATTCTTAAAAAAATGACACGGAAATATAGAAATTGAATTTTTAGCTCAATTTTTTAGACAAAAACTCTCAATATGTAAATGTTAAAATTTATTTAACTCTCAGTGTACCCGAATAATTTGCACTAAAAACGCTCACATGCAGCAAAAATGTTCCTGGCTTTAATAGCGTACACAAACCACACGTTTTTGATCTTAATGGTAGACTAGACCAAAAATTACTTCGTAAAAATTCACTATTGGATGAAAAGTAACTCAAAAAATGGGCTAACTACCTATATGATCTTTGCGCCCAATGGTCGTATCTGCAAGTTGCGTTGTTTTCTCGAAGTATTCACTCTCTGTAGTTTCGTGGTATTGTGATTTGGTTAATCTCCAGGCCTCGGATGTTCTTTTAAATGTGTCTAGATGTCTGTAATCCTTTGCTGCTCTAGTACAAGGCCAAAATTTCGCTCACCTGCTTCGGAAGTGCAGCCCTGCTCATTGTTGTGAGTTAACACCTCACTTTTACTCCAACATGGATATACTTAACTCTAGGAGTCTGTTATTCAGATACCATAAAGTCAAAATGGTATTCTTCTTTCTGGCGAAGGGCGTGTGCCAGGCCAGTGTTGAAGATGAAGATTGCAAAGTGGAGATAATTGGCAGAGAAAGCTTGCCTTGAAAATGTGTATTATGGCGCCAGGAACATATAATGTGCAGATGGAACACACAGTCAAGGCGAGCAAGCGCTAGGTACATCAGAATTACTCTTGGTATAGAAATACTGCCTGGTGCTAGGTTGAACAGTGAGTGAAATCTAAAGTGGATTAACGCTTGTTGCAGAGCTCTAATCGTAGTAGAGAGGCGTGTGACCTGTAGTCATCACAGCGATTCGAGGTAGTGCTTTCCCTTATCTGATGAAGAGCTCGTAAGATACAGTGACTGAGAGTAAATGGGCTTTATAGCTTTAAGATTTGCTCAGATTTTCCCTACGACCTAATATTGACAATGTTATCATACAAGACTTATATGTGAGGATCAAAAGCGAATCCTATATTGGGCGAGATGAGTTATTATGAGTATACTAATTGCCATTGAGTTGTTGTTTCATGACCAGTAAGCAATCTAACATTTTTCTTCCTAATCTTTAAAAGTGGGTCACAATCGAAGCATATGACGTCAAAAAAAAAGGATTTTGAATTTATAGCAAATTCCGAAACATGTGAAATATCTTGCGAACAGTTGATTTTTGAAATATAAACTACATTCCTGCGAATGGTTAACAGTTAATTGCTTAATTCACATATATATATATATTTCTATATCTACTTATCTATCAATATATTAGGAATAAATTAGGAAAAATGAAGAAAGAAGGAAGGAACGGAATAAAGACGAATCCAATAAATTAGGAATAGAAGGGAGAAAATCAAGAAACGAGGAAAGAACGAAAGAAAAGAGAAAGAAAGAACTTATTAAGAGAAAAGTAAAGTAGGAACTAAAAAGAGAAGAAATAAAGAAATAGGGAACACAAGGAAGAAAGAATAAAGGAACGAGAAAAATTAATTAGAAAGAAAAGAAAGAAAGAAGGTAGGAACGAAAATTAAAAAGAAAGAAAAAAAGAACGAAAGAAAGACGAAAAAATGAAATTAGGAACGAAAGAAAGTCGAAAGAAATTAGGAAGAAAGAAGGGGGGGACGAAGGAAATAAAGAAGGAACGAACGAAAGAAAGACAAAAGAAAGAAATTTGAAGAAAAGAAGAGAGAAAGAAGTAACGAAGTAAAGAAATTAGGAAGAACAAGAAAAAATAAAGTAACACATTTTTGCTTCCCCCACCCCCTTTCTTTACAAACTTGTTACAAAATTTCTGTTGAAGATGCCCTCGTTGGTTTGGCAATTCTTGAAGGTAGGTATGTAATAGCATTCGTCTCGTTGCCAAGATCCTCTTCTACTTTCATGAAAATGAAATCAACATAAAGTTCAGAAGACACTCGTTGGTAGGTCTGAGGGAATTAGGCGCCGTTTCTCTTTGACTGAGTGGTTGGGTTGGGTGGGGGTGGAGGGCTTTCGGGAAGTATATTGCTGTTGTTTTTTTGCATCATTCAGGAATCTTCGTCCTCCTGGGGTAATAGGGACCCATTTCGCGTTCTCCATTTAGGGACCATCGATGTAAATGCCACCCTTCTTTTCAACTCTACTTAAGAACCATTAATGGGTAAATTGAATTTGGTATCTTAGTCGTTGTCACCGAATAACAAATTGGCCAGAGTACAACTCCCCCCTAAATTAGCCGCGACAAATGACCAGATTTAGTGTTGCGAAATATATATTCGGAATAAAAATTAAAAGCCTTTGCTATTCTCTATTAATGAGTAATTAAGTGAATTAAGAATAGAGAACTACTCAATTATCATCATTCTCATTCATTCTACCCTCTCTCGACCATAGAAGTAAAATGAAACTTGGAAAAATAAAAAAATATATAAACCTCTCAACATAACTTCACGATTCTCTGGTCAGAAAAGATAATTCTTCTGTTAAAAATGTAATGAAGAGGGACAGGAAAAATAATAGGAAGAAGTAAAACAGTTTTCCAACAGTATTTTGTCGACGCACATCAGATCATCTGAAAATACTCCTCCCTCTTTGTCACCCTTTTTTGCCCATCCGATTCTCCAACATTATCCCTACATAGTCTTTATACTCTATCTATTTTGCCATCAATTCATTCATGATTTGCCCCTGGGCATGTGGACCTCCGGGTTGGAGCATCTAGTCCAATCGTGATTCATACCCAGTCCGAACTCCCAAAGTACGCCTTTTCACAAACTCCCTCACAAAATGCGGTGAAATTATCTGGTGAGGAAAATCTTTAGAATTTAAATGGAGAAATCGAAGTCACTTAATAATTATTTAGCGTTAATTACACTTTAAGAATACTCATATGGTTAAATAAAATAACACAATAAACTTGTGGTTCTTAATCGAAATCTTCCAAATTTCGCATTTTTACTTCTTTGGGATAACCAAATGAAGAGAAATTAAAAGGTATTACAGGTTCTTATGATAATAATAATATAAATGAGCGTTCAGAAATGAAATAAGGCGGATTTTTATCCTGTCGCAAATAATATAGATGTACATTGTTTGAAATTCTTAGATTGTGGCATAAAAATGTCTTTATTTGCTTATTATTATTATTTTTAGATTGAAGCAAGATTTAGGAGAGGTGCGCACTATCCCTATCATATAATATGCATACTTAAAATGAGTAAATGTTTCACCGTGCTCGCCCGGTAGTTTACGCTCACGCTTGGCTAACCATTACTTATGAGCGAACAACGTTGTGGCCACAGAAACAGATCGAGCGTCTTATCTTCTTCTTCTTCTTCTTTTTCTTCTTCTTCTTCTTCTTCTTCTTCTTCTTCTTCTTCTTCTTCTTCTTCTTCTTCTACTTCTTCTTCTATAACTCTATATTTTAGGAAAGGGATTTTCAAAAATTTTTGTCTCTTGGTTTGGATGTCGTTTTGTAAGGGGGAGAGAGGTGGGGGAGAAGGAGGGGAGTGGGTGAAATAGGGGAAAAAGGAGGGAAAGGATAGAGGGTAAAGGGTAGAGAGGAGGGAAACAGGCGGAGAGAGTGCGGAGGGTTAGAAGGGGATTTTTTGATTCCTATAAGTGGACAGACACACATGCACAGACAGACATACTTCATTATTAATATATATATATATATATATATACAAGGGGTGGTCAATAATTTTTGCTATTCGGATATAAGGAAACGAGATATGGAGAAAATTGTTTTATTATTTTTCAAGATAACTACCCTTGACTTCAATGCACTTGCGCCACTTGTCCCTGAGGCTTCGAATTCCCGACAACCAGAAATCTCCCGACTGCTGTTGACTCCACTTCTGGACGGCGAGCTGGACATCTTCATCGTCCCCAAACCGGCGTCCAACGCAGTGCAGTCTTGAGCTGGCAGAATAAAAAGTAGTCGCTAGGGGCCAGATCTGGACTGTAGGGGGGATGGTTGAGCTCCTCGAATCCACACCCGCGCAGGGCAGCTTGTGCAACTCTGGCCTTGTGGACTTTGACGACGTTGAAGTCGATCATGGGGCGTGAGGTTTGTAGGGACCCAACGGGCAGAGACCTTGGTCATGGCCAAATTGTCGTGGATGATGTTGATAACACTTCCATATGATATTCCAAGTTCTCGCTCGATTTCTTCGACCTTTACCCGTTGATTTTCGAGGATCATCTTCTCCACACGGGCTACATTGTCCTCGTTGGTTACGTCTGACGGGGTCCTGGACGGGGGTCATCTTCAAGAGACTCACGACCATGGCGGAACTCCTTATTCCAGAGAGCAATGGTTGTATAGGAAGGGGCGGTGTCGGTGTACACTGCAACCATGCCTTCCTTGGTCAGAAATTTGATCACTGCGCGGTGCTCAACCTTCTCCATTGTTGAAAGATTTGTGACTGACGATCTGCGATCAGCTACTGCTTCTTAAATATACGAGGCAGGATCGTGCGGCTGCAGGTTATGACTTGTCATAACTTGTCCTAACACCCCCACAAACAGCCATCCCACTTCCTCTGTTTTGCCCTACCGATTTGCAAAACTTATTGACCGCCCTTCGTATATATAGGCTTTCTAGAAAGCCTAGATTTAATGTTCTGCAGAAATCCCAAGACGAGATATTTATCTGGTATCATGTTTTTTATTTATCGGCTACGTTTCGACCAAAATACGGCGATCTTCTCAAGACTATAATGATTAATAAACGAACACATATTATGCATTGTTCCGAGAGCACAGTGCTATGAGTACAACTAGAACTTGAATATGTTGTATTTGCTTTAAATGGGAGGCTTAGAGTTAAATAAAACTTAAAAATGAGGATTATAATCCTTGTAAATGGACTGTGAAGATTATAAAATATTTAAATTAGTTAGCAAGTGTATAAATTTGTTGACAACATTTAAGTAAGGGCCGTTTTTATTATGAATCTAATCATCATATAAACTGTTTTAAATGAAACTTAAATGAACAATTAAAGTAAAGTACCAAAACTTACTGTACAAAAACTGCAACTCACATCTAAAAAGAATATATGTAAGTAAGAGGGGAACCGACGACAACACCATTTGAATTTGGAGGGGACTCTTTCATATACATATGTATAGTTGTTCTAGGATATCAACAGCTAATGAGACATTTTTATGTGCATTTTTAATAAAAAAGTCTTTTATGGAAGTATCTCTTTTACATCTTATTACCTGATTCTTTATCGCTGAATTTTCTTTGGCTTAAAATATTTTACCTCGGCATGAAGAACAGTTGTCTCCTCGCAACGAACCACGTCCAAGAGCCCAACCTATTGTATGAATACTTGTGCAATGTCGGTGACTGCGTTCACCGAAACCCTAAGTACATCGGGATGACTTCAATAACCTTGTCGTGCAAGTTGACAATGCAACTCCAGGATGGGGCAATCAAGCCCCACGTTACAACGCATCATACGTCAATCACCATAACACTTCCATTATTTTCCGTAATTCTGACCGCCGAAAGCTCCGAATGGCTGATGCGGTTATGATCTCCAAACGCAGACCTTCAATCAACATAAAGCTTCAGCCAGAAACTATCCCCCCCAACGATTCGCCGCTTGAATCTGCAACGCTCTCGCTTGGACCCAGAACTCACTTAAACATTTGCATCTTTTCTATATTTTCAACATTACAAAACTAAACTTTTTGTTTTCGAACATAAGAATCTAGCTTTAAATTCTATGTTCAATTTTACGTAAGAATCTAGCCTTACATTTTGGAGTTAGCTGATTGGTCGGTTATCTCACGGTTATGTTTAAAATATTGTCTATTTAAATTACTTTTAATATCATGTTCACCATTTGTCTAAGCTTATCGGTATTCTCTCACCTCTTAGTGAAGAAATATTTTGGTACTTGTGTCTTTTTCACAGTGAAAAAAATCGCGAGTGTCAGTGCTAAAAATTCAGAGAGCTTTTTAAAGCGATAAGTGAGTTTGTGCATTTACGTTTCTTGATACCAATTCGATGGAATCTTTTCGCCCTCTTTCGAAACTTGTGGCCGTGATTAAACTTGCTTCCCTCCGCCTTCCACTTTTCAACGAATCACCTTCTGACGGAAAATATCCTTGTCAGACTAACAAAAACGCCCTTTACTAAGGTAAATTGCCTGGTGAAGACTATTGTTTTGGCTTGAGATTGGAATAACTTCTAAGAGAAAATGTTCTCCCCTGGTGATGCGCTTTCTCTTACATACACATACACACGCACAAACATGCGCACATCGTTACGCACACACTTCGCGGGGCTTTTTCATTTATTTCTTCCGATATTCATTACGAGCAGATGGAGAATAGATGGAAGAAACGCGACGGATAAGACTCAGGGTCCTCTCCAATGGCCCCAGGACTGATCGTAGTAGTGTCGTCACTAAAATCTATGGCGAGCTTAATGTGCTCGTCCCCCTGATCGATACACACAACGGCTATGTGGCTATTTGCGCCAAGGAGGTTGATTGCGAAGTAGTCACCACAAAAGCTGCAGTATGTATAACAAAGTATAAGCCTAAAGCCACAAACACTATCACAAATAAAAACACACCACAGTGTCATCATTTACCGCCTTGATCCCTAGGTTTGGAGGCACTTTGCGAAAGAAATTCATGCGTAGGTCGAAATAAACTACTCCTTGGCAAAGGTTACTGAAATTATCAAATTTAAAGACTATACAAATGGTTTTAAAATTATCTTTGAGGATACAGCTAGGGTAAACAAGGCGGCGGAGTCAGGTTTACTTCTTTTTTTCCCTCCGCGTCTGCCCTGAGCAGGTCCAAAGGGAGGAGTTTATCGACCTCCAGAATTGCTTCAAGTGCTATAATTACGAGGAGCACACCACGGCAAAATCCATGAAATGAAACGTTATTTTATGTTCTATACGTTCGGCCGAATGTCATTCCTGGAGAGATGCAATAGCACATAAGACGCTATCCAAGGCTATCCTAGTCAAGAAAGATTTATTAAAAATGAAATCTAGCGAAAAAAGACAGGCTGAGGAAACCAAAACTAACAGCACTTATGCCAAGGTTGCTAAAACTGCCGTAGCTGAGTTTCTGTAAAGCAAGAAATATCTGCGCGTCAAGAATGAAAATTCGATCAAAATTATGTGTTGCATTTATTATGCTGTCGGAGGATATTCGAAAGATTAGTCTCAAACCACAGTGCAAGACTAGTTGCAATAAGCTTTCCACCCTTGGCAACGCCACAGCCCTTTCTAGGGATCCTACGATCCAAGTGTCCTATTAATATATTAGGATTTAGGTTACTAGTCTGTGGTGTATGCAATAGGGCCCCTATTGCCCCCCACCCTCCTGAAACAATCTTGGATCCGCCACTGCCCAACAGCTAACAATGAACTCCCGACCAAAATGGGCCCCGGGCCACCCGTATCCTAAATACTGCCCTGCAAGAGACAGAAACAGAGAACTCAAAAACACACGAACAAACTGAGATGGAGGTAATGGAGACTGAGTCTGCAAGACCTTTGAGAGGAGTGCTCTTGGCATGGCCCCAGAAAACCTCACAGCCTCAGAGACGTCCGAGGTCCGCATCTTCTTGTAAGGGGGAATCTAGGCACGTATTCTATTCAAGGAAAATAAACTTGAAGGTGTACGCTACAGAAAGGTCCCCTGTTCCAAGTGAGAGGGCTACTATTGATGTCTCTGGCGGTAAAAAAACCGGAAGATACAAATGGGAATTCTCATCGGATGACTGTTAAGAACGAGAAGTCTAGGAGTTTCTCCTCCTAGGCTCGATCAAATTGGTTCCCGAAACTTTCGTATCTCTCACAGACGACGAACTCAGGAAAAAACGGACAGGGAAATCTGATACGCCCCTATCGACTCCACAAGGGCCTGATCTCGTACTAGAATTAGCCCTAAACTCACAAACAAACACAGGAATCCAACGTGCGCTGACACTGGACAAGCTAAAATTGTTACATTGTAACTTGAACGGTTTGGACAGACAAAAAATTACTTTAAAATAATATAATAAGACAATGCAACTTCGATATTGTATTTATCTTAGAGCATGGGATAAATACAGACACAAATATGAAACCAAAAATTTCCTCCGAAGTGATAACCAAAAAATCAGAGCGAAGAACGATTGACGGTTGTGCAATTGCTGTGAAAAGAGGTCTTGACTTCAGGTTTATAAATAAACATGACGAGTCATACCTAACTTTAAAGGTCCGTACGGCATTTGGACCCTTTTCCCGACAACATGGTACTAGCGCCAAGGACGAGGTACTTACCCTTCCAAAACTTCCTGCAGCTTTGTGGTCACGGCAGAATGGTGTTTTTGTTTTTTGTTGCCGGGCCCTCAATGCAAGGGCGACATAGTAAGACATGCATTCACCAGCCTGTTCCAGTAGCTCGGCCGCACCAAAAACGACTGATTCAAATTATACGACCAGCCAAGCAGGCAGAAATCTTGAGGCAATATTGAAAGACAAATTAAGACGAGAACTAGACTGAACTTTACCACATACATAACACACACAAATACCACAAAGCCAGACATAGTGATGACCAGCACACTGTTCCATTATAACTACTTCATTGAACCTGTCCCCTCCTGTCCTCAGCGGCCATCAAGCTATCCTTATTAAAATTTCAACCGACCCTATTCAGATCCCCATCCCAAAACGCAAGAGTTACTTTCGGGCCAACTGAGATGCTTATAAACAACTCCTTGAAAATTGCATTCCGGACCCCTTAATTAATTCCCCTTAGAAAAGATTGACGAGGAGTTGGGGAAAATTTCCGATCATTGCATAAAAGCAGATAAGGAAGCCATTCCACTAGATAAAAATAAAACAATTCCTGCCCCTTTTTGGAGCCCTAGAATGAAATCTCTCGCAAGGAAATACAGAGAACGAATCAATGAGATAAACCTCACTGGCCCATCATCATCGCACACAGACCCAATACAAGAAATAAGAGACGAACTATTTATTTTATTCAATTTGAGGAGCCCATCTGGCAACTACCCACTTGGGCACAAGTCGCCGTACTCTGCACAGCCTACTACTAGGCTATATATAAAAAAACAAATGAAATAAAATATAAAACAATATGTAAATAACAAATAACAACGATGTATAGGACAAAGGCTAAAAAAATAACAAACAAAAAGCAAAAAAAAAGAGGTCAGCGTGCTTCGGCGTCGGAGGTAGGCCCACCTCTTCCCCGGAGGAGGAATAAACGACCTAAAAAGTCAAATAGAGTGCAGGATGCCAGCCTCCTCCAAAGAGTCGTATAGTCCACAAGTGTGTGCACAAACCCGTCCCGAGTACAAAGGACAAACAGTAGCGGGACAGATAACATGCGCGAAGATCGCCCAGACTGGGACGTTCAACAAGAATGTGCCCAACAGTCTGGAGGACAACGCAGTCGCTACAATAAGGCGCAGGCGATTTCTCCATCAAGTGGTAGTGCATCTGAGACTACAGAAACCAACCTGAATCCGTCGCGGCATTGGAAGTAAGTCCGTGGGAATAGTCACGGTGCACTGTCACTATAATTTAACTTCTCTTCGACCGTCTCCCAGTTAATTTGCCAAGCCTCCCGGAGGGCAGCCCGTATTCCTCTCATGTAATCGATGTAAGAAAGAGCGAAACGCTGGTCTGGTCGCCCAGTCCTAGCAGAACTTTTGTTGCCCTCATCGGTGCGCTCATCCCCCCCCCAATTCCTACATGTCCAGGAACTCAGCAGAAGATAATCTCGACATCCGCTCGGCTTGTCAAAACCGTGGCGTCACGGATATCGCGAACCAGGGGATGCGGAGATTCCAATGCCCCGAGAGCACTCAATGTGCTTTGTGAGTCGCTATGATCACAATCCGGTCTGTGAACTGGGCATGTCGCTGTGTATTGCAACCAGCTCACCCTTGAAGACAGACGCAGCGTCTTGCAGAGCCCCGATGATTTCAAACAGAGGAGACACGGCATGGAAACTGACTCCCTCTTGGGACTTGGAGCCATCTGTATACACTGGCACGGTTCCAGTGTGACACGAAGCGAGCTCCTAAAAGACCGAACGCAATACTCCCAGGGCTGTAGAAGCTTTTGGGAGCAGAGACGTGGCGAAAAATAGTCAAAGGTGACGCGACAACTAATCACATTTCACAGGGACGAGCAGAATATAATTTGCGACAATCTGATAGACAGACCTAACTTATAAAACGACTCACGTACATCCTGTCAGACTGTAAAAAGACTAAAAGGAGGACAGACACAAACGTCAATAAAACTCAAATGTAACGGTAAAGAAATCACGGAGAATGAAAAAATCGAAGAAGAAATCAGATTCTTCTGCTCATCTATTTTTAAGATATCCCCAGAGGAGAATTACAGCTTTGATTTATAGACTTCAAGGACGGAGTAACTAACGAACTGAATGACCAGATTATTAGAACCTATCGTTGCTTTGGGTAGTCCATCTATGTCGATGATGACGGATTCCCTCATATTAAGAGCATCAAACCTGCACTAGGTTTAAACGGGTTGGAATGTGTGAGGTCCAGTCTTCGAACCTGTGTATCTTGACCGAGTGGAGAAGGATCCTGATAGCAAGAGAGGCTCGAGACGACCAGGCTTCATCCTAGGCTGCAGGGAGCTGACGAGACACCGTTCTGTTGGTACTCGCCTATAGGGTCTCCCAATCTTGTTTTGTGATCGAGGTATCCCTTCTCTAGCCTTTTCCTAAAAAGGTAGAACTGACAAGGCAGGGGTGGCAGGGTAGTGGCTGGTAGGCGCCAGGGCGTGCCTACACACTGGTGGATCTGCACGCCGTACCTCTTTGGCCCACTGCTGCTCTAAGATCCTCTGCTGATGAGTGAACATTGGTAGTTGTTTTTCTCGATGAAGCTACAGTCGTTTTTCTTGAATTGGCTTGTGAAACATTAAAGAGTAAGTCGGACTGAGATTTTCTTGGTTGTTTGGGGGACTTTTAACTTTGCCGTTTAATTGACTGCTTGATGTTTTCTATTTGCTGATATTTTATATGGGATTTTTTGACGCAGGAAAGAAGTATGGAGTGATACGGCGGTAAAATTACTGCCGTGGAACTCCAGAAACTTTAAAATCATTTGTCAAAGAGAATCTGGACATACAGAACTGTCACGGGAAAATTGAGGAAATTGACAATTTTTCTGCATCTTCTAAAGATGAAGTATCACAAAGTTTTTTCGACCCTAATATATAACCTAACCAAATTTAACTTAACCTAAGGTAAACTAATCTATTTTAGATTAGATTAAGTTAGGTAAAAAATGTGTAATTAGATGGGGTTATATTATGGTCGAAAAGATTTTTATACATCATCTTTAAATGATCCAGTTTTTAGCATTATAAGTGATGCTACCCAACAATCGAATTTTCTTGGAAAAATCTTTTCAGTTAAAATAATTCGAGCAAGAAGAGCAGTTGAAACAGAATAAAAACACTACTAAATACATTAAACAAAAACTTCAAGAGTGACTGCTTAAATCTACAAAGAGGCACTTGAACAACGACTGCTTTCTATTGACAACCCCTGTAGCTAAACTGATGCCAAGAGTATCGCTCTGCTTACCTTAGTAGGACCATTACAGCGAACCCTAGAGAGGGCTCTTAATGGCTGGGAAACTCAGGATACTCATACAGTTTCTACGCTTGCATCCAGGAGACCTCACTAAAGTGCCACTAACACAAAGACAGAAACAACACTGGGAACATCAATTACAAGACAGCGGACGCTGCAAAGTTGCAACAGATGCACACATCCTTGCCGTAAATTCAATTCTCTTCTGAGACAGTCGAACGGCAACAAAGACATTACCACTGACACTTTTTCTTATTTATTGAGAGGTTTCATCTGGCTATCGCCATCGTATAGTTTCTGGGAGATTTATTCAAATCGTTCAATGAATTATCAGTTTGAGATGTTTTTTCTGTTTATCCTCTTGTGTCGTCACTTAGTGTCTCCCAGTTGTTGTGATATTTCATTTGTTTTAGCGATTTGTTGCTTCAGTTGTATATTTTTCACTAGATTTGTGTTGGAAGCTTTATGTTCTACCATGAGTTGTAGCTAGCAAGCTTGTTGAGTTAAGCAGTGGCTTTACCTTAGCTGGTTGCTGCGAGACAAGATCACAAAAAATAACGAGTTTAGTATATCAATCCTTTCTCTATTTGTTTATTTCATTTTACGCCTTTTGTCTAAAAGGCATTTATTAGCCTCATTTGTTTGTACGTTAGATGACTCTATCTCATTGGTATTTGCAGAAGTTGTATTGTAAAATAGTTTTAGTAATAATAATGTTGTAGTTTTCTAATAAAGATTCTGTCACTTCATCATTTAGTTCTTTAAACTTGTTTGCTAATGTAATTTGAAAAGGATTTATTTTGTTTTAGGTGCCAAGTTTAAGTTAGTTTGTACTCTTTGCTCATAAGTTTGGCTTTCTTTTATTTCAAAGCTATTTTTATTTTCTTCTTGGATAATCTGAGGTCTCTACCTGTGGAGAAGAAACAGATAACAGATATTTCTTGTTGAAGAGTATTTAATAGATTCCATTTTCTGTTCCACCTAATCCAATATGCAAACACCTTATACTCCGTCTTTTCTTGGAAACGAATTCATAATTTAAAGCTTTGTTTCCTCTGAAAAATTCTATTTTTGCCTTCACTGATTTCCCTTGCGGACCATGGATTTTTAAACCGATCGACTATTCTCTTTGAGCTACAATCTTTGCATTGAACACCTTTAAAATCATCTTGAATATATTTATATATATTAACAAAGTAGCATTGACATCCGTAAATGCTCTAGGATGATAAAAATATTTCTATTCCTTTTTGAAAGAGTGTAAATGAGCATGTAAAGATTCCTTTCTTTTTATAACGATGGAGTTCTTATTTTAGGGAAGAAGAGTCTTGTTTTCATGAATAATGATTATATGTAGATGGATTAAAACGGTAAGAGACAAATGGCCATTCTGATAGCATGGCCGAGGGTTCAGCAAACTTCCCGCAAGATGAGTCCCTAAATCCTCGTGTTAAGAACACTTCGGTCAGAAGCGAGATATTTCTGTCAAATTCAAGATAATGAAGACAATTTTATTTAGAGAATAGTGGCAGACTACGAAAGTTGGATCCATCAATAGGATCCTGAGAGAATAATGCAACAAATCCAACCTTAAAGAAGGTCTTCCTGATATCAGAACATACCGGACACTCAAGCATGACTTGCTCGCAACAGAACCAACCCGACACTAAAGAGGGATCGGCTGATATCATAATCACACCTAATACTACAACAGGAATATTAAAAGAAGAACCAACCTATCACTAAAGTAAGCATTAATGATATCATCACCCACTCGATATCAAAGCAGAAATTACTAGCATGAAATCCCACACAATCATTAGGGAAGCACGAGATAATGACAATAGAATCCTACGTACAGAAAGCAGGACTTGTTGAAACCAAATCTCAAAATGAAGATAAATTAGAACAAAAGCACAACCCACCAGATGCTAAATCAAAACTTCCTGAAATTTTAACACACCGACACTAAAGCAGGAGGCGTTGAAATCATAACTCCCAATAATAAACAAGTACTTGAAAAAGTCAGAAGTCAGCCGATATAATACAAGTTGCCGTGGTATATCAATTACATATAAATATTCAAGGTGTCCCAGAAAAAAGTTAACCGTACTTTGAATTAGTATAACTCAAAATCTATTAGAGATATTTGAGTCCTGCAAAACAAAACAAATTTACCAACTATGTTTTTGTCGATTCTGGAAATTTCATTAAATTCCCTTTTACGATATTGATATACTAATGGATTTAGTGGAGGGTATCAAAATTATATTTGCGCAAGGAAGTAAAATAATGAAACTTGAAAGTTTAAAATCAACAAATATATTTGAATCCATTTTTAACAAAAATACCTTCATATGGGTAATACAAATTCATTATTGAATTTTCTAAACACCGTTTCCTCCTGCATGTCCTCCATTTCTTCCCAAACACAGTTGCGCTTTTGATCGCATTGATTGAACAACTTTTTTGATTAACTTGTGATTTTCTTTAAGTTTATTGACTTCACGTGCGATACTATCTCTTAACTGGATGATGCTTTGTGGTGGAGTAAAATACAGTTCATTCTTTAGATATCCCCATAAGAAATAATCGCACGGTGTTAAGTCAGGGGATCTTGGGGCCCATTCAATTGCATGAATTAGCGCGACAATGCGGTTGTCAAACGTTTCTCTTAGTTTTCTTCTTACAGCAAGCTGTCTATGAGCTGGTGCGCCGTCCTGAATCCCCTAAAGTCTATTGAATTGATTGCCGTAAATCTGACGGAGTTCTGGGAAGATCCTTTCGTTGATCATGCTCAGGTAGGCAGCACCTTTCAAGTTATTCTCGTAAAACAATGGGCCGACAAGATAGCCATTCTCGCATATTCCGATCCGCAGACACACTTTCTACTGCCAAATACGTGTGTCAAAGTTGAATGCTGGGGGAAGGGGGGTCAGCGGCGCATATTGCAGAATGTTATGGCTATTTACCTTTCCATTCATGAAAAAGGCTGACTCATCACCAATCACAATGTTTTCCAAGAAACGAGCAGGTTTATGGAGGAGCCATTTTTCAAATTGTCTACGACGAGGAAAATCAGTTTCAAGAAGCTGGTGTCTTGCATGAATCTTATAGGGATGCCATTTTAAGTCATGTTTAACAATGCGGTTAAATGGTGACTTTGACTAATACATTTAGATTTTGAAGAAGTGTCATCTGAACATTTTCGATATTTTCTGTTGTTCTTATGGCCCTCATACGACCCGAACGACCTTTATTTAGATTTAAGCATGTTCCTTCATGTTGGTATTTGCGAACATTTTTTTAAATTGCAGGCTTGCTTGGTGGGTGCCAACCTGGAAAACGTTGTTCAAATGAATATTGTACTTGTTTAATATTGCTAGTCTTAATAAAGTTTGTGACTACAAATACGCGTTGATCTTTTGTTAACTGCATGATTAAAAAGGTTCTATGGAAGTAAACTTTTACACAGAAACGCTTTGATTTCCTTAGTAAGCAATAATGACGAGACCATACCACAGCGTGGCTGAAAAACCACTATAAAATGGTATAGGCTTTGCTTGAAGAATAACACAGTGACCTAGACTACCTAGGCTCCCTACGCTTCTCTTGAAATTGCACGGTGGCCTAGCCTTCCTAGGCTTCGTTTCATTATTTAACTTCCTTGCGCAAACATATTTTTGATAGCCTCCACTAAACCCATTAGTGTATCAATATCTTGAAAAAGAATTTAATGAAATTTCTAGAATCGACAGATAAATAGTTGTTAAATAAAACACCCTTTACAGAACGCTAAACATCTCCAATAGTTTTTGAGTTATACTAATTCAAAGTACGGTTAACTTTTTTTCTGGGACACCCGGTATATGAGAACAATTACACGCCAATTGCTTCGTCCGACCACTTGTGGAGGCAAATAATAAGAATAGGGGTAGAAATTCGTCCCCTAGTGTATGGGTAATAATTATAAAAATAAGAGAGTGCAGATTGGCTTAAAGGTTAAATGATGGCCGAGAGTCGTTCAAGGATTTTTAAAGAATGCTACAAAAATAAAGTTTAATAACAAAAAAAAGAAATATTAAATATATACAAAAGAGGTTTAAGTGAGATACGTGATAAAATAAATAACGGACACACTCGGTGTCAGCAAAGGAGCAAATCCAAGCAATTAAAGCAGTTAATTACCTTACTCGGATCGGAGTCTAAAAAAGGGGCTACACTAAGGCGAAATACAAATAATAACAATTGATTTGGGAAGATCAGATTATAATTAGCTCCACAGCGTCGACATCTTGCATGGAGTAAGCGTCGGAGGGAAGGTAACTCAGGGAGGCGAAGATGCAACAATGGAATATGTTTTACCTCAGAGTTCTTAACGAGGGAATTGACGGAAGAACGGTGGTTGCAATGAGCTGCCAATTGACTCGGGCGACGTCCACGGTGGAAAGATTCTAGCCGTCGGTATCCTAATAAGCCACGGAGGATCCAATTGGGGAACTCAATGTGTCTTCGTGCGTGTGCGAGCTGTACTGCTTATCCAGCGGAAAACCTCCAATTATATAGGTGGTCGGCGGGCGGCAAAATTACCTCGGGGGGCCACAGCGTGCTCTCCTGTGATTTGAAGTCGCCGGCTGTAGGGTAGGGGGGGGGAGGGAGATCCGAGAGAAGGAGCCAGTCGAATAACCCTTCGCGTTTTTTTCTCGCGTCACGAGTATGGGAGGCAAGATTAAATCGCTCCGGGCGTGGGAAATAGACCTCGTAAGATAAACACAGACGGTCTGATAAAGCTATGTTCACCGGAATCCTCCCTTGGTTCTCACGCTCTTTGTTCCAGGATTAAGGCCACGTGGCTCTTCTAAGGATTCAAGATGGATCTCCAGATCTTATTAGACTCTATTTATCCACACAAGTGTTTCTGCCATCATGAACCAATCAAAGCTGACCAACACCTGTTTAGAGCAGAATCGACACTACTCTAGAGCAGCACATGCTAACATTAGAAAGACTTGCTGGTTAAAAAAACTTAACCAATCCTAGGTCAAATATTACTGACAAAAGAATCTACCCAAAACTTAAGCAGAACTTTATGAAATTCGTACTCTCCCGGCCATAAAGCAGCACTTTATGACTTCAGAACTTACCTGATACTAAAGCAAGAATTTTTATAAAACCCAGGACCACAAACTCATGCAGGTCTTGCTGACGTATAAACTCAGCCGGCATTAAAGAAGAACTTACAGCCTCAGATAGCACCCGATACTAATGCTTTCTTATGTTATCCGAATCCACCTAGCGCTAGAGAAGGACTTACTGACATCTGAATTTAACAGGAACTTATGCAGGACTAGTTGATATCAGAATTCCCCAGAACTAAAGCGCAACATGCTAGTACCCGGCACTAAAACCCGATTTGCGGAAATCAGAACTCTCCTTTTGCTGAAGCAAGATTTGCTCACATCATTAGCTATTCGACACTAAATTAGATTTTCCTGACATCAGAAGAGTCCATTTAACACTAAAACGCAAATCTATGACACCCAGCACGTGTGTAATCTTTGGGTGTTTAATCGAAACGTTTTATAATATCAACCTAAAAAAATGAGTGAAGATAATTATTGATGTTTTAAAAAACAGGAGCTTGAGTGAATACCTACAATAAATCTTCCAACGATGAGTTGGCATAATTCAGGTAAGTTGAAAGAAGAATATTAGTCTCATGACAAAGAACAAACTATCCTCTCAAGCTCTTTCGTTTAATTTAACAAGTTTTCATTGAGAGAATGATTAAACTATGTGTCATGATGATACAATGTGTCCCTTCCCCATTTGTTACACCATATGAGGTTTTGCTTTTACTTGTGTCCGACTCTGAAGAAAGCCTTGTTAAATAAAGTTGTGGGTGATTTTCATTATTCTTCTTATGTTATGAACGAAAGTTGTGTGTTACCATGTAAGGATCTTGGAGAACTGTGGAATTGACAGGAATCTTGAACTTGCGGGCTGAAGGTGGCTATCAACCAGTCTATGATGTGATTTTCTTTCTCCATCTGCACTTGCTTTAACCATTTTTTATTGAAAATATGACGATGAAACCATTTTAATTTTGTCCTCAGAAATAGATTCTTACACTTTTTATAAAGGACATAAGCCAACTCAATCATATGACATTTTCAACAAGAAATATATCAAAATATTCCCCCCCATTCCTGAATATTTCGCTGTTATGATATGGAACCTCGTATGTTAAAACAGTTTACCGCTAGCCGATTTTCACAGGGGCAGAGTTGATTTTATTTAACCGCTAAGTTTCGTCTTGCAAATTAAGTTTGATTACCACTCTACTAAACCATGCTTCCAGATTGTAATCTATTTTTTTCTCGATGAAATGAGAATTCAAATTTTTAATAAAATAATTTTCTAACATTATTTGAACATTATGTTTCACCTCGAAGAGACTTTCGGCTATTTCGCGTTGTTTCTTTTCCCGATTAAAAATATCTCAAGTTGACACTGATTTTTTCTCTTTTGGAAACATGTCACAATGGTGAAGTATTACATAATTTCACATACTTCAAACTCTAAAACAAACTTTGATAGAATTCCGACTATTATAGGTCTTCCTTAGATTTTGATCTCAATGTAATTAATTTTTAAATTGATTGTGAAACTAAGATTTATATCAATCTCAATAACTTTAGAGCCAAATTTCGTAATCTTGTCCACTTAACAATTTTATTTATATTACACACTTTATATATCAGGATTCTGGTGTTATTTTTTACACATCAACAAATTACCAAACGGAAATTGCTTAAACTTAACCTTTCTCGCCCTTAATTTTTATCTTCAGACAAAGTTGACCTAAGAAATACATTTATTGTCTCTTTCTTTGCACTTGAGCTGTTTTTTATAAACATAAATTTGCTTAGCTCTCCTGTTTTTTTTTTAATATTAATACACATCTAATGTTCCAATTGGCGTAAAGTTCTTAAAGTTATGATTCTCTCTTGCTAATTTTGTCAAGACAATCTTCACCTCCTTTTAAATTGAAATCAAATAAATAAATTATAATTTATCATGTTGACAAAAGGATTGAATTAGTTCTAATCAGCAGTTAAAATGGCGTGACATAGATGATGAATTTTCTCAACGATTCTACAAATTTTGAGTTGATTAATGAAGAACACGTAATAATTGTCTTGAGATTCGATGACCAGATAAATAGATTTCGAATGAAACTTAGAGCAGAAAACCTTGTTGACAACGCCACTTATAATCATCTTTTCAGTTTTACATTTCAACTTTATTTTTTTGTACATATGACCTCCCTAAAGTTCGCAAAGAGTTTTCTTTTTCCATCTCACTTTTGCCATTTTTTCCAATGGCTAAATTTAAATTAACCAAATTCTTACCTCATTGGTTTACCTCTATTAGTCTTATCAATATAACATAGAAAATAGCTATTTATTTTAAGAGGAAATTTCCCAACTCAAGATGGATACAACTTCATTACGTTTTTTTTATTGAAGTCTTTATTTTCTATCTCTGTAAATGAGACTAGAATTTGCCATGCGGAAAACTTCCTTTCCCTAATTCAAAGTTTCAGGGATTAATCCATTCCTTCTATTGTTCTTGATTGGAATAGGTCGTTAAACATAATTACTTGAAATTTAATGGAATAATTTATCGCCAGAAAGATGGTGCTTACTGGGATTTCCCATTTCCCCAAATTTCCTTTACATTTTTATGTCGAATTTCCAACAGAATTTTCTGGCACTTTTTCCAATTATTTTTAAGCCTCTTTTTAGAGGAGATATGTTGAGGAAACCTTTCCCCTTTTAAATCAGACCTGAACTCTACAAAGCTTATAAAATGCGTAAACCAACTACACCCTAACATAATTTTTGATCAGGCAAAAGAAATAAATACTCCACTCTTATTCTTGGATATTTTGATGTGTCGATCTGGATAGGTTGGAGTTGAACTTTTTCAACAGCTGAGACTTGTCGTGCAAATTAATTTTGATTATCACCCTATCAAATGATGTTTACAGATTTTTAGCTAATTTTTCTTTGGGGAAGTTTGGGGAATTAAGTCCTTAGAACCAAAATTCCATATATAATTGTTCCTAACAGTATATATTTTTTGGCTTGAAATTGGCCCACTTGGTAAACTGCTTGTTCTAAAATTTAAAATTGTTGAGGAAGTTTTATTTACACACAGAGCTTATATCTCTTTGTAAATAATCTTACCCTGTGTATAATATTTAGTTGTAAGTATAGCATTATAAGATATACTAGCATGTTTGTTTATATTTTCACAGAATTACAATATTTTCTGGCCGCAATTGCTTGTTCATAAAGGTCCCAAGGATGTATGATTTGTCTACCCCCCTTAACTAGGCCCTCGTAATCGCCCTACCCCTTCCACAGAGAAATTCTAAAGGTTCTTGAACCATTCTTTAGACTTATATAATTCAAAGTAAATTTCGCTAACCCAATTTTAATATGTTAACTCGTTAATATATAGGACTTGTTCCCTGGAGCCTGCGTATTGGTACTGTGTATTCATTTATATGTACACAGGATCTGAGCGTCTCTTATGTAGGCAGTACACTGCGCTCGTTGCATATTCGAGCTTGTTCTCACCAAAGTATCAAAGGCAGAACAAACAACCCCTTAGTCGGAGATAATATTCGTTTATTCAAGACAGTATTATCATTTGCCATAAGGAGCAACTTTAAATAATTTTAATTTTTTAGATAATGTCCTGGGAGAGACAAAGATAAGAATCCTGGAATCACAATTTATATCAAATCCCATAGACCAACTCTTAATAATGACCTCTGCTCTTTCTTCCTACGTCATATATAACAACCATAAACTTTTATCTGCATTATCTTACCTTTTTTTTTTACTTTTTTCTCATTTTTCTACTCCTCAGTCGTCTTGCCTTTCGAGTGACGGGTAAGATTTAAATATTTTTATAATTTTTTTTACCATACATTATGTAGTGTTTCGTTGGATTGTTTATTTACTTATTACCCCTGTTATAGTTGTTATTCTTTTAGAATTCTAAAGTTTATATGTATGATATAGGTCAACTATTTGTAATTGCCCTCATTTTCTAATTTATTTTAACGACTTCAATCGATCAATATATTGCCATTTAATCCATTAGGCCAAAAGATGAGCATGTTTATTACCAAAACGTCGCCATTGAATTCCTCATTTGTCGTATATCTCTATCTCTATCTCTATCTATCTATCTATCTATCTATCTATATCTATATATATATGCGAGAAAAAATGTGAGAGAGGGAGAGCAAGGAAAAGTAGGAGAGTGTGAGAGATAGTGGGAGAGAGAGAGAGGAGAGAGGGAGGAGAGTGTGAAAAAGAATGTGAGATAGATTTTGAGAGAGAGTATAGTGTGAGGTAGAGTGCGAGAGAAAGTGTATGTGTTCGAGAGAGAGAGAGAGAGCGCGACAGAAAGAGAGAGGACTACAATTAGTCATTTAAGTTTATAGCAAAGACATGATATTTGTAACGGCATTTACGAGTGGTAAAGAACATTTGGAACAAACAATGGCCCGATTATTCCCTCGCATAAAGATCGCAAACCTTCGTTATACGATCCATATTTCTTCGCACAAAACTTTATTAACCTTTCAAGCCGGTTTAATGCTCTGCTGAACCTTTCTATGTTTGGAGAAGAGAAGGCTTCAGACATACTCGTAGCTTCACTATACGACTCTCCCTTACCATAACAATTGTAGGGATTGGAAGTTTAATGAATGCTAAATATTTCAACTGTATCATTTAGTGAACTATTTTTCCTAGGATTTTATCTTTCCATTTATTTTTAGTTCAGAAGAATTAGGAAGAGGGGGTTCTAGCATAATCTTCCAAATGTTTGCTACATTAAAATGGTTTTGTAAAAGAGACCAAAAACTAGAACGCAATTTTTCATCGGAATTACAACTATATCTGATCCAATCAAAAGTTTAGTTCTAAATCGTAAATTATGACGCTGACTTTGTCTTAAATGGAGTATTTTGGATTGATAATCCTTTAAGTTTTCTATGCATTTTAATCTGAATTGTGATCCTTATTTTTTTGTAAATATTAATAAAATTATAAAATATTTATGGTTTTAATTCATGCATGTCTCATTGTTATTCAGGTACGGATCAAAATTAGAATCTTTGAGGATTTCAAAATTAATTGAAGGGAATATCTCACTTCCCATCTCAAAATCCCTAGAGATAAAATAAATGAATAATCTATAGATTTCTCAATAAAATGGGACTAATACCAATTTATGTATCTTTAATTGGTTCACATTTCCTCTATTTCTGTTTTAACTGGGTGGAATTTTTTCAAATTAAGAGAAATTCAAAATTATCTGAGAAATACGAAACGAAAAAGATGTTATAATAAATAGACTTTCAGTATATAACATCAAAAACGCTAAATTCGAAAGATTTTATAGACAAGTCTACACCAAGGAGGAATAACTAGAACTTATGCAATTAGAACCATTTAGAAGATCGCAAATTTAAGAATCAAGTGATTTAACTGTTTTGTCTGTAGCTCACATTCATTCATAGGCTACACATGCAAGGTGTCGGTTGGCTGAAATACTTCGTGGAATAAAAGTTGGGATTTGTACCCCTGATTTGAGTCGCAGACTTTATTGACTCCAAATACAAAATTCTTTAGACTGAATCTGGAGAATCATTAATATGTCAGTTTCTCTTTTCTCACCCAATTGCAAAAAATAATCTAAATATAATAAGAAATTTCTTTGGTTATTACAGAGCATTTAAAATAATGCTACCGCCAAGAATTAAAGTGGTTTATGTATAAAGCGCAAATGTAAATGTGTGGAAGAGCCGCAGATCCTCCTGCTGGCATTGCTGCCCCCAAGAACAAGTAACTTTGGGGCTGAAAGTGAAAACAGTCATCCGGTTATTAGCTGTAGCTTAGTTTACATTTTGAGTTAAATCTACTTAAAATTAGATGACTACGAGGATTGTTAAGCTAAATTCTACGTTAATAGACTACGTTAGAACCTGAAAAACTGCGCATTGCTCCAACTTCCTTCTTTTAATCCCAATTCCAAAGGTACTCAGTCAGGACTAGTGATCAAGCTTCTTATTAAGATACACTGCAAAATATTTCTATAAAATTGCCAGTGCTTCCTGCAAATTTTTACGGTAAATATTTTCACAGCATTTTTTGAGAGTCGGTGATTGTAATTTAACGTGCTTAGGCTTTGTCTGATATAAATACCAATACGTCTAATGATTACATTTTTAAAAATGTTTCTTATATTTAAAAAAAAATGAGGTAATACTTCAGATTTTGGGCGCACGGTAGGTGGCGTCAGATGGTAGCTTCAGATGTGACCAATTACGGCGTTATATTTTTTTGTTGTTTTGGGGGATTTGTAATTTTTAGTCTGTATTATTTAGTAAATATCTGCCCCTCTGCTCGTATATAGTTTTTTCTAACTTAGGTAAGGTTTCTTGATGTCTTTTATTGTTTTTTTGTTTTTTTTCGTATTTTTTGTTTCGCAGTGAATGATAACAGCTTCTTACTGGCAACGTTGTAGCTATAAATAGAACCCGCTTATTATTTGTTTCTCTTTCGTTATGGCTTTTTTGTGCTCTAGTTGTGCTTCTTCGTTATTCGAATTCAGGTTTATTTTGCATGACCACGAAAGACTTTTAGATTATTTAGAGGCGCATAAACTAATCAAGAAACCTATAAAAGTAAGTATTGTTTGTCATTATGTTAGGTTTTTCTGCCGGTAAAAAGCTGCTGGAGAAAAAAACAGTAAATTCAAGGGGACTGCTCGTGGGGGAGATATCACTGCGGGAGGACCACCCTGCGATGATCCTGAGTTTCAATCAATTGGGGTCGTCTGGGGGGCATAACCTCCCAGTATATATTCATACACAAAAAAAATATAACGCCGTAATTGTTCACATCTGACGCTACCGTCTTACGTCATAAGACATATATTGTAGCCCAAAATTGTAGCCTATAAACAGCGCCACCTACCGTGTGCCCCAAAACTGATGTGTTACCAAAAATAATATATGTTCGATAAAAAACTTTACTCTAAACTTTCTTTATTTTGATTTTAAGTCTCCCCTCATTTAGGGCTGAGCGTGAGATACGCTAACTGTTATCCAAGCTTAACTAAATCTTTTTATATTCACTGATATAATCAATTAATAAATTCGATACACGTATATAATTACCTCACACTCCAAATCCTCAACTTTAATAAACTGCAGGAATGTGTCCAATTCAGGTACTTTTGAAAAGCTTGCGGGTTGAAAACGTCATTTGCTGTTAGCCAATCAAAACTTCCGTTTCGTTATGGAAGATCTGATTGGCTGGACCCAAATCCGAAAGGAGCTTGGGAGTGATATAATTAGGTTGACAATTATTTCCGTGAACTAAATGAGTTGAGGTATTTCCAAAGCATTATATATTTTACGTAAATTATGTACTCTATAGGCCTTATATACAAAAATACGTGACACAAGCTTTAAATAATAGTGACACCTCGGCTCATGAAGAAAGTGATCGAGCTTCTTCAAGTAGGGAATATTCTAATTATTAACGTGATTTAATCAGAATCTGAATTCAATTGTATGATGGTTACCATCAAAAGAATGAAACATTCTATGTAATTATTATCACAGTTTCATTATTAGTTAATTTTAAATATTTTACCTCGACTCTTTGTCTTTTTTTGATTCTGATGTTTTTTAATATGTATATTTCTTCTTTGTTTACTACCTTTTCGTGATAAAAACTAATCACATCTTCAGAGTAGGCTGGTTTGAGTTTCACCTAGCTTTTAATTAAAGATGATTATAATAATTAACCTGCAGTTAACCTAACTTTTATATAAAGTTTGTAGTATGGAACAGTGATATTGTTTAATTATTGGTTTTAAGAGTAACTTAAATACTCATATTTGGTGGTTAAAGCCTCTAAAACACATAGTATATAAGTTATGCAAGATTGAAGTATAAAAAATATGTAAATTATTTCGTAGTTTCCTCGCTTTAATGTTTATTTCCGTTTTAATTTTCCTAATTAATATTTCTTCGGATATTCTTAGTGTTTGATTATCAGTTACTTTAAAAAAAATAGTTGAAGTTTTGAGAAATGTCAATTATTTCCTTGTAGTAGTTTATTTTTGTTTATGATTTTAGTTACTATGTTTAAACTTACGAGGGGCGGTCAATAAGTTTTGCAATTCAGATATAAGGAAACGAGATATGAGGATAAGTGTTATATTATTTTTCAATATAACTACCCTGGACTTCAATGCACTTGCGCCACTTGTCCCTGGGGCTTCGAATTCATGACAACCAGGAATCTCCCGACTGCTGTTCAATCGGCTCCTGGACGGCGAGCTACACATCTTCATCGTCCCAAAACTGGCGTCCATGCAGCCCAGCCTTGAGCTGGCGGAATAAAAGTTGTCGCTAGGGGCCAGATCTGGACTGTAGGGGGGATGGTTGAGCTCCTTGAATCCGCACTCGCGCAGGGCAGCTTGTGCAACTCTGGCCTTGTGGACAGGGGCATTTTCGTGGAGAAGCAGGACACCGCGTGTCAACTTGCCGCGCCGCTTCTGACGGATGTACTTCTTCAACCCGCCAGTTCCTTGGCGTAATATTGGCCTGTGATGGTCCTTTCACGAGGTGCATAGTCCACCATCAACAGTCCCTCAGAATCCCAGAAGATAGTGGCCATGATCTTTCCGGCAGAGGGTTGGGTCCGGAACTTGATGAGGGTCGGAGAGCCCCTATGCTTCCAGGCCATGGTTTCGAGCTTGGTCTCGGGATCCCAGTGGTGGACCCACGTTTCATCACCTGTTACTATGCGTGACTCGAATCCCGCTGGGTCTTGGTTTTACAGGTGCAGCAGTTCCTCCAAACTTTCACGACGTTGAAGTCGATCATGGGGCGTGAGGTTTCGTGAGGTTTCTAGGGACCCAACCAGCAGAGGCCTTGGTCATGGCTAAATTGTCGTGGATGATTTTGATAACACTTCCATGTGATACTCCAAGTTCTCGCTCGATTTCTTCGACTTTCACCCGTCGATTTTCGATGATCATCCTCTCTATACGGGCCACATTGTCCTCGTTGGTCACGTCTGACGGGCGTCCTGGACGGGGGTCATCTTCAAGAGACTCACGACCATGGCGGAACTCCCTATTCCAGCGAGCAATGGTTGCATAGGAAGGAGCGGTGTCGATGTACACTGCAACCATGCGTTCATGGATATCTTTTGTATTCTTGCCTTCCTTGGTCAAAGATTTGATCACTGCGCGGTGCTTAACCTTCTCCATTGTTGAAAGATTTGTGACTGACGATCTGCGATTAGCTACTGCTTCCTTAATAGACGAGGCAGGAGCGTGCGGCTGCAGGTCTCGGCTTGTCATAACATGTCCTAACACCCCCACAAACAGCCATCCCCCTTCCTCTGTTTTGCCCTACCGATTCGCAAAACTTATTGACCGCACTCGTATGTTGTTTTTTCTGTGTTTCAAAGTTATGTGTGGTATATTCGATATATGACAATTGTCTTTTGAAAAAAAAAATTGCTAAACCACATGATTACTACCTTAGAGCTTGCGCCTGGTTGTGAATTTGGGAAAATGTTTTTGTCTTCTGAAGTAACAATTTAGTTCTATTGCCATTCCTTTTGATATGGGATCACGTGGTACTCTATATTTCGTATAGATTTTTCTTCTTCAATGATTTTGCCTTTACTTTGAGTAAAAAAAAAATCAACTGTTACTTTGAAGCTCAAAATCAAAACGAACTGAAGGCAAATGTTTAAAATTCACTAAACTAAAAGCTGATAAAAAATCATCCCAATTCTGATTTTCATTATGGTATCATAAAATAAACCATTTTAAACATAAAATATATAAACAATATACACACTTGGCCAAATGTATGAGGACACCCACTCAATTTTTCAGTTTGCTTGTTGTATAGTATATTTCTGAATATACACCTGATCTAATTACTGCTGCCATAGGCCTAAGAATTGAGATAACCAATTTCTTGCAATTTTAGCCCATTCTGTGTGCAGTTTCTGGTACAACTCGTCTTTATTTTTAATTATCGTGCTCCTAAAATGTTTAGCAAGGACTCCCCAAGGTGTTCAATGGGGTTTAAGTCCGGACTTTGAGCCAATTGAGATTAGTTTGGGCTGTATGGCTCGGGGCATTATCCTGTTAAAAGATAACATTAGCTTCCGACACGCCCTGGTGCAATTTAGCCTCTATGTTTTACTGTTGGGACGAGACATTTATGCTGAAAAAATTTGCCAATACTTCGACGGACGAAAGTCACCTCAGGTGTGCCGAAAACCTGAGGCAAAAAACATGAAATATAATCAAATGCATTATTATGTATATGTCTCTTAATTTTTAACTTCAACCCAAATATTATGAGCTTAATATGTTAATCCCAAACTTATACTATCTTAACTCATACTTACTTTAATCAAACCATACAACTTTTGACCACTGCTCAGTTTTCCATGGGAAATGATTTTTTGCCCATTGAAGACGTTTCTTATTGTTTGTATCAATAAGTTATAGTCTATAAGCCTCCTTCTTACAGGTCTAGTCGAAATTTGTGAGTAATTCACCTCATTGAAGTTGGCACAGAGCTCTGAAGATGTCTTTCTCCTATTTTTTAAGAGACTGACGGATGAGATACCTGTCTTCACGAGGAGATGTGACCCTATTCCCGCTAGTTCTTGGTTTTTATTTGACAGCTTCAGTCTCCCTGAAGCGCCTCAGAGTCGTTTGTACTACCCACCAAGAACATCCCATCTTCTGAGCTATTTGTCTTTGTGACATCCCATTTTGATTGCGATTTACAAATTATCCTCGCTTAACTTCACTCAACTAAAGATTTCTGGCCATCTTAGTTATTAATAATTATAATTACTACATATTATAGCACAAACTTTCGCAAAATAAAAATAAATATAAACTATGGTAATATATGGGTTATTTAAATTTATGGCTAAATAGCAGAAAATGCCAAAAATAAAAAATATGTTAGAATATTATAGTGTATGGTGTTGTGTATACTAAATATGATAGCAGCATGCGTCCATAGAACAATTCTTAGTTTAAAGACAAAAATAAAAGGTAGCCTCATGCTTTTGGCCGAGGGTGTAAGTGTTTCAAGTAAAATTATGAACAATGAATTTTGCGTAAGTTTACAATTTAAAATCTTGCTTTGCAATACTAAAGGAATATCTTCTTATGTGGAAGGAGTCAATAAGAAAAAGATGCAAGCCTGCATTTTTGGTATCCACGTCTGCTGAAGTTGGACATATGTTATTGTTTGTTCGTATTCATAAGTGTTTTTGTAGGTTTCTTTTACAATAATAACAACATACTTTATATGTATTTATAATAATACTCGTAGGGTGAAGGAACTCGTATCAGAGTTCAGAGTCGGGTTTGTTAATTTAATTTAAATTGATTCTCGTATTCTTAAATTATTTTAATCCTTAGCGATTTCTATAATAGAGGATGGTGATACTGAGAATATAGGATGATATTCAAGAAGAAAATAAACACTAATTAATTACTGAAATATCTTTAGAATTTTTTTTATATATAAAATTAGAACAATGAACGTGCATTATTAATAATTGTTGACTTCCCTTTAGCATCTTTTACAGCTGTAACTCGCATAGAAATACGACTAATAAGTTCTGAGATTACAACCTTTGGTGTTTCCGATCAATTCTGATCACGTTACTTGTTTCTTCTCTGTATAGTCTTGTTTTATATTCCCAACCCCTGTTCCATCGGGCTCATTTCATGGGACTGATTCAGCCAACGAAGTAGCTTCATGCTGCTTAGTTCCTCCATTATTTTGTCAGTTTGGCAGGAAGCACCATCTACCATAAACAAAAACCTTTCTTTTTCAAGGAGGCCATTTCAAAATACTGGTAGAAGTCCCTCTTTAAGAAAAGAAGCTTACTTTTCCAGGTTGATATTGCCAACATACTCAATCAATTCTGACTTGCCATCATTCCAAATTGGTCCCGTCACCATAACAGAAAAGCCACTGTATTTCACCTTTGGCTGCAACCTGTCTATGACAAACTCTTGAGAAAGGGTAATATACAAACCCATGCCCGTAAACTGCCTGAAGATTAGATAAACATTTATTCGTCATAAAAAAATAAGTTTTTCCAAAATTCCAGTCTTGTCTCATCTTTTCAGCCCACTCTTAATATTTACTGGTCATAGTTAAAAGGAGCTTTATCTTGGATTTCTCGAAGAGATTTCAGGTAATTTGCTTATGTTCTTGTGCTTATTTGGAATCTTGCTGCCATTTCAGAAGCTTTTGGCCGTCGCTTGTTTTCAATGGATCTTCAACAGCACGAAGACATCTTCTAGAAGGCCCAGGACAATTAGATAGTGACTCCGGTAAAGGTTTACCTTTTTATTCAAATTGAACTGTAATTCTCTTAAGCAAAGAAAGGGACAATCCATAATTACTAGCAATTTGTCTTTAGAAAAGTCATCCTTCTTATACACAATCTGTCCTTTGAAAATCTGAAATTTACTTGCTATTTAGTATCTCAGGCAGGCTTAATAATTACAATATTAAACTAAGAGATGGACACAAATAAAATTCATAATATTTTCAGAAAATCGAATAAAACATTAAATCATAAAACTCTGGGTAACAATTTACTTTTTATGTTCCCTGTACATAATTTTATGAGAGACTACTCTGGGTATAGGTATTAGAACTTGTTTTCTTAATGGCTCGTATTCACAAGGGGAGGGGGGGGGCAATAAGATATGAACCGTAGTACTTTGGAAGTACTTTATTTAGTAAAATAGTTTCGGAAGGGAGTAGACTACTTCTATCTGATAAAGATATGTGGATTGATAGTGAGATATAGCACATAATTATTTCAACTAATTAAGGTTGAGATCTCTACTTTAGCCAAACTTGTGTTCTGATTATAATTATTTAAGTCCTCTCAATAGGAGTCAAAATTACATGACTGTACAGTCGGCTGGACTCAGATGGCGGAATTATTTCGCCACCCGGTAAAGCTGCTTGCATTACTTGTGACTTTATACCCATTTTACAAAAGTGAATCAGGTCGCAGTTTGGACACCCTTCGAGATTATGCTTCTGGAACGGTGAAAAACGCTCGAAGGTGAATATTTTAGGGCTGTGATCAATATGGACAAGAGAACGAAAGCATAGACACAGAAGCATAAGACAACTGAGAATCCGCCATTCAGTGGAAGTTAAAGTGTACCCGCTGTACTCACACCCCCCATAGGTTTCGCAACTCCCCCTCCCCATCCAATTTTAGGATAAGTACACGGAGAGATGAAAGAGACCCGGTGCATAGATCTAAACATAGTACTACCAGACTGACCTAAACTGGACCGGAGTAAAGTCTTTGAAAAGATTTACGGTGAACTAAACATTGCACTTGACCAGTCAATTGATATCCCCAATGGATACTCGTCTATCTCTAGGAATTAATAGGGCACTGAGGCTCTCACTCTCTGGAAGCAACCGAATGCCTTCTAAGCTTACAACTACGCCCAAAATTACAACCACAAATGCGCTTACACAAGAGTGTAATTTGTCAGGGCCTCGACCCAAGGGTTTGGGGGCGCCTCACAAAGGAGATAAAAAGGAACGCTTAATATATTCTTTAAATTGTTCTACATCTCATAAGTATTCTTACCGCTGAATGATTTATCCAAGTTAACTTGATTCAATTTGTTTTGAAGATTATCATAATACCCTTTATGCAAATTCTGAACATTGTTAGTGTTTGTTGATGTCATACACTTCTCTATTCTTAAATTGAAACGAATCATCATCTAATCACGACTTCCCAATGTTTCCACTATAGTTATGTCCTGAACCAAATGATCTTGTTACTAAGTACTAAATCTAATACATTGACGCCCATTGTTGGTTGATTTGTAACTTGATTAAAAAATTATCTCTCAAACGTTCAATAAACTTGCAACTTACAATATTTATTCTGACCATATGTTCCCAGTCCACAGAGCGTAAATTAAAGTCACCAAGAATACATGAATCTACTTTACATCATTTACTTATTTCCATTATGATTACCTCATCAATATCACATACATTTAGGTGGTCTTTAAAAGGCTCCAAAGTGTAGAATCCTATTCTTACCAACCCTAATATCTAGCTACATGGACGCAACTTCACTATGCTTTAATAAATTATTTGTATCAATGCTATTTCTTATATAAAAAATATCCCTCTCCTGGTTCTACTTGTCTTTTGGGTAATATACATGCGAAGAGTTCAGATGCAAAACCGTTTCAATCCGTCTGACCTTTTTTCTGTTAATTTAACATTTTTTATTAGGCTTCTATGTTTAAGTTGAGCATTTTAAATAAAGGAAATGATAAGGTTATAAGTTAGTGAATATTTGTTTTTTTGAAAAATGTCAATTTAGTCTATTTACTGTTTTTCTAACGAATTCGATTTTCTTTTACGTCAAAACCCGCTAAATTTAACTGTCAGAGATCTGAGAGAGAGAGAGAAAGAGAAGAAGATACACGCCAACTTGCCCTTCAATGGGGTGAGAAAGGCAACAGACACCTGGGCGACCCTTTTTGTCTGCGTTAATGGAGGTCCGAAATTATGAGAAGCCGCGGTGACCTGAAATGCCGCCATCACAGAAAGCTGCAACCCAGATGGTCCCATCTGAAGTCGGACAAAGTTTGCCTCGCCGACTTGGAAACAGTCCCACGCTTGCGCTAAAAAGCCGAGATTATTCTAGTCTGCCGATTCGCCTGACCCTAGAACCATCCCCCTTGGACGGAGGGGGGAAAACTCAATTCGACCCATATAAATCATGCGGTGCCAGAGTTGGAAGTCAGTATCCACCACCCGCCCTGCACTGTCCGTATTCACCGTCTGCACTTCCCTGTTCGTACATGTTATTTGCGTCGCGTTGGACTCTGCATAATTCTCACAGAACCCCTCAAGCTCCCAGTATTCTCGTTAATTCACGTGAGTCTACGTCTACCAGCTTCCTCCGGCTCCTCGAACGCAGCGCCCTTAGTCTCGATTCGTGTTACTCGAAAATAAGATTTAAGTTCTCCCTGTATTAATCATTGTCAAGAGACTATTGTTTGGACTTTGCGCCAAGGCAAGGACTACTCCCTCGGACCAAATCTTCGAGGTAACAGCAACTCTCTTATGTAAGTGCTCTCTCTAAATACCCCCCTTCAGAGTAAAGCCTTCATCATCTGCTTAGTATACGCTCAACCTCATTCGAGCGTCCCTCGGTCAATATTGGTCGTTTGTTTGTACGGTTACCGTCCTCACCCATTCCCCCTAACTCTTTTAGCCACTGAGACCCGTGTAGATCTAATGTGTGTATAGCTCGGTTTAAAATTCCTTTTAATCTTGTAAAATAATATTAATTTGCATATTAGTAAAATTATTTTTGTCCCCTTTTTTGTTATCCCGTAACTTCGAAGATAGTCGACTGTGGCAAACCTACATTCATTAATTTGCACTCTGTTTATATAATAAAACTCCCACGCACTCGTAAACGCATAAAAGGTTAACTTGAGCCTATTCTACATCTATATTAAACTGGTATCAGGTTTATGAGCTTAATCTTGGTCAATCAATTGATTGGAAGTTGATTAATCTATTAGTTAACCTTGGTTAAAATTGTTAATTGTTGGCTAATCTTGATTCAAGTTCTGGACTTTAAAAGGTGAGAAATAACCATTTTATACTTATTTGTGAATTAATTATAGAGTGACCGTGTTTAACTATTAATTTTATTCCCCCAGGGAATTGAATTATTGTCCTTCAAGAACTCTTCTCGTGCCGTAAGTTGAAGGTATAGAAAATAGTATTATTCTTCGTATTGCTGTGCTAGGAGTGCTGCATTCCTCGCCTCAATTACAGGGAAATCTTGACCGCAAGAGCCCTCTAACGAGTGTTTCTCCCCTCCCCTTTTTTGTTCTGCTTTTAGTTGGTTAGCAAAACCATTCGCACTCCCGTTCGTGCGGAAATGAATCATTATTCCACCATATTTATTGTCGTGCGTTAATTTAATTCTTGTTGTTGTGCCCATCGCGTAAACCAGCAGCCTGTTACCGTTTGAAATTTCTAAGGCCCAAGGTAAGTATCTCGGACTTAGTGGAAAAGATCTGATGGCCTACATCCGGGAAGAAGAAAGAAGAGAGAGAAGAAAAGGAGCTACAAGGGAAATAAGTTCGTAGAAGACTTTACGGTCCACTCAATGATGGTACTTTTGGACTAGCTGTTGAGCGGGCACATACCCGCTCAATTGCCTTAAATCATCCCTAAGCGGCCACTTCTCAAGACTTTGTCTAGTCTTGACTTGAACTGGTCAACAGAATTGCTGTTGACAACCTCCACCGGGTATGCGTTCCAGCTACCGCAATACTGTATGTAAAAAATTTCCCACACAGATCGCGGATGTAACGCTTCAGTTCAAGTTTACAGCCGTGATTTCTTGTTTTGCTCTCATTAAGGCTGAAAATATCCCTGTAGTCAACATTGTCGAATCCTTGAAGAATTTTGAAAACTTCGATGTTCTGACCACGGGTTTCCAACGAGAACAGATCTAATTCCCTTAATCTTTCTTCATAACTTTTTCGTCTGATAGAGGGAATCAGTTTGGTTGCCCTGGCTTGCACGCGTTGCAATCTCGCGATGTTCTTTCGTAATGAAGGACTCTAAAATAATACGGCAAACTCTAGGTACGGTCGGACAAGTGAATTGTAGAGACAAGGTACTATTTCCTTGTTCCGATATCAAAACTGTCTCTTTATATAACCTAGCATCCTTTGGGCTTTCTTCTCCGCCTCAATACACTGCCTTGAGAACTTGAGATCACTAGTTATAGTTACACACAAGTCTTTATCAGTGTCGGTAGATTCAAGAGCTGTGTCCTTTAGAATATAATGATATTGGGGGCTTCTGTGGCCGATATGCATCAGTTTGCATTTGTTCACGTTAAAAGGCATTTGCAACCTGTCCAACCACTCCTCAATCTTCCCAAGATCTTTCTGCAGCCGGACAGTATTTCCTTCCTTTGCAACGTTCACACTAAGTTTGGTATCGTCGGCAAATTCTGAAATCTTTGCCACCATGTCACCGTCCATGCCGTTGACGTAGATGATGAATATTAGTGTTCCCAGGACAGAACCTTGAGGAACACCACTAGTAACGGGCACCCACTCGTAAGCCTGTTCATTCGACACTACCCAATGCCGTGTGCCGTTTAGCCAGTTCTCTATTCAACTTGCTACATTTCCGTCTACGCCCAGCGCACGCACTTTCCGAAGGAGGCGGCGGTGTGGTATTTTATAGAAGGCTTTTTGAAAGTGTAAGTAGGTAACAACTACCGCCTTATCTGTCGGGCTCAGTAAAAAAAAAGTGGAAGAATTCCACAAGATTATTTAGGCATGACCGGTGCCTTCAGAACCCATGCAAGGAACTCAAGTTGGTCTCTAAATAAGACGTCATTTTGTCCAGCAAGATGCTTTGCATGATTTTACCGACTATTGAGGTTAATCTAATAGGTCGGTAGTTCGACATCTGGCCAGAGTCTCCTTTCCTGAAGATAGGAGTCACCTCAACTCCACGCCAGTCTCTAAGAACGCATCCGGTCCGGATTGACATGTTGAAGATAGTGCTCAAATGTCGTGAAACCTCATCGCGCACTTCTTTTAACACTTTAGGTAGAACCCTGTCCGGGCCAGGGGACTTATTCATCTTTAGATTAGTGATCTTTTCTTCTATTTCTCCTTGAGTGAAGTCTATTTCCTCCAGCATTTCACCCAAGAAGGAATCTGTGGGCTGGGGGATGGGACCACTGAAGAGAAGTAGTCGTTGAGGAGGTTAGCATTTTCTACATCTGAGTACTTTAATGCCCCCTCCTCATTCACTAAAGAGCCAATCGTGCGATGGATTGGTTTACGGCTGTTTACATAACCAAAGAACTCCTTGGGATTCTCCTTACAGAGTCTCGCCACTCGGAGCTCCTCGGCACGCTTTGCCGCCGTTATGCTTGACTTCACCCTCCTAGCTAGCCTACGGTACTTGTCAAAGTCTCCAGAAATCTTTGACTGCCGGTACACCGTTCTCCTCTCCCTCAGCAGTTGACCGATTTCTTGATTAAACCACTTTGGTTGAACGGAAGACTGACGAAGGCTTTTCAAAAGGATGAAACGCGATTGAAGACTCATGAATGATGTTTTGAATCTATTCCACGAATCTTCAACATCCTCGCACACTTCTAGCCTCACGTCAGTTAATCCAGCACGAAGATCTGCGAAGTCTGCTCTTCTCAAATCAAGTTTCCTAGATTTACTAGTTGTAGACTCTACCTTTGGGACATTGACTATAAACTGACTAGTCGGTGATCACCTCCACCGATCTCTTCGCCTACCAAGAGATCTTGAACGATGTCATCCTTATATGTGAAAACCAAGTCGAGGATATTATTGCCTTCGTCGGCTAACTCACCCATTGAGTCAGCAACTCGTTGTTCGCGAACTCCAGGAATAGTTCGTTCTTGCCACAGGCTTCTCTGGTTTCCCAGTCAACCTGGGTATTGAAATCACCCATAGTGATACGCACACTGTCTTGAACACGTTCACTAAGTAGCCGGTACACATCCCTGTCCTTTTCAACGTTTTGGGCAGGGGTCTGTAAAGAACCAGGGTCCTGTATTTGGCAGGACCTATATCTAGGTCAACTCCTAGCAGCTCGTTGTCGGATACAATGTTGCAGTTCGTCGATTTGAGTGTATCCTTGACATACAACATCACACCGCCACCCTCTCTGTTTCGCCTATCTTTTCGGAAGGGGTGGTACCCGGGAATCATGAATTCACCTTCAAAATCTTGGTTGGAGGTTTTTACCCATAACTCTGTTAAGGCTACCATTTCAGGTTATTCCGTCGCTACGAGGCCACGAAGTTCAAGGAACTTATTCCTGATCGATCTCGCATTAAACAGAAGAACTTTCAGGGATTCCCCGAACGTAGGACTCCCTACGCTCTTCCGTTTCCCGAAAAATTTTGTTGGCGAGGAGGCACCCCTCTTTGCAACCTCTGAGAAGGTCGTTCCAGGAGTGACACGGGTGTACTGGCGTACGTCCGCCCTCACTCTGGGCCGGATACTCCTTTGGGTCCTCTCTACGACATCCTGAATCATGTTCGACAGAAAGGCCTTTCCTTCAAAGGAAAGATGTACCCCATCCCTTTGGTAGAGATCATTTCTACCATAAAAGGTGCGGTACGGGTCCACAAAAAGACCCCCTCAGCCGAACGAGCAGAAAGAGAGAGAATTCGCGCTGACGTATTGGAAATAAGCAGAGCAAGGAAGGAGACGCTCTCCATAAACTCCTTGAGTGTTAGACTAAACACACCGCTGTCTGCGACCATAAAACTCCCTGTCTTTAAGGAAGGCGAAAACTTCGGGTCTTATCTCACCCACTTCAAAAAGATCTTTGAGGTGAACCATTGGGACATCGAGACAGTCGGCGTAGCACAATTATTAACTATGTTGAGCTCTCAACTTACAGATATTTTTATATCCCTCCATCAGAGGCAGCAATTGATTACTCATTGTTAAAAGCCGACTTGCTCGCCGCCTATAACATGACCCCGGATTTCCACCGAGCTAAATTTAGGCACTGTTGTATTCAACCAAACCAAGACTTTCGACAGTTTGGCTATTCCCTATAGCGTCATTTTCGTCCTCAAGGACCAATTTCTTGCGTCACTCTGTTCGGAAATCAGATCCTTTGTGAAGGACTGGAGGTGCCATATTCTTAAAAAATACATCGAGGAGGCAGACGTCTACGCGACTAGCCACAAATGCTATCCGAAGGAAGGGAGGAAATCAGAACCCCCACTCCACCTCCTAAAGCCAAAACCAGTAAGAACAAATCTGTTCCTAATAATGGGAATAAATTCGATAAGGTGACTGGGCCAGACAAACCCAAACCTCTCTTCTCGTCGGACCACCATGATGTTAAGCTCTTTTCTCCCCACCCCCCTTCTTCGACCTTCCGCCGGAGGACCATTGTGTGCGATTCCTGTGGAGTTCCTGGCCACGTGAGATCCAACTGCCCTCAGCACTCGTAGTTTAGATGCACCCCTCCTTCTCACCAGGTAAACCAGATCAGTGCCACTTCTACGCCCCCAACATCGCAAAATGAAGGCCCCCTACTCTTCGAACCCACGGAATACGGCTGATCACATATACATGGTATACGTGTGTCGTAGAATGACTCCCGACGATATACCATATATCACTATTCGTTGAGGGAACTTCCTTAATTATCTCTAGAGTGCGTTTTCACTGTCTGGCGGCCGATATTATGTATCTTCAAAATGCTTAAGAAGTGGAACTGAGCTCAAGGATAATAATATTGCTATCATTAATAAAATAGAGTTATATTAATAATAACTATCAGCAAACACAAAAACGGAAAATATTGACATAAACAGAATGGAAAGGGTCGTGGAGACTCGGGCTAATCCAAGGATTTAAGGGATTAAAAAAGGTAAAACAAATATGGAGTTAAAGAGATGGGATGGTTCGATAAACCATTTAAAGCACAGGATAGAATTGACAAATAAGGGATCAATACTCAAAAGGTGACGCTTGGCTTACGTAACTTCATTAGGGTGCAGTGGAAGGTACTAGAAGGAATATTCGGTCCGCTGGCGAGTTCCAGCCGAAGGGGGGGGGATAAAAGGATCCTGACGTGGCGTCTTGGAAAGGAGAACCGTTACTCGACGAACGGCTTGACGAACAATGGCTGTTCTAGGTTGTTCTCTTCTGAACAAAGGGGGGGATGAGAACCGTCTCTTGTCTACGGGCTCAAGAACAATGGCTGTTCTAATGTTGTTCTCCTTTGAACAACAGGGGGGGTGAGAACCGTTTCTTGGCGAAGGGCTCAAAACGAACAATGGCTGTTCTAATGTTGTTCTCCTTGAACAACAGGGGGGGGATGAGAACCGTTTCTTGGCGAAGGGCTCAAAACGAACAATGGCTGTTCTAATGCTGTTCTTCTTGAACAACAGGGGGGGGATGAGAACCGTTTCTTGGCGAAGGGCTCAAAACGAACAATGGCTGTTCTAATGCTGTTCTCCTTGAACAACAGGGGGGGATGAGAACCGTTTCTTGGCGAAGGGCTCAAAACGAACAATGGCTGTTCTAATGCTGTTCTCCTTGAACAACAGGGGGGGGATGCCTTGGGGACTTGGCGTCACTAAAGGCTCGAACCTTTGGCACTCAAGGAATATTGTCCTCCTTCTGGACAAGTGATGGTGAATCTCGAGGTCGAGGTCCCTTGGCGCACAAAGGGAGAGAGGGTCGTGGTGATGTTTCGCGACGAAAATCTGGATCTCCAATCTGATCTTTGTGGTAAAGTTTCCATATAAATAGCCAGGACATCTCCTTGGCGTGGGGGAAAATGGGGTGGAAGCTTCGAGGGAACGCACAGCCGAGCCGGGGAACAATGCCTTATCTGCCCATAAGCCTAACTCGATCTGGCGAGGTCGGCGTATGGGGGCGAACGGGGGGGACGATAACCTCCTTGTTTAAACATTGGCGTCCGGTAGCTGTTGATAAGACTCCAAGCCTCGAATCGAAGATGCACGTGGGTAGCCTCATGGTTTTAAATAAAATGTGATAGAAGTTGAAATGAATGCAGCTCTGAACTCGTTCTATCACACCCCTCCATTCCAGGGGAAGTTGTCACTTCGAAAAAAAAAGAGAGAAGGGACAACGATAGAGCTCCGTTGTAGGGAACTCGTTTTCTTGTACCAACCGTATCTTCCTGCACCTAACTATTATTACCTCAATACATGATTATTTTGATCTTTAGATTACAGGGGAAAATAACCTTTAATACAACTTAATAAAAAAAAAAGGCATGGAACAATGAAATGATATAAACTTAGTACATACGGGACAAAATAATTTATACGTAAATTAATAAGAACAAATATATATACATACAAAAAATTAGACATTGAGCGTTACAAAATTCAGACATATACATTAATTAATTATATTACAAAAGAATCTTAAATTAAGTCGTATAAGACGGTATATACCTACATGGAGATACTAATCCTATGAATACAATTATTCTACGCTATTCGGTAACGCATTCCTACTGAGTGCGTCAGCGACCTGGTTATCGGAACCTTTGATATAATTTATTTTAAATTGATACTCTTGCAAGAGTAAACTCCAGCGCATGATGCGGCCGTTTGAGTGTCTCAAATTCCTAATATAGGCTAACGGACGGTGGTCGGTTCCTATTCGAAATTCTTTACATATCAAGTACAGCTTGAATTTGTCTATGACCCAGATAATTGATAGAGCTATCTTTTCTCTAGTGGCATATCTCTCTCCGCGTGGTAATAATTGACGACTAGCATATGCAACTGGATGACTCGTTCTGTCATCCACGTATTGAAGGAGTACACCTCCAATGCCCTCGTTGATCACGTCGGTCTTAACCCCAAAGGATTTTTCCGGGTTGGGCAACTTAAAAATGGGGGCAGAAATGAACTTACTTTTGAGCTGATTAAAATGGGAAACAGCGACATCATTCCAACGTAAACGATTGGAGAAATTCTTTTCCTGAAGGGGGCATAGGGGGGCCGAAATTGCAGCGAAATTTGGAACAAATCGCTGATAGGGAGAAGCTGATCCTAGGATCGATCTCAATGGCTTCTTTGTAATCGGGAGGGGCATGTCGGCGATTGCCTTAATCTTGTTCTCGTGGGGACCTGACTTGCTTTGTCCTATTTTGAAACCCAAATATTTGATGGTTTCGTGGGCAAACTGGCATTTGCTGGGGCCAATGGTGAGGCCATTTTCACGCAGTTGCTCGAAAAGAGCTAATAGGGTGGATAAATGGTGATTCCATTTAATTAGTTCTTGGAGCTGACTCTTCTGACGTGGTGTCAGCTGCGCGTCACTATCCAGGTCAGAGGGTTCCAAAGACTCGCCTGGTAGAAAAGGAGGAGGGTACTCGGCATCAGGTTGGATGCACACTGTCTGGATTACCTTAAGGGACTCCGCGGGGCAGTCCTCTTCAAGCGCCGATGCTTCGTCCAGTTCTACGAAGGTATCTCCATGGGCGCGTTGGGGGTTCTTTATTTCTTGGGGTCCAGGGACAGTCTCCGTGTCCTTGTCTGGGGCCTTATCACCTAAGGGTGTTAGTGATTCACACTCCTCATTTTCCGTCCTAAAGTCCTGGTTAGGGGTCTCCGAGAAATCGGACGGTATCGGGGTTCTGATGGGGACGGGCTCCTGGGCTTCTTTCTTATCTCGGCCTTGAGGAAGGGCGGCCTGAAACACAGGGTCGAAACTTACTTGGGGGCTCTGTCCTATAAGTACGGAACAGAATTTTATGGGTGCTACAATGACTTCAGCCCAGCCATTATAATATTGACACTGCAGGTAACATCTAGCGACGGGGAATCGGTTCGCCCGCCCAAGTTGGTCATGTACCACCGCAAATTTTTCGTGGTTAGAGGCCACTGGGAGGAGTTCGTCGGACACGATGAAGCACGTACATCCTGTGTCCCTGACGAGAGTCAATACTCGACAGCTGTCCACGCTGCCCTCCTCATATTTCAAAGTTCCCGATGAACTTTTACCAAAAACAAAATTTACCTGGTGGCCTGACGGAGGGGGAGAAGTTTCTGCTTGGGTCTGCACCACCGGGGGAGCCGGGGTCGCATTAATCTGGTGAACTTGGTGGGCTGGTCCGCTTTTAAGCCTAGAATTTTGGGGGCAATTCCAGCTCATGTGGTTTTCTACACCACAGGTGAAGCATATGGTTGGTCGCTTCGGGAAGAGAGATGGAGGAGAAGTCTTAACGGGAGGTTTGGAGTCCCGTTGTTGGTTTTGGGGAAAGAAGTTTTGGGGTTTTACGGGGCTCGGAAACTTTGTCAGCTTCCCTGGGAAGGAGCGCGAATCCGTCCTTCTTTCTTCTAGTTGGATTTCTTTTTCTCGTTCTTCTCGTTGTATTTTTCCTTCTCGTTCTTCTCGTTGGATTACTCTTTCCTGTTCCTATCTTTCTCTTTCTTTTTCTACCTTTTTTCTTTGAACTTCTGCTTTAATCCGAGCTAATTCAATCTGAAGCTCTCTTTCTCTTCCTTTGCTCCTCTTGAATGTACTCAATTAGTTCTTTTCCGGAAAGTCCACAGGACTCTCCTTGCGCTTTAAAGATTTCAAACTGAGTCATCTTTGCACTTGGGGGCGCACTAGTCAACCAACTAAAATTCCTTGCAACAAGAATTATGCCTCTATAGAATTAGCCTACCTAAATATGGGCACTGACCTATTCGTACTTGGTTTCTTACTCTAAATAACCACTGACTAAAATCACGAAAAAACACAAACAAATTATTATAACGGTTCCTTGAGCTACTCCAGCTTCTTAAGTTTAAAAAAAAAGGGGATAGCAATCGTTAAAACAAAAGGGAACTACTATATTCTATTATTATAACGAATAACACTATGCTTTACTCGACTATGACCAGTGTTTGCAAAGATATAGCGTTAAACCTTACACACCTGATACCAAATTTAAATAGTATATATATATATATATATATGTCGTAGAATGACTCCCGACGATATACCATATATCACTATTCGTTGAGGGAACTTCCTTAATTATCTATAGAGTGCGTTTTTACTGTCTGGCGGCCGATATTATGTATCTTCAAAATGCTTAAGAAGTGGAACTGAGCTCAAGGATAATAATATTGCTATCATTAATAAAATAGAGTTATATTAATAATAACTATCAGCAAACACAAAAACGGAAAATATTGACATAAACAGAATGGAAAGGGTCGTGGAGACTCGGGCTAATCCAAGGATTTAAGGGATTAAAAAAGGTAAAACAAATATGGAGTTAAAGAGATGGGATGGTTCGATAAACCATTTAAAGCACAGGATAGAATTGACAAATAAGGGATCAATACTCAAAAGGTGACGCTTGGCTTACGTAACTTCATTAGGGTGCAGTGGAAGGTACTAGAAGGAATATTCGGTCCGCTGGCGAGTTCCAGCCGAAGGGGGGGGATAAAAGGATCCTGACGTGGCGTCTTGGAAAGGAGAACCGTTACTCGACGAACGGCTTGACGAACAATGGCTGTTCTAGGTTGTTCTCTTCTGAACAAAGGGAAGGATGAGAACCGTCTCTTGTCTACGGGCTCAAGAACAATGGCTGTTCTAATGTTGTTCTCCTTTGAACAACAGGGGGGGTGAGAACCGTTTCTTGGCGAAGGGCTCAAAACGAACAATGGCTGTTCTAATGTTGTTCTCCTTGAACAACAGGGGGGGGATGAGAACCGTTTCTTGGCGAAGGGCTCAAAACGAACAATGGCTGTTCTAATGCTGTTCTCCTTGAATAACAGGGGGGGGATGAGAACCGTTTCTTGGCGAAGGGCTCAAAACGAACAATGGCTGTTCTAATGCTGTTCTCCTTGAACAACAGGGGGGGGATGAGAACCGTTTCTTGGCGAAGGGCTCAAAACGAACAATGGCTGTTCTAATGCTGTTCTCCTTGAACAACAGGGGGGGGGGGATGCCTTGGGGACTTGGCGTCACTTAAGGCTCGAACCTTTGGCACTCAAGGAATATTGTCCTCCTTCTGGACAAGTGATGGTGAATCTCGAGGTCGAGGTCCCTTGGCGCACAAAGGGAGAGAGGGTCGTGGTGATGTTTCGCGACGAAAATCTGGATCTCCAATCGGATCTCCAATTTGTGGTAAAGTTTCCATATAAATAGCCAGGACATCTCCTTGGCGTGGGGGAAAATGGGGTGGAAGCTTCGAGGGAACGCACAGCCGAGCCGGGGAACAATGCCTTATCTGCCCATAAGCCTAACTCGATCTGGCGAGGTCGGCGTATGGGGGGCGAACGGGGGGGACGATAACCTCCTTGTTTAAACATTGGCGTCCGGTAGCTGTTGATAAGACTCCAAGCCTCGAATCGAAGATGCACGTGGGTAGCCTCATGGTTTTAAATAAAATGTGATAGAAGTTGAAATGAATTCAGCTCTGAACTCGTTCTATCACAACGTGCATTGTTGTATCCGATTCCCTACTCTCCGCTTTAGCTCTGTACTACGATACATTAGCCGTAATGCAAGATTATTTGGGGCGAGCCAATAAATTCTCTATTGTTTACTGCTACATTGAGTGCGCGAATTTTAGTACTTGGCTTGAAGTCGTCGCAGCCTCCATCAAGTTTTTTTCTGTCCTAATTGGTCAGACCCCCCGAGTTTCTTCCGCCCCCGTGGCTCAACCCATTACTACCCGTTCTCGTGCGAAGAAGGAACTGAAAGCCCCTAGACCACTGGAACCCCCGTGTGGTCCCAAATTCCAGAGTGCGATGACCCATGACTTTGCCAAAAGACAGAGTGAATGTGAATCTCTTCCTCTCTTGTGGTTCAAAACCCAAAATAAGACAGGCGATACCGTCAGAGAAAATAAGGTGATTTCCATCCTCGTCAAGGACGACCTACACTGTCGAGTGTTCACCGAGGAAAACGACACCGAGTCCCGCCCAATATGTGTAACCCGTTCCAACATGCCTCCAATCCTGCAAACAGCTCACGATAGCCTATTTGCTGGTCACTTTAGTCACATGAAGACCGCTCAGAGAAAATTAAAATATTTTTATTGGCATGTCGATATTGTCGTTCGTGCGACATTTTCCAAAAAACGGTAATAAAAGGACATGTGAGACCTGCGCCTTTGCAGAAGGGACGACTAATTTCTGAACCCTTTCCCCGATTAACTATAGACCTAATCGGCCCGATTAACCCTCCGTCAAGTGAAGGCCATAGTTAGGTTTTAACGCTGGTTGACTTTGCCACTCGATTCCTCAAGGCTGTACCACTCAAGAAAAGCGATAACACTTCCTGCGCTGAAGCCATTATTTCCATCTTTTCCCGTGTGGGCCTGCCCAAAGAAATCCTTTCGGATCCGGGTCGTCACTTCACCTCCGAATTAATGGAGTACGTTGGTAAATTATTGATGATCAAACCCCTGTTTACCACTCCTTTTCACCCGGGGGCGAATGAAATTTTCGAGTGGCTAAATGGAAGCCTAACGGCCATTCGCAGGAATTTATGTCCAGATCAGCCCCCTGAATGGCACCGCTTCCTTCCGGTAGCCCTCTTTGACTACTGTGAAATTCCCCATCGTACATTGGATTCACCCCCTTGAAAGTTTATATGGTAGAAACATCAGAGGCCCCCGCGCACATTGCTACAGTGCGCGAGAATGTCGCTGAAGATCCAGACACCTCTATTCGTCATCGCGCGCAGGAATTGAACTTCTCCACAACAACGTTACATCAAATATGGACAAAAGATTTGTCTCTACACGCTTAGAAAATTCAATTGACAGAAGAACTAAAGACTGCTGACTATTTGAAGCGCCGTACATTCGTCAATTGGGTTCACGATGATGATTTTTCGCGAAAAATCATCTTTAGTCATGAAGCCCATTTTCATCTTGGTGGATTCGTTAATAAGCAGAATTTTCGCATTTGGGCTGATGAAAATCCCAGGAAGATTGTTGGAAAGCAACTGCATTCACAAAAGGTCCCTGTTCGGTGTGCATTTTTTGCTAGCGGAATCATTGGGCCGTATTTCTTCGAAAATGATGCCGTGAATTCTGTTACGGTGACAGGCGAGCGATACCGTGCTATAATAACCAACTTTTTATGGCCTGAATTGAATTCTATGGATGTCGAACATTTGTGGTTTCAAAGGACGGCGCCACATGCCACACAGCCAATGCAACAATGGCTTTATTGAATGAGAAGTTCCCAGGTCGCATCATCTCTCCAAACAGCGAGGTTAATTGGGCACCACGATCGTTTGACTTGACGCCTTTAGATTTCTTCCTTTGGGGTCATTTCAAAATTAAGGTCTATGCCAACAAGCCAACAACAATTCAACAGCTGAAGGATGAGATAATAAGGCATATTGGTGAGATTGAGGAGCAACTATGCAGAGACGTCATCAAAAATTTTGATCATTGAGTGGAGGCGTGCCGCCGAATCCTTGGTGGACATTTAGGCGATATTATTTTTCATACATAATTGCCATGACTCAAATAACATGATCCAATAGTGAAATCAATAAATTTTCACCAATAACACTGATTTATTTCCTGCTAACTTCGATCCGTCTTAATGGAACACCCGTTATAAGTTTAAAGAAAGGAAATTTAACCCCTGAGAAGAAGTTTTGCTTCTCCTTCCCACGAAAAACAACAAATTGTTGAACCAGTGGAAGGTCCCCTACCCGAGAATCGAGAAGTGTGGCAACGTCGATTAACTTATTCAAACCCCATCGGAAAGAAATATTTTCCATATTAATATGCTCAAGCAGTAACACCAGCGCGCAAGCATCAACTAGCTAGTTGCAATCGACAGAGAATCCCCCATGGAATCTGGCTACCCCACCCCCTGTACCCATTTTTGCATAATCCAAGTCGCCTGCGTGGAGCAAGACATGGAATACCCGTTGCATGTATTGTCCGGCTTTAATAATTCCCCTCCTATGGAAATTAAGATATGCAACCAGCTATCATCGCTTCAAAAGGATCAACTGCAAGCGCTCCTGAGTAGTTTGGATGAGAGTCATCGCCGAGATCCCCGGTTGTGCTACCCACGTAGAGCACAATATACCCCCTGACTATACCCCTCCGGGGAGTATTCAATAATGAAGTGGATAAACTTCTAAGGTTGCATGCAGATCATCGAACGTTCGGAGTCGAGGTACTGTTCCCAGTTTTCAGAGTAAAGAAGGCCGATGGTTCTTATCGAATGCGCATCTATTTTATAAAGCTAAATTCGGTTACCGTATTTGATGCCGAACCAATCCCCACCATAGATCAAAACCTCCACCTTTTTGAGAAGGCCAAGTTCATGTCCAATTTGGATTTATGCAAGGCCTATTATCAGATCCCCCTAAGGGAGGGAGTGAAAAAATTTACTTATTTCCCACTGAGAAGGGCCTTATGCAGTTTACGCGGCTCTCTTTCGGTCTTTTGACGGCTTGCAGCAGTTATAACCGGATGATGGGGAAGATTTTAGAAGGCTTACCCAACGTCACCTTCTATTCCGATAATGTTTATGTGGCCACCAAAAATTGGGATTAAAACTTGACCACCCTTCAAGCCCTTCAGTATCGACTCCGGGAATATAATTTGACGAATGGCCATGGCAAGTACCACTTGGCTTTTGGCACTAACGATTACCTCGGCTTCCATATTGGGAATAATCAATTAGTCACGCAGCAAGAAAAGATCCGGGCCATCGTGGACATGCCGTTTCCCACTAATAAAAAGCAGCTACGATCCTTCATAGACTCTGCATCGTTCTACCGTCAATCCCTATCCAACTTTGCGACTATTTCCGCCCCCCTCCGCAAGCTATTATATAAAAACGCCCCCGAACGCCTCGAGTGGGCGCCACTCTCAAATCACAGTTTCAACAAACTCAAGGAGATGTTGGCATCCCCCCTCCCCTATTCTCTGCCTCCCTAACTTGGACAAACTGTTTGGCATTTGCACCGAAGCGAGCAATGACGGTAGAGGATGTGTCCTCCTCCAATATGAGGTTGACGGCGAAAGTTTTCCCATCGCTTACGCAAGCAGAAAATTAATCCCGCGTGAGAAAAATTATGCGGTAATAGAGAGAGAAGCCCTCGATATCACTTGAGCACTCTGTATCTTCAGAATGTCTTTATTAGGCAAAGAATTTATAGTGGAAACGGACCACAAACCCTTATGATACCTAGGTAACGTCAAAAATAATAATGGTAATTTGATGCGTTGGAGCTTTATTTTCCAGGAATTCCAATTCCGCATTTTGTAATTAAAAGGCACCGATAATAGTATGGCTGATAGTTTAAGTAGGAACCCATGATCCTTCTCCAAACTAATTTCGAGCTATTTCTTTTTTTTTAATCCATGTATTAATTTTGTTCATAAAATAAATTTGTATATTTAACCATATAATAAGAAAACACGTATCCTTTATGTATATATATTTTTTGTTTGTTTGTTTATATGTGTACAATGTATTCCTTTTTTATCCTTAATTGTTGTCTTTGTTCTGTATGATCGTATGATAACTCACCCTCGGACCCGTGAACCACACTTAATTGTATCATAGAGAAGAAAAAATATCCTTCGGCAACCATGCCGTAACATTGTATTGGAAGAGTTTCAGAGATCTGAGAGAGAGAGAGGAAGATACACGCGGACTTGCCCTTCAACGGAGAGAGAGAGAGACAACAGACACCTGGGCGACCCTTTTTATTTGCGCTAATGGAGGTGCGAAATTATGACCTGAAATCCCGCCATCACAGGAAGCAACTACAAGTTTGAAAGCCCAGAGAGTCCCATCCGAAGTCGGACAAAGTTCGCCTCGCCGACTTAGAAATTTTTCCACGCTCGCGCTAAAAGGCCGAGATTATTCTCGTCTACAGATGCGTCTGACCCTAGAATTCTCACCTTCGGACAGAGAGGAAAAAACCCCATTCAATCCCTATAAATCTTCCGGTGCCAGAGTTAGAAGTCAGTATCCACCTCCCGCCCTGCCCCGTTCGTTTCCGCCGTCTGCACTTCCCCGTTAAACCCGCTATTCGAGTCCCGTTAAACTCTGCACAATTATCACAGAACCCCTCAAGCTCCCAGTATTCTCGTTAATTCACGTGAGTCTACCTCAAAAAATTGTTTTAAAGAACTGGAATTCCTCCCGCCTACATTTTATGAACTATCTTGTTTTACCCTTTTCTGAGTACTTTTCCTTGCTTCCCCGCCTCTTGAATAAGTCCAATATTTCTGTCATATTCAATTATCAGTCTAGCATGTACAAAATGTTGATTCATAATAATAACAATAGTATAGGGGGAAGGGCTATTCTGTTGATTGTTCAGTTTGCCCTCAGCAATCTTTGGGCAAATCAGCAAATCATTAAGTGTACGCTTGACGCAACATAAATACAATATTAGGAGGGATGAAAGTAATAATGCTTTCTTTGTCCATTTATTTGAATATAGTCAACCTATCAATTTAAATTCGGCTAAATTTATTTTCAAATCTGGTGACTTTGTTCGAAGAAATAGTGTCGAATGCTCATTCATTAATTCCTCGCCTAATTTTAATATAGCCTCCGGTCTCTTTAAACTGGACATTATAATCAAAAGGCTTATTTATAACGAAATTGTGCATTTTAAATCTTAGGCATTTAATTTATTAATTGAGTTATGTTTCTCTCGTTTATTTTTATGTGTTCATAATTGCGTGTGTATGTACTTAGATTTGTGAGTTAAAGTCTACATTCTTTGCTCACAGTTGGAAATTCCGGAAGTAGACCTTATCAATTTAGTTTTATCTTTCATATCCGGTATCTAAGCCTATCTTTGATAATATTTTTATATTCTGTGTCCTTTCGTTGTATGAAGGATGGGAGCCTTTTTATTATATCTTCAATTGTTCATCTTGATTTTTCTTTTTTTACTTGTTGCTTCCTCGAATTTTCTTCTTCTTTGGTTGGTCCTTTTAAGAGTTTTCATTCGTTTTCTTTGGCTTCCGTATTCTGGTTGAGTTACTTCTTCATCTTTGTTTTCTTTCTTGAGATATTTTTATAAAATTTATTTGGACTCTCGAGCTTCGAACGAGGTACCTCTTGATTCCGTTTCCAATGTTTATGCCACACGACTGGCGAATTCCATTCTTTTGTTGGTAAGTTTTCTTCTATTTATATTATCGAGTTGGAAGGAATTTCTTTCATACATTTCACACCCATACAGTTGTACATGGGTGGGGCATCACTCTGTTGTTTCTCATATATATATATAACCCTTGTAAAATTATTCGTTATTCCTTGGGAATGAACTGAACAAGTTTGAAAGTACTTGAAATCCGCCTTTCATTTTCCTGTTTTTGTTTGCATTTATTGCTCTACGCAAGCGCAAAGTTGTGAATTTCTAATATATATATATGTATATATATATATATATTATTTAGACGGAGTGGGCGGTCAAGGTAGGTCAATTGAGTGACCTTCGATCGTCTCCCAGCAGCGACAGACGAGGGGAAATCTAAGTAGTGGGGAACTGGGTTCCCAAACGAGTGCGTGGACGAATTTATCTACAGAATCGAGTGCAATTGGCGGTTAGTATAATAAAGAAGGCTGTGGGGCTTTGGGGATATGTAAAGGAGCGTACTAATGTAGGCTTTAATAATTACAATAGGTACACGATATATGCAAATGGAACAGATTGCAAACGGATACTTAGTGTTCACAGGGATTAGACTAAAGAATTACCGGGAGCGAATAGATAGGCTCAAACGTGAGCGCACGAGCGTCTGTTGTTGAGCCAATATCCGAACATACACTTTACGAGCTGTCTGGTCAAAAAACACAATTGAGTCGCTGGAGCCTAGCTTGGGGGTTGAGGCCTTATAAGATGACGCCGGAAATGGGTGATTGAACGAGTAAATCGTAACCGATGGATTTTAACCTCGAGGAGTGAATTCAAGGGAGTACTCGTGTCAGACGAGGTTAACACCGAATCCAAGGTTAGCCAATTGACTGGGGCTAGATTCTTTCGGTGAGAATTCTTGCCTTCGAGCTCGAGAAGGTGGAATGGAGCTGAATCAAAAAAACGACGTGGCTCGTGTAGAAAGGCGGGACTATACTGCTTTTTCCCGGCTGTGTTTAGCATTATATATTGGCCAGCTGGAAGCAAAAATGCCTCAGGCCAAGGAGAAACCTATCCTTAACCAAACAGTACACCAGAGGATAGGGATTGACTCGAACGGGGTTTCTTGATATTACCCGGAGAGGCGGGCAGTGTCTTCTTGCGCCCGCGTGCTTGGAATTCTTGCTCCTGCCTTATCGGCACAAGCGGTTTGATTCTCTCACAGTTGCCACGAATTTGATCTGCGTTGCTCGACCTCGTGCTCTACCTCAAGGCGGTACTCCTCTATTCCCGAAATTTATATATAGTCATTTGTTCAATTAATTCTGTTTTTTAATAAATCGGATTCAAATATCGTGGTTTATTATTTTTTTTGGCACTAGATATATATCGTATTAATGCAATATCTTCTAATCCAATATATATATATATATATATATATATATATGTATATATCTCTCAAAGTAACACGAGAGAATGACGAAAGTGAATCCATTAAACCACATTGAAAGAGAAAACGGAATAATTTTTCCTTGCACTAACGGCATACTTTTAACTGTGATCAAAGCGGTGCTCGCTGCCTCAGTGTGCCTGGTTCGAATCGCTTCCCTGCACGGATTTTTCGAAAAAAGGTAATAAAAATATATATATATATATATATATATATATATATATATATATATATATATTAAGAAAAATTATTGCAGTAACGCAATTAATTATGCGGTTAAAAGGCTATTTTTTTAACCGCATATATATATATATATATATATATATATATATATATATCTGGCTGAAGATTGCGTCTAGAGAGCTTAAATTTAATGTTTAAAAGAAATCGCAAAGCGAAGAAAATAGCTGGCGTCATCCTTCTTATTTTCTTATTTAGCGATGACTTTTAGACCAACATACAGTCATCATCTTAGGCCTACAAAATAAATTCATGAACAAAATATTAATCATTGTTCAGCACAATTCTAAAGGTACAACTTTGATAGCTAGTTTTAGATTTAAATTGAAGACTTAGAGCTAATTAATTTTTAGAAATGGAGTTTATATTTACTCTAAAAAAACGGAAGATTTAAAAAATATTTATATTAGTTAGTGACTGTAAAGTTATTTAAAATTTTATAAGTTAGGAGTGTTTTAATTTATGAATCCAATATCTAAATAAAACTTTTAAAATTAATATTAAACGAACAATTAAAGCAAAATGATCCAAAAACACAAACTTAGCCATACTACGTTTTACACAATCTTCTAAGTGCACCGTCCGCCTCAGGCCAGAGCCAGCGCCAGCCCCTCACCCTGTAAGAGGCGCCCTACTGAGGACGCGAGAGGCAAGAGCCACCCAGGTGGTCCGCCACACCCCAACATACGAGCTGCTGGAGGTGCTGAGAACAGCAGCCCCTCCGCGCTGATCGCCGCCCGCGCCCAGCCGGTTGACGGGTGGTGAGACCGCCGCCATCCATTTGCAGCAGACAAGACACGCGTGTGACGCTCCGCCGCATCTTACTGCACGCCAACACTGGTGGGCTCCCCGCTTTCTGCAATGTGTACGCTTATATTATGTGTATTTATATATTATTATGTCATATATTATTATTGTATTTGTATTAGATCATGTATAAATGTACGCTATTGCACAATAAACCTATACAAACAAACAATCTTCTAAATCAGCACAACTTAACAAGTCAGGAGCGCCTCTACCCAAAATTCAACCTACCTACAACAACTTCAAAAAATAATTTTAAAAGAAGAATTTAGGCAAAATAAAGCGGAAACTGGCTTCATAAAATTACAAACCTAGCCATATTGCGGTTTACACGATGTTCCAGGTTGAGCCGACAACGCAGCGAAAACTCTTTTGGTCATTTTAAATTAGCAATAATTAATAACAATATTATCACTTTAACTATAAAAATTAGTGACTAGAGTATCCTGGCCACATTGACTGCGCCTAATATTTAGATCATTCAAGAGAAAGACTGAATAATATTTGGTAATCATAATCGTCAACTTTGTTTAGTTTTTCAGTGTTCATTCATTGTTGTCGAAATAAGCAGATATTATGTGGGCGGTGCTGTCATTTGATTTTGTGTAAGCCTTTGGTGTAGTGTGTTTATGTATCATTGTAGTGTGGTTGCTGTGCTTTCCGGGTGATGGGCTGTTATCGAAACGTTGTCTTGGTGTGTATTTTTAGGATATTTTGGGATTGTGGTTGCTGAATGGTCTGAGTAAATTAGTTATAAACAAAGGATTCGTCACATTTGGGTTGAGATCATTTTGTGATTTATTGAGTTCACGTATTGGTTCCACCTTTTAGTTTGTTTTCTTCATATTACGTTGACTGGAAGTGTGATTGTTGAGAAGTTGGATTTGTTGCGTAGGTTTTTTTTGTTTTCTTTTAGTTGGCTTCTTTATTTTACAAGGTCTGAGATTTTTTTTTTGGGGGGGAAGTTTCGATGCCTATTTTCCTTTATTTCTGACGTAAGAAATGATTAAATGGTTTGTGTAAACTATTTTTCCCGTTTAAGTATCCGTGCGGGTTCAAAGCATGGGTTTTATGTTTTTAATATAATTTACAAAATTCGTTCCCAATGGCGTGTTAGATGTAGCGTAGGCAAACATGTAACTGACAGCTGAACGATTGCATTACCTCCTTGCCCTAATTTTCGCATTAATTTGCGGTTATATATCTTCAACACATTTTTCCTTCCTGTATCTTTACATTTCTTTAAAAATCTCTCCCAAGAAACATTCTGGCGGAGGTATCCTCCCTGAAACCCTATTGAACCCTTCCTTTGAACACCCAGTGAACCCTCTAAAATCCATTCGTGATTCCTTTATGTCTACCCATTGAATGTTCTCTGTTAATCCTTTTATCCCTCCCTCAAAACCTATTGAGCTCTTTTCTCACAAACTAAATGAACCCTCCCTGAAAAATTAACTAAGCCCTCCGTGATCCCCGATTAAATCCATCCTAAACATCCATTGAGCCGTGGCGTAAAACCCATTAGGCCATTTTTTTACATCCATTAATCCTTCCTGTAACACCCTTTGAGACCCTCTTGACTAATGCAGTGTTATTGGCGGGGACAGTGCGGTGGTATTGCTCTATCCGATGTAATGCGGGGTATACAGAAACACCCATTGAACAATCCTTGGTCACTCATTGAACCCCCATGAGCACCCAATTATCCCTCCCCGAACACCAATTGACCCCTCCCTCAACCCTCATTAAACCTTCCTTGAGCTTTTATTGAGCCCTCTTTGAACTCTCATTGATCCCTTCCTGAACACACATTGAGCTATCACAGAGACTTTTATACGCTTTAGATAGCGTGGTTCGGATGCCACGTTAATCAATAGATCCACACTGAAAAATAAATGCATCTTAAATGAGTTCAATTCGGTGGTAAAACCGCTGCTATTAATATATATATATATATATATATATATATATATATATATATATATATATATATATATATATATATATATTGTCAGAGAGAGAAGGTTCCCCCCTCACCCCTAGAACCTAACGTCTACTCGTGGTGCATGAGAAAAGATGCAACTCACGCTCAGACAGCCCCAAGGGAGCAGCGAGAATTTCGCGCGGTTGGATAACCCTGGCGCTCTTATCAAGAATGGTCGAGGCCGTTGAACTGGGTTCCCCTTCTCCTCCGTCGCATCGCCTGATTTGCGCCAGAAGTACGGTGTCGAGGACTTTTGCGCGAGCCTGTGATGCTCACCGAGAATACCCCCACCCCCTTGGCGCGCCAAGTCTAATGAGATCTCCGCCCCCATTCGATGGGCCTCTGGCGACCCGCTTCTGCCGAGGCAGTAAAAATACTTCGGAAAAAGCTTTGAAAGATTATTATCATACAGCCCCGTCTTGGTTAGCAGCGAGGTAGTCTCGTACACCCTGCTCCGCCTCACAACGGCTTCCAGCTACGAACGCGACGCGTCACTTCTCTACCCGGCCTCGCTCGTACCTAAGGCCAGAGTTCCCGGCCGACATACGATAGACACGGACAGGCATCTATCACTCGGGTATCGACTTCGTTCTCATCTCGATTTCTCCCTCGTTCATTTTCAGCGAGGTTAGAGAAGAAGGAATTTTGCAAGTGGAAGAGAATTCGTTATATCGACTATAAACCTTTTTACAGATATAGTGATAAAACCTATTAGGCCCATTCATTTTCATGGAAAGAATAGTTACAGAAGATTTTCAGAGGAATTGTGCCTTTTAAATTTTTAGAGTACAAAGTGGTGACCAACAAGGCTCATTATTTGAGTAGAAGATGTAGTTTAAGGATTTTTATTTTGTATAAACAATATATAATTATAATATAATTCTTAACTTAAAAGACAGGTTTCAGAAGTGAGAGAGGGAAAAAACGTATAAAGCAGAGGGGTTATGAGTGGTAAGCTAAATTAAAATTAAAAATTAAAAAAGTTGACAAAACCAGCAATGGAGGAGATGAACGATATTAATCAAGTGGGTCACATAATTCTATTTAGGAGTTATCTGCTGAACAAACAAGTTTAAGAGAACGGACCTAAGACAGAAATTTGCTTCAGAATGGTTAAAATTAGGCATTTCTCAGATGTGTGTTGCGTCAACTAGTTTTCCTTTGAATGCTATTTGTCGAGGTAGATATGTAGATATATATACATGTAGTAATGTCTTGTCTGAAATTTTACGGAAGAGAAGTGCCGTAATCTTATGTAATTGCTTCTTTACACTTGTAAAAAATATGAAAAAATGAGAAAATGTCAAAGCAAACTTAATATAAATGGGATAGTTTTCCGCTTACTTTCAACCTCTGTAAACAAACCCTTTTAAAAGAGGATATGGCTCTTTATATGCGTTATGCAATCACTTGCTGGAAATTATAGAGTGGAATGTAACACTCGAGAGTTCATCTTTCATTCTTCGTTAATCAGCTTTTCTTTTCTTTTAATTTTCAAATACTACGATTCAATCTGGAATAACAGAAATGAATAAATAGATAGAATTAAAACAATGAAAATATAATAGAGAGAGAAAGATCAAAGGAAATTAGGGATAGTAGGATTAAGTGGGATCCACTATATCCTTTAATTCACCTAATTGGATGCGTGAAAATTTAATTAAGATCTTGTTATCGACGTGTTCTCTACGTGTACAGAAGATGAAAAACACTTTAAATTTATATCAGAAGACTATAAATGATTGATTGCATAATGCATATAAAGAGCCACATCTTCTTTTAAAAGGGTTTGTTTACAGAGGCAGAAATAAGCGGAAAACTTTCCCATTTATTTTAAGTTTGCTTTGACATTTTCTCCTTTTTTCATGTTTTTACAAATGTAAAAAAACAATTACATAAGATTACGGCACGTCTCCTCCATAAAATTTCAGACAAGACATTACTACATGAATATATCTGTACATACCTGCCTCGACAAGTAGCATTCATTATAACTCTTTTCTAAACGGAATTATTTTGAATGATTTATTAATTTATGCTCTATTATATGAAAATATAATGACGTGAATGATGCTCACGTAGCGAAACGCCCATTTAAACGAAACAAAAAAGCGAAGCTCACGCGACGAGACACCTATAAAAATAAATCACGTGATACTCTTAAAAAGAGGCACACAGGAAAATAAAACGATAAAAATGATGTTCGGACAAAGAGACATAAAATGAAAATGATGCCCTAACAACGCAAATCATCCCTAAAGATGAAGCATGGAAAATAATGTAAACGCAATACACCCAGGAAGATGAAACAACGAAACCAATGCGCATACATCTAGACTCCTCCATGAAAAGTTAAAGTAATTCACTCAATTGATTTTCATGGGAGAAAATACGAATATGTAATCCTTGACATCACCAACCGGGTCCAGAAATTGCTCCCATGTATCTCCCAAAACATGTTTCTGCCATTTTCTATCATACATGCAAATGAGTTTCGTGTCAGGTATATTTATTCATTGTGAGATAGGAACGTTCATTTAACATCTAATTTCACAGCCTGGAACCCACTTCTGCCCCTTCATTCTAAACTACATTATTGATGATGCTCATTACAAGGTACCGCTAATTAAGCGTCTCTTGTGCTGCACATTGCAATCATCCTATCTTATTTCTTTTCACTCCGGAAGAGAACGATATTTCCTGTTGTCTCATCTCTTCCTTTCTCGGGTTGGTCTTATGTTTGGTATAATTTTTTTATTTTTTTTAAATTTTCATCTTCGCTGCTTCGAATTTGTTATCATATTTATTACATTATTCTCACACCAGGTAGATCGGCGTGCCTTAGCGCTACTAAAGGGCCCTCCACATCCTGAGACTTTAAGCACACAATTGCCAATCATTTTTTCTCTAATTACCTAACGGTTGTGTGGCGAAGTGAAAGTTAGGTTTGCCAGATTGAAAGGAACTTGGTTACTGATTGTATGATCTATTTCTACAAGTAAAATTCTTGGAGTGAAGCATGGCACTACCTGGTAGAACAAACCTTCTAAAAAAAAGATTACTTCTATAAAGAAGAGTAAAATGAACGACGGAAACATCAACATCACCTCATTAGTGTTAAAGAAGTTCGTTAGTTGTAAGGACGAGCAGCTTCAGAGTACCAGAGAGTAGCTTATCTTTACTGGGTTACGATTATTTGTAGAGTTGCTTGTCTACACAAGCGGAGTCATCGGGTTCGAGCAGTGGACACACATGTTTTTAGTCATAGGGACTTATTCGAAGCATATAATGGTAGTGATTAGTTCTTATCATATATTTCGTACGCATCATCAAGTTATGGTTCACTCATGGATCTTATCTGGCGAGTAACCGACTGGAACTCTTCCTGCCAACAGGCTCCTCCGCTAGTAATTATGAAACCGTAATCATGGAGTTATAATGTTGACGGAATCTCAAAATATTTACGATAAACTTTCAAAAGCAATATCCTAAACCTATTTTATTTGTGGTCAAAAAAGAATAAATGGTAGCTGCAAATTTGATAGCTAAAAGAAGTCATAGTCACAACTCAAAACTCCGCTTCAACTGTCACGACTCAACTGAGTAATGGAGAGAGAGGAAGCGTGCGATAATTTTGCCACAAACAATTTATTCGTTGCACATTTACAACTTTCCACATTCTTTAACCAGCATTTTTCTGTATGTGACGTTACAACTGACGGTGCCTGGCTTAGAAAGTCTTAATTCACCTACGATATTCGTTACCATCAGATAGGACCCCGTATATCAGTAAAATTTAGAAGGGTAAGTTTCAGTTCAAATTCTACGATGCATCTTTCACCTTTCAACTTTAGATTTTATCGTAACTTTAAAGGATTTAGGCAGATGTTTGGATCCCAAAGTTTCTATGTTCCGTTTTCGTCACCTTAGAATTTACTTCTTCAAAATTTATCTCTAAAGTTTCTCTTAGCCCCCACACACCCACCCACCCACCCTCTGAAGCTGATACAAGTTAGTTACAGCATCCAAACCTCTCCAGATCACCATACAACTAACCATTCAACTCAACTTTGTACATTTTCTTTTCATTTATATAGAAATGGAAGAACAATAATAAATATTAAAGGTATGAACACGCGATTTTATTCAAAAGAGATGGAAAAACAAAAAAATATGCGAATAATGATGTGGCTGACCAAAATGACGAAGAATACAATAATGGGCTACTTCATTTCTTGACTTGCAATACTAAAGAAATTAACAACTATTGAAAGATTGATAAATATTAATATTGATTAAAGTGAATAAGAAGTTTAATATTTTTCTTGTTCTTCCCTTTCAATACAATTTAGCATAATTTTTATATTATTATCTTTAGTAACGATACAAATTCTGCCCAGAGAGTAAGAAGAAAGGTTCATAAAGAAAGAAGTGCGAAGGTAAGAGAAGTTAAAAGATGTAAGAGTTATATAATGCGTATGTCTTACCTCTTGAAAAAGTTGGAAGATATAAGAGAATAGTGAGAGTAGAGTGGACAGTAATTATTAGGGTAAATTAATGAAAGGGATTGAGTAAGAGTTAGTGTTGGTTGCTGGGTGACCAGCCATCACTTGGGTGCTTATCTTCTCATTTTTATATTCTTCTTAATATTTCCTTAGGTATGTAGCGGCTCTCACGCCTCTATTGTTCTTCTAAGAACTTTTTTGTGTCCTATTTGAGTATTGTGCAGTTGTTGGTATTCTTCTTTGCTAGATTTTCAATTCCTTAGTGATCTTTATTCTATCTGTATATTGGTGCCGAATATACTCCGTTTATCGGTTTTCCGCTCCTGAAGCTTCCCCTGTTATTCTCTCTGTGTTCTATTGGGATCTCCCTTTTCCTTTTCTCGTCTTCGTCAAGGAGTACTTCTAATTTATCCCATATTTTGATGGCTCTTTTATGTAGTGATATATTTACTGGCTCCATCTCTATCTCCTAATGTAGATCTCTTTGCTTCCTGTGGTTTCTCTTTCTTGTACTTGTAATTAGTAGTACGCCGCTGTTTTGGACCCTGTAATTTTACATTATTGGTTTTGTGGAGATTACTGAGAGGGATTGCCGGATATAATAGAACTAATTTGCATGGTGCGTTATATAATTTTGCTAAATTAGCTTTTGCTAATTTGATTCTCCCTGAAGTGTGTATTTGATACCCGTTAGAGGCTATCTTTAGTCCAAGGACCTTGCCTGCTTTTTGGTATCTGTACCTTTCTTCGTTAATAGTTATCTTTACGTTTTCCTTCGTTTTATTAGGATAATTGTAAATTTATAGGCATTTTTTCTTATCTTCCATTTCTTTTCAAAATTGTTTATGTTCGCGATTTCCGCTGCCATAATTTTGGCTATTGTTGGTGGGTGCGTGTACAGACTATTAATGATTATTGAGATGTCTGCGAATTTTACATATTCGGTGTTTTCGAATACCGGATCTGGTAGATCCCTTGTATATATACTATATGGCGAGGGACTGAGACATCCCCCTTGGGGTGGACTCTGATTGATTTCAAATTCAGATCTCCTATGTTCATCTATGGTAATGAATGCTGCGCGGTGTGTTACATAATCACATATGCATTTGGTTAGGATAGACGGCAGTCCTAATCCTTTTATCTTGCATTCAAGGCCTATTCTCCAGACCTTGTTAAAATTATATAATGCAAGTAGAAAAAAGAGGAAACTACCTAGGGGCCTGGGAATTCGAAGGGTGTGCAATTCAGCAGAAATTGCCTAACCTCCACAATGAAACTGAAATCACTTGTAAATGCTCCTATATAATGATATGAAATTATCTTAAACAAAGTTACGACAAAAGTTGCTTGCTTGATCTAATGAAATGAAAAAAATATGAAATCATTGAGGAAAGAATGCTAGCTAGAGCTTAAAAGAAAATGCAAAAGTTGAATACAATCCTTTTCAAAGGGATTAAACTTGAACTGGAATGAGATTTATTCCAAGGTTTTAAATCAATAATAAAAACAAGTACTTTTAACGCTAGCTAAGTGCTTTCAACTGAAAAATTATGCAAAAACCTTACTGATTCAGGAAATCCATTAGCTATATATATATATATATATATATATATATATATATATATATATATATATATATATATATATATATATATATATGCAAAGAGAGACTTGCATTATCGTTTTATTTTGCATTATAGTACGGAATTCATATTTCTACAAACACAGACCTAGTATATATAATATATATATATATATATATATATATATATATATATATATATATATATAATGAGTCACAACTGTGTCTAGGATGTGTATTTTTCTAAGCTTTCAAAGTTTGACAGAAGACCTTTAGTCATGTTAATTAACCACATGATCACAGAAAGGAAAATGGACTAAGTTACTGTTTGCTTCTGTAAAATAACAAAAAGAGGCAAGAATAGAAGTTCAAAAGTGGAGAAAATATTGATTCCAAGAGATTGCAGATTGATGTCGTTTAAATTCCTTAGCAATCTAAATTTCATTTTTACCTAATTAAAATATTGTCTATCATCTGCTATTTTATTTTACATCTCTATTGTTTCCTAGTCATCATTAATTTAGCATATTTTGTTTTATTAATTAATTTCTGCTACTCTTATGTCGAATATATTGTTTTTTATCTTATAGGTATACTATGATTAGCTTTATAATTACTTTTATTTCCTACTTTATATTTCAAGACTCTTAACTTTACACAATTTTTCTCATTTGATCTCTTTAGATAATGATTTAGCTTTTTTATGACGTTTTATTAATAATTCTATTACAGTACTATTAACTTAATTATCACTTTTTTTGGCACTATATCTTAAAATAATTGTCAGTAGAATTTTTTGATTTTATATTGGTAGTAATTGTTTTGTTTAATTTTTACTTTATGTTACTTGTATAGTGACGGTTTCTAATTGATTTAAACATGTTCTCATTCAATATGTGATATTTTTCGTCGGGAGTTGTATATTTCTTTGTTGGAGTTCTTTTTCAACTTCTTCCGTTTACTACTGTATGTGGAAGGGCCATTTGAACTTGTTATTTATTAGAACTGTGGTTATTTTGAAGTAGTTTTATCGGCTGAAAAATTTTACATTGCAGAAGCAATAAAATTTATTTCAATTTAAAGACTGATATCATATACGAAACATTTTTCGAGTTGTCCGTCTCGTGATGATCGGTAAGATGTCGTCTCCTTGGGAGATGGTGTGGACACCCTGTACTAGTAACCTATTTCATGGTTAACCTGGATTCTAATATCTACCCTACAAAATAAAGATACATAACAAATGTCAGTGGCTACGCGCACTTAAATTAACTTAGGACTTTTTCTCATAGAAAGTTTCTTCTTCTTGTAGTCACTTTTGCTCCTGGTGGCTTTCTCGGGTGAATACAGATTACCTCTTTTTATGCCTCTTCTTTTGACTTTTGCATGGGCATCACTGTTAGCTTTTGACACCATATTTTTGCCCATGACATGGAAGAGGGACCTGGCGATGGCAGGAACAACGGTATTGACCAGGCTGCAACCCTTTTCACAGAACAGCAGGGACATGCCTAAGTCATTGCTCACTATTTCCTTGTAGACACGAACACTTCTTCTGAAGAGTAGGCCGTCAGGAACCTGGCCCTCCGTTTGCCCGGTGTTGTCATCGCCTTGAAGTTTAACTTTGTAGTATTAATACAATATTCGTAGAAGTGAAAGGACACCATTAGAGAATTATGTGCTGTATAAGCTCATATTAGAATACTTATAGGATAAGCTGATAAGCAAGCCTATTATATATCGGCAAGATATAATATAGGCTTGTGTCACACCATATATTAGGATTGATCATTAATATTTCACAGGGTATTTTAATTTAAACCCACTTCTGGATACTTAAACACAACGTTTTGGTATAAGTACTCACGCTAATAGGCCTGAAATGGGAAGTATTTAAGTGCCATTACCGTGGGCGGCAACGTCCCTCCCCTTATTTAACACAAATTATAACTTACTCACTTAAATAGTAGGAGGCCACATCTTTACTACCAACAAGTACTAAGGCTAACAGGCCTAAAACGGCAAATAAAAACACGAACTTATGATTTCAAAATTTTCCAAGATGGCGGTAGCGTCTCACCCAGACTAAGTCGTAATAATGACTGGAATTGCCGCCTGGTGGGCATAGCGGCAAACACCCACGCTGACTGTCGCCCGACTATGGAAGCAGCTGAATCCGGAATTTGAGGAAGCTACCAATCAAATATTCGTTAGCTATGGTACAGTTTTTATCTAGGAGTAAGTTCAGCAAATCTGCGAACGTTCCATGATTTACGATGTTGACAAGGTGAACGTACATGGTGTAGCTCATGATCTCCTGCCCTCTTTTTCCAACCACGTGTGTAAGATCGTTGCTTGTGGGGTATTAGTTTCCTTGATTTTTTTCGTATATCGTTTTTCTTCTCTTTCGTTTTTTTATTGATACTTCTTTGCCTTTAATGCTTCCTTTCTCCTAAAGCATCTCATTGTTAAGGCCTGATGCTCACCTCGCAATGATGCACTTTTTTGACCGGGTGCTACATTCATTTAAAGAATAGCCAAATTTTGTACATACCGTAATAAACCTAATTTTTTCGGCTTTGTAGCATTTTTAGCACACACAAGAGGGACACAATATTCTGTTCCTATTTTATGAGGGGGAGGGGGAGATTTCTAGGTAGAAACCAATAATTGCATGTTTTTGGTTTCACAACCCTTTCAGTTGATGCGACTGTCATTTTGACAAGGCTTTTTGGGGGGCGAATTTGTCTATCTTTTAGAATTTTGCCCATCATTGTTTTTATCCAATTTTGTTTTTGATCTCCTTGCAAGTGTTGTCGCGAAAAATGGAATCTAATTTTCTGGACTTGATTTTGTCTCTGCAACGATTTCTGGTTCGGTCCTTGATTCTAATCCTGTTTTATCAAACTCAGTTTTCAGCCCAAATTCAAAATCGCCACTCTACATAAAGCTGATATGCAACCTGAAAATAAGATAGCCTCAATTGAACATCTCTTAAAGTGGGATAAAGTAAAATAAGAGTCAAAAGAGAATGGTGAATGTAGACCAAGTAGAAACAAAGATCGGTAAAGGGGTCAAAGTCATGGAAGAAAAAGAAGAAGCTCTTTCAGTATAAGGGAGAAACTGATAGAACAATAAACTAGGGCAAACAAATAGCAAATAAAATAACAGAATAATGATTTCTAAAGTTGAATGTCGTAGTAGAGATAGAAGGCAAGGTGAATTCTTATACAGTTTTTTCAGATATAACGCAATTTTTTATATCAGAAAGCTTATAAAATTAAAAATACTAGGATCAGGTGTTATTTTACATTATAATGTTATCTTTAAATACAGGAATTTAAATATATATATATATATATATATATATATATATATATATAAAACGAGGAATACCGAAGTAGATTCCGAGCGCGCTCGTATATATTTACGAAGACTTTTTCAAGAATAATCAAGGAGGTAGAATACATCAGCTTGTATAGAAGAGTAAGTGGCCCTGTTTTTCCTAATCCTAAGACAGGGAGAAAAAATCAAGGGAAATCTTAATTTGAGACCTGATGTACAATGTGATAGAAAGTATATGTAATGATACTTTCTCCATTTTTAATTTGAACCCAAGATTATTTTCATTAGATTCCATTTCCCATCGTACATCAACTCTCAAATTAAGATTCTCCTTGACTTTTTCTCATTTATTTAGGGTTTGTGGAAAGTAGAGCCATCTTTCTTTCTTTATAAACTCATGTATTCTGCCTCCTTGTTCATTCCTTGATAAGGTCTTCGCAAATAAAGACGGAAGCGCTCGGAATTTTCTTTCCTATTTTCATGTGCTTTTTCTTTTCATAATTTTGACTCACGTGTTACTTTGTGAGCTCTTAATCATATAGTAGTGAGAGGGGTCTGTTCTTTCTTGTGGATGTTCGACCAAATGAATTCGTACTTGGATTTCTATAAACAACTTGATGAAAATATAAATTTATTTCGGAATTTGAGGTTTTTATAATGAAGGGTTGGATCTTGGTGAATCCATCCACCGAATTGGAATGGATCACAACGATAGAGAAGTGTCCTCGATTGTTTCTAATGCTGATCTGAGTTCCTGAGTAGAATCTCTATTGTTTTATAGAAGGTGAAAGCGAACAGGAAAGAGAGAGAGAGAGCGCGCGATGTCGACAGACTCAAGTGGGTAGATATGGAATTGAAAAAGAGAATTATTGGTGTTAGAGATCAAAAGCCAATAAATACTGGTTAAGGAGGATACGTCAGGAGATACGTAAGTTTAAGAAAGAACGTTTATATGTGTAAGTGAGCTATTACCACCCACTTTTGGATCATGAGGACAAAAATTAAACTATAGTAATTTAAATGGTTTACAATAGAAATAAGCAAAATAAGTTTATACATACATAAGAAAAAAATGGGAAAAATTCAATAAAGTAAATAAAGAAATTTGCTAACAGTAAATACACAAGAGGAATAAACCAAAAATAATGCAAAAATTAAACCGAGGCTAAGCTCTGAAGAAAGTGACAAATTTCCCTGACGGTGAACGACCGAGAGGATGATTTGGCGCAGTTCGACGCTTGGCTCAGATTATAGGTTTTCGACCTCTGTTTGAGCTGAATTTCTTGAGTTAGAGTTCGGTTAATCACGAAGATGAATTGCCTACAAAAACAAGATTAGGAATAATAATCTCCAAACTAACTAAAGAAAGCAATAGCCCGTTCAGGAAGGGAATTAAAAAAAACACATGAAATTACCTTAAAAAGGTATAAATGAAGCAAAAATTAATACACAAAAACCTTAGCCTTTTAAGAAAGGGATTATAAATGAAAAATCACCAAAACAATTACCCTTAAAAAGTAAAGGTTATACACAAAACACTTTTGAGGGGGCACAAAAATATAGAAAAGAAAATATGCACAAGTCAAAAAATTGATAAATATACACAAAGAAACTTTAGGAAAACACAAACACTATGGAAAGCAAACAACCTTTATGTTGATGTTCCGAAACTAGAGTCAAGGTTTGGGTTTAAGGTTTGCCCGATCTCGGGTCGTCTAGGCACCGTGCGGCCAATGGGCACGCGCGAGGTGGTGGTTGGTTGTCTGAGAGTGAGACGAGTCGCATTTGAACGATAGTTAAATAATTTGCGCGATTGTTAAGTTTCGGATGCTTTCCTTTACAGTATGAATGAATGGGCACAACATTTATGTAAATGATCACTATACATGTATATATATATATATATATATATATATATTAGTGTAGTAGGGTAGCAGTCTTTCCTGAATGCAAATTTGGTTGAAAACCATTGTGTATTTTGCCTTTATTAATTTCTTTTGGCGACTTTCTCTTCTTCTAACTATCTTTTTTATTCCATTTGTAGATGATGGATCTCTTGTCCAGTATTCATCTCATTTTTACCGAACAAATTCATTTAAAAAAGATGAATACTGGACAAGTGATCCACCATCTACAAGATGGAATAAAAAAGATAGTTAGAAGAAGAGAAAGTTGCCAGAAGAAATTAAATAAGGCAAAATAAACAATGGTCTTGAAAGAAATTTAGAAAGTGAGGATAAACGGGATCATTTTTTTCGGAAAAATGTTTTTCCTCATTGCAAAGAACTCTGTGGAAGGACGTGGATCGAACCAAACACACTTAGGCAACGAGCAACCGCTTTGATTTCGAATAAAGGAAACTTTTAGAGCACTCGATTACGCGTAGGCACGTGGTTTAATGGCCACATCAATGTAGGTTAATTCTCCTTGAACACATTGAACATGAATTTAGGTTTCATTTGGATGACAGCAAGAGTAAATTCTTTTGAGAATGCCGAATGAATTGAAAAAACGGTACACCAAACTCGTTACCTTCCGCTTCAGAAAAGTATGATGGAGATTGTGAATCTGTTTACCTACCCAAGGAACCTCATTTACAATGTAAAGTGGCAGTATGATAAGGCTGAGAATAAGCATGATGTGCCTCCCTTCATGTACAGCAAATCTTTCTCCTTTTCGATGTTTCTTGGCATAATCAGCAGCGAGGGCGACGTTATCCTTCACACATCTTCTCCTATGGCCTCAAAGTCAATGAGAACGTTTGCATTGAGGTGTTGGTAACTGAATTCAAGCTTCGAACAGAGAAGCGCGGATAATCTAACGTTTTCCAGCAGGACTCTGCTGGAAAACGTACCACTGGCTCCCAGACTTGTCACCGCCTATCTCCCCCTTATGCAACTCCAAGATTATTTCGTGTGGGGCGTTATTGAGAAGGATATCAACAAGACATCTCTGACGGCCGCCATTGTAGAGGTATCGTCATTTGGTGACAATAAATCACTAATTAGGCTCAGCAACCAGTTCAGGTCACTCCTTGAGTAGTTCAGGAAGGTAGATCTTGGCTATTTCGAATAATTTTGTGACTATATATTCTCATTAGAATATATTGCTTCGATTGATACACAACATGTTTAATTTTCGGTGTATAATTTTAGCAATATAACTGAAACTCTATGTAATCTACGTATGGGTAAAGATTATACAAAATTGAATGAATAAAAAAAAACGATCCGAACGCTATTATTAAGAAATAAAATTCCACAAAAAAATTAGTTTTAACATAAAAAAATTAATAATAAATATGAAATAAAAATTGGTTTAAAAATTTAGTTAATAAAAATTAACTTAAACTATATAAATGTTAATGAAAATTTTATAATAAGATTTCCAAAAGCAAAAATGGTCAATCCTTTGATTGCTCAAGCTCGTTCTCAATTTACTCACAAAATTTCCTGCAGCTGAGAACGCCCTTTCATACACTATTGGGGTGAGTGGAATGGTATTTAAAGCACTCAAAACAATAAAAATTTTCTGAGTCTTGAATCCTGTTGCTTGGAAACTTGCTAATTCTTTTGGAAACTGCTCTGCATCACTTGTTTTGCTGTTGGAGGGTGTTTTTTGTCGTCTTAATCTATGCTTTGGATGCTTGTACCTTGCTTGTCAGCTAAAATCATTACATTTTTAGATTGACAGTTGATCATTTTTTCACATAATCAAGTTCATCTACTTTCCTAGAAAGAGAAATAGCAGGCTCTCCAAAAAGCCATGAAGCATTTGCTGTCTTGATAAAATTATCACTGCTGTTACTCGTGAACCTTTTATAATTTTTTCCATCAATTTCTCGTTTTTTCTCTCAGTTATGCGTTGAATGAAGTATTTATTTAGTTGTTTTTTTTTATAAAAAGCAGTGTTCAGTTGTTTTAGTTCGTTCAAGAGATAAGAAATAATATATTCATCTGAAAGTAAATTCTATTCTCTTTTACCTAGCTTTACAACAGCATGTTTTGATGGTTCTAGCGATAACACGATGCCACGAATTACATCAACTTCTTTTATATCAAAGTTAAAATTATCCCTCTTCACTGAGATCAATGAGAGCTTTCGACACAAATGATCTTATTTTCATTAATCGTTCTAAAATGTCTAAAAGTCTGTTCCACCTAGTTTTAGAATCTAAAAATAGATGAAATGTTCCTCCACGTTCCTGTTTAACGTATTCTTGCAACACACTATTCTTCACGTGTGAATTTCGAAACATTTTTTTACTATTTTGCTAAATTATGGATAATTTGAGACACGTTGGTTTCTTGGAATTCAGATAATACATCTATTTCGAATAAATTTTCATCAAAATGTTCAGAGTCCGACATAACATTTTCAATTTCAATACCATGATTCATATCTTTTTCAATTTCATCTACGTCATCCTTTTGGCGATCTACTTCAGGTTTGTTTTCAACAGAAAAGATGGGTAGATAATTTCATATACAAAGCACCACAAACTACTAAATGAAGTCCATCTGCAAAGCACAATTGATATTCACATTCAATTAATATTACGAATTTATTCACTACAGATGCACCAGCGGTAATGCAAGCTTCCAAGTGTTTTTCTAAGGAAATGGAAAATTCGTCTAACTTTTCTTTGACTACTTTAACAGCGGCTTCAGTAGGTAGAAAACCAGAAATCCTCACTTTTACTAAGTTGCAAAATTTCCCCTCCATATTAACTTGGGATAACTTTATCTATGCAAATTTGCATTTCTAGCAGTGCGTATTCAAATACAGACGATTGTTTAGAGAGGTTTACTCATCTATCGATAAACTAAAACTATTTCTTGAATATATTTGTCTAGAAATTGTATAACTTACATTTTCTTTTATTTCTCTCTATTGTGAATAAACAACATCCATTACCTGGGAAAGATTTTCTGGTAAAGTAAGTCTGTGTCTGTCAATGATTTTCTGATAAATTCACTTTTGTAATAGATTTGATAGAGATACCATCTATAGTAGATATTTTTGTAACTATTTCTTGCAAAGTTTCCTTTTTTTATTAGAAATGATGTTATAATTTAGTGAGAGGCTTTCCGCCTATTACTAGTACCTTCCTTTTCATCAGCTGTACGTTTAACATCAGATTCAAAAGCAGAAGATTTTCTAATATTGTCCTTAATATGCAAATATCTGATAAGATACACCAACCTTTAGACTTTATCTAAATTTACACTCTTTACAGGTTGTTGATTGTAGTTATGAGCTTTTCACAAAATAAAGCTAAACAAATGACTCTGATATTATAAGGGTTCGTCTAAATAAATAATATTAAGACGGAAACTTTTGTATACTAATTGGCTAATATAGGAAATTAAATAATCTTTGTCACAATCAAAAATAACAAGAAAAATGGAAGACTGGTGCTTTAACAAATTGCACAACTTGCTATAATCCGTTTATTTGAGTTTCTGATCTTGATGAAGTGACCAATTAAGTTGAGTTATACAGCATAAGAGCCGGCGCAATGTTAAATACAGATTATTTAATCTATATATTTTTAATAGGTGAAACTTAAAAAAATAATTTTCCAAGTTAAATGGTACAAAAATTAATATAATAAAGAAAAAAGTTCACAATATACATATAATACGACTTTATATATTTGATAGAATCCTTGATTTTTTTTCAGTAAGAATTTAATTGAAAAATAACGAAGGAGATATTATTGAGAAAAATATTGATAAATAGTTTAATTACTAAATTTTTATGAAACGTAAAATCAAAATTAAATTAAAAATTTGAATGCGAGATTTCCCTGGAAATATATTTCATCCCGGGAAATCTCGTAGATAAAAAGTGGTGCCGGAATCCCGGGAAAGAATCCCTAATATATATATATATATATATATATATATATATATATATATATATATATATATATATATGGTAGGAAAGCGAAAGGTGGCAAAAAATGCTGGAAACTGGCATATATATATTAGCCAAGACGTCTTTCAACCTTTTCAAAGGTCATCTTGTGGACAAACAATTAAAAAAATTACAAAAATGGGTTTTATATATGCATTATTATCTAAAATAAGAATATGTTTCAGGACCAATCAGAAGTGACAAAAATTATAAAGCTAGAATAATTTGAAACTTGAAAGAGAAAGATAGAATAAGAGGGGAAGGAGTTTGGAAGAGAGGGTGGAGGGTAATAGTGAGAAAAGAAAGGAAGTGGTAGTCAGATATGGGTGCGGGTGCCCGGTGAACGGGCTATCTCCATTTGTTATTTTGTTTATTTTTTCGTATTTGTTAATGTCCCACTGCGGGATCTTTTTATTATTTTGTATTTGTTATTGACATTTTTATTTGTCCCATTTTGGGATCTTTTTCGCAATTTTTTCTTTCCTTTTAGTTGTACTTTGGTACAGGTTCCGTTGTTCTGGTGCTGGGGAGGTATCTTTTGTATTCTCTCCCTCTGCTTCTGGGTCTAGAGCCACTACAGTCTCCATCAGGAGAATAGCCTCTAATCTTGGCCAGATGTCTCGACTCTGTTTTATAGTGGTATGTATTTAGTGGTTCAAGACCTGTTTCTTCATGGAGGCTCCTTGAGGACCGATACTGTACCACTTAGCGTTGGTAATAAGCCGAAGGCCTCGATTTTGCACTCTCTGGAGTCTTGTCAGATCTTTTCTTGACACTGTGTTGAGTGGAATAGCAAAGTACACCAGTTTCGATATGACTAAATTGGTGTACAACTTCTTTTTATTGGTTGTGCTGAAGTTTCTGAATCAGAGGAGTTTGTCGAGTTCAGTGTTGGCGTATCCAGTTCTGGAGCTGATGTGTCTGTTCATACCAGTACTGGCAAGTTTGTAGCCGAGGACTAACATGTACGATGAGTATTCAATTTCGGAGTTTTCTAGACTGAAAGGGTCGGAACAACGTCTCTCTATTGCGGTTGCTGAGAATTCTGATACGTTGGTCTGTATATTCCAGCCTTTCTCGAACCTGGAGATTCCTTCAGTTCCTAGTGTCGTGGCTCTGGCCATCATCCTCGCAGAATTTGTTCTTAGAACCACAACTTACGTAATATTATCCACATATTGTATGCTGAGAGTTCTGTTAAGATAAAAAATGAAAAATTATTTGATCTTGACATAAAATACTTGTTTTAACCAATCAAATTTGAGAATTAATTTAAAGGATTAAACAATGTTTAGATCGGCAAAATAAAAGCGTTATAGCAAAAAGTAAATGATCAGCAAAGGAGGCAAGGTAAACAGAGGCGAGCTATGATGTAATGCGGCCGGAGGATGTTTTTGATCATTATGAGTTACAAGAATGAAAGTAGTCGAAAGAAGAAGAAAAAGCGAAATATACATGGGAATTTAGGAAAGAAATTTGTTATCTATCGTTGGCTTTCTGAAATTGAAACAAGTATGGGCATTTCAACAACACAATGACCCCAGACATACAGTAAAACAAACTAAGAATTAGCTGCTCACTGGAATAATAAATGTTTTGGAATGGCCAATTCTATCACCTAACCTAAATTCCATCGAAAACCTGTAGAGTGAATTGAAACTCCTGATCCAGAAACGAGATTCCCTTAACTTATCTGATTTGAAGAAAATATGTTTAAAGGAATGGAAGAAAATCAGCCCAAACACTTGTAGAAAGATCGTAGGAGACTACTCCAAGTGGCTGAAATCTATAATAGACAACAAAAGTATGCAACCAAGTACAAATCATCTCTCTTTGAATTTCTTGTAAAGTTTTGCTGTGTCAAATTTCACTATTGTTTCTATATAGTTATTTCTGTTCACTATTTTAGTTTTCTCATCGTTACATTTTCTTTATTACATAAAGTTCCACATGCGTTGTAAACCTTTGCAGCCTTAAAAGGCTATATTAGGCAGGCACAGTCTTCATCAAAGCCCTCGAAAGAGGGCTCTTCTCACATACACGAGAAGGTAACACTTAAAATAGGCGTCCTGAGAGCTCGCCGCATAATTAATTGTGTTACAGCAATAATTTTTCTTATATATATATATATATATATATATATATATATATATATATATATATATATGCATATATCTCTCATGAGTGCGAGAGAATGATGAAATAAATCCAACTTCACCGCAGGAAAGAGAAAACGGAATAATTTTTCTTCAGAAATAATTATTTCTTACTTCGGAAAAATCCAAGCTGGGGTGAGATTCGATCCGTGCACATTGAGGCAGCAAGCAACCGCTTTGATATCAATTAAACCGCCCTTTAAACCACTCAGCTACGCGGAAGAACGAGAAGAAGAAAGAGAACTAATTGGGGGTTCAAGGACAAAGGAGAAATTGAGTTAAGCACGCGGCAATTACACAAATGCATATATCTCTCATGAGCGCGTGAGAATGATGAAAACTAAATCCAACTTCACCGCAGGAAAAAGAAAACGGGATAATTTTTCTTCGGAAATAGTTAATTCTTACTTCGAAAAAATCCGAGCTGGTAGGATTCGAACCGTGCATATTGAGGCAATGAGCAACCGCTTTGATCCCAATTAAACGGCTCTTTAGACCACTCGGCTACGCTAGAGGGCAGTTTAATTGAAATCAAAGCGGTTGCTCGCTGCCTCAATGTGCACGGATCGAATCTCACCCCAGCTCGGATTTTTCCGAAGTAAGAAATAATTATTTCTGAAGAAAAATTATTCCGTTTTCTCTTTCCTGCGGTGAAGTTGGATATATATATATATATATATATATATATATATATATATATATATATATATATATATATACAATATAGGGTGTCCTCCCAAAATTTATACACACTTCAAATAATTGTAAAGTAGTTGTTTATTAAAATACATGTCATCTTCAAAATTTACAATTACAATTATTTAAAGCGTGTATACATTTTTGGGGTGACACCCGGCATATATATATATATATATATATATATATATATATATATATATATATATATATATATATATATATATATATATATATATATATATATATATTCCAAGATTTCTCGGATCAAGTAAAGATAAGCCATCCTTACAAAAAAGGATGGCTTATTTCTACCAAGTGAATTTCAGGATGTCTTATCTTTGCCAGGTAAATTTCGGGATGGCTTATCTTTTACTAATTAAAAGATTATCTTCAAACGGCGAAATACGACATTTTGATGTTATTTATTTTTTGGCATAGGCTCAGTATTACGAGTTGATTTGGATAGACAGTTCATTTCAGTTATCTCTGCTTTATTAAAAACAGACAATCGAACCCTTTATGGACCGCTCTTATTTCGACAAATAAATGAATATTTTGTTTAAAAAAGATCCATTACCAATCATCAATTTTATGAAGCAAGAGAGTCTATTAAGGGGCGAACTTAAGTTCAAATTTTCGGAAGTTTTTACGCATTGGACTAAAAAGAAAGTTCTATAATGGATAATTTTGTGTGAAATTGGCCAGATAAACATTTTTGTGGACTTTGCAAGTGGTGTTTACACGCAAAGCCTAGAAAGTTACTGGAATAATCATAAGTTGAGAGTAAAAAAAATGGTTGGATGCAAAGGTGATTTTCTCTCTTCATCTTTACAAGAGTTCAGGTGGCATAAACGAAACACGGGAAATTTATTCCTACATTTTTGTGAAATAAATTGCTAGTCAGTACATTTTTTTTAAAATTTTACTTTATTCATTAATTAGTCTAAATTTTTTGCGAAGCAATTACCAGTTTTAATTGCAGTTTATTATTTTTTTTTTAAATGATTTTAGATTTACTCCACATTACTTGTTCTTTTAGGGATGGCTTATCTTTACTAGAGGTTGGTGGGATGGCTTATCTTTAGTTGATCAGATTTCTCCTGCAGATCTTCAATTCAACATCGAGTAGTCAATACTAAAAAGAGGGCAAGTCTCATCTATTGAGAAATCAATGTTTCGACTAATTACCCATCAACTTGAGATTAATCTGAAATAATATTTCTTCAATCCAACTTATAGTGAAAGATCATAAAAAAGTGCAACCATGAAACCTAAATATTAAAATCAACGTAAAATATAAACCATACGTAAAATGACACCATGATTTAAAAAAATACTTTGGACGAAAGAAAAGATGAATGCCAAAATTATTCAGTTAAAACCCTCTCCTAAAATAAACCTTAACTTTCGTTGATTCTAAGAAGCAAGATGACAAATAGGCGGAATCACAACAAAACTTACTTTGGATGGTTTTTGTTTACATAATGAACAGCAGAAAACAGGAGGCTTGAAACACATTTTTCGGATTTTAAAATCGCAAAAACATTAAGAGTAACATCCGATTTAGATTCCTTAGTAGTTTCCTTACTTATTAATTTCTTTCTTAAATAATGCCCTTACAATTCTATTACTAATGCTTATGTTGGAGCAAAGTCCTGACTGCAGGGAGTGTAGTATGCTTCAATATACGTCTCCACCTTACATCTGGTGCAATTAAATCTATAAACCACGACCGAGATCATCACAGCCCTGATTTCATTCTTAACTTGGCACTACTTGCCTATACAGGAATTACACTGTAAACATAATTTACGTTGAATTAGATCTAACACTTGTTTTTGACTAACTTTTGGCCTTCGAATCCAAAAAAGAGCCTAGTTTTTCTGTATCACATCAACTTTTTGACCAGTGTATTCCAATGAAACTCATTATGAAGAAATCTAAGAATATATTATGATGGAATCATGAGATAGTGAGGAAGATTTTTTAGAATAAAAGGGCATACTAGAGATTACAGTGGGAAAGTAATGCTGAAAATCTAAATAAATATAGGCTGACTAGGAATGAGCTAAATAGGAGAAGTAAGAAAAGCAAAAGGGGAGCAAAAATTAAGTTAGCTCAAAATAATAATAAAGATCCAAGAAAATTCTTGGGCTTCTATAAAATTAATAACAAATCTAGAAGAGATTGTGAAAGGTTGTGAAAGAATCTGATCAGGAAATAGTAGATGTACTTGATGATCATTATGCTTCAGGATTTATAGAAGATTCCCTGAACAGTTTAATTTATGATAGTTCTAGGTCAGGTGATGAAGTGATGAATACCATTAATGTATATTGGGAAATCATTAAAAGACTTAGAATTGACTTGAATAGTAGTTGAGCATCTGGTCCTAATAAGATTCATTATAGGTTATTTAAATACGGTGTAAAAAGTATTGTAGTAGTTTTGAGAAGATATATAAGCCCATCGGTCAAGAATTAGTCACTTGTAACCTTTTTAAGGGGCTCTTGCACGCCACTTTGCTCCATATGTTTATTTCATGTAATTCCCTGTGTAATTTTCTTTCTGAAATGGGTGATGAAGGACCAAAATTGATGTTTTGTAGCAATTCCTGCCTGGAAGCAAATCGATTTGCAATTACAAGCCTGGAGATTCTACGACGGTCCCTTCTTCCGTCAGCAATTCTGGCGAGAGTTATTCACATTTTTGGAGTTCTGCGATTGCTTGTAAATCCGGATGTCGTACTTGTTTAAACACTGCCAAATTCCGCCACCACCTTACATGATGACCTTTGGCGCGGCCAAATGCAACACACCTTTTTGACATTCCGTGACGTCACTTTTCTGGCCCATTTTAAGTAGAGCTGATTTGCTATCTACAGATTTTCACGCCGTCCGCAAGACAAATAAAGCCTACTCCACGTTTCGACGTAAACTAAGCTACGATTATCGGCTGCCTAAGGCTCCTACACACTTCAGATGTTAAATTATGTTTCTTTCTCCCTAGGTGACTAATACTCGTATTTTATCCGGTGAGCTTATTAGATCACTGGAGTTTGGAGAAATATCTAATGATTGGAAAATAGCGAATGTACTGCCAATTTTTAAGAAGCGAAGTAAGGAGGACCCAAATAACTTGAGACCAGAAAGTTTAACGTCTATAGTTTGAAAGATAGTTAAGAAGGGTATTTCTGAGTATCTAGAAAGAGGTATTTAAAATAAATAATGCTCAACATGAGTTTAGAAGTGGTAGATCTTGTTGAACAAACATATTAGAATTTATGGATTATGTCACAAAAAGATTTGATGAATGTGAGAATGTTGAACTAATTTACCCAAATTTTAGTGCACAAATTAAAAATGCATGGGATATGAGAAAAAGACTTAAGTGAATAGATGAAATGCTGAAGTCACAGTGAAGTCACCGTTGAGGGATATTATCAGCGACGTACATAAGGGATCAGTTCTAGGCTCATTATTATTCATAGTTAATATTAATTATCTTAGAGAAGGTATAAATAGCAGTGTCTATCTTTGCCGATGAGACAAAATTGGCCACTGTAGTAAATGAAGTTGGGGGTAACTGTCTAGTGCAGCGTGACTTAAATAAGTCATTAGGCTGTGCGCAAGGATAAAAGCCACCTAGCTATTAAATGGATGAGCACTGGCTAAATCTAGTAGAAGATGAGAAGGACGTAAGATAAATAGTCGATATGTCACTAAGCAGTTTAAGAATGAATAAAATAGAGCAAATAGAGTGTTGAGCTTCATTAAAAGGGATGTTAGTAAGGAGGTTATCCTCAAATTAGAGTACTGTATACAAGCATAGTCTCCACACTTAGGAAAGGATATCAAACTGCAATAGTGATTGCAAATGAAGGCAACAAAGATAACACATTCCCTGAAGAACCTGAATATGTAGATAGGTTGAAGGTGGTAAATATGTCTCAATTGAAAAAAAGTGGGTGAGAGAGAATATGATTGAGTTTTGTAATTTTGTTCTTGGATGGATACCTTTGATTTTAGCAAATTCTTTGACTTTGAAGGTGGTAATTTGAGTATGTCCCAACACATAAAAGAAAAAAACTGAGCTGTTGGTTGGATATTAGAAAGCATTTTTTCACCAACAGAGTGGTAGATTACTAGAATGGCTTGCTACGGGATGCAAGAGGCATTCCACATTTAAGTGTTTTCAATTGTGAGCTGGATGAGTATAAGGAGAGGGTAGATTATCATGATTTGGAGTTATATTTGGACAAATTACGCATTTTAGGGAGGTGATGTTCTGAACCTATGATTGTAGGGGGAAATTTAGGAAAGAGAATCGGGAGTGTTTTTTTTGTATGAGTTTTACATATTATATCATTGATATTGCGTATTGTAATTGCATGAATTATCTTTCGACAAGCTATGATGGTGAATTTTTTTAAACAATGTTTCGAATCCAATCTTGTGAATGCATTATATTGGGTGGGTGTTTACTCGGATGACCTCTGATAAGCGCTTGCGGCTTTTGTCATTCATTGAACTATGCTTTGTTATGAATAGAATCCATAAAAATACCACATCTAACAAATCTGTGCATATCTTATAGAATGTTTTAACAAATTACATACGATGGAAAATAATAAAACATTGCTTAACTGTAATGTTTGTACCTTTTTATTCATTTCATGCAAATGATATTGTTATTGTAATTCAAATTGTGTGAAAGTAGTTAAGGCAAAATTTATGCTTATAAACATTTACTTGAGTGTTCAATATGTAAACAATTTCGCTTTATAGGTACTCCAATAATAGTAAGCTAAATTATTTACACCCCATCTACTCTGATACCGTTTCTCTATGACCTTCTAATCTTAAGTGAATCGTCACCTTGCTCATCGCTAGCTTCGCCAAGGTTTTCTAGGAAGTTAGCAAGATGCCTATGCAGAAAACGCAACTTGATTTTGAAGTTGCAACCGAGCGTTTTTTTACCTTTCCAATAGTTTTGGGACAATTTCTTTGAGAAGCTGCAGAGTTTGTCGACCATTCAACAATGGTTTTAATTTTTTTAAATTGACAAGCCAGAAAATGCCAAAAAGAAATATTTGAAAGAGTCGTTTTCAGTTGTCAATGTTTTACTAAATTGCTTCATGAGACCCAGTTTGATATGCAGACGTATGAATATAATTTTATTTCTGTCAACTAGTGCCTCGTGCACAATGTTGAGATGACCAGGTTTAAGGTCAGATCTTGGAGACCAATTCTTTTCCACCAAAAGCCTCTCTTAAGCTCTAATGTTTCACACGTACAGAAAGCAGGGATACTCCTTGTACCCGCATTGCTGACCAAGAGTGAAGCATAACATTTTAATATCAACACAGATTATTTATTTGTGTTTGTGGTATTGCAACAACACAATGACTCTCTTTATGTTTTGATGTTAGTCACTAAGACTAACTGAATGACCAACTGGGACTGCACCATATTAATTGTCATTGGTGAGACACATACTTTAAGCTCCATTTTGAGCTATCGATGAAAAGTCGCCGATCAATTGAGTTGTAGATCAAAATTCCCAATTCATCCAGTAAACCCCGTTTGTTATGGCAATAAACAAAGCTACTCACAATTTGAAGATGCTGCAGAAATGCACTTTCTCTGTGTCAAAATTATGATACCTTTGCTCCTTTTCCAAGCAAATATTTACATTTATTCATGATACTATGAGTTATAAAGCCAATTTTATAGTTCCAAATATTGTGCCAAATCATTAAACTTATGTTGATCGAGTCCCTTACGAGCTGTCATCTTCAATTTCAAATTCTGCATCATTGATCTTATGAGTTCTTCCTCAATATCCAGAACTTAAATAGAGGGTAGTTGAACATAAACTGGCACTGTAATTTCAGCTGAATGCGATACTGGACGTATAGCTGATGGTTAACTGTGATAGTATATTTTACATTTGCTTTTACAGTTGTATCCTGATGTTTTCAATAAACTAAAGTAACAGTCTCTGCAATGATATTTTGTCTCGAGCATAGGTATAACTGATGCCAACTTATTACGTATTTATTCGGTCCACATCAGTAAACTCTTGATATAATGCTTGCACGCATTGTAAGGGGACCAAGAATTCCCTTGCTGACCCACAATTTATACTTTAAAATATACAAAATGGATTACTTGACATATGCTCTGATATTTGATCTTTGACTGAGAATGGTGAAACTCCCACATATATAACAAAATACAGTCACTAGGTTAGAAAACAAAAAAAGAGGCTACATAAGGTCTGCTAATTCATTGCATACCGATTTTTTGTTCTAATATTTATAATTAGCAATAAATATATGATAAAATAAAAAGGCAATCAGATGGCCAGTCCTATAACTTACGGATAAACGATACACTTGAGTAATTGTCTTTAATTTTTAATTCTTGTTTAGTATCTTTAGTTTTTAAGACCCTCTCTGAATTTAATATTAGAGGAACAGGTACGAAGTGGGCAAAAGTTTTCGGACACACGGAATTTCTCGTATTCCTTGGTTATAAATGTCTATGAATATGTTAGTGTAGGTTTGCATTTATGTGTCAAAAATTCTGGAAGGCATAATAAAACTACAAATTCCTTATCACTTTTTTGAATAATCTTAAATAGCTGTGCTACTGAAATGTATGGAATCCTGCTATCAGTTGGTGGTATGTTACAGATAAAATGTTTTCATATTACATCATAATTTTTGATGCATATGATATTCTATGCCAAAGATCTGATAATTATATGCTAATGATGAAAACAAGCAACTATAGAGAAGAGAAAAAATCCTGATACGCACGCAACACGAGGAGGGTCTTAGCTGTCGAGAATATTACCCACGTTCAGCGAATCATATTGCCGGGGTTGTAAAAGTGTTTAAAATGATCCGATAAAGTGGGAGCATCGAAGTACGACTACGTTCTGAACGATCCGTACGCAGCAACTTAATATCCTTCGGGATCGTAAGAAAACCGCAGTCCAGCTGCAAACTGATTGGTTAATTCATCCGTCAGAAAATTATCTCCCAAGCAGTTTGTACACGGCCTGAAATCATATAAACTCTATCAAAGGCAATGATCAACTTTCACCAAAAGCGATGACACTTGGTTAAGGCACGTGTTCAACGAAACTGGACCATACGTCAGTGGGTGCGTGTTTTATGGTCCCAGGAGTCCACGTTGCATTTATTCTCGACCCCATGATACATGAGAGAACGCAGGTGGCCTAGGAGAGCAGTCAATTTGATAGTAACTTAAAGCATTGTGGCCGTTCTGTAAGGATACAAAGTGCAAAGCTGCATGTAAAGTTCAGGGGTGGTTCGTTTAATGGTCTGTGATGTTAACATGAATTAAGACAACTACCAAGCTGTGTTGAGAGATCACATGCTGCCCTCAGAGAGAGACGTCTACAGAAATGCCCAGAATAGGATTTTCCAGTAAAGCAAAGCACCATAGAGTGTTTCAGGGACAACATTATCACGGTGAGGACTAGCCAACTCAGTCTCTGTATAAGAGTCCACTGGATAACCTTTGGAAAGACCTGAAAGAGGCGATAAGGCGTCATCAGCCAGCTTCCAATCACCAAGTGAAGCCAGTCATCATCAAGGAGTAGGCCAGCCTCACAGTATTTAAGGTTTGCACCCTCATGGAGGGCATGCCAATAGATTTTCGACACGTTACTGAGGTTCCTGTATTAGTTGGTTTTATTGTCTTGCTGCAATTTCCACGGAGCTCTATTTTATTAGCTGTTATATGTTGTTGATGTTACATATTTAGCAATTTGTTTTTTTCTTTTAATATTATTTGCGGGTATATATAACTTACTGCTATTTATTCCTACTCATTTTAGTGTTATATTCATATTGATATGCAAATAAAAACTTTACACCCCGCATTTATCTAATTTCCTAAAATTTCAAAGATGTCCAAATACTAATTGGCCGTGGTGATAGATTTTTTTCGCTGCTGGTTCTATAATGTCTGGTTGTACATAGGACGTATTTTTTTTAAAAGTGTTGAGGGTGTTTTGTCAATCTATTCTATGAGAATCGAAAGATAAATCTAAAAATATTTCATTAGACGTTTCACTTGTTATCACACTATATTGATTGTGATTTACTATTTCATTTAATGGTTTGCTAGTTTGACTGTTATAATTCTAAAAACAATTCCGTCATGCTAAGAGTTTTATCAATTTTCTTTTTTAACTTTGGTCTTAGATGAGAAAACTAGATTTCTGCTAAAAACAGCTGGAAATTCTTTGAAAGAAACTATGTTAATGCTGTATGGAAGAGAGAAGATGTTCACTGGATTTGGATTCAAGATTTCTTAAATATTAATCTCGGTTACAATAACAAGCTTGCAATAACGAACTAGAAATTCCTACTACCATCAAATTACCCAAGCTTAGTATCTCTGGCACTATCCCTAATAGAAAATATATAAAAAATTATCAAATTTTGTGTCAGATTTTCTATCAAACACAAGGAGCCTTGCAGAGATCTGACGGTGTTGCGATCAAGAAAAGATAAGTAGGGTAAAAAATACTTAATATTTTTATTTTAAACAGTTTAACGACGTTTTTTCCATTTAGATGTGCTAATTCTAGAATGAGACTGGATAATGACAAAAAACAGACATAACAAGAAATAAAAAGTAGAATAAACAGAAAAAATAAAGAAAAGGAACAAGGATGAGGAGGTGTCTTGCACAAATTATTGCGCTTAATATCTAAAGCTGGGACGATGGATTCAAAACCTCAAGAAAAATTTGTATAAAGAGCAAATTATAACAAATTTGTACAAAGAACATAATGACTAGATTTTTAAAAATATAACATTGAGTGAAAGTTTATACAACAAGCACAAGGATTTCAAATGTGTCGAACAACATAATGAGTAAGATTTGTAAAAAACAATACTAGTGCAAATTTATACAAAAAACACAGTGAGTATAATTTTTACAGAGTACATTGAGTAGGCATTTATCCAACCTGCGCAATGAGGTAAAATTTGTACAAAGAGCAAAATTAGTACAATTTATACAAAGAGCACAATGAGTTAATCTTGTAGAAAGAGCATTAATACAACTTTGTGCAAAGATCACGATGAGTATAAATTTATACAGTGAGCAAAATATGTACAAATTTAAAAGAGAACACAGATAACAACAAATGTGAACACTCATCGGTGTTACAACCTCAGTTGAAACACAAAGTCGCAGAGTGAAATTAAGCCGAATCGTTTATACTTGCATAGTCGAAAGACGTTAGTCCCGTTTCAGGGCGGATTTTTTCTTGAAACCAATCCCTGTAGCGACTCAAGGTTCGTAACCTCATTAAGTTGTAGAAACCCACTGAGATGTATGTCTGATATGGATGAAATCAATGTTAAATAAAACTAAAATTATGTTAAACTCTTTCTTAATGAGTGCATCTTAATGTTGTGGCTGAAAAATTCTGCCCACCATGAAAGTTGAGTTGTACTGTATGACAGAGGTGGCTATAGGAGTGTAAATAAAGTATGTAAAGTACGGGTACTGCAAAAGTCCTATTACACTCGTTAATATGTTCTCAACAATGTGTTTAAATTGTAATTTTATCAATGTGCAACCACCCCCCCTTGGCGGTACAGACGCGGTTGACGGAGGACTTTTTTTTCGTCGACGTTGCTGTGGCAAACCTTGCACCCACACGCTGTAGTCGAGGGGATTGAGGTTGAACGACTCTGGTGGCCAAAGTTCCTTGAACGTGAAGTTCATGTGGACAGGTCACCACCCTGCTGAATGACTTATTCCGCCTTCTTCGTGATCATTTTTATACAGGGAAGGACTTTCGCGGCAAATATGTCCCTTTAATCAGCCTTGAAGAGCCTGTACCGGCCGCAAACAATACCAGTGGCACCTTCACGTCATTCGAAGCCACGACGCAGACCATCATCACAAATGCTGGGTGTTTGGTAGTGGATAGGTAGCGGATCTTAGAGATGTCCTGTCTGAATCTTAACACGCGGTCGTTCATATTGTTGATGACCGGATCGACCGTGCAAGTTTTTTTTATCAAAAAAAAGGAATTCGATTGCCACGAATCCACAAGTTGTTGAGAAGGCGAAGACAGCGCTTACGACGTTATTCTTGCATAAGGTCGGTGAGCAGAGGCCTTTTCATGCATCTCAAGCTCTTGTTGCTCTCTCCTTTGACGGCTCTTGACACCGTTGGCAACGAGATGTTCTTTTACTTCGAAAACGCCTTCCTTTTGAGCTTCTGAGCACTTTCAAAGGCATTACTCACAGCCAAACGGTTGACAACTTGTGGTCTGCCTGAACAAGGTCGATTTTTGAGATCTCCCTCGTTTTTGAGCCTCTCTACGACTCTGAGGATGGTCATCCAGCTGATGATGACTCTTTTGGCGATGTCGGACTTGTGGCCCGCACACAGGAGAGCGAGATCTTGATTCTTTTCACTTCCATCTCGACACACCTGCACACAATGAAAGAAACGTTTTAATGGCACATGGTAGAAAAGTCGTACTTTAAGCTTGTTTAGCAAAACTAGTCTATCACACAGGTAAACCACTCGAAAGATAAAAATCCGAGTTTAACAGAATCTTTGCAAAACCTAGCAACTATGATATCCAGCATATGAACTGCGGGATATACTTCTTTCTTTTTTTTTAAGTATACTTTTGTCAAAGAATGCTATTTTTGTTGTTTTTAATGAAGAGCCTCTTCAACAGGTAAGGATATAGAGAAACACACAGGAATTATCCCAAAATAAACATATATTTTAAATTTAACAATTAACTACAAAAAAGGACCGTAAACACATTTATATCAACCTACTGAGCTAACCTAGGTTAAACCGGTTGGCAACTGGGCCTATTGCAATATCTCTTAAAGACAAAAATAAACAAATAGGCTATACGTAAACACACCAATTGCTGATTAGTTATTTTATCGCGCCCCTTTTAGATTAGCCTTAAACATTATATTAAAGTAATCTCTTCTACTAGTAAATATGACGCAGTTCACGCACAATTGTTTCTACTTCCTTTAAATCGTGAAACGTAATAAACTCATACTATCGCCATATGAATATAAATTTTCTTTCTAACTTATAAGATAGAAGGGATCAGGCGTTGCCGGATGTCGCTGGAAGGCTTTTCTCGCGCTTCTGAAAGTTTAATTGGCCGACGGTAGAATTTCGTCGAGATGGGATGGAGGAAAAGAGGGGGAGAGAGTTACGGTGCTCCTAGCTCAAAGAGTCCTCTTCTGGATAATCTTGAAGCCTCTAGGTGTCCTATTCTTTAACACCAGGTGCCCAATAATTGTGGGGTATACGAGGAGATTTCTACCATAATTAATAAATGGAACCTCGTTGGGCTTGGTTCTTCTACTCTTACTCTTGCGGAGCTTGAGCTGTAAGAGTCACTCGAGTGTGAGCGGGTTATCATTTCTCCAGTCAGACTTCTTCTAAGTCTGTAAAGGATTCTTCGGTATGGCACCGATACAAAACGTGACGTTTTATGTTAATTCGGCACTGGGGGAAAGGATCGATCTTCTCAATCTGATCCTTTTTCGTCTCTTCTCGAATAATCTTGACTGGCTGAAGGATCGATCTTCACGAACTGATCCTATGTCGTTCTCACCGAATAATAATCTTTTCTCTTTCCTTCATGGGCTTATTTATAGACGGACCACTGCCCTGTCTAAGGGGAAAGGGGCGAGGCCGCAGAGGGGAGTGAGATTGGTGAGGTCGCATCTGGGAGAACGAGGAGTGAAGAAGTTGCACTGAGGTGCCCAAGTCGTCTTGTTAATTAGAGAGCCCAGAAACCACCACCCTCTTTTGTGTGCCTGCTGCTTGGCACCGCTTTTTGGTGATCTAACCACGGGCCTATGGATCTCGTAGGTAATTGGATCTTTTGAGCGTCGTTTAAGGGCCTTTGGTGGTTACCGTAACACAGATGGTCGCTCCAACTACCTATGTGGCTGGGAGATCAAACAGGGTAGGCAGTTACTGTTATTCGCCGGCTACCGTTCTCACGAGTCTCCTCATGAGGCTCGCTTCTCCGCCTTTCTCCACAAGGGGGGACTTTAATGTATAGGTCCGCCTGACCCTCCGGGAAGCTTAATGTTGCAATTCCTCTACATGAACTAACTTGAAGATCTATTTTATGTACTTAATGAATATTCAGAAGTGAGTTGCAAATATTAAGAATATCGAGAAAATTCTAAAAATAAAATAAAACACTGAAACAAACAATCTAAATCGCATATTAGTATTGGTAATATGAAAATCGATCGCTGAAAAATGGAAAAATCAAATGATAATGGAAATGAATTGATATAACAAGAAAAAAAGTAGCGTGAATGCAGCATCCCCTATCAACTTTCAGAGCTGCGTACGAAAAGGGTTAAACTACAATTTCATGAGGTTGATCGACCTATACAGCAAATTCTGATATATGAACATCGAACTCATTTCTTCAAAATTATTATAATTCTTAATGAAAGAAATACAAGAAACACAAAGTTAGAGAGAGAGGGAATCAAATAAAAAGGATAATCAGAAAAATACTTCGTGTTAAAGACAGAATAAGAAATGCACCAAAATAATTATTCGATTACAAAAGAAATAAGAAATAGAGAAATAACGAAAAAATGTAAGCAAAGCCGAGAGAGAGCAAGGAAAACGAGGTCTGTTGACCAAAGTCGCGTGCTCTCACTTATTCTGATTTATTTCCTTACGACCTTCAAAACGTTTAATAATTCTAGGACTTACTTTACGATCACCTTGGCAATTATATCATTTGAAGTAGAATGAAAACAACATAAGGGTTTCAAATTTCGTTAGAATCGGCCAAATAGTTATGATGCCATTGCCAAATAATTCCCCTGCTAACCTTGGAAAGACTTTGGCAATTATATCATTCGAAGGACAATGTAAAACAACATAAGGGTTTCAAATGTTGTTAGAATCGGCTAAATATTTATGATGTTATGGTCAAAACAAAATAATTCCAGGGTTAACCTTGGGAGGACCTTTTCATTTATATCTTTCGAAAGAGGATGTAAAACAACATAAGGGTTTCAAATTTTGTTAGAATCGGACAAATAGTTATAATGTTATTATCAAAATACAAAAAGGTAAAACGATGACCGCCCGACCGACCGATATATTGAGATATAGATTCGCACGCGACTAAAAATCTAACAGGAGAAACCGATTCATGAAACCTAAAACCGATTCTAGAAATAAACGTTTGTAATATTATCTTTCCTTGAAATTTGAAAAACTATATTTTGTATGCACCTCTGCACCCTCGCTGGTTGCGGGAGTTTACTCCAAAGTCATCTTCTTCATTGTTGAAAAAAGAGAGTCGTTTTGGCTGGAGTTTATTGCCGAACCTTACTTCGTAAAAATCAGTTACTCTTTCAAAACTTTACTTTACTTGTAGTGTAAAAGTTGAAGACATTTAATGCCTTTTCTTACACACATAATGCAGGAAGTTGTGAGCCAAGGTGGTCGTTAAGAAGCAACCCAGAAAGCCGATATCAGGAATTTTCATTTTGCTTTTTGTTGAGACTTCTGTAGCAATCTAGTCATTTTCTTTAGTTTTTTAGTTTCGTGTGAAGACTAAGAATGTCTGTTAGATATGAAAACTATGCTCTCTCTCATATATATATATATATATATATATATATATATATATATATATATATATATATATATATATTTATATTTATATATATATATATTTGTATATTTAGGTAGGAGTTTTTCTTTTATGCATGTTTTATTAAAGACCAGGTCTAGTTGAACCTTGATAAGCTTCTTTCTTTGCTTTTCTGATTTCCTTATTATTCTTTTTTGTCTTGCAAAAGGTTATAGATAAGTGTTCCGATATTCAAGGGACTCACGACCATGGCGGAACTCCCTATTCCAGCGAGCAATGGTTGCATAGGAAGGAGTGGTGTCGGTGTACACTGCAACCATGCGTTCATGGATCTCTTTTGCATTCTTGCCTTCCTTGGTCAAAGATTTGATCACTGCGCGGTGCTCAACCTTCTCCATTGTTGAAAAATTTGTGATTGACGATCTGCGATCAGCTACTGCTTCTTAAATAGACGAGGCACGAGCGTGTGGCTGCAGGTCCTGACTTGTCATAACTTGTCCTAACACCCTCACAAACAGCCACCCCCCTTCCTCTGTTTTTCCCTACCGATTTGCAAAACTTATTGACCACCCCTCGTATATTGTGACATGTAGCGTTTCTTCTGGATTCGTGCATTTTGTATTTTGGTGTATAATATTCTTGATTGTTATTTCGTCGATTTTATACGATTCACTCATTTGGTTCATATAGAAGATATATATTGGGTGTTTCTTATTGTCTTCATTTTTATTATTGGTATTTTCATGTTATGGTTTTTCAACACTATGGTGGACAAAGAAACAAATACATTCCTAAAAAAACATCTAGTGAAATTTTCACATATTTTTTTTCTTCCATGTTGTCTTGCTCTACAAAGTGTGGAGTAGCTGACGTTTTAATCTTCAGGATTTTTTCTCACATTTGATATAGATGGAATAAGAATTAGAGAAGCAGATGGATCACTGACTTTATACACATTTAATGCAGATAGTAGATTTTCCTTAATAATTTTTTTCTTCTTACTTGGTGGCCCTTGTTTAGATGTTGAAGGTTGGTTTAGATCAATCACTTATGCACTTGATATTGTGTCACTGCTGGAAGCACTAGTGCTGGCACTGTTGTCGTCTAGAACTACAGTTTCATCTATAGAACTTGATTGACGAATACGCAACTTTTCTAAAGATGTTTGCTGCTTTGCTGCTAATTTTCGGCGCCTTTCACTTCCTCATCTACTCACATGATCTTACTTTTACGACCTTTCCTCTGTAAAGGTAGAAATTCTCTATCTTCTTCAATAGTTATTAGTTCATCAGCCTTGTCATGCGCAATTTCAAATAATGGACACAAACTTTCCTTGCATTTATTGTCTTTTGTTATTGAAAACTTTGAATTCTTTCTTTGCTCTTTTTCAGCATTTGTCACTCATCGTGCAATTTATTAGTTTCTTTAAAGCATTACATTTCTGCGTTGTTGGTATTGTTGCCTTCGGCCAAACATTTATCACATGTATAACAGTTGAAGGTAAAGCTTCCCTAACGGTTTCGCTTTTAGAATTTTTGCAATTCATGAATAAGGAAAGTACTTCTTTATTTGATGGCAACACACTTTGATTTAATTTAACTATTTGTTGGTCAATCCGCCATAGATCATTTGTACTTCATGCCATGCTTATAACAAGACGACAAAATAGTTTAGAGAAATACACAGTAACACTTCACTCTGACAATGCCGAACACACATTGAGCTCAGTCCCCTCAGTGGCAATGTCCTACTACTCAGTTCATACTTACTCCTAGGGCTAAGACTCACTAGTAATATAAAACAGGTATATATTTTACATGCAATTAACCATTTATTTGTACTGTATTTTAGTTTAAATTTATACTAACTCTTCCTATATATTTTAACCTGTAAATAGAAAGAAAATTACAAACTTAGGTTTCGCACTCAATTTTCATTTTCTTAAATATTTTTAAAGAGTGGACGTGACATCTGAATATTATTTATTTTGTCTAAAATTTTGCATTACCCTAATATATATATATATATATATATATATATATATATATATATATATATATATATATATATATATATATATATATATTAGGGTAATAAATAAATAATATTCAGATGTCGCGTCCACTCTTTAAAAATATTTAAGAAAATGAAAATTGAGTGCGAAACCTAAGTTTGTAATTTTCTTTCTATTTACAGGTTAAAATATATAGGAAGAGCTAGTATAAATTTAAACTAAAATACAGTACAAATAAATGGTTAATTGCATGTAAAATATATACCTGTTTTATACCTGTTTTAAGCTAGGACTTTATTAAACTAACCCATTTCGATATAACTTGTATCATCTTAGGAGACAAACTAAAATTTTTACCAGAAAAAATTGCTTTAGAAATTATGATAATAAATGGTTAAAATCGTACTAATATACAATATGAGGAAAGAAGTCTAACAACAGCTATCATTCGAATACACAGAGTAGGAGAAGAAGACACATTCTAAAAAGGTTGAATGTGTACTCATATAATCAGATGGGTCCTCTGTTTGGGGTAAGAGGTAGGTATTTTATGAATCTACTCTTACTCATATATTAGAATAACCAAAGCAAAGCTCCCGAGAAGGATTATTAAACGCCTCCGAATTTAGATCGCCGGGGGATAGCAAATTTTAAAATCTTACTGCACCCTCCAGGTGTAATATGACAGGTGTTGTTAGCGTTTTTTCCATCTTATATGTTTGTAAGCATCTATTTTAATAATATATAAACCAATTTATATGTAACATTCTATATTAGGAATGAAATTTTTTATCGCGTGCGAGTCTAGTCAAGGGCGATGCCTACATCTCACTATGTTGGTAGGTCCCCGTTTTGCATATTTTTGTTTTTGTAATAACATTTTAATTATCAGGCTAATTCTGACGAAATTTGTAAAACTTATGTTGTTTTACATTCCCTTTCGAATTATATAATTACAAAGGTCCTCCCAAGGTTAGCCTGGGAATTCTTTTGTTTTGGCAATAACATCATAACTAGTCTTTGAAACCCTTATGTTGTTTTACATTCTCTTTCAAATGAAATAATTGACAACGTCCTCCCAAGGTTAGCCGGGAATTATTTTATTTGGAGAATAATATCCAAACTTTTAAGCGGATTCTAACGAAATTTAAAACCCTTATGTTTATATTTACATTCTACTCTTTCGAATGATAGAATTGACAAGGTCCTCCCAAGGTTAGTCCAAGAATTATTGAAAGTTGCAAGGTCATAAAGTTATAAATCAGAATAAGTAAGAGCACGCATCTTTTTGGTCAGCAGAGATTGTTTGGAAGAGTTTGAATTTTAGTTTGTTAGACATTTAAGTATTTATGAAGATTGTATCGAAGTTTTTTTCATAGTTCGAAAAATAGTCAACATGGATGTTTTATCGAAGTTCTTTTTATAATGCATTTTCCATATTAATCTATAACCCAAAGAAATAGCTACTTTCCACTAATACTCAGTAAACCAAGGCTAAATTATTAGAGCAGATTTAGATCAAGGTGTTTTTTCCGTATTTCAAAAGAATTCTGATAAAAAAAACGCTTAGGCCTAGAAAATATACATGAATCTGAACAAGCATATACAAAAAATAAATTATTAGGAGATATGCACTGGAAACCTTTGAAGTTTTTTTTACCTAAATCAGTGTTTTCAGAAACGGATATATATATATATATATAAATATATTTGAAGTAAAGTCTGGGGCGCTACAGGGTGGCATTCTGTTACCTCTGATATCTGTATTAGTTATTGATTACATCATGAAAAGGTAAAAGCAGAAACTGATGTTAGTATAGACTGAGGAGAAATGGGGAAATTCTTGACGTAGATTATGCTGATGATATAGTTTTAATTTGTAATGGGACAGAAGAGATACAAAGAGTGCTGGATTGTTTAGTTTGGGAGGGACGAAAGGCTGGTTTGGTAATTAATGGCAGAAAAACTGAAATCATAAATATGAATATAGAAATCCCTGCCTCAGCGAATTTTAAGTTTCATTCTAACCATTATTTTTTCCACGCCATTCCTAATTCCTTTAGGTTTAGGGTTAGAAAATTCTTTCGAGAACTCGGTTTAGATCTCAGGCCGGTGGTGCGTCTGGTTTTTCTTAGGATGCCACCCTGGAGGGTATGACCTTTGACAATTTGTGGCCATGCTTCTGCTCCCAATGCTTCACAACACGAAGAGTACTTCGTTCGTGTTTTATCTCACGCCACGATTGCCACAAGTAGGGCAGATGTGGAGATTATCTTCTGCTGGGTTCTTGGGTAGGTGAAGATTGCAGGAAACGAGCACACCGATGGGTCCGCGAAGACTTGTCGATCAGATCAGCGTTTAACTCATCTTTAAACAAACTACATGGCAGGTATACGGTTAGCCCTCCTGGCCCCCTGGCAAAAAAGATGGGAGACAAACAAGGGGAACTTAAAGTTTGGTGTCGTCTTCGAGTTGGGCGCATTCGTGGAATGCACTGTCATTTGATAGAGCGGTCTCCTTCACACTCGTGGAACGCATCGACATTCGATAGAGCGGTCTCCTTCACCTTACTGCAACGATTGCGTTGTCCTTCAGACTGTTCGATTCACTCTTGTTGAATGTCCTAGTCTGGCTGATCTTCACGCACGTTACCTGTCCCGGTATCGGGACGAGCGGGGTCACTACCCCCCCCCCCCTTCCTCTTGGTACTCGGGACGGATACGTGCACATAAACATGTGGAATAGTTAACTTCCTGGAGGAGGCTAACCTAGTCCATTTTTTTTTACTATCTCTGGTGTTGGTTGCATGCTCCGGCACTGGGAGGGAGGGCCGTCTACCCTCACCGCTAGAGCGTGCTTCCTTCTTCTTCTTCTTCTTCCTGCTTCGTTTCTTGTTTTTTGCCTTTTTGTTTGTTGTTTTTCTTGTATTTGTTTGTCTTGATTTGTTGTTTTATTGCTTTTTTGACTGGAACTTTAATGTAGCCTAGCACTAGATTGAATCTTTTAATTACGGCGACTTATGCCCTTGGTAGCAGTCGCCAGATGTGCGCTATAAAAGAATCTCACCTATCGTTCTTCTAAAATCTTATCTGTCTTATTCCCATTTTTTTCATCAAACCTCCTTACAATTCTAATCTTCGTTTGAAAATTGCGTCAGAGGATGATCCATTCTGAGGAACTCTGGACTTTGATCCCCACAAGGAACTTACAAAGTCTTCCCAAGTGAATTTCTGAAAACTTCGAAGCCCTTCGCGAGCGTTGGCACTCATCACATATCTTAGTTTGAAGGAACATAGTAGACATCTTTCAAAGTGGTAAACTGGTAATTGCTTCACACTAGGGGAAGTTCGGTGAGTTCTATAACTTGTTCCCTGTTACTAACAAAGTCTGAATAATATATATATATATATATATATATATATATATATATATATATATATATATATATATATATATATATATATATATATTTATATAGAGTAGTACTTCTCATATCGAATCTCACTCCCATCTCGAACGTCGTCTGCCACGAAAGCCTGGCATCTCGAACGAACGTCGGCCTTCAAAGACCACCCAGTCTTGCGCATTCTTTCATGTTGTGCAAAAGAAGTGTCATTCATATTGTTTTAAGGCATGGTGAGGCAGTAAGTTCAGATAAAAATGTTGCCAAAAATTTGTGGGTAAGTTTGTGTGAAGTGAAGGAAACCTCAAACAACAAGTTTTAAAATGTGATGAGACCAGACTCTTCTGGAAAAAATGGAAAGAAAAACCTATATCACTCAAGATGGAAAGATACTCCCTAGCCAAAAGCCAATGGAAGATCTGCTAATGCGCTAATGTGCGCTAATGCGATTGGGGACTGCAAAATAAAACCAAGTCTTGTCTCCCACTCATGAAACCCATGGGTCCTTAATAAGAATAACGTGCACAATTCTCCATTGCCAGTAATGTGAAAGTCAAATTCAAAGGATGACAGAAGGGTTAAAATATGTGTTTGCCCCACCAGTCAGAAAATATCGTGAGGAGAACAATCTGCCACTAAATTGTCTTCTTATCATGGATAATACTCCTGCACATCTTCCAGGTATGGAAGATGACCGACATGCTGCTCTAAACTTTATTTAAGTTAAATTCTTACCACCCAACACCTAATGGACTAGTAAGTGATCTGAAACATCAAGAAGTTATATACCAGGCATCTATTGGCAAGGTGTTTCCAAGTTACCAGTGACACAGACTTAACCTTGAAAGAGCTTTGGAAGGAGCATTTCCATATCCTCCATTGCATAAGCCTCATTGTCAAAGCATGGAGTGGGGTTTCTAAACGCACACTACAGTTAGTTTAGAAGAAACTTTGGTCAATTTGTGTGCCTGAAAGAGATTTTGAAAGCTTGGGGGAGGCACCAGATGTCAAGGCAGAGGCAGTAGTGGGTGAGGTAATGACCCTTAGAAAGAGTTTGGGATTAGAGGTTGACTCTGATGATTCGGAGTAGCTTGTGCGGGACACAAGAAAGAACTTAACACAAAATACTTTGTTCAGCTAAAAAATGAAAGGATGAAGGAAGCTGGGCAGGAATTTTCCTCAGAAAATGAAAGGAAAAACGTTTATAGCGCTGAAGTACAATAAATGTGTGTCATGTGTGGTAAACTGCAGATATTTATTGAAAAGCATCATCCCGACCAAAATTTGAACTATAGAGTGTTGGACAATATAAACGCCATTGTTATCTCTCATTTCCGAAACCTCCTCCAGAAAAGAAAGAGACAAGCCACTCAGGATGGGTTTCTTGTGCAAAAATAAACTAGAGAGAAATCTTGGAGGAGACCAAGACGAGAAGAAACCCCAGAAACTGAGTTGCCTTCCGTTTTCATAGAAGATGTCTCACCATACAATCAATAGGCATCACCACTACCCACCACCCACTTATTAAATTTAATTATACTACATATTAGTATTCAAATCTACATATTTCTGCTTAATTTAAGTCTATTGAAGTTCATTTCTGCTTGCCATTGTACTTATATTGCAGGATTCTAGCCACAGTGCTCAACAGAAACTCAAAAATGTAAAATAGATATAGGGATTTTGGCCTGGAATGAATTAATTCTTTTTACTTTAATTTTAATGGAAAAATTTGCCTACCAACTAGAATATTCACAAGTCGAATGACCCAAGGAACCAATTATATTCGACTTGGGAGGTACTACTGTATATATGTGTATATATATATATATATATAATTTTGGACAATATATATCCATTGTTGCAAATTTTGTTAAAACCCAAGATTAATTTCGTATTCGGGATTTTCTTTTCAAATGCCTCGAGTTTTCTTTACGTCTTGATTCAAGTTGGTTGTGGTAGATTCCTCCGAAATTGATTAGAAACTCAGATTTTAAATATAGGTGAATAGTAGAAGAGCCCTTTAGCAAAACACTTTATTTAACTGACATCTACAAATGGTGAACAAAATATATATTATCAAACTATACAAACCGCCAGCCTCATCATGAAAAACAACCAGAGGCCTATACTCGAACTCAAAAATAAAAGACCCATCTGATATACGAGTATTAATGCAACCAAACTAGGAGACTGTCAGCTCCTCCCTGACTTATATATTGGAATGACGGAAACAAAATTATAAAGAAGAATAACATATTTCCTAAACAACGGAGCCTCTAAATCTCACACAAGTCAAAAGCATGAAACCCTTAAAAGCAGATGACACACTTCTTCCTTTCGACCGATCGTAGGTATATTATCCGCGACAGAAATGATTGATGCCAACCAGGAAACTGCAGAACGAGCATTTAAAAGCTTTGACATAATTCGAAAAACTTGGAAAGAGGTAACCATTAAATGGAGGCTGAACAACATCGAATAGAAGCCCCCGAACCTTGGCTGTTGGAGAACATGCTATATTAAAGGAATTAAACGACCACACGCGGGTAAATGTTTCTATACCAAGTGAAAGAGACGCTATCGTATTATTACTAACCTCGGTAAAACACATACTGGACATGCGTGATCATTTTCGAGATAAGATCGTGCATTCAGAGCACATTAAAATTCTCCCAGAGCCTTGTTTGCCCAAGTAAGAGCTGCCTACAGTAATGTGACCCTATCCCTAACCAAACACACTTCAAAAGTCCACACCACCTTATACGACGAAGGCCAACTAGAGTTCAGAAGATACTGTAAATTGATATCTTCGTGCATCACCAGCTGGTAGTAGACCTCACGAAGTACTACCCCCCTTAAATGAAAGTTTGGAGGTGGCCGCTGTTCGAAGTCCCAATCCCATCCGCCGCAATAGCCCTGCAGGTCCTCCCTTTTAAGCATCTGTCCCTAATTCCGCCACCACTTCTTCCTCTCTTTTATCCCCACTTTTGACAGGCATCGAACCAGGATTAACCTCCCCGAGTCCTCCTGCCTCACCCAATTCTCAGCACTCAATGATTGACGATTTACACCCTGACCCAAGCTATCGTCCATGCATTATGTACCCACGGGAACCATACCAACCCTCGGTGACTGTAAGTCCGAGGGTCCCCTTCCGCCGGAAATGAACGCAACCATTGTTCTCCTTTTTTCCTAATATATTTTTCTCTAACGTCATCACCCCCAACTCACCTAAATTATCTGCACACCTGCTTCACCGGGATTTTCAGTACTTCATAGCTTTTAAAAGCTAGTTTGAAAAGCAGGACCCCTCTGTATTCATTGTAAAGCAACTCACTGATATTTCGACCTCGGCACTCGCATATATAATCTTACTAACGCTCATTTGGCAAAGTGTAAAGCGACTTTGTGATGCCCCTACACCATTGGATCACCCTTCAATAGAAAAGATTTATGAAATCCACGAACTATTCCACTTCCAAGGGAACTAAAGATTAATGTGAAAATAAAATATTTGTATATATCCGATATTAGCTAGTTAGGATTTTAGCGCCTTGTTTGGAATGAGGATCGTCATTCTATGACGGGAGTAGTGTAAATGTGCTCTATTTACATACTAAGTATTCATATAATTTAAGAAATTTTATTGCGACCTTTTTTTGTTGTTTCTTATGTCTGTATATGTACTTAAAATAGTCGTCCTTAGGCGAATATAAGATATAAATATATAAATAAGTGTATGTGTATACACATACTTCACTCTTGTTAAGAGGCCAGAAGAATTTAGCCCCCTACAGCAATTGTCTAAATTTAAATTTAGGAACAAGTCGTACGATTTGACCCCTTCCCCCCGTAGAACAATTTGTCTTTTCATTTCGCGCAAAGTCATGTTATGCCTCCCCCTGATGAATAAGAATTCCTCTTAGAATGAAAGCGCCCTCTTCTGAAGTCACGTTCCTTTGTGATGTTATAACCAACCCCCTTCTTCCCGTCCTTCCCGCCCACGAAGAGATTCCCTCGAACTTAGGCTCCCTTCCATTCTAAAGAATCATGTCAACGAATCCTCTCCTACCATATTTTACCCTCAAGTAGCGATTGGCTCAGAAAAAGAAAAAATACCCATATACCACCTAAAACACATCGCCCGGCAAAGACTCGAACCTATGACCTCTGGTTATCTAGACTAGTGCTCTACCAAATGAGTTAACGAGAAATTACCGGCCAATCCACAATATCTTGTAATATTAATCAGTGATATAAAATATTTCAAAATATCACATGAATTCATTAATAATAATATTAAAATACTGTATTTGAATTAGGTAACAGAATAACTTTGATAATATAACATAAACCTTGTGACGCTGATCTTACAACCAGAGTAATGAAATAACAGCGAAGAAATGTTTTGTAAAATAAAAATAACATGTCTCTAAGCAAGTTTGGTTAAATAAAGGCTGTTATTTTTAAAAAAAAGTTTGATTATATCAAAGAAACCAAGGTGTTTGAGAGATGATGAGAGACCACCAGTAATAGGAATAGACCGATATGCAAAAGAATCTTGAGATTTAATATATTTAGGATGGTTGAGATTTCGAACGGAAGAAAAGTGGTTGCTTAAGCAGTAAGGATTTAAGGGGAGAAGGGCAATGATTCGCTGTTTATCGGTTTTAAAGAGATTTATTCGGATGTAATAGTTTATGAACGAGATAAAAGTGTTTTTTTTATAATTCGTTTATTAGGTAAGTGTTAAACCCAAGATTTCCGTTTCTCGAAGATAGTTATGTAGTTTAGTTGAATAAGTTGAGAGCTAATTTAGCCCCAGGTAGCGATACTACTGGTGAATTTATATAGATTAAAGGAATTTTAAAGGGTAAGTTTTCCCATCAAATGGGAAATTGGTGTTAAGGAGCCTTAGAGTCTGGGACATATTTGAGGAATATGTTTGAGTAGTTGAACACCAAAGAATTTAGTAGGGTACAATGGGTTAATAAGTTGGTTGTTTATTAATATAGGAAGAAAGATGGTAGATTTATTAAAGAAAGATATCATTTAAGTCGCTTAACCAATTTTCAGTAATAATCTGTTTGCAGTAGACCAGACATAGTTGTTACAAACCTCAGAGTTTAGGGTAAGAATGAATGTAGTATGTTGGTTTGTTGTGTGTTATAGCTACGCATGTATCATCAGCAGTGTATAAACTTTAACAAACTATGTGAACGTAAGATGGCATCAATGTAAATTATAAAGAGAGGGGACCAGAACAGAGCTCTGAGGAACTCCTCGGAAGACAGCTGATGGGGGTGAGAGGACGCCATCTATAGGCACTGATTGTTGCCGGTTTGTTAGGTAGGCTGTGAACTAGAGATTGGCAATGTCTTAGACTCCAACTCCATCTAGTTTATTAAAAAAGAATAATGTGGTTTATTGTATCGAAAGCCTTATAAAAGTCAAGAAAAACTGAAATTGTTGAATGTGAGTACTGAGTAATTTCAATCATCGTATGCTCTGCTAAAAAAAAATAAAGTCCGACGTACTACCGTTTGTATGGAATCCATATTGATGAAGAAACAAACAAAAAATTACATCAACGTTACGAATACCATAAATAAGGTTAGAATTGAGGAGATAGGTCTGTAATTTAATGGAAGATTATCACCACAAGATTTGAAGATTAACGTAAGCAGAGAAATTTCAAGTAGGAACGGAAAACACCATCTGCTAAGGATATATATATTAAAGAAAATTTTTGGACTTGTGATATGTGCAGTAATATGAGCAGTAAGATTTTAAATGAAAGTGGAGACAGTTTTATGGGAATAACAGGTGTTTTTAAGTTTTAAAATAGTTAACATGATTCCAGTGTCAGTAAATATTGTAAGGCGAAGGAGGAATTACTGTTTCAGGCTGACATGTAGCTCATTAAGGGAATATGGGTTTACGAAATGCAGTTATCTAGTTTGGTAGTAATGGTACTAAAATAAGTGTTGAATGCTTAGGGTGATTTTCGTGAGATTTTCCATTGAAAAATAAATAAACTGAGAACTAAACCGGTAGAAAGAAATAACGATTGATGGTTTATTCAACGTTCTCCATTTAGCCTGACTCTCGGAGCGAGAAACAGCATCTGAATTTGTGATGGAAATAATTTATTTTGGTCCGGCATAAAATGAAAATTAATAATGTTTTGTACGTGTTATAGGCAGTAAAGGGTGTATTTCTCCCGTTTGTACTGTTGTAAGAGTGTATGTTTATTTATAATATATTTGAGCAGCTTTGGGGTAATCGTAGACGGGTAATTATAGTTTTAGAGGTCTATCAAGCATAATATCAGCCATTATTTTGTCCTCAGTGACATGGCTCTTCATAGTGTTGTGGGGCTACGTGATGTAGCCTCTCGTCCAGACAACGTTTATCCGTGAGCAGAAGGCCCTTAACACGTCTTTTAAAATCATTCTCCATGTACATGCACAATATCATCCACCTGCCTTTCTCTTTTAAATACTCATTCACATAATCAACCCACCTCTATGTGATCTTGCAATCCTTCGCACAGACCCACACTCACTCTCGTGTATTACCAAGTCATTTTATTTTTACATGCCCCTACCGCCTCAGAACACTTTCAATCACATCCTCGTTTAAACCTTTCATCATACAGTAAATACTTCCTACCCAGTCATTTCTCAGTTTATTTACCCTTCTCACACCGAGCAACCATACCAAGCGTCCATTTACACTGCTCTCATTTGACATATATAAATAGTCTTCACACCAGCCAAGAGTTCACCACTCACTCCATGCATTCTTAAATCCTCATCCTAATACTTTCCTTTCTACAAGATCATAAGCTCGCTCAGATCCTACTAAGCAAACCTCACATTCATATACACATCCCCTCGTCAATCCCTCTGCTAGCCATCGTCAAGACAACAATCTTCTTCTGCTTCCTAAACTTTCTGCCACAGCATCCTTGAGTGTGGTTTGATCCTTAGGCTATAAATACCTAACAATCATTATCAAAACAAACATAAAATTACACCAACACCACTTGGCTAGATATACACCTATACAATTGCAAAAGAGGCAACTTAGAACTACTCACAGATAACACAAAAGACTTTGAAATACTAAACAGTACACTCATTTCACCACCAATACCACTATACATTCTTTTAATGCATTCATACAAAAATAAGACTAAAGACACCTCCATGAATCAAAAGAAAACACAACCTCAATTTTACTCTAGAAAATTAAGGCCGCATAAGACATGCGACACACTAAAAGATAACTTCCCAACACTCTTCATGAGAGAAATAATTCACAAAATACAAATTCTTAAGGAAAAAAATACTTGAACAGAAAAAAACTGGCAAAGTTCGGTCAAAACACGACCGTAGATCACTTTCAAACAAACAACAAGCAAACACCCTCAGCAAGCATTTCTTTCAAGTTAGCCACTTAGGCTTCAATCCTGACGATCGACGCGTCATCTAACGAAAACAAATCTTCCACACCGACCCTAAAACATGCCCTTTACAAACTGCCTAAATAATCAATTCATTCACTACCTCAAGCGCTCTGCTGCTCTTTGTTCTACAGAAAACATCAGTTACATACACCTCACACATTTTGGCTCAAAGTAAATACAAGCACATTACCAACATTGCAAGCTACAGCTAATTACATAACACAACATCCAACATCTGAAAACATGGTACAATCAGCATAATCTCTAAACCTAACAAAGATCCTACATTACCTTCCTCACAGCCTCTCATCATTTTCCTTTACATTACCAGATCATTCTATACCAGAAATTTCACACATATCCTTATCACCTAACAATAGATACAAAAAATGATTAGGGTGTCATCAGCCTTCAAAAAGATACAAAACGATAACTGCAATATGGTAGGCAGACATGCCCATTGGCCATTTTCTAGCCAGACATCAATAACTTTACAAACTGTATAATGCAATGGTCTGTGGTACCCCCTCCCTATTTAACCTGTACATACATGACACTCACAACCTGACCTCATCAAATATACATATTCTTATACACAGACGACATAACTTTTATATGCACCCACGGAAGCAAAGACACGACTACTAAGCTGCTCCAGCCTTACCTCAACTGAATATTCAACTATTTCACTATAAAAACAATTAAAATATTACAAATAAATCTACGGTTACCCTCCTACCCAGCAAATATGGAAAAACAATACATACTTCACCGAACCATAAACCTCACCTCCATATCACACACAATCACTCAAGATTCTTGACATAACCTACAATACGTCAATGACATTCAAACAGCATGTAACAAACATTAAAAACTAATGTACACCAAGACGTGACACCTTCAAATAACTCGCACACAAAATCTTCAGACAAAACAAAGAAGCCACTACTACAAATTATAAACAATTCATACGCTCAGTAACATTGCAAATACTGCCCAGCTATCGAACCTCTCTAAAATATTCTTCAACACTCTTCAGACTATTAAAAACAATGCTGGAAAAATAATCACATATTGCACAGCTATTACACCAATCGACCACCTACACTTTGAAACTAAAGTCCACAAGGTTAAAGATCATTTTAATATGAGAATCTCTAACTATCCCTTCCATAATCCCAGAGCACCCATAATGCCACTTCACTACATGGCAGAATACCCACTACTGCAAACAAACAATAAAATAAAACCAAATTTAAATAACAGGAGAGAGAAACTGTAAACAGTCTCACCTCGCTCACCCCTAACAAGTTTCCAGAAATTCACACTCACTTCACTCAACACCCTGCTGCAAGCATGAGTATCTACCATCTACTTTACTGAATCTTTCTGTCAGATATCAGAGAGAAAGATGAGCGCTGCTGGGACTTTAATGGAGAGAGACAACAGACAACTTGTCGAGCCTTTTTGTTTGCCCTAATGGAAGGGCGAAATCATGAGATGCCGTGGTGGCCTGAAAGCCCGCCATCGCAGAAATCCGCAACAAGTTTGTGGGACCAAAAGGTCCCATCTGGAGTCAGACAAAGTTTCGCCTTGACGACTTAGGAACCTTCTTGCGATCGTGCTAATAAGGCGAGACTACTCTCGCCTGCCGATGCGTTAGACCCTGGAACCATCCCCTTCGGACAGAGGGGGGAATCCCCCATTCTACCTCACTATAAATCCTCCGGCGACAGAGTTGGAAGGCAGTATCCGCCGCCTACCCGCCGCCCGTCAGTACTCGCTATTCTCGCCCCGTTGGACTCTGTACAATTCTCGCACAACCCCTCAAGCTCCAGGTACTCTTAATTAATTTGCGTGAGTCTACCCCTTACTCGTTTGACCCGCTCGTTCCTTGTGGCCCAAAACCCAGAACAAAACATGCGAAACCATCAAAGGGAATAAGATGATTTCTGTCCTCATCAAGGACCACCTTCTCTATCGAGTGTGCACCGAGGAAAACGATACCGAGTCCCGCATATTATGTGTACCCCGCTCTCACTTCCCTCCAATTCTGCAAACGGCTCACGATAGCCTATTTGCTGGTCGCTTTGGTCACACGAACACCGCTCAGAAATCTTCAAATATTTTTATTGGCCTGGCGCGACCGACAAAATTCTGCAATAATGTCGTTCGTGCAACATTTGCAAAAAAGACGGCAATAAAAGGGAAAAGTCAGACGTGCACCTTTGCCGAAGGGGCCATTAATCTCTGAACCCTTCTCCCAGGTAGCTGTCGACCTAATAGGACTGATCCATTTCCCGTAGAGCGAAAGCCATTGTTACGTTTTAACGTTGGTCGACTTTGCCACCCGATTCCCCGAGGCTGTGTCTCTCAAGAAAATTGAAAGCATCTCCTGTGCCGAAGCCCTTATTTCCATCTTTGCCTGTGAGAGGCCTGCCCTATTAAATCCTCTCGGATCGTAGTTGTCAATTCGGAATTAATGGAGCACGTTGCTAAATTATTGATAATCAAGCACCTGTTTATTATTCCTTTTAAGCCGAGTGAGATTGGAATGTGTGAGGGGTTAGATGGAAACCTCAAGACCATTCTCAGGAAGTTATGCGCAGGTCAGCCCACTGAATAGCACCACTTCCTTCCAGTAGCCCTCTTTGCCTACCGTTAAATCCCCAACCGTACATTAGGATTCGCATCCTTTGAACTTTTATATGGTAGAAACGCCGGAGGCTCCGTGAATATCCTAAAGGAACTTTATTCCAATCACACATTGGATCAAAATATCCAGACTTCTTATGCGTATCTCCTGGATTTAAAAAGGAGGCTAGAAAAGTGCGTCAAAATTGCGTCTCAGAACGTTGGCGTCAATTTTGACAAGTATAAGACATACTTCGATTGCAAGTCCAAAGAAAGGAAACTTAACCTCGAAGAAGAAGTTTTGATTCTCCTCTCCACGGACAACAACAAATTGTTGAGCCAGTGGAAGGGCCTCTGAAACATAATTGAGAAGCATGGCCCCGTCGATTACCTTATTGAAAACCCATCGGAAAGAAAGCTTTTCCAGTTTAATTTTCTGAAGCGGTACCACCAGCGTGCGAGCATCAACCAGATAGTTGCAATCGACGAAGAATCCCTCATGGAATCTGACTACCCGCTGGACCCCCCAAACCCCCTTTGCGTAATCCAAGTTGCCTGCGTGAAGCAATACAAGGAATACCCGTTGCATGTCTTGCCCGTCTTTAATAATTTCCCGCCTGCGGAAATTAAGATATGCGACCAGCTATCATCTCTTCAAAAGGATCAACTGCAAGCGCTTCTGAGTAGTTTTGATAACGTCATCACCGAGATCACCCGTTGTACTATCAGTTTGAGCACAATATCCAACTAACTACCCTGGAACTAATCCGTTCCAAACTATACTCCCTGCCTATACACCACCCGGAAGCATTCGCTCACCAAGTGAATAAACTCATAAGGTTGCAGATCATCGAACCTTGGGAGTCGAACTATTTTTCCCCAGTTTTCATGGTAAAGAAGGCCGATGGTTCTTATCAAATGGGAATGGATTTTAGAAAGCTAAATTCGGTTACCGTATTCGATGCCGAACCAATCCCCACCATAGATTAAAACCTCCACCTTTTTGAGAAGGCCAAGTTAGTCTCCGAGTTGGATTTATGCAAGGCCTATTATCAAATACCCCCTGAGGAGGTAAGCGAGGAAGTTTATTGCTTTCCCCCCTGATAAGGGGCTTATGTAGTTCAGACTGCTCCCTTTTGGTCTGGTGACGGCTTGGAGTAATTATAACCGGATGATGATAAGTATTTTGGAAGGCTTACCCAACGTCACCTATTTTTCTAATGTTTATGTGGCCTCCCAAGATTGGAATCAACACTTCACCACCCTTCAAGCCCTTCTGTATCGAGTTCGGGAACACAATTTGACAATTGGGCCGGCAAGTGTCACTTCGCTTTTGGCACTATCGATTACCTCGGCTTCCATATCGGGAATACTCGGTTATCCCCCCAGCAAGAACAGATCCGGGCAATCGTGGACATGCCTTTTTGCCCACTACAAAAAAGCAGCTGCGATCCTTTATAGGCTCTGCATCGTTCTATCGTCACTTCATACCCAACATTGCGACATTCTCCGCTCCCCCATCTCTGCGAGCTATTAAAGAAGAAGGCCCACAAACGCCTCAAGGGGACGCCACTTTCGACTTACGGCTTTAACCAACTCAAAGAGAAGTTGTCTTCCGCTCCTATCTTCCGCCTTCCTAATCCGGACAAACTGTTTGGCATTCGTACCGGTGCCAATAATGACGGTATAGGATGTGTCCTCCTTCCATATGAGAATAACGGCGAAAGTTTCCCCATCACTTATGCAAGCAGAAAATTACTCGGTAATTGAGAGAGAAGGGCTCGCTATGATTTGGGGAATCTGTAAATTTAGAATGTATTTATTAGGCAAGGAATTTGTAGTGAAATCGGACTAAAAACCCCTATCAGACCTACGTAACCTCAAGAATTACAACGGTCGGTTGATGCGTTGGAGCTTGTCCCTCCAGGAATTCCAATTCCGCATTTTGTACTTAAAAGGCACTGATAACTGTATGGCTAATAGTTTTAGTAGAAACCCGTTAGATCATTTACCAAAATAATTCCGATCTATTTCCTTCTTTTTTTAATTCATGTATTAATTTTTTTCTTAAATTAAATTTGTATATTTAACCATATAATACGGAAACGCGTATCCTTTATACATATATATGTATATATATATATATATATATATATATATATATATATATACATATATATATATATATATATATTTGGCGGGGAGGTATCTGTGTACAATGAATTCATTTTATATCTTTATTTATTTATTTTTTTGGTATAATCGTGGGATAAACTCACCTTCGGGCTAGTGAGCCCCACTTAATGGTATAATAGAAAAAAATATCCTTCGGCTACCATACCGTAGCATTATATAAACTTGTGTATATGTATGGTGCAACCAGCTCCACTGTATAGTGCAACTAGCTCCGCTGTTTTGTACTTTCGCTCCATTTTGAAAATTTGTCCTAGATATTCTCAACTTTATCTGCTATTGTCGTGAAACCTTAAGTTCTATTCCCCCCTCATTAATTTTCTGATGTCACTTCTTCCCTTGAAGTTCCATCTGGGGATGGAGGAGTGTCAAAGATCAGAGGGAGAGGGAGAGAAAGATTGGCGCTGCCGCTCCTTCAATGGAGAGAGAGAGACAACAGATACCTGGTCGACCCTTTTTGTCTGCGCTAATGGAAGTTCAAAATCATGAGACGTCGTGGTGGCCTGAATGACTGCCATCGCAGAAAGCTGCGACAAGTTTGTTGGCCCAAAAGACCACATCTGGAGTCGGACAAAGTTTCTTGAGGCGCAGCACAAAATTGTCCATGACGTCCTTACAAACCGACCGACTAATGGCTCTGTTCTCCCCCCTGATGGCTTCCTTAAGTTCCGTGATGGTACTTGGTCTTTCTGCGTACACTATGTCTTTAAGATAGACCCCAGAGAAAGAAATCTGTGGGGCTAAAGTTTGTGCTGTGAGATGCCCACTCAAAGGGCAGAAGCGTGCTTCCTTCTTTATTATTGCTTTTTTTTGTTACATTTTTGAGTTTTTTGTTTTTGGATATTGTTCCACAAAAGTTTTCTTTCAGCCAATCTCGGGACAGGTTTAAGGTGTAAGAGCTTTCTCCATCTTCCTGGAACCAGAACTTTCCCATAAAATACGGAAACAGGGTTTGCAGCTCCCTCTTGAAGGTTTAGAGGACCTCAACATACCGCTTCTTGGTGACTGTGACTATCGCGCCAGATTCCTCGAAGAAGAATGGTCCGATGATTACTTTGTCTGAGATTTCAGTCCATACCGTGCACTTAGGGGAGTGAAGGGGCTTGGTGGCTACCTCAGTTGGTCTGGAGGTCCCCAAGAAGACATTGTCTTCGAGTTTACCTTTTCTTCAAAATGGAAGTGAGCTTCAACTGAGGTCCAAAGAAAGTTAAGGAAGGTTGAAGTCTCCTAAATCTTCTCCAGTACCCTGACTGCCATAGCATTTCTCTTTTCCTTATCGAAGGCTGTAAGGGTCTGCTTTGTCTGTATTCTGGATGGGTAGGCCTTTACATCTATTACTAGCACTCTCCTGCAAGTCTCACGGGATATACCGAGGGACTGACCTCGCTTGCGCACAGAGCGTTTAAGACTCTTCTGAATTGATTTTCTGACGATCTCAATCAGCTCAGCTGTACGCTTCCTGGGGTATCCTAAATGGCTTGGACTGTTATCACTGGCTGCATTGAAGTTCTCCACTATCCTATAGTTCTCTAAGTGGCCCACCCAGTCCTGAATTCTGCTCTTGGAGGGGGCTTTCTCACATTCGACCTAATGCACGAAAGTGTCCTGCATCTTCTTGAACGAGCCTATTTTGTAGTAATTGCCTCAGGATATTTTTTGATGGAGCTCCCATTGAGATCTAGTTGTATTTGCAGGCCTTGCTTCTGTCATGTCCTGCAAAGTAATGGTGATTAGTGAATGAATGAAGGATATATCACAAAAAGTGTGTGAAAGACTGTTTTGGTGGGTCGCCGTATAACCAACCGTATTTCCTTTGTAGCACAGCTAACGAATTAAGGGTGTCATTTCTTTAAAAAAGAGATGAGATATGTTTGAAGATGCATAGACAGTTTTTTGTTTCAGCCCAAGATACATGAAATTCACTAAGGATTTTTGTAAAATTTGAAACTGAGATTTTTAATGATTTTATTTTAACTTGAGGACGAAAATAAATGGAGCGGAAATTTTTAATTAGAGACATCATGCCCGCGCGTATAATTGCATAGTGCACTGTGCGCGGTGCAAAGCGAGTGGCATCTCCCCGGCATTGACAAGTAGGCTCTCAATGTAGGACGTGCGGAAGGCACTGGTCGCCAAACGGAGCCCGGTGTGATAAATCGAGTCCACCTTTAGCAATATTCTCTCTGCTGCAGATGCGTATAACTCGCATCCGAAGTCAAACTTCTGTAGAAAAGTTAGGCAGCAGCAATAGCAGCACCCTAGGTGCTGAACGGCACGGAACGAAGAATGTACAGGGCGCGGCTACAAGAGACCCTGAGGCTGTCAAAATATAAAAGCTCCCCTGTGAGACGTCTGTAAAAAACAATACCAATGCAATTATGTAAATTCACCACTCCTAGACGAACCCCATTTAGTATCATGTCGGGGTAGGGGTGGAGTCATGGATGAGTCAGAGATGCACTACCTGAGTCTCGAGCAAGGAAAACCCAACCTGTGAATTCAGCAGTCGATTCTTCAGAGTTGGTATCTGGGATGTTCTTAAATTATTGTTCTTAACTCGAGGCTTAAGGCATTGTAGGTAACCCTAGTTTTTAAAATAATGCAACTTGCCCGAGTCGTTTCATATGTATATGACGTCATGATATTTAGGGTTGAAAACGTGTCAGGGGTTGACCTCAAATGTCCAATGAAGGCGTTAAAGGAGCCATCCTAACTATTCAACTTACCCAAAGTTCTTTCCACACGTGCCTTATTTTCACCACATTCTTCCCGAACTCTTTACAAAAATCTCAAACGTAAATGCTCACGTTGGTTTTGTTAATATATTTGTAAAAAATAAATATGTACCATTGCAGGTACGACAGGAAAATAATTTAGCATTCGTAAGGAGTTAATCCAGGAAATTTTATCCACACACGTTATCATGCTAGCTTATGACAACGTTGTTTTCTTCATATCCCTACCTTTACACACACGACACATTACTCTTCCGCCCTGATAACTGAAGAAGTGGGTCTACTTATATCTATAGTTCCATGACGTTGAACGGGTGGCACTCCTTTGGGCCACGAATAATTCCCCCCTCGTCGATAGGTGGAAAAACACTGTTACTGTTTTCCTTCACCTTTTACACCTACGAAAACTTGGTCCAAATAATCAGGGGCTTGCCAGCGAGTGACATTCTAATCTTTCTGTGAACTTCATTATGATTGAAAAGGCCAGGGTGGTACAATTAATTGATTTTTTTTTACAGTAAAGGAATTTCGCTTGTGAGCCACATCTAGCGATTTTTAGAACTTATTATCACGAGTTCAAGGCAAAGAACCACACCATAATAGAACTGTGTTCAAGTTCTTGCCTTTCGGAACTGGCAACTAGATTCTAGTATATCATTGATTACTTGGGAGTTTTTAACTCTCAAGAAGATATCGGCTACTTTCAATCCAATATGGGAGTAAGAAAGTTAGACTTGTGTGTTAACTTCACCCCTGATATCAACTCGCCCCCGTGTAGCCACCAGAAACCCTTGGATTCCACAACCGCTTGAAGTCTAATCGGCCAGCTCAGGATTTTAATATTATCATCACACTTTTTTCGCCTCGTGCTAAACGCAAAGCAAGGGAAGAAGCAAACCCTACGAGCTGTAGCCAAACTAAGTTTGGCCTCCGTTGCGTGTGAAGGATTAGCCAGGGAGGGTAGTCTTCCAATCGGGAGCGATGCTTATTAGGAGCAGAGTGGCTCAAAAGAGACAGAACAAAACACCCTCGCCATTTGTTCGTACCTGCACCTCTTCACAAAATGCCAAACTCCTATGAGCCTCTTGCATGTTTTGTGTTCGCGATCCTCCTCAATGAAACTCTAGGTCGGGAAAGAAACTTCACCAACTCCAACATATTAGCAAAGTTATCTAACGCGCAGTAAAGTAGAGAAAACACCCAAAGTTCAAAACTTAATTCCGAGCCTAATCGATTACTATACCGCATTTATACGGATAACTGCCAGCTTGACATTTATTTGTGTAAACGCGCTATAGTAATTAATCCGACTTAAAACTATTTTGAAATCTAATTGAAACCATGCTAGGAGCGTATTGCCATTACGTTTCACACCTAGAAACATCACAGTCCTGAGTCTGCCCGATTTTACTCAGCTCTGAGCCTAATTTCTCCCCAACGAAGTCGAGCGCATCTTTTCCCTATTATGGGGTGGTTTCAAATACTAATTTGTAAACACACCACACACTTGTCTCCCGAGATTTCGATGCGTTTAGATTCCAAGGGTCAGTCGGGTATTCAAGGAAATTTGTTCATATTTACTTTAATTCATTGTATTTGCATTTCTTGAATATTAACAGAGATATCTATATTTTTCGTTTGTTTAAGTAGTGCTTGTTTGCTGTGTATTGAATAAGGTGTTTGTATTTGTTTTGTAATTATAGAAGTGTCTCTATTTTCTTGGGTCGAGGAGTACTTAAGAAGTGTGCCTTTATTTAGTATGTATTTAATGAAGTATATTTTATGTTTCCTAGATCTGTTGGTGTGTTGTATTTGCCGTGCATTTAATGAAGTGTGTCGGTGTTTTTCATTTATTTATTGAGGCCTGCTCGCATACTGTATAGTTAATGACGTGTAATTGCATTTTCTGTGTACTTTTAATTTGTATATTTGCTTAAAGATTGCTAAACAAAAAATAGGACAAACCAACAAGTACATTTTACACCCACTCTAGAATGAGGCGAAGGATAGGAAGATAAGGATAGAATTGAATAAAGTTAAGGACTGGAATAACGAAATAGATCAAAGGCTGTTAAGGCAAACTGTACCGACGCTTAATTTTAGGGGCCGAGAAAGCGTATTTAATACCGCAAGGAACATGTTCGTACAAAGGGAACAAGTACTCAGAGTTGTGTACTTGCAGGAGGTTTTGATGCTAAATTCTCTTACTAGAATTAATTGCAATCCAACGAAGGTTTGTTTCGTCAAGAAGGAAAGAGTAAAAATAAAATCAGATCAAATTTGAAATAATTATGAGGCATAATCGAAAAATCCCTAACTAAAAATACAAAACATAACTGATGGGCTGAAGCAGAGGATAAATATATACGAAGTCCCATACACTTAAAAATTGGGGTGCAAGACTCTCTATGGAGCAAAAAAAATCCTCCAAAGTCATTTATCGAAACCCCAAATATTCTGCCAATTCTGAAAATCTCTGGTGCCATCCCGTTTATAGAGTAAAAACTCCACCTTGAACTCTAGTTTTCCAAACACGAAATATTCCCAATAATTAAAATCTTCCCCCTTCCCTCATCCTCAACAATAAAAAAAATATCGAGAAAACCTTCAAATTATAATCAAACTGTAAACCCATGCATTTTGAATTTCTGCCCCGAACAGCATTAACGAAAATCAAGAGCTGAAGTGAAAACCTATTAAAACCCAAATTCTAATTAAAAATTTCCGCTCCAGTTATTTTCGTCCTCAAGTTAAAATAAAATCATCAAAAATCCTTAGTGAATTTCATGTATCTTGGGCTGAAACACAAAACTGCCCACGCATCTTCAAACATATCTCATCTCTCTTTTAAGGAAATGACACCCTTAATTCGTTAGCTGTTCCACAAAGGAAATACAGTTGGTTATACGGTCTCTTTTCATAACCAAATTATTGCATTAATGTGATGAAAATAACTATTGCTAAATAATACTGAGGGTGATATAGAGGTTACTATTTCATTCCGCTTCTGTTAACCCCGGGAGGAGAAGTTTGATATATGATTTGACTTAAGGATTCAAAGGGGTAGCAAGGAACACTATTTTCGAGACCTTGTCGAAGCTAGTATTAAATCTCTGCAAATATCGCCCAAAATATATATAAAAAAGACGATAAATGTGAATAGAGGATAAATCCGTGCATATTTCAAACTAAAAAAGGTTTTTTGTTTAACTTTTAATGCATTCGTCAGCAAGAATTATTTGGCTTGGGGGATTTAGGTTATGCATTATATTGCATGCATAAATTGTCCTTCTTCGTCAGAAGGTCGGTTATGGAAGTAGTCTTGCCGTTTGCTGCAGTAATTTTGGATGCATTTAATGGCAACATGAATTGAACCCACATTCGTGTAGTAGGTATTGCTTTACTTCTTTTAAACTTAGGTCGTTTGGCCTTATATAAAGTCACCATATTTTAAGAAGTTTCTAATAAAGTGGATTGAAGTTGTATTAAAATGTTTTGAGTTTAAATATTTTTAAGAAGCTTAAATCGGGTATAATATGAACTCGTAATGCCTAACAAGATAGTCGTGGCCGGAACGTACAATCTGTCCTTCTATTAGATGCAAATAATATTTTATTCCATTAAAAAGATTTCTTAATGGCAAAATAAATCTTCTTTTTTTTTCTTCGGATTGATTTTTTTTGTGCACGGAAGGTAAGGAAGTTTCAATGAGCGGTCTTGAAATTTACACCAGCATAAACATAATGTAAATTGTAGAGTTTAATGGTATTCTTTTGCCTAATTAAATCACTTTCTGTTTCACTCTACTTTTGTCTTGCTGTCTCTCTGTTACAGTCTACTTTTAACCTTCTCTGTTGCTCTATTAGACCCCAAACCCCCAGTAGCCTTTCTCTGCCCTTAGATCCTCCCAGCTCATTTCCCAACTTTGGACATAAAGTCAGATTGCTTTCTTCTAATAGGTCTCTCCCTCGTTCCCTCCGACCACGTTTCCACTCTTATCTTGTGATCTCTGAGCTCAACTCACCTGAATTACAATTGTTTAGAATGCTAAAAATGATTAGAGTTTACAAATGGGAGGCGACGCCGTCCAAGGAAACGGAAAAGGTTTCCTCTAGAGATCTTTTTCATTATTTTCTATTTACAGGTGTTTTGAGTTTTTTTAAGAGAAGACTCGCATGCTACTATACGTCCAATAACATCATCCATCCTTTAGGATTTGATTTTTTATTATTTTTCTTTCCTTGTCCTTCTGTCTCCCTGCTTCTTGATCTTTTTGCTTGGGTTATTTTGAGGTGATTTTGTTGGTTTTATCTCTATGATTCTTTTCTCTCTATTTCCTCTCTACATTGGATATTAAAATTTGCTTTATATTGATGCTTGCAAAGGAAATCAGAAGCAAAGAAAGCCCGCAGCTGAATTAAAGTTTTCCTTTAAGTGACTATCAGCTCTTGCTTTGTGCCTTCTGCTCACTCATACCAGAGTTTTGGTTTCTTAATTTGAGGTTTTATGTTCCCTCATGGGTGTGCCTGCCTAGAAATACTTACAATCTACCCTTTAAGAACTTAAAACTTTGAAAGATCAATGATTTCGGTTACGGACCATATCTTACCTGATATCCGATTGTTTATCCTATGCTTTGGCTAGAGTATTTGCAGGTTCTCTCATTGATTGTCCATTACAGGTTGTTAAATTAGTCCAATTTCCTTTGTTTTCATAAGTTCTAAACTCTTAAAAAAATTATGTTTAAGGAATTCACCATAATTTAACTAATTCTACTTATTTTAGATTGTAGAATTTAAATTTTACACACCTGTATACAAAATAACTATTTTAGAGGAGTTCAATGGTAAGTAATTATTGTTTTTACGTAAATTTTCAAATGTAAAGGATATTACCGAGCATACAGATTTGCGTACATCTTTTTACGTTAATGAGCTGGAAATTCAACATTTTTATCTTTTTTTGTAATGGTTTATACTTCGTACTAATTATTTTTATTTTAACTTGAATACTCGGGAGGTTTATTACATATTTTATCACCTTTTACCATAGCTGTAGATTGTGTTTTTTTTTAAATTTATCTAAATCACACTATTTAAAAAAATATAGGATTTGAAACTTGATTGGTATTTACTAAATTTTGCTCTTATTTGAAATTTGTAATGTCTTTTCACTTTGATAGATCGAGGAAAAAAAGAATATTTATTTTGCCATTAAGAGATCTTTTTAATGGAATAAAGTGCTGTCTGGCTTTAGCCGGAAATGTCATTATGGGAATAACTCGAATCACTGTCCAAGTTTTGGTATTTAAAATGGTCTCTCAGACGTATTGAACTGCATACTATTTGTATTATTTGCATCTAATAGAAGGACAGATACGAAGTTTACATATAAGCCTATTTAGGAGATCTATATATTTATATGTGAATAATTTTCGATACCACTAATATAATTCGGTGTTTTAGAGATTACAAATTCGATCAATCTTCTTATAGTTTATAGATTCCACTTAAATGGCAGTTTTTGAGATTTTATTCATTTTACATATTTTAAATTCTATCAAAATGTAAAATCATTACATTTTATTTTATTTAACTTTAGTTAAATCAGAGCCCAATTTCTGCATCGCATCTTGCCGATAAAGAGAACATACAACATATTGTGCCTCATGTTTAATCAAACTGATCCTCAACAACCTTATCGCACTGCGTGACGTCTAAATGGTAGTAAATTTAATAAATTATCTCTTGATAAAACGCGATGTGACCTCAATCTACAGAAATTGCATATTTCTTGTTCCAGATATAAGCAATAAAATTGCTTTAAGTACGTGATAACTAACATTATTCATCCCTCCCACTTAAATATCCATGATATTCATCTATCTACATATTTAGTAATTATAACACTGGTCAACACTTCTTTTTGTTGACTTATTTGTTGTGGGTTTTTTAACTTATTTTGACGTGCTGATTTCAAATATGGCATCAATTCTTTTGTAACACATCAGGTTTTCACTCTACAGTATATTCCTATTTTACGACGTACTGCATGTATTTACTCGGTAAGGATAGTTTCCTAAGTGTTATAGCTTCAAACCATAAGTCAAAATGTCAACAGAATTTGAAAGGATAAATGCATTGTAAGATAACATTACCTATTATTAAATACATACAGGTTATTTTTCTAATATAATGGAGAAAACACAAGCAATTGTACACATACCTATACATTTATGGAAGAAACTTCCGCTTGCGAGAGTGTCTGGAGTGCTTGATGTCTACAGTCTCGTTGAATGCCCCAACAGTAGTCTGCCATCATGTTTGTGTTTCATCGGCCTTGATATCTCTCCTCCATAATCTTGATATCTTGATGAAAACGCTCTCCGTGTTCATCACTCACATTGCCAAGATTAGCAGGAAATTCATCAAGATGGCTCTTGAGGAAATGAACCTTTATGCTCATGTTGCAGCCTAAACGATGAAAGCTATCAAGTAATGTCTCTAACAAATCCTTGTAGTTAGCAGCCTTTTTGTTTCCAAGAAATCCTTTCACAACAGCAAGTCCATTGCTTACATCAGATTCACGTATATCACTTACATCGTCTAGTGAAGGAAGTTATTTGAATACAGGGACTGGAATTTCATCTGAATGAAGCACTGGACAAATTGCTGAATCAGGATTTGGGTAACTTATTTTATGTAGCGTTTTCTTGCTATAACCAGAAGTCTTTGGGAGAAAAAAGCAGCAATCGTTTACATGGTTTTTTGGCTCCCGCCACACCATAGGAATGCCAAATCCTAGTTTTTTACTTGTGCCCTTTGTCCATTGGTGTAGATTTTCGACACATGGTTTACAAACATTGTGCTGGTCCCATGGTTTATCCTAATGACCTAATTTAATTTTAAAGTAAGCCAACTATGCTCTTTTCACAAAGATTCTAATGTTCATTCTTTGAGTTGGTGCAGTTGAACAACCACATATATAGCAAAACGAGTCAGGGGAATTCAAAAATCTCCTTCGTAATAAGGCCACACTACTGAATTTTATTTTATAAAAGAAATCTGAAAAAACAAAATTTAATTATACACAATTGTTCTATATACTTAGATGTGCATAAAGAGACGTCTAAATACATAGATAAAATAAAATAAGAAGAATACCAAACGCCTCCACTTCCGTTCACCTGGTCGTAAGATAACCTGCTACTATGAGTGTGACCAATATGAACCAGTCCCTAAATAAAAAATTTTACGTGATAAAAGAAAACTATTGCCATTTTTAAACTCAGTGACCCCGAAGCTTCCAAGAACAGGTCTCAAACTTAAGTCAGCAGAAAAAAAGTTAAAATTTGTTGACCAGTGTAATGAATATGATTTCGACTCAAGCTCCAAAAGCAATATACAGTAAGTATCCAACCACAATACTTAATCTTTAATTATTTCTTGAAGCTTCTTAAACCAAAAGAAAATTACTTATACCAGCTGCAAGAAAAATTCCATGTGCAAATTGCATACGTCATGAGGTTAAAGAACTTCGTAGACCTACATTGGGGTAAATAATTATTCAACTAACGCTTCATAATTTCTTGATTATTTTTAATGATCTATAAAAAGAAACGAAACAAGTTTCACCAAATTATTGTGTATTTGTATGTAAATATAAAACAATTATCGCATCATTGCTAGCGTGCTCCCTTCTGGCCTTGTAAAGGGCGCCATAGCGCCAATGATTAGTGGTAACGCTCACCCTGCATAGGGGTATATGATGCAAATGAGGTAATCACTCTGCAACAAACAAAATCAAGAGGAGTTGAACACCTTCGAGATCCAGTAGCATCAAGAAAAACGGGTGCAGCTCTCTCTCGGGTCGTCTTTTGCACATCCTTTAAATCGTACACTATCTTTTCCATCCCTGGATAGACTCAACATTGGGTGAAAGAAGGCGTAAATCTTTTAAAATGGGGTGACACCCTGGACCCTCAGTCGGTAGATTGGGCACGCAATCAAGATGAGCGGGCAATCGGCGCAACAGAACTCCTCTTGGTGCGGATGGACTGCTGGAGCTTTTGTGCACCCACGAAATCCTTCGTTATCTCCTTGATCAACAGCATATCGGAGTATCAGAAACACTTTTACATTGTGTTGGTAAACTACCGATTACTTTTAAATAGAACAACCACAGTGCTCAATGTCACATTGAATACAAGAACAAATTTCAGACAACCCATAATAAACAACTTATTATGTCGTTTCAACCTTGTATTTTGTACACACCGCCATTGAGCACATTTCAAATATAGAATGAGACCTTAAGTGTCCGTGTAAATGCGTATAAAATATAAGCTTGAAATGTCATAATAACTCTTGTTTACCCTTCTATAATTTGTGTAATTTTGCATGCTTACTTTTCTATCATTTCCTCTACTATTGGTTGTCTATTTTTTGTATAAGTTGCGTAGTTTCGTGTCTACTTCTATTAATTCGTGCAATTTTCTATCAAAGTTTTATAATTTATTTTTATATTTCCTTCTCTATAGTTTGTATACTTTGTATTTGTTTTGGGATGATTTATGTAATTTTGAATATCTAAGCTTGTGTAATTTGTGTATTTTTTCATGTCCAGTTATATAGGATTTGTGTACATTTGTTCGTTCAATTTCGTAAAATTTATTTAAATTTGTCTAATGTGTGCGCATTTATTCGTCTGTTCTTATTTTTTATACAATTTGTGTATTATTGTATATTATGTGTAGGTGTAAGTATTGTTCTTTTTTATCATTTACGTACACTTGCATAATTGCGGGCATTTGTTCGTCTACTCTTATACAATTTAGGTGCTTTGGTAAAATTTATATACTTTTACAAAATTCATCTAATTTTCTATGCCTAGTATTAAGTAATTTGTGTAAATTTGTTCCTATACTTTTTTAATGGTTGTATACTTTTTTATCCGTTAGTTATTATAATGCGTGTAATTTTGCAAAATTCATCTAATTGCCTATGCCTAGTATTAAGTAATTTGTGTACATTTGTTCCTATACCTTTTGGATAGTTGTATACTTTTTTATCCACGTTTATTATAATGTGTACATTTATCCGTTAGTTTTTATACTTTGTGTGCAATCGTTTAGCTACTTCTATGCAATCTGTGGAATTTTTATGTATCAAATAATTTGTGTAATATACGAGTATATATATACTTTGTGTACTTAAAATTTTGTCCTTTTCTCTGTTGTCGTTGGCGTAATTTGTGTACATTTATTCATCTATTGAACATTTTTTATACTTTCCTATGATTTGGGCATTTTAATAACTTTTAGGTTAGTAGTTCGTTCCTTTTAGGAGGTTTATAATATGCCCCCCCCCCCCAGCAATTTAAGGTTGATGAGCTTTGCTACCGGGGTTTGTATCATTCAAAAGAAAATTAATTCATTTTATTCTATTCACCGCCTCTCTATCATCATTTTTTCCATACCCTTATTTTTTACCAATTGAATGAAAGTGCCATATTTATGTATGTCAATTTATTTCATTTCTCGATTAAAAATCGCTACAACAGTCGAAAATATAAAGACGCGACAGAGGCATTTTGCGTGGTAGGTTTTGTACACAGATTACGAACCTCCTCCCTATTATTTCTCCCCCCCCACCCCATCATTTTGGAATAACGTGCTACTAAATTTGTCCCTATTTTAAGTAATTTGAACATGTATTTATAATTATATAGTTTTATTTGCAAGAATTGAAATTTATCATTATAGATGTCTAGAAGAATCTGTAAATTTCCTGTAGATAGTTTTTTCGTTTCTTGTGGGCAACGTTTAAAAAGCATCAGTGAAAACTGCCTCCGCAAGTCTCGAATCTTCACCTACTGTGAGGGTTGGTTGCCTCACATATTTATGTTTGAATCGGTTCTCAGATTCAGTATCAAGATTGGCAAATGGCATAAATGTTGTAGCTAAGATTTGGAGATAGCCACTAGATCATATGACAGATTGCTACTTTTATTTAGTCAATATTAAAGTTCTGTTGTTTTTTAATGTTTTGAATTCTTGATTTTTAAACCAAGGTTGACTCTACTCTAAAACTAAAACAAAATATCTAATATAATGATCATTGTTAAGGAGTTTATTACCATTCTGCATTAGTTTTAAAGCCGTTATATTTCGCACTTGGGACAAACCTTCAGTAGGATGTGACCCACGGGAATCCAAAGCGTATGGCAGCCAAATGAAGACGATTTGAATATTTTAATATCTACACCATCCGGTAAATAATCACACCCTATGTAGTTTAATATCCCTCAGATCGGAAGCTGGGTTACTACTTAACTAGGCCGTAGCCATAATAATAATAGTATATATCAATCTATCGTCTATCATTGTATTTCTTAAAAAATGAAAATCAATCATTTATCCCAACTCTCGTTTTACCATTCAGCTGATGTCCCATTTCCGCGAGATTTCTGTCCTCAAATACCCAAGGAAGTATGTAACATCCTTCAATTCAAAAGATTCTGCTGATTATGTTGATTGGAATGTGTTACATGAGCATTATGACCCACCTAAAAATTCTTTGGAACTAATACACAAGACTCTATTAAGCTTAATGACTTCGTACGAGATTGAAGTTTGAGAAAACACCATAATTGTTTGGTTCGGACCTGCAGGAAAATAATTTCGTGGTTAGGGATTTTGGGAACACAAGTCGAAAACCCGTTCTCACGTTTTGCAGTAGCCATTATCAATGGCGAACAGCTTGGGGAGATGGTTTATTGCCTTATCACACTGCAAGACTAAAGGTGTCCTTTTCACAGGATGGGAGTTTGGCATCTATTTATGTTGCCCAATTAGTTCCATTAAAGGAGACTTAAGAAATTCTAGTTTTTATATAAAATAGTGTACATACATTGCAATGCCCACCAAAAGTCAAATTGCACAGATTTGAAAGACGTCGCATTTCTTAATAGACTTCAAATAGTTCATATTAGGTTTAGGTGCTTTTATGTAAATAGATCAGTCATACTAAAGTGCAACATATGCCCGCGTTAGGTGGCCAAACGGGACACATTAAAAAAAATTCGACGATGATGTTCAAGAATCATTGTAAGCGAAGAACGGTTCATTTTACTTCCACCTGACATTATGTAAATTCAGGCTAGTGAAACAACTTATCAAGGCTTTAAAAGAGGACCATCTTTTTTTAATACTAAAATTTAAATTCCCTAGGATAAGCAAAGTTGATGTAAAAGAATTAAGGCTTATTTGTCAACTCGAATTTCGATAACTTGTGTGGGACACCTGTTCCCGGCTTTCCCATACCACCCGCATGGGCCTTCCCGTGTGGCCAAGCGAAACTTCCGGCTCCTTCTTGAGATGTGAGAGAAAGAAAATGACGAGCCTTCTATGGCGCCTTGCCAGATAAGAGCACTTATATCTCCTTTCTCTTTCCACCGGATGGTAACTATCTTGACAACGAGATTCTTCTCTGAATTAGGGATATTTCTTTCTCCCACAATTTGGTGAGAAATAAAATCTGTTAATCGGGAAGCGTGATAGATGATAGATTCAAGCCTGATTATATCCATCGTAATGGTCGTTTGCATTCAAAGATCAAACGTCGCAGATAATCGCTTCACTTCATTATTCATCGTCAAGCGACTCCGCATCGAAATCTATTCCCTCCATTGTCCAGCAAGTATTAAACTCGCGTTTCCATTAACTATCCTGAGATTAAAACCATTTAATTCAAAGCCAAACGCAAATAGATACTATTGTCATGAGTTGCAATGGTGCCTACAAATTAAGTATCTCGAACTGGGCACATTTGTTATTAATGGCCTGGCCTGGTTTTAAGAGCGTTTATAATGGAATACTCAGGAAACACAAGACTAAAATATACAAAACTCTTGTTAATGATGTAATCCAATCCTGTCGTAGTCTAACTTGCAACTTGCCTCTGAAATTAATTTCTTGCATCGCCATCTGTCAAAATATAAGGTTCAAATGACATAATAACTTAAATAAAAAAGCGTTACATAGGATAAAGAAGTCATGCTATTTTCATGGAATTTTGTTGGACTCTGCAACGTGATCAGCCAGACAACCAAACATAACAATAGAAAACATATGGTTAATTGTATTTCGAGTTTTGATTGTGTTTTAATGAATATTCAGGGAATATCGAATGAATATATTTGAATACGTATGCAAACCTTTTCTCTTATTCCATTTTGTTTGCATCAATATAAAGTAAGTTGTTTGGAAGTTCGCTGAGCATTAATACAGAGTACAGTGACTGTCCCAACCCCCTAGAAAAACAGAAAATGAAGCAAAACTTTTATTTATAAATTGAAAAAATTATATTATTGTTAAAATAGGAATTTGAAGCCTATCAATTTAGCTACAAGAATCAAAAATTTATATTTGAGGATACTGTCATTAATTTATTTGCATTTTACCAAAAATTGATGGGCAATAAAAAAAATGGATTATTGATTTGAGATCAGTACACCTGAAATAATAAAAGTGACAAGATTAATTCCGTATATTTTTGCAAAATTGATTTTTCTACAAAGTGTAATTTCCTTCTATCTCTTATTCCGTAGAACTGAAAGAATTGTCCTTTTCCGTTATCTGATCTCTGTACTTTCTCCAAATTTTCATACCCAGTACTTTCAAAATTTTCGTCAATGACCTTTTAAAACCTTTTGAGCGCGCATACTCTCATTGGTTTTCGATTTCTTAACTTTGGAGAAAAAATATACAAGATTTGAGACAAAGCAAGTGAGAAAGGTCTTTTAAAGAAAAAACTTAAGACTTAGCACTCCCTGAGCTAATTTATACAATACAGCCCTTACATCTCTCCCTATTTCCATTTCATTTGCTTTACCTAACGACCCAATTTACTATGTAGCTACTCCTAGCCATGTAACTATTTCAATAAGCTCTCCTTGTCCGTGTCAAAAACGCTCAAAATGTGTCTTTTAGTAACACTCATTTATAATATGGAAGGGCACCTATATTGGCAAGGGTGTTGTTACCCCTTTAAAAAGTTGGTGACGAAAAATTTGGCGCGCAAAAGTTAGTGAGGAAAAAGGGATAAGAAAATCGCCAGGAAAGACTGGCGCGCAAAAGTTGGCGCCCAAAGATTTTCAAGAAAAAGGATATTTTAGTTAGGTCATGGCTTGCCGCCACCTGCATTAGTTGTATAGTAATCGCAACTCCATAGCTCATGGTTGATTAGGTTTGCCATTACAATAATCGTCCTTTAGCCCTTTTAAACTATTCTTCTTTTTATTTATCTCCTCCTTTTCCTTCGTCTTTCCTGACCCAACAAAGAGACTCAATTATAACCTGGGCAACCATGCAGCAACTGACATCCATAAAATTGTGTGCCTCTCTGCCCCAATGCTGGCAAGGGGTTGTGATGCAATGTATACTTTACTCTGGAAGGGTCAAGAAGGAGATTGTAAGTTTGTGCTTCATTAACATACATCAATTTTTGTGCCCCTTTTTGAGACAAATTTACATAGTAACTAATTAAATATTTGTTTTGGTATCTTATATTCTTTTTGCATGAAACGTACTTAACCTTGTTTTGACTTATAAATAAGTATTCAACAGTATTTGTTTTACTTTCTATGTTCCTATATTAATCAAACTTTAATTAAACTTTACATCTTTGTTTCTGTTATTTATACCATAATAAAAATATTTGTTTTGCTTATTTGTTTCTATGTCAAACCGTAGCAAAATTGTTTTTGTTATTAATGCAAGTATTAAAGAGTATTTTCCTTTGTTGCTTTAACAATCAAACTCTGCGGTTTTGGCTTCTATTTTAACCTGAGTATTAAACAAAATCGATTTGTTTTGCTTTGTTTCTTTAACAATCAAACAGTACCAAGCTTTGTTCTGTCCTTTACATGAATATTAAACAGTATCGTTTTATGGTTCTATGTTCCTTTAACTGTATTTGTTTTCTAAGTTCTTTAAACAATCACACCAGACCTCTTTTGGCTACTGTTCCTTACACAAATGTTTTTGTTTCTCTGACGCTTGAACATTCAAATCCTACCTGCTTTTGTGTTCTTCAAACAAATATTCAAACAAATGTTTCATTGTTCTTTACGTAATAATAAAACGACTCTTAGATTTATTTATATGTTCGTTACGAAATAATGAAACGATAACTGCCATGGTTTCTTTCTTCTTTATTCAATAATTAAATGGTACTTTTATTTGGTTTCATCTCTTTTTAATTTTATTATTCAATAATTAACGATGCCTGTTTTGTTTACTTTCTCCTTTAAAATAAGCTGTACATGTTTTTTTCTCTATATTCTATACGATATAGTTAAAAGATATCTTTATTTTGGGGGGGTCTTTACTGAATGCTCAAGCATCATGTTAATTTCTATGTCGTATATGATAAATTAACGGTTTTCTCTTTTTATCTACGCTATTACGAAAAGATCTTCTCTTTTTTATATGTTAAGGCAAAAATAACTATACGGTAAGTGGTTTTTTTTTATATTTCCGACGCAGAGGGCATTTATCATAACTTCTATGTTTCTATTTTTGTTTCTGTAATTTTTGCGCATTTTTTAAACCCTACGTCAACTTCTGTATTCTTTAAATAAGTATTTAATAGTGCTCTTCTTTATTTCTATTTTGCTTCTATGATCTTTATTAATATTTAAACACCACCTGTCTATGTGTTAATATTTTTTCATAGTTAACTTACGGTGACCGTCTTTATTTCTATGTTCTCTATGCATTATATAAAAGGCATTCGTCACAATTCGATGCTTTTACACAATAAATTTTCGATGCCCCGCATTTTGGTGCTTCTAACGAAACTTGTCTTTGTTTCTCTACGATTTAAACAATAAATACCCGTCTTTTGTTTTAAATACATCAAGCCGTCAGAATTTTCAATTATCAAGTTGTACCCGCCATTACGACAAATGCTTTCTAATTTCTCCCAGTGTTAGTACCTTTTAATACTACTCGTTATCAGGTTTAGCGCCCGTTAACATCTCCAATCACCAATTCATCAACACTGTAAATGATTAAAGGGGAAAGACTGACGAATGGCGCAGTCACTAACATATGGTGGCGTCATGTCATTTTGGCTTATCCATCGATCCGGCAGCACAATTTAACCTGAAAATATGAAGTATGAAGAAGAAAACATTTGCTTGGCACAAACTATCATAGAGGATATTAATACATTTGGCGAATATTTTAATAAAAGTCCATCAGCTTTTAATCAAGGCAGAAAAATTGAATTTTAAAGTCGAAGGTGAGACAAATTTGGTGTGCTTTAAGACACCCGGGAATGTATGATACTTATGAAAGATTAAGGAATATTTACGAGTAGGTACCGAATTGACAATTTGCTATATTTGATCATATATGAGGGCTATTGATGGGTAACGATCTGGTCTTACATGTAGACACTGCTGGCAATAAATAATATGACACTAGGACAAGAAACTATCGCTTCTCTACTTCTCTCTCTCTCTCTCACTATATATATATATATATATATATATATATATATATATATATATATATATATATATATATATATATATCAATTTCTCAATCTCTTGCGATCATTCTCTCAAACTCTCTCTCTCTCTCAATCGCACTCTCAATCACTCAAGCAAACTCTCTCTCATTCTCCCTCTCTAACTATCGCTCTAAATCTTTCTCAATCTCTGAACGTCTCTCTTTATTCTCTCTCAATCTCTCTCAGCTTCCCTCTCCAAATCTCTCAATTTTCTCTCAAGCTCTTTGTCACCCTCTCATTCAATTCCTAGTAATCCCTATCAATGTCATTCAATCCCTCTCTTTTAATATCTTATCCAATCTATCTCAATCTTACTCAACTCTCTCAATCTCTAAGAATCTCTTTCTCAATCTCTTTATTAAACTCTGTCAGTCTTTTAATCTCTCTTAATATTAATTTCTCCCTCAAATTCTCAATTTTTCTCTCAATCTCTTCTTAATTATCTGTCACTATCTTTCAATCTATCTCAATTTCACACTCACACTCTTTCTCAATCTCTCTAATTCTCACTCAATATCTCCATCAATATCCCCCAATCTCTCTCAATCTATCCTTCAATCACTATCTCAATCTCTTTCTCATCTATTCTATCAAATTCTCTATCAATCTCTCTCAATCACTCTCACCAGCTATCAATATCCCTGTATTCCTCTCTCACAATCTCTCCCAAAATTTTTCTCTCAATCTACCTATCTCTCATTTCCTTTCTCCAATATCTCTCTTGTTTTCTCTCTCCATCTCTCTCAACCTTCTCTCAATCTTTATTTCAATATTTCTTAAGGTGTCTCTTACAACTTAGCTTTCAATGAGCCATTATATGAATCTTTCTCAATACCTTTGTCAATCTCTCTCAATCTATTTATCAATCACTCTCTCACTCTCTTTCAAAGTTTCACTCTTTCGTCATCGTTCTTTCAATCTCTAGCTCAAACTTTCTTAATCTCTCTCAATTTCTCACTCAAGGTCTCTTTTAATGTCTCAATCTCTCTTTTAATGTCTCAATCTCTCTCAAACTCTCTTAATTTCTATATCGATCTCTCTTAACCTGTGGCGAGGACGCACTACTCCTGGAATTCGCAAACAACGAGTTCCTAACTCAAAGGGTGAGAGAGCAAACGAGAGGAGACAATATCCTCGATTTTTTTTTCACCTCTGAGGATGACATCGTTGAGGACCTCTCTGTTGGCGAAGAGCTCGGTGGCAGTGACCACCGACTAATTAGATTTGTAGTCAAAGTCCCCAAGGCAGGGCCTGCAACTAGTAAATCTAGGAAACTCGATTTGAGAACAGCAGACTTTGCAGGTCTTCGTGCTGGACTGACTGACGCAAGGCTAGAAGTGTGCGATGCTGTTGAAGACTCGTGGAATAGTTTCAAAACCACATTCATGAGTCTTCAATCGCGTTTCATCACTCTGAAATGCCCCCGTCGGTCTTCTGTTCAACCAAAGTGGTTTAATCGATAAATCGGCCAACTGCTTAGAGAGAAGAGAACTGTGTACCGACAATCGAAGATCTCGGGGTGACTTTGACGAATACCGGAGGCTAGCCAGGAGAGTGAAGTCCCGCATAAGGGCGGCTAAGCGGTCTGAGGAACTCCGAGTGGCGAGACTCTGTAAAGAGAATCCCAAGAAGTTCTTTGGATATGTAAACAGCCGTAAACCAATCCGTCGAACGATTGGCCCTTTGAGAAATGAGGAGTGGACATTAAAGCATTCAGATGCAGAAAATGCTAACCTCCTCAACGAATACCTCTCTTCAGTGTTTACTAAAGAGTGTGGTCCCATTCCCCAGCCAAGGGATTCCTACTCGGGGAAAAAGCTGGAGGATATGGACTTCACCGAAGGAGAAAACAAAAAGAAAATCACTGACCTAATAAGGAATAAGTCACCTGGCCCGGATGGGTTTCTACCTAAAGTGTTGAAAGAAGTGCGCGATCAAGTGTCACGACACCTGAGCGCAATCTTCAGAATTTCAATCCGGACCGAATGCGTTCCTAGAGACTGGCGTGAGGCGGAGGTGTCTCTTATCTTCAAGAAAGGAGACCATAGCCAACCGTCGAACTACCGACCTATCAGTCTGACTTCGATAGTCGGTAAACTCATGGAAAGCATGATGGTAGACAAAATGACGTCGCATTTAGAGTCAAACCTGCTAATGAGGAGTTCCCAGCACGGCTTCCGAAGGCAACGGTCATCCCTGACGAACCTTGTGGAATTCTTCCACTTCGTCTTCAGTGAGCCCGATCGGGACAAGGCGGTGGATGTGGTCTACTTAGACTTTCAGAAAGCTTTTGATAAGGTACCACATCGTCGCCTTCTCCGGAAAGTACGAGCGCTGGGCATAGACGTAAAAGTAGCCGGCTGGATCGAGAACTGGCTAAGTGGCAGACGGCAACAGGTGGTGGTGAATGGACAGGCTTTTGAGTGGGTGCCCGTTACAAGCGGAATGCCTCAATGTTCTGTCCTGGGATCACTACTATTCATCCTCTACGTCAACGACATAGACGGTGACATTGTTGCCAAGATTTCCAAATTTGCCGACGATACCAAGTTTGGTAAGAACGTTGCAAAGGATGAAAATACTGCAAGCCTGCAGGAAGATCTTCGGAAGATAGGGGAGTCGTCTGATACGTGGCAAATGCCTTTTAACGTAAACAAATGCAAAGTGATGCATATCGGCCACCTAAATCCCCAATCACCCTATATTCTTAAGGGCACTGCTCTTGAATCCACCGACACTGAGAAGGACTTGGGTGTAACTATCACGAGTGACCTCAAGTTCTCGAAACAGTGTATTTAGGTGGAGAAGAAAGCCCAAAGGATGTTAGGGTATCTAAAGCGACAGTTTGGATATCGGAACAAGGAGATAGTACTGTGTCTGTACAACTCCCTCGTCCGACCGCACCTGGAGTATGCCGTACAATTTTGGATTCCTTCATTCCGAAAAGACATTGCGAGATTGGAAACCCGGAGACTACGTGGTCAGCGCATCGAAGTTTTCAAAATACTTCGAGGGTTCGAGAGACTGGACTACGGGGATATTTTCCAGCTCAGCGAGGGAAGAGCAAGAAATCACGGCTTTAAACTTGAACTGAAGCGATACCACCGTGATCTGTGTGGGAAATTCTTCACTTACAGTATCTGCGGTAGTTGGAACGCACTTCCGACGGAAGTTGTCAACAGTGAATCTGTTGACCAGTTCAAGTTAAGACTAGATAAAGTCTTTCGAAATCACCGTTAAGATCCTCGCTAGTGATCTTCGAGGTTACCAACGGACCCCTACGAATATTGCGCCAATAGTACCCTCCTTGTATGGACCGTAAGGTCTTCTAGGGTACTTATTTTCCTTGTAGCTCCTTGTAGCTCTCTAAATCACTCCCAATCTCTCTCTTCTACCAATCTCTCTTCAAATATCTTTTAATATATTTCACTCTTTCACTCTCTCTCTCTCTCTCTCTCTCTCTCTCTCTCTCTCTCTCTCTCTCTCAACTTCTCCCTCAATCTCCGTATCAATCTCTCTTAATCACCCTCTAGCTATCTATCTCTCAATCTCTCTCTTAATCTCATTCAATATTTCTCTCAAAACGTCTTAATCTCTCTATCTCTTTCAATCTCTATCGATCTCTCTTTCAATCTCTCTTAATCTCTCTTTCAATCTCACTCTCAATCTCTCAACTTTTCTTTCAATCCCTCTTTCAATCTTCTCTCTCTCTCCCTCTCTCTTCATCTATCGTTAAAAAGAATGCACTCACGATATGGTACCGCATGTGAGCTTAAGATTTCCTCATATTTCCTGTCCATTCTCATCAACTTGATTGTCGTTCTTTTCCTAATTGTTAGACTAGCCCTAATTTTACAAGCACCCCCCTCCCCCTTCCTTTTATTTCAAAAATTCTCCAAATGCAAAAACATTGCTTATTAAAAAAGAGCCACAGATCACGATCTATCATTCATAAAAATGATGACAGAAAATGATTACCCTCACTCCTAAAAATGATGTTTCTTTGAAAATGACCGATACCCAGTCAAAGAGGATAGTGACATTTTAGTACATCTCTGCCAATACAAAGAAATCCGTTGTTTTCTTGAGGGGTAACGGGGATTTGAGTGAAGCGGATCAATCTTTACAGTTGCCAATATTGCCTGAAAGATTTTTATCATTCCTTTTATTACTATTTTTGTCCCTGTCCTTATTACCATAAACATATGTAGTGGAAGCAATATATGATAAGCCTTGAAAATTGAATTTCTTAGAAATCCTCCCTTTATTTTTGTGAGATGTCACATTTAAAACAATTCATGGTAAACTAAAGGAAAAAAGAGAAAAGATATCTAATAAGATACATGTAAAGCGAAACAAATTTATGCTTGAAAATAGAATCGGTCTTTTAAATGCTTATATTTGGTAGTAATAGCCATAAAAAATATTGATACAACTCCGCACATATTTACAGATTTATTCTATTTATATATCTATGCGTTTGCATTAATACATAGCAGAGTAATAGATTATTAACGGTTGATTGGAGCTGATATTCCCTCTATGACCAATTATTTCGAAACAATGGAGTTCATCCCTAGAGGCAGGTTGATCTCATTCACCTGGCACGGTTTTATCAAACAAGCAGCATTTCGTGCATCTGCAGGTTTTGTCTCAAGTTTAGCTGTGTGTTAGATATTGTAAATATGTGTACACCACTACCTGGTTTCTGCTAATGACATGAGCAGATGTCTATATTGGGTTAACCAGTGTGGTTTTTATATGCGTTTAGTTTTGGGTGGTGATGGCACCCGGAGTCTTGCTAGGGTGACCAGTGTGTGAGATGGGAGGAACGTTTCTTCTTTGTTGATATGCGTTGGAATAGCGTTGAAAAGTTGACATGCACCCAAAGATTAGATTATATGCTTTTATGAATGCGTGGTTTGTTTTGTGCGCAATGGTGGCCTGGTTCCAGGAATGTATAGTTCCATCAAGAATCTTGGGGTAGAATATTATTAGAGATTAGCTCATATTTCTGAGAGGATGTTATGGATGCTGCATGTAATGGACATGGGTTGTTTGAATTTCGTGTACTACGATAAAATTGCTTTCTATGAAAAGAGGAAGTGCTTGATTTTGTCTACTGTAGTGTGCTGAAGTGATTGGATTCTAGAATAGGTGACTAAGCCTCCAAATGTTTGGAGATTTGCAAAGTAAGAAATTAGATTTCGTGCTTTATTAACATAATAGTTAAATAAAGGATATTAATTGAATATGAAAATAAAAGTGGTAGCTCATAAAAGATGGAATTACTCGCTTCAATTAAAATTGCTAATGAGAATTAATTTGATATTATTACACTTATCGTCCAATTAAGACTGTGAAATCATTTTAATTACATAGGAATTAGTAAGTATGCTTTTCACCGAATGTTAAAGTTAATAATAAAGGCTCAGAATGAATTTAACCTTCTTTAACTTTGGCTAATTAAGAGATACAGGTAGGGTATTTGCCGAACAAATGGAAAACGTAGGCGTCGAATAGTCGCTCCTCAATAAGACGAGGGGAACCTTTGGCCTTGAAATGCGGCCAAGTTGTAATGAGTTTACTCGTATCAGTCATTTCCTTCTTATCTTCTTAGCGCATCAAACAGAGAATGAACAACTGTGACTGACTTTAGATTCTGATTTATTCTCCCCCAACTGGGCGAGTGAGGCTTGCCCCCTGTTTGAAGAATAATTGCATTCTAGGGCAAATTGCCTCCTCCCAAACTAGGATATTGGGACAAACTTATTTGGAGAAAACCATCGCTTTTCTTTCCCTCTCAGAGGCACTTGGAAGCTAAGTCCAGCTACTCCCTCTCCCTCATTCATTAAGCATGCCGATGTGTTTGTGTGAAACTCGAGGGGAAGGGGGCAAGGTGGTGGCCTGTGTCCCAACAAGTGCACTCCTTCGGTGCAAAAAGGACTAGCATTATTTTTCGCTCCCTTCATGAACGGGCCGCTGTTTCAAACTGAACAGTTTTAAAGAAGTTAAGTGTAACAGTATCCTCTTTCCTGATATTTAAAATTAGTTAATGTTTTAGGTGTACGCCTGTGGACTTAGAAAGACCCTAGGGATGGTTAATATAACGAAATTTTACGCCATCTACCGGAAGGAAAATGGAAGAAGTATATAGATCCTTGGAAACATGAGTTGTTCTTTTCCATTTAAGTGCTGTTTTCGTCAGCCTGATATTTGCCGTAATTCCCCTGAATATGGGAACCATATCAGAATTGAAGAGGGCAAGTGAGATGCCCTCGGGATCTCTTCAGATATAAGCTACCACGGCCGTACACGAGGTCGGCCAAAGAGGTGCCGAGATCTTCTTTCCATGCGTTACTGATGCTCAGGAGGAATAGTGGAGTGTGTACATTGTGATGGTCGAAGTGAGCCCAAACTTTGCCACCGAAATAGATATACTTAAAAGGATGGGCTATGGTCTAGAAGCGCCTTCTAACCAGTGCGTAAAGCAATTCGCTATCATTGGCAATACACCTTGTCTCGTCAGCGTGGAAGTGGGGCTACAATTACCAGGACGATTTTTTAGAACCGTTCGTAGGCTAGTCAGTGGGATGTGTATGCGAAAGAGCTTGATAGTTCAACTATGAGCATGAGCATTGGATCAAGGTGCGAACCCAACTGACGAATATCACAAGCCTATCCCACACTAAAAGTACACTAAAGCAACTCATTATCTATAACTCTACAACACAAGACTCCAAAGCTGACTGCAACAGAACCTAATGACCCAATTACCTTCGAAATTCTCTGCTACCCACTTTACAATGCACAAACTGCAGTTAAACAAAAAGCACCGCATCATCCTTTGAAACATTCCACTCCCTTTATATAGGGAATTTAGAGTGCGTGTTTTCACATTAGACACATGACTGACTTTACGTCAACACATAATAAATCATAACAGACAAGCAAGCGGAAATATAAACGCACCCCGACACTCACGGAAGCCACATTTGGCCAATCCCCAAAATATATATATTGGGGACGCCTGCCTCCTGCCTCTTGCTTCTCCACACGACTTGCACACATGCACACAAAATGATCGAGCGAATAGGGAGACTTCCGGTCATAGATACCAGTTGCATCTGGGGGGGAGATAGAAGCGAGATGGTTTTCCAGGTACATGTACCTAGCTCTTTCCGGCTCAAGCTGATGAAACTTGCCGTCATATCTCAATTGTTCTCTAGACAGAAAACATGTCACCCATTAGCACACACCCTAATTTGAGGAGAATAAAACCAGTTTGTCAAGTCAGTCAGGGTTCAGTCAAAGAGGTTCTTTCCATGATTAATACACTAATAAGATAGGAAGGGAACGCACGCCACGAGAGGCCTAATCACATGATCGACGTTCTCCATTTCAGAGAAGAATCTTGCCGAGTGGGGAATCCCAGACAACGAGTAAAAGTGCGTGATTAGTAGAGAGCCAAAGGTAGCCCGTTTATCGGACGAGAGCCGTCTGGCGAATGCTTCGGATCCCTTCGAGGTGGCCATGATTAGTATCCGTCGGACACTTGATCGCACGCCGGTGAGTGTGAAGCCGCACTCTACCGTGAACTTCATGAAAGGAGTGGTTTATGCGAGGAAACTTGTGGACTACTCCATAGAAGACATCAACTTAAATCTGGCCGACCATGAAACGGTCAAGGTCCAACGTATGATGTGAAAATAGGGAGAGGCATCGAGACCCATTCCTACACTCTTTGTGACGTTTGACTGTGTCAAGTTGCCTCAGATGGTGAGTGCCTGTTAGTATCGCTACCCCGTGAAGGCATTCGTGTCACTGCCGCGGAGGTGATACTACTGCCACCGTTTCGGCCATACAAATCGCTCCTGTCGACACGTGTAAAGTCTTGGTTACCCGAAGTCTGTGTCGGTTGCTCCAAGGCTGCACACGATAAGTCCAAATCGTATTTGGCAAGAGTGTGTCAATTACCGAGAGCAGCACCCTGCTTCGTAGAATCAATTTGGTGCCTCTTTCTTGAGAAGGAAATCCTGGCTGTTCAGGCCCAGGATCGTCTTTCATTTCGCAAGGCTACGGACTTGGTCCTGGCGCGCAGTGCCCTGCCTGGGACGTCCTATGACTTAATGATAAGCCTACGAGCAGTGTGTTTTCTTGCCCAGTTGAAACCCTTCCATGGGCTCTACCAACCTAGGGCACTCTTCTGGTAAAACTGGTGGCACAAAGGGTTCACCTCACCTAGCTCCCGCTAAAACTAGCCTCCCATCCTTCCCCAAGCGTGACCGCTTCCCGTAAGACAAAACGGCCACGTGCCTCCGCAGAGTTGTTAGACTCATATGAGGCAACGCCCCTAAGGTTGAACCGTGTTAGTGTCTATTGAAAGGTTCCAACTCCCAAAAGGGGGTAGGTTTCCACGCCATATCCCCTCTATTTGAAGTCAGCGGGGCTCTGCCAGGCGCTGCGTTTGTCGTCACGGCCGAGCTGGTGGCAATACACCGCTAGGTACGAGAGATGATGCGACTTACCCAGGTCGGAGACCGGATTGGGATTTATAGTGACTGACAAAGCGCCCTGAGTTCTCTCGTGGAATTGGAATTTCCGCAAACCCTTGTTCGCGATTTCCGTGACGACATGATTTTGGCGAACCGATCGGATGTCGAGATTATCTTCTGCTAAGTTGCTGGACATGTAGGAATTGCAGAGAATGAGCACACCGATGAGGAATAAGGGCATCCATCCGGGCTGCTTTGAAAGCAGATAGGAGAGGGTAGATGGGAACTTAAGGTTACGTGCCATTGCGTTACGACTGTTCTCATGGATCTACCCTACCCCATAATGCCTTGACAGCTTCAGGTTGCTTTATTTAGTTTCCGAATTGGACATATTCGTGGGACGCACTGCCATTTTGTGGAGCGCTTGCCTGCGCCATATTGTGAAGACTGTTTTGTCCCCGAGGATGTTCGGCACATTCTTGTTGAATGTTCCAGGCTGGGTGATCTTCCCGCATGTTACCTGACCTGGTACTGGGACAAGCGGGGTCGCTACCGCTTGTTCCTTGTCCTCAAGACTTGTTCGTGCACATAGACTTGTGAATGATACGACTTTTTGGAGGAGGCTGGCCTCCTACATTTTATTTGACTTTTTTTTTAGGTCGTATGTTCCAGCGCCTGGAGTTGGCGGGCCTGACTCCAACGCCGGAGCGCGCTTCCTTCTCGTTTCTCTTTAGCAGCTTTCATTCCTTTTTATTTGTTGTTTTTATAGCCAGTGCTTAGCCTTTTATTGTTCTTTCTTTCTCTTCATTATTTGTTTTTTAATCTACCCTAGTAGTAGACTGCAATCTGATTACGGCAACTTATGCCCTAGTAGGCATTCGCCAGATGAGCCATAAAAATTAAAATAAAAAATAATTAGACTGTAACATAGCGCAGACTGATACCAGGATTTCATAGAATTCGATAGAATCGTCATTTTAGATATTTAAAAAAAAAAGTTATAAGGAACTTGTACTTTTATTTTATTTTCCACATGTATTAGACACATGCATCCAAACCTACATCATCATATTCATAGACACTCAAGGAATAAGAAAAATTCTAGCTATCCAAAAGATTTTGGCCGCGGCTGTATAAATAAACTTCACCTGTAAACTCTGATCTACCCCTATTCCTCTTACGGGCAAGAGTATTCACAGTCATTTTGGGTGGAAATATTTGTGACATGAGTTATTGGAGAATGGAATTAAATTGTATACTATTAAAAGAGATAACCACCGAGGGGAAGATACGATTCCTCTCTCGATAGTAAAGGATGGTACACTCACACCTTGGTATTATGGTTATATCGATAAATTAAACATAGGTATAATGAATGGGCAAAATTAATCTGCCCAAAGAAGAACGGATAAAAAATCGTTCGAAGCCAGGGACAAAGAGAATGATTCGCCCCGAGCGCAATGGTACTATGAATACATATCGTTAGCAATTGACCCTGAAATTTAGAGGAATGAGAAATGTAAGTGAATCCTAATGCCAATATTATTGTAGTATGGGGTACTCCTAGGAGTGTAGTTAAAATGAAATCGAACGTGGAAAGTAGAGTTTATTTATGCATGTTAATTACGTCAGGTGACAGGCAAGAGCTGACAGAACATTAATGAAGCGAGACTCGACTTTTGTGTTTAATCATTAAAAAAATGAAAACCAACGTTGGCATTTCGCCCCAAAAATTTTCGAAACGTGGTGTGATAGAACGGTCTGAGGCCGCTCAAATTCAGCCGCTATCACATGTTAGAAACATTGTTACCCACGTGCATCTGCGAGAGCAAGCAGGGCACGTTATCGCCACCTGAGTCAATATTTAACCAAGGAGGTCATCCCCCCCCCCTTTTTCGCCTCCATTCGTCGATCTCGCATGATTGGGTTAGGCTTACGGGCAGATAAGGTATTTTCCCAGGCGCGACCGGAGCATTCCCCCGAGCCTCCCACTCAATTGTCCCCTACGCCAAGGGGATGGCTTTGACTATTTATATCAAAGCTTTCCGATTGAAGCAGATCAGATCAGATCCAGATTATCTTCGAGAGACATCACGCCGATCTGGTTTCACCTTGTGCACCAGGGAGCTCTACCTCGAGAACCACCTTATTGTCCAGAAGAGGACAATATCCCTTGAGTGCCAAGGTTCGTGGCTTCGAGACGCCAATTCAATAAGGCCCCCCCCTTTTGTTCAGAAAGAGAACAACGTTAGAACAGCCATTGTTCTTTGAGCCCGTTGACAAGAAACGGTTCTCACCCTTCCCCCTGTTGTTCAGAAAGAGAACAACGTTAGAACAGCCATTGTTCTTTGAGCCCGTTGACAAGAGACGGTTCTCACCCCCTCTGTTGTTCAGAAGAGAACAACGTTAGAACAGCTATTGTTCTTCAAGCCCGTTCGTCAAGAAACGGTTCTCATTCCCAAGACATCACGTCAGGATAATTTGATTCCCCTTTTTTTAACGTTCTTCAAAAGAATGATTGGTTTCAACGATAACCTTCATTGTTCATCTAGAACATCCCCGATTTGCTGTCCCAAAGATTGCTTGTATCTCCGGGCCCCACTTCGCTCTCAATCTTCGAAGACAGTCCTTCCCCTTTGCTAAGGACAACCCCCCAAAGAATCCTTCTGCTGGTAATCACCAGTGGACCGAAAATTCCTTCGCATCGTCTTCCTCTGCACAACAACCTTGTAATTACGTAAGCTGAGCATTACCTTTAATTATCTAACCTTTTATCAACGCTACCTTGTGTTGTAAATGGTTTAGTGAACCATCTCATCCCTTTAATTTTTATTTGTTTACCTTTTTAAATCTCTCCAAATATTAATCCTCGGATTAGTCAGATTTTCCAACGACCATTTCCATTCTCCGTTTATGTAAACATTTTCTTTTTGTGTGTTATTGATAGTTTAATTAATAAAACTATTTTATTAATGATAGCCATATTATTATCCTTGAGCTCAGTTCCACTTCTTTGTAAATAACCTCGGTCAATCAGATTACCACGCACTCGAAATATTAGAATAATTCCCTCAACGAATAGTTATATATGGTATATCGTTGAGAGTCTATTCTACGACACGTGGGTTTTAAGTAACGAGTTCAAGTTACTGGAACTAATTATATGTAGACTGAGTTGAGCAGCCAGAAGTTGAGCCAGCATAATCGTGCATATGGAGAACGGACCACACTACCCTGAACCTATCCCCGTAATGCAGTCTATCTTACAAAGCTCATGTCGCTGATGCCTGCAAGGCTTATCTTTGTTTCATCTTCAATCTTCGCCGTACATCCTCTTCTGCACAACGTTCCTTTCGCAAGTTCTATTAAAGGTTGGATGCTGTTCTCCGGCTGGAAAATTCCTCCTTCATACATGCCTAAGTTATGTTCTTGGTAAATATATTGGCAGCAACCTACACAGCTTTGGGGGTGGGGCGGTTTTGTTCTTACTTGGGTACCAGTTACAGAACTGGTACCCATCAGTTATACCTGAACATTTCATTAATTGTCAAACCATCCCAACTAGCTCTCAGATTTCACCATTCTGGACTCCAACGCAAATCCTCTTTCTCTCGGCATTGCTGAAACTATATATTAAAATGATGTTACCTCAATTAAACTTTGATTCTTCTTCAATTACCCTAAACCTCATTTAACCACTACAAAGATAAAAACTTACTTATTTCTCAATTTTCCCATCCTTTCATATTCTTTTCGCATTTAGCCCAAGGAAGTTATGTTTGTCCTACTCGTTTTTGTATTCATTTATAAATGATGTGTTTTTTTAGGTTTTATCACTCTTCTATGTATTAAGCAAGTTTTAAATTTGTTCCTTAAACATTCTTAGGTATTTCCTCCAAATAATATATATTTTTACTATATTAATAGTATTTTTCTTAGATTTTTAAATTGATAAACTCCACTTAACTGTAAACTTCGATGTATATTTTTTCAATTCTTTATCATCGACGTCCCTAAAAGGATGTTTCAAGTCAGCTTATAAACACATTCGTGCAAGTCTTTAACTTTTGAATAAGAAAGCGTTAGTAAGAAAGAAACACGCGCTATTGTAATTTCCCGTTCATTTACGAAGACCGTTTGTCTCTCTACCTAGCGCTTTTTTATTCAACACATACCGACTTACCTACACTAATCTGCTTATAAGCCGACTTGAAACATCCTCTTTGGAGATCTGGTCGCCTTGGCCTACGTTTGACTCCCCATATATATATATATATATATATATATATATATATATATATATATATATATATATATATATATATATGTAGCTTTCGACAAAAGACATAGCATTAACCTAACCAATTTGGCCGTTCTTATAAATGGCTTATTCTTTTGTATTTGCCATAATTGCTGAAGTACGTCCATTTAAATGCCAAAAATACCTCTGTGTAGCGCCGTGGCACTGTTAATAAATAATTCCCTCTAACTGATCCGACATTTAAATTTGTAATGATAAATAAATGTCTGACGAATTTGTCGTGACCCTATTTTATAGGTGCCACACTCTTGTGCTCTTTCTTCATGTACTCTCCCTACAGATCAGGTAGGGTAGGGGGGCGTGCCCTAATGTGGAGAAGAAAGTTAGCGAGTGTCGAATAAAGAAAAGAAGTAAAAATAAAAAAGGTTGAATATGTTTAATCAAGGATTAAAACTGTCGTGTTATTCTGAATTCTGCGTTCAATTTTGTAAGTGTTCTGAATTTGTGTTTTGTTCCTATCTCTGGACACGTAAACAGACACACACAAACATGGAAAAAGAAGAAGAACGCCAAGGTATGACATTAACATTAACCTAATTAACCTCGTCAAAAAATAAAATTAAACTACTTCTAAAAGCTCGAAGATACTAGCGTTTACTGAATTAACAAACCTTTGTCGCAGGTATATAAATTTTATTGTTAATAATAACACTGGTCTGCGTCAAAAATGTACCTTAGGTTTTGTGTAGTGCTTCTTAATAAAATTGAGCTCCTAAATCCGAATATGGCATCCGTTTTTCTCTATCAGGACCAGTTTTTGCGATACAGAGCGCGATAATAATTTAATAGTTTGTACATGTCGTATATTACATCAAAGTTTTAATAGTTTTTTCACTACTGTATTCGCAGTAAACTTTTTGTACATTTTAAGTAATTATGTAAATAAGTTTTTATATTTGCAGGTCAAAAATAGCTTAGCATTATAATAATAAGAATAATAATAATAATAGTGGTTGAGTTACAAATGAACATAAAATGTAAGAAAAGCTCCGACAGATTTTGTGTTTGCGGCAAAGTGACTTTTTCCGAGCAGCAATGGACAATCTCTGCTGTAATTAAATCTTTGTATCATGCATATTTTGCAAAGAATGTTACATAAGTTTAAGACGTTGGAGTCAGAGCGAACAGAAGTCTCTCTCTTTTGGTGTTCCCATTCTGTGGAGAGAAGGCAAGGACCACACTAAGGACTGCTATTTTTGCATGGCAAATCTTAAAGGGGAGCTTCGTATGAAGTATTTAAGCTTTCTGTATTATACTGGCTCCTAAAAATGTCATTTATTATGCATAGACTTAACATAAAATTAAAAACTAACATAATTCACTTCAGCATGAATATATCTTTTACTAAACATTTATGTACTATCTGCAACTCCAAATCAATTCATTTATGTGATATGCAATTATATTTCCCACAGGTATTAAATAAGAAGAATAAACATAGTGTGGCATATCCGGATGTTCCTTCTGCCAGCATACCCCTGCCCCATGGTCCAGGAATTCCTATACCTTCTCCCCCTGAACATATAGAGGTCCATGAAGAGATTAATATGGAACTTGATCAAGATTATGACACATCTGAGTCTTATTAGGTTTCCACACATGATATGGTCGCAAGACCATTCACTCAAGTTCAGTTAAATGACGTGACCAGGGATCTGGGGCTTTCAAAGAAGAATGCAGAACTTTTTGGCTCTGGAGCTCGTGAAAGTAATCTTCTCGCTAAAGAAACAACATTTATTTAGTACAGAAATAGAGAACAAGAGTTTCGAAGCTATATTTTACAGCATTCTTCCAGCTCTTTAGTATACTGCGCCAATATTAAAGGACTTGTTGAGGCCCTTGGAATTCCCTACAACCCATTAGAATGGAGATTTTTCATAGATTCCTCCAGTAGAAGTTTAAAAGCTGTGTTACTGAACATTGGTAACAAGATAGCTTTCGTTCGTATAGGTCATCAACCCAACTTATTGAAAGTTATGAAAATATGAAAAAATTGCTGGATGCAATAAATTACTCTACTTACAATTGAAGGATATCTGGTGACTTAAAGATAAAATCATTTTACACTTGGCATTTCTAAGCTCTTTGATATTGACATTTTCATTTTTAATTGTTAATAATTGTATACACCTTTTGTTCAACTTAGATTTTACCAGAATGCAATTCTGGAAACCATGAGTCATTTTTTAGTTATATTCTTTTGAGAAGGTATACAACATAACTCAATAAACTCAAAATAAGATGTACATATATCCAATTAGTTCCAATATAATGGTTAATACATCGGCATACAGGATTTTTCAGCAGATATTCATATTCTTATCATCATCATCATCATCATCAGTAACTCTATAATTTAAGAAGGGGATTTTTTTGAGGATTTGAATAATAATTTCATCTTAGTTTGGTTATGACTTATGTTTTTTATCAAATTTATTTCTAATAATTCTTTTATAATATCAAAAAACAAAATGGTGAAGTTCAGAAATAAATATAAGTATCGAAATTTTTGTGAATTTTTAAAACCCAAAGAATTACAAATGGTGAAGCTCAGAAAATTTATTTTTATATATCTTCTTCTATAACTATATTTTAGCAACGTGATATTTTGAAAGGGGGGAAATAGTTTAGAGTTCCTTTTTAAAATTATTTTAATTAGCGAAGTTCAGAAAATTTATAAAAATTTTAACCATGGCTGCTTTTTTTAGATTTTAAATTTTAATCTTAGTAGTGAAGCGTAAGCTCTCCCCGTTGGGGGGGAGGCAAGCCATTGCCTGGTTGTTTTAAGAAATATTACTTTGAATTTATTTTTAGAAATATTATACTTTGAATTTACATACCCTGCTAAATTTCTTTTCAGGTAGTGTCTCTAAATACTTGGTATGCAAACAGGCTAAACGAAGCATCCCTGTTTCCTATGTTTATGGAACAGTCGTGCAAATAGTATGCACTTTGAGAAGAAGGTTTGGCCTCCACGAGAAGCATTTATAATTGGATCAAACAATGTGATAGCTGAACCTTTAGTATCTCCTCACAAAATACTGCTTTCCCCACTGCATATAAAGCTTGGCATAATCAAAAATTATGTTAAAATCCTTAATAAAGAAGGCCAAGCTTTTAAATTTCTTCTTCAAAAATTTCCACAAATCAGTGACGCTAAGCTCCATGCGGGAATTTTTGATGGACCTCAGATCAGGAACTTGATGAGAGATCAGCAGTTTGAGGCATCAATGACGGACATAGAAAAAGATGCCTGTAAAGCTTTCAAAGCTCTAGTTAATTATTTTCTAGGCAATAAAAGAAGCCCAGAATATGATGCCCTGGTCAATCAGCTCCTAATAAGTCTCAAACATTTGTGAGCTCGAATGTCTATAAAGATACACTTTTAAAAGTCTTATCTGGATTATTTTCCCGACAACTGTGGGGATTACAGTGAATAACAGGGAGAAATATTCCACCAGGACATAAAAACAATGGAATCCAGGTACCAGGGTAAATGGGACGTAAACATGCTTTCTGACTACTGTTGGTGTTTGAAGCGTGATGCACCAGATGAGAGGCACAAACGAAAATCGTCAAGGGCGTCTTTTCTTGGAAATTAGAATTATTTTCTTTATTATGTTGCATTCTTTAATTTTTTGTTTTATTAAAAGGATTATAGTTTACATACGTTTATGCCTGTTTCTCTGATATAACAATAATAATGCATTATTAGATAGAGAAAGGTTTTTGAAGATTTTTTTCAGGTAAAATGAGGTAATCTCAATGAAAATGGTGTATGCTGTACTGAGAAAATCTGACCTGATTGAACAAAAATACATTTATTTTTGAGCTAAGTAGGTTTGATTCATTAAGAAACCACAAAGAAATCCTGAGGAACATAAATTGTTTTTCAAACGCAGGCCTATGTTATTTAACTTCTTATTGCATATTTCTTAATCTTCTCTTCATTTTTATACTCGACAATTTTTTTTTATCTTAGTGAAAACTCTTTTGAACGTTTTGGTCGATGCCAATCCAGTCCATAAATCAAGAAGAGTCCAGTTGTACGCAGACTCATATACGGATATACATAAAGTATATAAAATTGAAAACGAATAATTTGCAGTATAAATTTTATTTAGAAATTTAGGGTACGAGATTATTGGCGGGGAAATTAGGGTGTAATGATGAATGCCGTGTTGATTTCCTTTAGATGCTTTAAGACTCTGTTTATATTCGTTTTTGACTTGGGCGACTCCAGACCAATATTCTCCTTTTGTTCTTCTTATTCTTATTTACAAATTAAAAGTGAAAACAAACAACAAAATCTTTGCTAGGAACTTATGGGGAAATATTTGTACAGAAAATGATGAAATTAGCGAAATTTAAAATATTTGGGAGCAATATAGCCCGAGTAGGATAAAGAAGATACTACTTAGGGAGTTCGAGATTCGATAGGTGCGCAGATTTCAATAACGTGACTAATTTCCGCAATGAAAGGAGATCTCCCCATAGCGTTGAGGCAGTAAGGGCACGCAATCCTTTAAATACCAAGTGTAGAATCAAACATTCCATCTACAAATCTTGCCTCATAGTTAAAAAATAAAAAATATGCTGCAGCCAAAAAATCAATCATGGTATTGGTCTCTTGGACCATTCATTAGTCGAAGCCTATTCCACACCATCAAGACTTCAATAGTTTTCCGCACCGGGGTCGACACGCATCAATGCCACTAAAAGAATTCTACCCAGCTTATCGGTCTCTTTATACCCGAGCCCTTGAGAAACAGGCTGAGGTCTACCCATTACTGGTGTTCTTGTGGAATTCTTGCTTTAATGAGGCTTTAAACGGAGAGATTCATCAGGGGAATTATCAGGGGCGCTCTCAAGGATGCTATAAAAGGTGTTTGTTATGAAGGTGTTATCAAGGGGGATGTTATCAATGATAATCCAAAGGTTGTATTCAAGGGTGATATCAAAGGTAATTGTTCTCATGTGTGTTTTCTAGGTTGTTCTCCAGTGTGATATCAAGGGTATTCACAAGGGTGTTCTCAGGAATATTCTCAAGGGTGATATCAATGATATTTATTATCAATAGTGTTCTCAAGGGTGATGTAAAGGTCATACTCAAAGGTGTTATCAAGGGTGCCTTCAAGGATGTTTTCAAGGGAGATAAATATCAACGGTATTTATTTGCAAGGGTAATTTCTATGGGTCGCTGAACAACGCTGGAACGTGTTCCAGGAAGCGCAGATCGTCAAGGTCATGATTCCTTTCTTTTGTTTATAACCGTGCCCTCCCTACCCCATTGCCCGCCAGCAACAGATGTCTTCGTTGAAATTGCGTTTGAAATACGAGAAAAATAAATTGATTTTAGGATCAACTTCTGAATCGCTTTAACATCATTTGAACACACTCTGCTTCCATCTCACAACATTTAAATACACTCAGTTTCCCATTTGACATAATTTGAACACACTTTGTTACCCATTTGACATCAAAGTAAAGTGAAATATGTAACTTAAGTAAGGTTAACTTACTTTAACACATCCAACAACACCCCTCGTTAGTATATACAACCAAAGCTAATAATTCAATGGCTATTCTCCAATTATCGACAGCCAATTTTTTTTCTACATAAGGTTTTTTCTAGTTATAATATATTTTATTAATGTTTTAGGATAGGTTTGATAATTTTGGATTATTTTTGTTTTATGAAAGAAATATTTTGCCATATAATTTTTAGTTTAATAAAATATCCATTCTAACCTTATCTATTAGTATAAAAAAATAGCGAAAAAATCCTTTAGTAATTAATATAGTTAAACCAGGCAATGGCTTCGCCACTCATCCCCAGTGGGGGAGCTTGCGCCTCACTACTAAGATTAAAGTTTAAATCTAAAAAGGCAGCCATGGTCAAAATTTTTATAAATTTTATGAACTTTGCTAATTATAATAATTTAAAAAATAAACTCTAAACTATTTCCCCGCTTTCAAAATATCACGTAGCTAAAATATAGTTATAGAAGAAGATATATAGAAATAAATTTTCTGAAGTTCACTATTTGTAATTCTTCGAGTTTTAAAAAAATGGACAAAATTTCGATATTTACGGCCGTATGCTAAGAAAAATGTGGAATGCACATTTATCAGATTTAGTGTAGCTTCACACTTATTTATAAATTTATTATATGCAAAAGGCTAAAAAGTAAAATACCTAAAAATATAGGTTTGTTGTTCGAAAGTGCATTTCACATTTGTTTTAGCATACGGCCGTTATAATTATTTCTGATCTTTGATAAAAAAACATAAGTCATAACCAAACTAAGATGAAATTATTATTCAAATACTCAAAAAAATCCCCTTCTTAAATTATATTTAGCGATGATGATGATAATCTTTTATTTTTAAAAAAATTGCCTGTGGTTTGGATAATATCAATATTCATATATCACCTCACCTCTTTCTTCCTCTTCAGTCATTGCTTTTTTTATACTATCTAATTTCTTTCAAATACTATACCGAGAGTGAGGAAACGAAGAAGACAAGAACAATGCTCCAACTTTACTTGGAGTACCGGCCATACGCTGAAGTCAGTATTAGCTCGAGCACTGAATAAAGAGGCTAGCTACCGATTAACTACCGATTGATTGATACTTTCGTCTCCTATAATCTAACAAGAGTAAAGTTGGACGGCAGCGTCTTATCCTTGGAACGACTCTATCTTTCTTGGAGGTGAGAATTTTCAATTCTGTTGGTTAAATAGCCAATAGTCGATACTTAAACATTGCCACCTAATGTATTGTTTTTCTTCTGAAATCATTTTCACATAGTGTTGCCCCCAACTGTACCTAGAAGTCAATACGATGATGTGATTCTACTATACTTTAATTAGACTACTATTTTATTAAAAGTAATAAGGGATGCTTTAATATTTCTAGCGATTTGTCCCTGGGGCCACCATTCCCAGATTGAGTAACAATTTGTCTATATTAAAATCTAAACTAAGCAAACGGAATATATGACATCGAAAAAAATGCGACGTGTACACTTTTATCAGAAAATTATTGATATATATTCTCCTTTGTATTTCTTGGTGTTATTTTAGATTAGCCTCTTGTTATTTTTAATTTGATTTTTTCTATATCCGTGCCCTCTTTGGTATCCAGCAGAGGAGAGCTAAAAACATTAAAACAAAATTCACTTTTGAAGTCTCCGTAGAGGTTGTGGTTAAAATCAGATGTGCCAGATAGATTGTGAGGTAACCAGAAACTATGCATAAGTTCCGCCTACATCCTACCATTCAAGATTGATAAGTTTTGTGTTTTCTCCTTAAAATTATAATATGATAAATAAGAAACTATATATGATTTATGCTTGGATAAAGAAATATAAGAATTATATCTTCGAGTCCGGTCTCTTTTATTTGCATTTGGTATTCATAGAAAAAGGCTGAATATATATTTTTAATATTTAGATTAGCTGCCAACAGCCATTCTTGGCAGATTATTTCCCTCTCAAATTTTAAAGATCAACAGCGCGAGTGAAATTAAAGATCAACCTAGTCTAAATTAGGTCGAGGCTTGACGCTTGAATTAGTTACCAAATCTAATGAGAAAACACACGGTTTTCTTATCTAGCTGTCCCCAACCTGATATTTGGCTGCTTTTAGTCATTCGTAATATCTACAGGGTGTTCCGAATGTCTTATTACCCTCTGAAGAGCAGCTCTAATATTTTAATAAATCATATACCTTTTCTATAAATCAATATATATATATATATATATATATATATATATATATATATATATATATATATATATATATATATATTATACATAAAAATAGAAACAGTTGTTCATAAGGAAACGGGTAATAAGACATTTGGGAAACCCTGTAGAATATATAGTGAATTAATAACGTTCTTGGCACCTTTTACCCTGCAAAGAGGGCTCAGATGTAGCATGTGCACCCACGCAGCATCTAAGATCTTAAAAATTGTGTGCCGGCAAAGCCCCAACATCCGCAGAGACAACGGCGTCTCTACATCTTTCACACATTTACACTTTCTCTCGATTCAATACTTATTTCGCACATCTCTCCTTCAAAGTTCCGGTGGAAATGCCATCTTTGGTTTTCGCATCTCAAGTTTAAGAAAATAATAAATAGCGCCGTTGAGATTAAAGAAACTGTACGCATCCAGCCGTAGCTCATTATTCATATTTATTGAATACGTGTAAAAGGTTTGGCAATAATTGAGCAGAACTCTGCCATAGACAAAAAAGAGACACGACCAGAGATATATTAAGACTTATATTATTTCCTTTTATTTATAAATAGAATCTGCTGAATAAATCGCAGCATTTTTTACTTCCCTATTTTGCCCTAACACTTGGTAAATTTTTAGTTTCAGACAATTATAACACCAAGATATTAAATTTTCTTGTGATGTCTGAAGCAGGTATCTTGCTGTATATATATATATATACATATATATATATATATATATATATATATATATATATATATATATATATATATATATATATATATATATGCATATATCTCATGAGCGTGAGAGAATGATGAAATAAATCCAACTTCACCCCAGGAAAGAGAGAACGCAATCATTTTTCTTCGGAAATATTTTATTTCTAACTTCGAAAAAATCCGAGCTGGGGTGGGATTCAAACAGTGCACATTGAGGCAGCGAGCAACCGCGGTTTAATTGAGATCAAAGCAGTTGCCGCTGCATCAATGTGCACTGTTTGAATCCCACCCCAGCTCGGATTTTTTCGAAGTTAGAAATAAAATATTTCCGAAGAAAAATTATTCTTTTCTCTTTCCAAAGGTGAAGTTGTATATATATATATATATATATATATATATATATATATATATATATATATATATATATATATATATATATATATTTTATATATATATATATATATATATATATATATATATTTATATATACAAACCGCTGTTCTCTTCATTAACAGGAAGAGCTTGGTTACACAGGCACCCCTGCGGGGTGTGGCCTACGGCCTTATTTGCTAATCTTAACCGCCTTTTTTAATCCCCTTTATAGACTCTTAATTTTAACACCCTTTTCTTCTTCCTCTTCTTCTTCTTTTCTTCTTCTTAGTCTTCTTCTTCTTCATTATCTTTTTCTTCTTCTTCTTCTTCTTCTTCTTCTTCTTCTTCTTCTTCTTCTTCTTCAAAATTTTAAATGAGCATTTTACGAGCGTGTTTACTGTGGAAGATTCTTCCGAATTGGAATCGTTAATTGGGGAAGTTCGTAGTGCTGATAAATGCATATCCGATGTAAGTATAAAGGACGAGGAAATTCTTAAATTTATTAAGCTAATGAAAAAGTCGAAATCTCCGGGCCCCGATGGGGTATATCCAATTCATTTAAAGGAGCTTCAAAATGAACTCGTTAAGCCATTGCGTGAAATTTTCAATCGCTCATTAGAGGATGGCGTAGTTCCGTTGGATTTCAAGCGAGCAAACGTTACACCTATATTTAAGAAGGGGAATAGATTTGAAGCAACGAATTTTCTGCCTATTAGTCTAACTTCGGTAGTTGGGAAGCTTTTAGAATCTGTAATTAAAGATAGAATAGTGAGCCACCTCGAGGCAAATAAGCTGATTAACGATACCCAGCATGGATTTAGGCGTGCGAGATCGTGCTTGACTAACTTGCTCGAATTCTTCCACAAAATGATTTGCGTGTACGATGAAAGCAAAGCTGTAGACGTAATATATTTAGACTTTAAAAAGGCGTTCGACACCGTCCCCCACCAAAGGTTATTAATGAAAGTTAAAGCGATTGGGGTGACTGGTAAGATTTTAAACTGGATTAGAAATTGGCTGAAAGATCGCTCGCAGCGGGTAGTAATAAATGGGGAATGTTCAGATTGGGCCAGCGTTAGTAGTGGGGTACCGCAGGGCTCTGTTTTAGGCCCTTTATTGTTTTTAATTTATATTAACGATTTAGATAAAGGCATACTTAGTCGGATTTTGAAATTTGCGGACGACACGAAGCTGGGCAATCGTGCCTATGTAAGATCGGATGTCGATAAATTGCAGGGGGACCTAAACTCGATTGCCAATTGGGCGGACAAGTGGCAAATGGAATTTAATTTAAGCAAATGCAAGGTAATGCACTTGGGTTGCCATAATTTAAGAGTAGAATATACCATGAAAGGCCAAGTCCTCGACGCGGTTAAATTAGAAAAAGACTTGGGAGTATTAGTCTCAGACGATTTTAAATTCTCGAAGCAATGCGCGGATGCGTGTAAAAAAGCAAATCGCGTTTTGGGTTATATCGCGCGCAATTTCATCTTCAAATCTAAGGATGTAATTTTACCTTTATATAAATCCCTTGTGCGGCCACTTCTCGAATACGCTGTTCAATTTTGGGCTCCATATTTAATGAAAGATATTGCGCAATTAGAAAGAGTGCAGCGTAGGGCTACGAAATTAATTCCAGAGCTGAGGAATAGATCATACGAGGAAAGGCTCAGGGCTTTAGATTTGCCATCGCTAGAAAGCAGAAGATTACGTGGCCAGCTAATAGAAGTATTTAAAATACTAAAGGGTTTCTCAAACGTGGACTTTCGCAATCTGTTCGAACTGGATCATAGGGGAAATACTCGTCAGCACGGGTTAAAATTAGTGAACAAGCGTTTTAACACAAGTATAGCCCAAAACTATTTTACATTTAAAGTTACTCAAAATTGGAATCGGCTGCCCACCCACGTAGTAGATAGCACTTCGGTTAATATGTTCAAAAATCGTCTCGACGTGCATTTGAATAGTTTAAATATAACGTAGTTGAGCACTGTGAATTTGGACGTCCTTGCAGAGAGAGAGAGTTTGGAGCGGAGGTTTAAGGATATGAAATTATGATGACTAAAAATGATGCCGGCGATTCTCTGCATGTGTAGCTTAGATGTCCCATTTCTTTTCCGCCTATCCTATAAGTAGTCTCTATCCCTAAATTAGTTTTTCACCACTAGCAGTCGAGTGGCTGCGGAAGATGAGAAGAAAAACTTTCTATCTCCCCCGACCCCTAGTTTGATTAGTTAAAATTGCACGATAATGTACACATGTAGATAAGTGTGTACAGTAGATAGTATTAAAAAAAAAAAAAAAAAAAATAGCATGTTAGAGATACACTCGTAGATAAGGGTGTATCGTAGTTTTGATTTAGTGTAGCGGACTAGCCTCGAGCGGACCTTAGGGTCTTTGCTGGTCCTAGATTCTGTAGTTCTGTAGTTCTGTAGTTCTTTTCTTCTTCTAAAGGAATTATTAGAAATAACGTGACAACCGAACTAAAAGAAAAAATCTTATTCAAACCTTTAAAAAATCTCGTTCTTAAAATATAGGGTTATGGATATATATATATATATATATATATATATATATATATATATATATATATATATATATATATGAGGAATTAAACCACATTCTCCTAAGACAATTTAATTCAGAACAGTTTCGGTGTATCTCACACCCTTTTTTAACTGACACTGGATAGAAAATATTAGAAACGTGCTTACATACATAACACGGGGTCAGGTCGTGGAAGATCCCCTCTTTTTCCCCCAATCCCCTACTTGTGGCTAATCAGGGGGGTTGTTAGGCCTAAACATATTGAAGGGCTGACATTTCACTACTTTGTTTAATTGACCCTCAAATAGATTTAAATTAGGAACTGACGATATCATACTCGATTCTACGATTCTTCTCTTAACATAGTTGGCCGATTTGAATACCATTTTACTTCCATTGAAATCGATCGAATGATTCAAGTCTCTAACATGGCAAAATATTCCACTGCTTTCGCTGCCCACTCTCATATCTCTTTTATGTTCATACAATCTCTTGTCTATATTTCTCCCCGTTCCCCCTATATAAACTTTATGGCAATCGTTGCATGGTATTGCATATACTCCTATGCTATGATGTTCTTTGGGTTTCCTGGCAATCATTAATTGGTTTAAGGAATTATTATATTTAAAAGCTAGATTAATACCCGCTTTTCCAAATATGTCCTTTAAACTATTTAATTTATTATTAAATGGCAATGTTATACATTTGTTGAATTCATTAGTGCGGGAAGGCTTATTACCATACAATGTATTCCTAGCTGCAAAATGGGCAGACGATATGAACCAATCGGGGTAATACAAATTGGAAAAAATGGTCCTGATAATGACAATTTCCTCATCTAAATAGGAAGGATGACATATTTTGTATGCTCTAAGGAAAAGGATAGTAATTCCGAATTTTTTAACAGTATTATCGTGAAACGAAAAATAATGTATATAGGCATTAGAGTGGGTTGGTGTTCCTATAAACGTCAAGTTTTAATTCATGGTGATCTTAATTAATGAGGACATCTAAAAAGGGTAATCTATTATCATATTTCCATTCATATTTAAATTTGATGGAGACATGCAAATTATTCAAATTATTAAAAAAGTTATCAAAATCATGACCATTAAGCCATACAGAAAATACATCGTCAATGTACCTTAACCATATAAAGTTAGGGGTTAGAAATTGTGGGAAGGAGTCCAGTCTCAAAATATTCCATGAAGAGACATGCCAATATCGGAGATAAACTATTTCTCATGCTAAGGCCAAATATTTGTCTATAAAACTCATTATTTACTCGAAACACATTGTCAGAGAGACATAATTCAACTAAATCGATAAATTTACTCGTAGAAATGGGAAGATCAAAATTAAGTCTAGGCATGATTTCCCCATATATATATATACATATATATATATATATATATATATATATATATATATATATATATATATATATATATATATATATATATATATATATATATATATATATATATATATATATATATATATATATATATATATATATATATATATATATATTTATATATTTATATATTCATATATGTATATATATTTATTTATATATATATTTATTGATATATATATATATATTGTTACACTTCATTTAACCCAAAACATAGCAAAATCTCAATCTTAAAAGGAAACGATGTATTCCAAACTATTAGATTTTACGCCATTTATTTCATTTGAAGTGTTTTTGACGCCTAAGTTGGTTATTAACTTTTTCAGCGATTTCAGTGAGCTAAGAGGAATTTGAGATCATTGTATCAATTTTTTTATTTAAACTCCATACAAGATCGACTTCTTCTATAGTCAATGAACAGAATCTGTTTTTTAATGTTTTATTAAAATACTAAAATAAGGAAAATATTATTAATTATCCCTTGGGTAAAGAGGAAAGATTAAGTAGGTCTGTACAAAAATGGTCACTGAAAGAGTTGGTTGCTGTAGCGTAAAGCAGACCGTGGGTAGGTGTTGTAGCGTAAAGCAGACCGTGGGTAGGTTTCCTCGAACGAAATAAATCTCTGGCAATTGAACGTGCCTAAACGAGCAGAAGAATATGTAATGAATGAATTACCTTACATATTATTTTATACCACTCATAAAAGGATATCACACAATCTAACTCAATCACACGCAGGTCCTTGGTAAACGACGTAAGGTATCGTTCGTAAACGGCACTAAGGGTTAAAATCACACGAGTTATAGTGGGAAAGATCAGGCAGAAGAAGAAAATTATGTCATGCGGGAGGTCGCAAAAGCCAAAGATCTTCTAGAGTCACAGAAGCGACACAAGAAACAAAGGGGATTGTTACAACGGCGCACAAGCAAGATGTAGAGCAGAGGGACAGCGAGTCGTCCATAGTACATTAAAAGCAGTTGGAGTGTACAGTAAAGATAGTGAATCACCTTGTATAGTTGTACCATAGAGATCCACTCGTCCTTTTCAAAAGGGGACCGTCGAAAGATGAGAGTGGGCACCGAATATACCGTTATGGTGATATGAATTTATGATCGCGTCAAACAAAAAAATTGTGATCACCAGAGGGAAAAAAAGCGATGACGATGAACGATAGCTAGTGAGAGATAGGTTCGGGAGTATATAGTCGTACCTCTCTAGAAGCGAAAGTCCTTCATTGTTGGTCTTGAATCACACGCGCGGTTGATGACAACTACGAGTAGCGAGTTCATTTAGAAGCTGTACCGAAGTTACAGTTTTAGAACTTCGGCCGGTAAAAGAAAATATACGTATTTCAGCTTGGGGTTGGAGTCTTATTTTTATCATCATCATTAAAGCTTTTCAGGTAAAATGGGGTGCGCTTGTATCTAATACTAGCGGCTTCATTTAGCTCAAGCAAATGGAAAATTAAATCACTATTCGTATCATTATCATCAAAAGTCTGGAAAATGGAAAAACGCAAGGCGATAAAATATGATTAAATTTTTGAAACAAATAAAATATACAGAAATTTATATTTGAAATTATTATATTAACAAGTTAAGAGGAAGCCTTGATAAAGTTAATGGATGAATAAAAAACAAAATTCCATTTAATATTCCATTTATATTCTAAAAATATGAGGGGAAAAAATTGGCTTAAAAATTCCCTTTTTAGACATTTAAATTAAATACTAATAACTTTTCTCTTAAAAACGCCAAATTTTGAAAGAAAAACAGGGGTTATAATTGTACTTATAATTTGCATTCCTGTGGCTCTGACTGCACAATGGTAGGTCGGAGTACCATATGAACTGGCCGCTCTGATTTGGCGATAAAACTATTTTTTAATAGCTCTCGTTTGAGTCTGTCGTTTGTTGTTTTTAGTGTGATGTATGTTGTTTGTGCTTGTTGTTTGACTGTGATGTGGTATTTGTGCTAGTTGTTTGAGGTTTTGTTTGTTGTTTGAGTTTATAGTTTGAGATTGTATTTTAATTTTGTTGAGTTTTTTATTGTTTGAGTTTGATGTATGTTGTTTAAGTTTGTTGATTTTTGTTTGAGTATGTTGTTTGTTATTTTATTTTGTTATCTGAGTCTTTATTGTTTTTTGTTCAAGTTTGATATTTGTTGTTTGAGTTTGAGATAGTTTTTGAGTTTTGTTTGTTGTTTGAGTTTGTTGTTAGTTTTGTGGTTATGTTATTTGCTGTTTAAATTTGTTGTTTGAGTTTGTTTTTGTTCTTTGAGATTGTTGGGGTTGTTTGAGTTTGTTGTTTTGTTGTTTGAGTTTTTTGTTTATTGTTGAAATTTGTTTTTTGAGTTTGTCATGTTATTCCTACGATTCAAAAAATTCCTTCTCTCGATCTTCTAAGAGGTCCTCTTTTGGATCTCTTTTTCTATTCAAGATTCCAGTATTTGATTTCCTTTCTCCACCTTCTATAGTTTGTTCTGGAAATGTCCTCCACATAGCTACATTTTAGAACTTCATTTCTTTTTACAATATTTTTGACTCGTGTTTGTGTTCTTATCCAAATGTTTCTTTGGTGCTCTCCTTTTAAGTGTATTTGCATTCAGTGTCCATGTTAAACTAAATTGTATTACAATTGTTAAAATGCAATCGTTAGATCATTGATGTTTTTAGCAATGATTTATGTTGCTTTTGAAGATGTAGGTTAACTTTCTTTTCTCTCTGACCTCCGTTATTTCGTTCTTTCATGTGAGTGTATATATGCTGTCATTAAGAGCCACCGAAAAAGAACATATTCTACTTGCTCTAACATTTGATCATCAATTATAATGGTATTGTTTTTAACAAATGTTGTTCATTATTTTTGGCTTTGTAAAATGTAATTCTTTTTTACTTGAAGTAAATAATTCCGAATAATGAGGCCATATAAACCTTCTTCTGTCCAATCTCACATAATTAGCTTGCAGAACGCAAGGATCTTAAACCAACCTAATAATAAGCCAGAGGTCTATGACTCATTACAAAATAGGCCAAAACTCAAGATTACAACCACCCTACCTCACGAGTTTCTCTAACTCATAAACAATTCTAAACTGCTCCTATTTAGAAGGTTTCGGGGCAGTGTTCTAGTAGTCAAGTACTCTATGATTCAAGAAGTATACCGAGCTTACAGTTTTGAACCTATGTAGTAAGTGGGTGCATTCCTTTTGCGCAAGTACCGCCCTTGCCTCTTCGTTCATTCGAAGCAACAACGTGACCGTCCGATGGTAGCTCCAGATTAACCCACACCACTCCCAAAGGAGACAACCATACAAGAGGTGTTCATTAAGTACTTTGGGTGAATGGATATACTATTTAATGGCGTTTTCATACACCAACCTAGTTGGAATTTTTAGTCTAAGTTGGGTACCATTCCAAGATTTTGGTTGGTCGTATTCCAGTATTTTGGTACCATTCCAATTTTTGGTTGGTCCACTTCCAATATTTGTGTACTATTCAGAGATTTTCGTTGCTCCCATTCCAATATATGTGTACCATTCCAAAATTTTATTTGTTCTCATTCCAATATTCGCGAACAATTCCAAGATTTTGGTTGGTTCCATTGCAATATTTGTGTACCATTCCAAAATTTTAGTTGGTCCCATTCAAGTCTTTTTCCCATTCTTACATTTTCGCCCCATTCCAAGCTATTAATCCCATTTCAAGATTTCTGTCAAATTCAGATTTATTGTTCTCATTCCAAGATTTTGGTAACATTCCAAAACTTTTGTCCCATTCCTAGATTTCAATCCTAATCCGAAATTTTGTTCTCATTCCAAGATTTTGGTCACATTCCAAAACTTTTGTCCCATTCCTAGATTTAAATCCTAATCCTAGATTTTGTTCTCATTGCAAGATTTTTTTCTCATTATTACATTTTGGTCGCATTGCAAGATTTTGGTCATATTCCAAATTTTTTAGCACATTCTGACATTTTGCTTATATTCCAAGATTTTAATCAGATTCAAAGATTGTGGTTCCATTCCTAGATTTGATCTCATTCCAATATTTTGTTCTTATTCAAAGATTTTAATCATATTCCGAAATTTGTTTCCTATTCCAAGATTTGAGTGCCTTTCCAGGATTTTCGATCTATTTGGGTCGCATTCCAAAGTTTTTTCCCATTCTAAGATTTTGGTTGAATTTAGATTTTTATCTTATTCCTTGAATTTGATTTCTTTCCGATATTTTTGTCCCATTCCAATATTTGAGCCTATTTTGTACCTTTTCAAGTTTTGCTTTCATTCCAAGATTTGTCGAGATTTGGTCCCATTCCTAAATTTGATTACATTCCCAAATTTTGGCTGTATTCCAAGATTTTGATCCCATTCCATGATTTTGATCTAATTACAAGATTTAAATACTATTCCGACATTTGGGTTTAATTCCAAGATTTTTGTCATCCCAAGTTTTAATTAATCCCTTTCAGATATTTCGGTCCCATTCTGAATGACAACCATCCCAAGATTTTAATCTCATTCCAAGATTCTAGTTCCATTCCGAAATTTTAGTCTCATTACGACATTTATTTCTCATTCCTAGGTTTCGGTTTCTTACCAAGCTTTTGCTCTCATACAAAGATTTTAACCCCATTCTAAAAATTAGGTTCTATTCAAAGATTTTAATCCCCTACAAAGATTTCGGTTCCATTCCAAGATTTGATTTTGGCTCCAATACAAGATTTTGGTCCCATTCTTATATTTGGGCTATATTCTGAGGTTTAAGTCCCATTCTGACATTTAGTTTTCATTCCAAGATTTTTTTCTGATTACAAGATTTTCGTTTCATTCCAAAATTTTAATCGTATTCTGACATTTAGGTCCCATTCCAAGATTTTAACTCTCACTACATTTAGGTCCCAACCAAGATTTTGGCTTCAATCCAAAATTTTGTTCGGATTCCCCAAATTGGGCCACGTTCCAAGATTTAATCCGATTCAAAGATTTGGGTTTATTCCAAAATTTGTTTACATTCCAAGATTTTGATCCCATTCCATCATTCATTTCTCATCCCAAGGTATGAGTACGATTACAAGGTTGGGTTTCATTCCAAGAATTTTATCCTATTCTAAGAATTGCGTTCCATTCAAGGATTTTAACCCGCTGAAAAGATTTCAGTTCCATTCCAAGACTTGGATCATATTCCTAGATTTTGGCCCCATTTTAAGATTTTGGTACCATTTCACGGTTGGTCCCATTTCAATATTTTTGTTCCATTTCAAGCTTTACGTCCCATTCTGACATTTCGATCGCATTCCAAGATTTTTTTACCGAATCCAGGATCCGGATTCTATTGCAAGATATTAATTCAATAGAAAGCTTTGGGTTCCAATCTAAGATTTTGTTCACATTCTAAGATTTCATTGCCATTGCCAGATTCTGATCGCTTAAAAGATTTTAGTCCCATTCTAAGATTTTGGTCCTATTGTGAGATTTTGGTACCATTCTGATATTTTGGTCTCATTCTGAGATTTTGGTCCCATTCTGAGATTTTGGGCCCATTTTGAGATTTTGGTCGCATTCTGAGATTTTGGTCGCATTCTGAGATTTTGGTAGCATTCTGAGATTCTGATCGCATTCTGAGATTCTGAGATTTTGGTCGCATTCTGAGATATTGGACCCATTGTGAGATTTTGGGCCCATTGTGAGATTATGGGCCCATTGTGAGATTTGGGGCCCATTGTGAGATTTTGGTCCCATTGTGTGATTTTGGTCCCATTCTGAGATTTTGGTCCCATTGCGAGATTTTGGTCCCATTCTGAGATTTTGGTCCCATTGTGAGATTTTGGTCGCATTCTGAGATGTTGGTCGCATTCTGAGATGTTAGGCGCATTCTGAGATGTTGGTCGCATTTTGAGATTTTGGGCCCATTGTGAGATTTTGGGCCCATTGTGAGATTTTGGGCCCATTGTGAGATTTTGGTCGCATTCTGAGATGTTGGTCGCATTCTGAGATGTTAGGCGAGATTTTGGTCGCATTCTGAGATGTTGGTCGCATTCTGAGATGTTAGGCGCATTCTGAGATGTTGGTCGCATTTTGAGATTTTGGGCCCATTGTGAGATTTTGGGCCCATTGTGAGATTTTGGGCCCATTGTGAGATTTTGGTCGCATTGTGAGATTTTGGTCGCATTGTAAGATTTTGGACCCATTGTGAGATTTTGGGCCCATTGAGAGATTTTGGTGCCCATTGTGAGATTTTGGGCCCATTGTGAGATTTTGGGCCCATTGTGAGATTTTGGAACCATTGTAAGATTTTGGTGCCCATTGAGAGATTTGGGGCCCATTGTGAGATTTTGGGCCCATTTTGAGATTTTGGGTGAGTGTTCCCCCCACCCCCTTCTGAGAATTTGGGTTCCCTTTCCATATGAGTTTTATTCCAACATTTTGCATCTATTCCAAGATTTTGATCACTTTCTTTACTTAGATATAATTACACTATTTTATTTCCATTCCGAGGGTTTGGCTCTCGTGTTCACTCCAGAAGAAGAAGAGAGTCCAAAACCACAAGAAACCGTCTCCAAATAGACGTTTACCCGTCTCGCTGCCCACAGAGTCGATATCTGCTTTAAATTTTTCGTTTTGATAGATTCTGGATAGTTGTCCGCCCCTCTGTTTCAAGGGAAGTAATCTGTTCTATACAGTATTACTCCCACCTTACTTCACTAGTTTGCAAACTTTCTCTTCTATCCTTAAACCCACATTTTATTCCATTTTTCGTTCATCACGTTGGTCTTGGGAAGAATGGTGGAGCAACAAGCCACATGGGTGTTGTTAGGATGAGGAGGTCATATTATGCCTGTTCCATGCTCGCAGACGACCTCTAAGAATGGCATAAAAGCGAGGCCGCCGAGGGCGTTCAGTTATAAAGAAACGAAAACCATTGAGGTGGGGAGTTCTTATTAATCCTGAAAAGATGGTCAAGAAATGTTGCGATGGGTGAAGTGAAAATGTGTGGAGGAAACATAAAATGAGTACTTGAGATGATAAGGACCGAAGGGCACGCAGCTTTCTTGAACCTACCCCCCGTTTACAAGGAAGGCTGCTCTTCTTGTGGGGCAGGGAAAAGTGTGGTTCATCACCCTGCATAATCGAAAGAGTGAATTTTGCCTCCTTGCACTCACCCCACTGGCTGCAAATCATGAGTGCACTCCTCTTTAGGCCGGCCACACTCGGGAGACGGTCCAGACTTGATCTGTACGGCCTCGAGAGCACTTAAACGATACCCCCACTTTCCCCTCCACTCAAGGACGAGAGCACTTAAACGATACCCCCACTTTCCCCTCCAGTCAAGGACGAGAGCACCAGTAGGAAAATACATAGCAGGAAAAGAATGACGTGTCCCAGCTGAGGTGGCCACTGCAGCGTAGTGCGATGACCACTCAATGACACATGATACCATGAAGGACAAGCAGGAAAAGACCGTCCACAAATTGCCATTACTCCCGGCCCACCGAGGAATTCGCCATCGCAAAACACAAATACTATTATGATCTTTTTCAAAAATTGGCACAGATGTTTCGAACTGAGCAACAATAAAGTAAAGGGGCAAAGTAAGAGTTCTTTTTAAGCTCTAATGGGTAACCAGAGAGGGCTATTTTCCTGGTATGTTACATTTTTCGTCGTCAACACTTGAATACACACCCGAGTAAACGACCAAACCATTCCAATCTAAACATTTGAAGGGTAAAGAGCAGGCGTGAGGAACCGATAGCACGCCTGCCCAAAGTGACACGCCTATAACCTTTTCCAGTACGCGCAACTTACTCAATATTTTAAAATAACCATCTTCATCCCTAATTTTGAGATTAATTTTAATAAAATAGAATTTTATTAAGGAAAATAGTAAATAAAATGTAATAAATAAAGACAAACAACACAGTAATAAAAAAGTGCTAAAATAGAAACTAAAATGCTATTCAAATTCATCTATTTCGACGATTTTAATGCCCGTGTATTGATGTTATTTTACCTATTCAATATGGCTTTTTAAAACGCTGAATAATTAAAACATTGGCATGAGATAGCAAAAAACTCAGAATTATTGTTTATTTTTTCGTTAAAGTGAAAAAAATGTAATCATCCGCTGTGGGAAAGAAATTGGTAGTGGCTCAACCACCGATTTTCACTCAATTATGCTATTTTTTTAGTACAAACCTCAGAACTATAGTTTCTCGTGTGGTCCTAACCACGGGTATCTAGAGGCTATGGCAGCCCTCAAGTCGACTCCAACCGGAAGTCCAACTAGTACCTAACAACACTAGACGTGGGTTACTTGGCTAAAATTGAAATCAGTTTCCATTCAGCTAAGTAGAAGTCCATTTTCTTTGGTCAGTGTATATACTAAAATTACCCTCGTAAACGGCATTAAAAATTACCTTGTAATCGAAAAGGTAAAACGACATTTAATTGAAAATTCATAGACTAGATTTGCTAAATTCTACCTTCATTCAAACTTGCCAGACCTTCAAAGGATTACTTTCTTTCACTCCACCGCTCCAGTGTGTGTGTTTTCATATTATAAAGGATCCTCCAATACTTAGAAGACACCAAATAATACTATTTTCTCTCAAACTTCGGATGGGATGTTGGTAATTTATGTTTTAAAAATTGACCGATTTTGGCTCGAACACTTAACAAGGTCAACAGACCTAAGTCGCGTGCCCTCAATACTTTTGACTTTTGACTTCTGACTTTTGATTTTTGACTTTTGACGTTTGACTTTTGACCATATGAACATATGAACTATGAACATATGAACATATGACCATATGACCATATGAACATATGACCATATGACCTTTAAAACTTTAAATAATTCCCGGGCTAAGCTTGGGAGGACCTGGCAATTATATCATTCGAAAGAGAATGTAAAAAAACATAAGGGTTTCAGATTTCGTCAGAATCGGACGAATAGTTATGATGTTTTGCCAAAATCTCATTGTAAAGTAAAATTGTTACCATCCAAGCGACCGACATAGTAACTTATAGAGTTTTGTGTACGCGACTAAAAAGGTCCCTGGTCTAGAAAAAGCATCATTAGATAATGAAGCCACATACGAAGGCATTTTGGAATAGTTCGAGTTTTTGGCATTGTCTTACCATAACTAATTTGTCCGCTGTGATTTGGCTTAAAAATCTCGTGGAAATACTACGGTAATTACCATGCTGCTATCAGTAAACCGGACAGTTATACTCTCATAACAAACATTAAACAAATTTTTCGAATAAAGACAAAATTGTCCCTATTAAAGGATTTGGCGAGCTAAATGTAATCAATAGATGAATTTATCACGATTAAATAGACCTACGTTCGAGCTAAAATGGTTATTTACCTGAGGGATAACGATTTTAATGAGATTAATAAAGGCGTCATCTAACAAGGCCAAGTTAATTTCTTCAACTGAGAACCGGGAAATGGCGTACCCACAGAATGTTGTCGGTTGCGATGGAAGAAATAGACAAAGAAAAGATGGAAAGAAAAAGTTTTAGAAGAAAGATGGATAACGAATCACGTCACGCTAAAAAAAAATGGAAAGGTTCTTAAAATTGACCAGTATAAAAGTACTGTGTCTCAGAGTCAGTCATGATGACCGTCTTTGCAGACGATCGATTGGATGGATTCAAGGAAGGAAGGGAAGCAAAGAATGAAAGAGATTATTGGAATATTAATAAGAAATGGCGCGCTTCAAGCCCATAGGACTTCAGAATGTGCCTTTCTATAAGTTTAAATAAGGCAGGAGAAAAGAGGCGCGCTGAAAAGCACTAAAGGAGAAGGGAAGCGTATCGCAACAGAGGTGCTCCACCAAAATGATGAGGATGGAAGGGATAATTCAATGCCTACGTGGCATAGATCGACTGATATACAGGCAGTTGTTTTTAATCATCAAACATGAAAGGAAAACCAACGCAGGCCTTTTTCCACGAAAATCGAGGTAGTAGAAAGGCAGAAGTAAATAAAAAATAACTCGCCATTGATGAAAGAATGATTAAAACAACAATATTGGCATTGTCTTACTTTGCCCCCCTCCCCGAAAGGTTTCACTTAATAGGTGCCAGTAAATGAATGTCACATAAACTCTCCTTACCCTATCAGATCAAAGATAAGAATTTTCCCGTGATCTTTAGCCATTATTGATACATAGGCGTGTAAGTGTTCAAGAGCTGCAAGGTATGTAGATAGAGAAGGGAAAGACAGAGAGCTAAATATAGGGATAAAGATAAAGGAATAATCACGTTCGCATAGTTATAAGCTAAATTTCCAGTTAAATTCCATAACTTTGATGCACGATCGTAATTCGTAGGCATTAGCGGGCGTGTAACGGAAAATTTATTGGCCATAAATTGTAAATAAATAAACATTTATGGGAAAGTAAAATTTGAGGGTGCTTCCCATTAATATCGGCATGGGATTTATTTACATGAGCTGAGCGGGATGACGATATATACATGAAAACCCATCTAATATCAGCCTGGAATAAGATTATTATCAATTAATAGACGCCTCCTCATTAATTCTTATAAGATTTTCTATCGTAGTCTAGCAATTCTAAAGAGATGTCAGCATCATAAGATCTTTAAAACTTAATATTAAAATACCTCCAGATTAAATTAATGATTCAATATCGAAAATTTAATCAGAAATATATGACCCACTCGTTGCCATATAACACTATTGGAAATTCAATATTGAATTATCTCTCCACGGATAAAGTGATTTTTCCAAAAATTTAATTCGACTAAGTAATTAAAAATAATCCTTAGATTTTTTTTTAATTTGATGCAACGTAAGTTGATTCACGAAAGAAAGAATATTAACCTTATATCATTTTTAGTCTTCATGAATATTTGAAAATTCCATGGTTCTTTATCATTCCAATAGCTTTTAAAGGATTTATAAGTTAATGATAATTTGCTATCATGATAGTAGCTTTATCTAATATTGATCCTTCATCTCTTTTGATAGACATTGTGGATAAGTATGATAAAGGAAGTAACATCTATTCAATAGTTATAAAAGTAATACTATTTAGGAGAAGAAGTAAATGTAATGATTCCATATGCCTAATTTAGAGTGTTTGTCATATGGAAAACGTGAGCCAATGCGTTTCTTATCAACACATCTATTCCCAATTCGGGTTGGGTAATAAGCTTTTGCGAGGAGATACTCATCCATTTCTAGTTTGCGCGAAAGATAAGCTCATCCCCCGTAAGGGACGCAGCGATTTGCCTTCCTGGCCGCCGTGCTGACGAGACTCAGCACCCCGTCCGGCCCCAGCTTAGTCTCTTATCTTTCTTTCTGACACCCTGCTTTCTCACTTTCCTTGCAATCTCTCCCACAACTTTCTCTGGCCGGCCTCTAACTTCACAGGGTAGATGCCGACCAGCTTTCTCTCAATCAGCCATCCCGGATCAGGGCTGAAGTGGGAGGGGACGTTGTCCCCTCACCCCTGAGATCCGGTTTGGGGCGGTGAGTTTTAACTAACTGTTTCTTGCCCCACCTTCATCTTCCTCGCATCCCTTTTCATTATTTCTCTAGCCTATTAATTTTATGCTGATCCCAAGGTGGAACCACCATGCTGATGGGCTGCCTGGCCACTGGGCTGGAGGTGTGGCCTCGAATGGTTGCAGCCAGCTTAGCCGGCCTCATATTCACCCCTTGCAGAGCGGGCTACTACAGGAGGCGATTAACGTTTGCGTCCCGCATTCACGACAGGGTTCCCATGCCCACTAATAAAATTTTTAAAAACCTGATCTCTCCGGCACAGAGACTGAGTCTCTGACTAACCTGAACCGTTTTAAGGATTTTGATTTGGATGCTCCTTCAGCTCCTGCTATTACTAATAGCTGAGCTACAGCAGACAAGCCAGGTGGGATGGTTGCTCCTCGCTCATCTGGTCTTGCTGCTGACAAACCTAAAGAGTTGACACTACACACTTTTATGCAGAATCTCGCAGCAGAACCTATTGAATTAGGCACTGGAACTGAATGCACTACCGTGGTTTCCACAGATGAGAATAATACAGACAACCATGCTGAAACTATAAATGAAAATGACATTAAAGGCTTTAGGGAGGTTCCCAAATGACAATCTAATGCTGAGGCAGTGGCTGCGACCACTACTACCCAAGACACTAGAGACTCAAATGTTGTAATACTGGAACCTTACGTACTACGTTCCACTCATAGTCCAGCTATGTCCACAGCTGAGAATCATTGTATTCCAATAGTGAAGCGTAGAAAGGTACGAAAGAGACGGCATCAACTGCAAGCTACTTTTGATTTTAGTTGTGCAGTCACAGCTCCAACTCCCTACTCTGAGAAATACTGCCTCATCCAGTTTCCTGGATTAGAGTTAGCTACAGATGTAAATAACATAAAACTGGATCAAGACATCCAGTCTAAAGTTGGCCAGACATTAAAAAATGTCAAGGCTACAAAAAGTTCTCTACTGGTGGAAGCCCAAACTAGTGTGCAGGCCACCAAGATCAGATCATTAAAGTCTCTAGCGAGAAACCAAGTCACTGTTACTGCACACCGCCAATATAACACTGTTAATGGTGTAATTCGCACCCCTATACTACGGCAGTCATCAGAGAAGGAAATACATGAACATCTGAAGGACCAAGGTGTCACAGATGTCCGTAGAGTACAACTAAGATGAGATGGACAATTAGTACCAACCGACACTTATATCATCCCTTTTAACCTCCACTATTGTCCGCCAGTGCTTCTTGTCATCGCTGGGTATTGGTTGGGGTGGACCAGTACCACTATAGCCCGCAGTAGTGTTACAAATGTCAGCGCTTTAGCCATGTAGCAAAACATTGCCGTAGAGAGGTAGACACATGGTCACCGCAAGGATGCATGCACAAGTAAGGTGTCTTGCTTCCATTGTAAGGGACTTTACTACAGTAATGATATACAATGTTCAAAATACAAATGTGAGAAAGATTTCTTGGACCTACAGATGATAGAGCGAATTCCTCGTTTTGTAGCTCTCCAAAGAATCGTAGACCAACACCCTATCTATAAGCCTTTATACTCTGCTCCTGTCCAAGAGAGCAATGCCGCAATTAACAGTACAGTTGCCTCAGCAAGGACTCCCCCTTTATCTTCCTACAATGTCAACCATTGCACATACTCCTTCAACATCCACGCCACAGAGATGGCATCAACACTCTGATGCTATCATGGATGTGGAGCATGAAACAGGACCTACTCCTCTTGTAAAAAGTAGGGGATCTTCTCCAAAAGTTCAGTCTGCAAATAAAATGGACGCATCTCCTATTTTGAGGAAAGCAGAACAAACAGTAAAGCTCTTAAAAGACCATCTTCGTAAGTCTGACGACCCACACACTCAAACGCGATTGCCTTCACGATCGCAAAAAAGGCTACCTCTATTCCACCTAAAGAACAATAGCAATCTAAGACAGTCACAGAACCAAGCTCGCCTAGAACACAACAGCATGCAACTTCAAGACTGGAAAGACCCCCAAAAAAACAACCTAGTGAGACTTCTGAGACTGCCTTACAACGTCTCCTTACTTCGTCTACAAAAACCACCACAACTAAAAAAATATCAAGTTACTCCTCGTCTACCAGAGAGTAATGTGAAAAGGATCCCAGTTAGTGGCACTCAAGAGACTCAACTTCCGGCCCGCTCCCAGAAAGGTAGGTTCTCCTACCTACTAAAATAATGCCTTCAGGCTTTTGTCCATCTACCATTCTGCAATGGAACCTGGGATCATTTTGTATCAGGTTTCAAGACTTAAAACTGCTTATACAAGGAACTCGACCAGTTTGTATTTGTCTACAGGAAACACGTATTGCAGTTGCGCTAATTCATCCGCCATCTGGAGTCTACTCCACTTTCCTTCCATTCACGAACTTCTGTTCAAAAACATTACAATCTATCTTTCACTTATTGAGAATTCGCATCTGCTTAGTCAATGACGCATGTAATACGCATGCCCTGATGGTATTACATATACCTTCATCAAATATGCTCACCCATCATTAGGAGAATTGCTCTTGGGAGCATGGGGTGTGGGATTTGTATTGCCCATTCCCAAGCCGGGGAAGGATTTTTATATTCAAGGGAATTACAGACCCATCACACTGACCAACTATACGTGTAAGTTGATGGAGAAAATGGTTAGCAGTCGATTTATGACTGTCCTTGAACGGGAAGGCCATTTATCCCAAGCGCAATTAGGTTTCCATCATGAACGCAGTACCACAGATCATCTGATTCAATTGCAGACAGATATCATAGCAGCCTTCAACTCTCGTTTGCATACCATAGTAATATTTTTTGATTTACAGGAAGCCTACGATACTGCATGGAGGAGAGGTATTCTTCAGACAATATATGATTTTAAGTTCGGAGGAAATCTGCCCATCTTCATTCATCGGAGGTGGCCACGCCACCTCCGACCCTAAGTTGTTAACAGAGGAAGCCCCTCAAGGCAGTGTTTTGTCTTACACCCGTTTCATTTTGACAATTGATGGAATCACTAGGTCTCTTTCCAACAGTATTGCATCAACTTTGTATGTTGATGACTTGGCAATATATGCATCTGATGCATTCCCCCATCTACTTGAACGTCGTCTTTAGGTTGCTCTACGTAACCTTGAGGAGTGGAATAAAAGGACTGGTTTTAGCTTTACTACCGCGAAAACTGCATCTATGCACATCTGCAGGAAGCGAGGATGCCCTAGAATGGCAGCAAACTTATCGCTATATGGTAGACCAATCACTAATGTGCCGGTCTATGATGATAAATTAACTTGGAAACCACATATTATCCATCTGAAAGTTAAATGCATAAAAACCCTACCTCTCCTCAAACATATCTCACATAGAAGCTGGGGAGCAGATCGGACATCACTGCTGCGGCTATACATCATGCTTCTGAAGCCTCAATTAGACTTCTCATCGGCTTCTCATACAGAATTAAACAAAATAATACAAATACATAATGCAGCTATCTGGATTGCAACTGGAGCTTTTCGATCATCCACATTAAATAGTCTTTATGCTGAATCAGGGATTAAACCACTGGAAACATAGCGAAATATGAAGCTGCCCAATACGTATTTACGAATCAAGTGCAATCCGACCCACCCTCTCCATGAACGCATAGCACTGATGGATGATGAAGATGAGTCTAGCCAAGAGGATATGCACATCCCCAATCCTAGTTAAACTAGTTTTTTTTCAATTGACAAAAGCATTGGAGAGTCTGTGTGGAATCTCATTTGCACACATTATGACAGTATCACCTCCTGTGTATCCCTTGTGGTCCTTAACTAACTTGAAGACTTGTAAAAAATTAAATAATATGCCAAAGACTGCAGTTGATCCCCTCGTACTTTGCGCATTTTTCACTAGACATAGTGTTGCACATAATGGGTCTCTTATCATATACACAGATGGATCCAAAGTTGAAGACGGAGTGGCATTTGCATTTAAACATTTGAATTTCACATACACGCGATGCATTTAGTCTCCTGCTACCGTATTTACGGCAAAGATTAGCTCATCCATTCACAGTTTGGATCGACGTTAAGTTTATCTATTCCCAGTCTGAGAAGAGGGATAACCTCATCCATTTCCGGTTTGTGTGAGTAATAAACATCTATTCCCATTGTGTGAGGAGATAAAATCATCCATTCCTAGTTTGAGTTGGATGATAAACTCATCCATTCCTAGTATGGAGGAGTGGACAAGCTTATCCATTCCTACTTTGGGGTGGGAATAAGCTCATCCATTCCCAGTTTGGCGGGAGAGTAAGTTCATCCATTTCCTCTTTGGGTGGTTGATAAACCCATTAAATCCCCTTTTGGTGGGGGATAAACTTATCCATTCTTATTTTGAGTCAGGGGTAATCTTATCCATTCCCAGGTTGGCTCTAAGGCTAACTTAACAATTCACAGTTTAATTGTGGAATAAGCTCATCCATTCCTAGTTGGGGCGAGAGATATGCTCATTCATTTCCAATTTTGGTCAGGCATAAGCTCATCCATTCTCAGTTTCCTTACCATTTTGGGTGAAGGATAAGCTCATCCTTTCCCAATTTTGGCCCGGGAATATTCTCATTAATCTCTTATTTCACCTGGGAAGAGCTCATCCATTCTGAATTTGGAGAGGGGGATAAGCTAATCCCTTCCCAATTTCGGTGGGGGATAGGCTCATCTATTTCCAGTTTGGATAGGGAATATGCTCATCCATTCCCAGTTTTTTTTCGGTGCGTTTGCTCATCCATTCACAATTGGGGCGGTGAAATAAGCTTATCTATTTCCACTATGGTCGGGCATAAGCTCATCCATTCCTAGTTTTGGCAGGGAATAAACCAATCAATTCCTAGATCGGGGGAGGAATAAACTTATCCATTCCTAGTTTAGAAGCGAGAAAAGCTCATCCATTCGAAGTTTTGGCAGGGGTTAAACTCATCCAATCCTAGTTTAAGCTGGGAGATAAGCTTACCCACTCCCATAGCTAAGCCGTTCTTCTCCTCCTGATGAGAAAACAGGTCGCTGTTCAATAACACTTTGTTTTATATCAATCAATCGTTTATATATATATATATATATATATATATATATATATATATATATATATATATATATATATATATATATCACTGCGTTATTGTAAAGCTGTCTATATTCATTAATATTTAACCCATAAACTTGAGATTGATATTTAATCAATCTGTGGGTGATTATTCAAAGCCTTACGATTTCAGACTATTATTAAGGTTTGAATTATTTTTTTATATTATTTAAATATTTTATTACTTTGGATTGTATGGTATTAGCATAATAACGGGTGTCGGTTGTGACGTCACGCGGATGACGTCATGGTGCCACCCACACTGGAGCATTGCCAGATATCTCTAGCTACAGCTACTCGATCCCAGATTTTTCTTCCTTTCGTTTTACAGTCAAGGATAAATGTAATCAATAACTGATGTAACGTGTCTTGTAGGAGGTAAATGGAAAAATTAAAGAATCAAAAAATAATTACAAAATATTTTGGTAACTATGTGATGAGAAAACTTATTTTTCTTTAAATCTTTTTAACAATGATTGTATTCATCTTAGAAAATAACTTCATCACAAATCAATGATTTCTGCCCTTCGGAACAATTCAGTCTGATTCATCATTGTATAAACCTCGTTAGAACACAAAGGAAAAGAAGGGGGGTCGGAATCGCGTTGCCAATTTATTGGATGCTTTCGGGTTCGTGTCTTTTTTCACTTTATTTTGTAGAATGCTCCTAAATATTCCATTTATCTTTGGATTGCAATGTAAATGTTTGTCCATTTTATTAAATCACTTATAGGTGACGATATTTTTTAATGATTATTTTTTTTGAATATTTTGGTAGAGTGGTATTGTTAGAGGAAGTGAAAATGTGTTCGGAACCCAGCTAGAGAAACCAAGACAAAAGACTGGGCAAATTGAGATATGGAAAACGCATAAATCTCCTGAAGACAAACCTGTTTCGTAACGAAGTCATTTTTTCTCAATAAAATTAACTTAACTTCATCATAGTATTATGTTGTCTGTAATTAAAAATATTATAGACACCAACAAAGACCTCGCCTTTCCATTGGCAAACGTGGCTTCCATTGTCTTAATTCCGTTTTATCCGAGGAAAATCTTTCCAAATTATGATTTACTTCGTATTTGTTCATTCGAACCAATGTCCCTGTAGTTATATGCAATAAAAGTTGGTAAATTTCACCATTATTCAACCAACAACCAAGATTCCGCTCGACAATGAATTCAAATAAACAGTGAGAGCAAATAATCCAAAGAATTGAAATTCACTCTGGATCACTTCAGACATTAGACAATTGATACCAAAAGTCAATTCATGGTCCCTCCACCCTAGTCATACGTGCATGCACAAAAGATTCAGTTCGTCTCCATTGTGTTCAGGATCCTTTCCATGATTTCCAATTACTAACAGGAGTTTGTATGTCCAATCCTCATATCCTTGACTTGTTTTGATGAGAGTTCAGTTGAGCGTTCTCGAAACATATATAACAACACCCGTAAGAGTTCATCTTCAGGCCCTTTCCTCTATCCTCTTATCTCCCGCTCGCATATTTTGCTTCAGTTACTTTTGCAAAGGGAAATAAAAGAGATGAATGACAATATCCCTTTCTCGTAATTCAATATCCCTTAATTGCATATCACAAATCTACTTATCAGTGATGAGAAAAGGGCTTTATTTTCTCATCTTAGGTAAAGACGTGTATTTCCTTCTTCTTTCCAATATTTATCTCGCGTCGTTCGTTAACCTCGCTGTTTGTCCATCAAAAAAAGGCAATACCCGAAAATTGACGTAAGAGGGACCTGGCAACAAAGCTATTGTCTGTAGACGAGCCAAAAATGCCACACAAGAAAAATTGTTTAGGAAAATGGAAATTTTACAGGCGTCTAATTGCTAAGAAAATTGGGAGAAATTTATCTTGTAAATTGTTTTCAAGTGACAAAATAGGCTTATATTTTTTAAGTAATTCAACTGACCTGCATATTCACCGTTAACCTTATTGCAAATTTTATAAATATCACATTTTTTATCTTAAGGGCCACACTTTTCATGTTAATATCTTGCAGACGAAGAAAATGGACAAATGAGTAATAAACTCCTATGAATTCGGGTAATTTAGTCTTTAAAACAAGATGGTTTGCTCCCTTTTGACTAATACTTATTACAAAGTATTGTCTCATCTTTAGTGCTGAAGAGAGAATAAGGGAAAGCATGATATCCCCAAACGTTCCCTTTTATAATATTAAAGATAAAGGATAGTTGTCGATATGTTGAGTAATTGGAAAAGCTTAAACAATGCCCTTTAGCCTGAGTTCGTAATTACGGTAACTCAACAGAGCTCCGTTATAGAAACTATGTACAGAAGAACAAGAAATTGCGAGCTAATTATTTTATTTAATTTATGGAAAAAGAAAGATAAAAATGAGTTAGATACAAAGGTCGTTATTAAATTTTGCTATGAGAGAATAAATGGAAAGTGCGAGAACTTGAGGAAGAAAAAAATAATATTCAGACAAATTGGTAATGAAAGTAGCGATGAGAGGAGAGGGGGTTCATTTATAATTAAAATAGTTTAAAATAATGTTAGAATGAAAGGATGACTCTTTTAAAGAAAACAATTTCATGTAGCAATTAGCAAAGTATGTAGTTGCATGAGTAGTTAATGCGTAATTGGTTGAACTGAAAGTTTCATTTTGCCATATAAATAAATAATTGTCAGTCTTGAATATAGTTATAGAAAATCTGGCAACAAGGCTACTAAATGATGTTCAAATTTCCGAACTAAATTCCCTAGTAAGTAAATTATGAGGTTGCAACGAAAGTAATGTCTGATTTAAGGGAATATATTCAAAATTTAAAAACATATTTATGGGAATATTTAATTATAGACATAGTTACATTGCTTCCTAGAACCTCATTACATATGTCACGAAGCTTATAACTGCCACGCTTGTCAAAATTCTTTAGGATTTGATGCAAAATATGAATTAAACTCATTTTCAACATCTTATCTTGATTTGAACCATTGTCATAGGTCAGGTAGGCTTCATTGACCTTTGTTTGCCCTCCCTAGACGCGGAGGAAATCCCCTTTAAGTACGGGAAATATTCGAGTGCGTTTTCTAACGTTGGCCGACTTAGAAAATAGATCAATGGCTTTTTATGTGGTTCTTGGATTTAAACAAGAGAAAAAAAATCTTTACTATAATACAAACAATTTACAGAATTTAACAATAATTTATACACTATGGAAAAACTAATTATTTAGAAAAACAGGAATTAATTTACAATGAGTGCTTCGGCACGAGCTATGAATAGCACAATATTTTCTCGAAAGAAAACTGGAGGAGATGATACGGTGAGGCTTCGTAGTGGGAAAGCGTCACGTCTCTTCGACGGTGAAAGAGAAAAATCTAATAGGCTTACAATTTTCCAAGAGGGGGGCGGGCCTCGAGTGGTTGTTCGAGGAAGTATCCTTGCAGGGCACGGAACGAAGCGCGTTATTCTACAATAAGTCCTAACATCGATAACTGCCGTAGTTCTGAACAACTGGTTTCCCGCCTGCGAGTCCTTAGGGTACCAGAGGCGCTTTTGAAGTGGCGCCTTGTGTCCTCCGGTTGGTTCCAATGAATCATCTTGATTACTGCTTGGATACTGCGTGAGCAGTGCCTGACTCCTGGTTTAATACTAATTTGCTCGTTTACGCGCTGGGAAGTATACACGACTTCGCCGGAAGCGATTTTGTTTGCCGTCGAAAGTGAGTCCCACTCCGATTCAAGGCGCGGCCGGCAAGGGTTTAGCGCCTCTCGTTGATTTGGGTTACGGGCCCCAGTTTGACTCGTCTCGCTTCGTTATCGCCCTAAAAGCTTACTAAAAGACGCCGGTTGAAGGTCCGTTCGTCCGAGAGATACCCCCTTAGGCCTCTTTGTTCGCGTGAATCTCTCTCTCTCTCTCTCTCTCTCTTTCTCGTTGGTCATTTGAGTTTGTTTACTAAAGGGGTCTCTTTTTGCCTAAAGCGGCTTTAAAACGACGGAGATGATTGCAGTAGAGATTAGCATTAATTGTTTGATTGTTGCCTAAATGTGCGTAAGGACAATTCCGTCAATATCCCACCATACACTGAAAATGATCTTTTGGGCATGAAGTCCTCTCAGTTGTTGATAAATTCTGCTTCTCAACTGATCCACGAACGGCAGCGTTTAACATTATGATAAATGATCCACATCTCATCACCAGTAATAATCGTGTCCAAAAGTGATGCCTGTAGGTGTCATGAAAGCAATGACTCACAACAAGAAACACCTTATAAATTCGCGAGAGACATGTTTTAATCACTTAATGCTCTTCAATCATTTCCAGTTGGCGTATATCAGTCTTATAGGTTACGTTAAATATTTATGCGAGTTCCCTGAAAGCTGTAGTAAGATTTGCTGTGACAACAGCATCCAACTCTTTGGAATCAAGTTCTTTTAGACGATATTCTTTTGGTCCGAATTTCAGACTGAAGTCCACACTTCGGAAACTGGTAGAACCACCACCTGCAATTTCTTTCATTTATTAAATCATCATCCTAAGTGCTCTAAATAGATTTTAATGTGGTATTTGCATTGACAGCTTTATTAAACTCATAGAGTAAAACATATCTAATGTTATCTTTAGATGGGAGGATATAGAGATGAATACCGAAGAAGATTATGAACAATATTTTATAATCTGAACTAAAAAGGTAGAAATTGTGGCATTCCTAATACCACGGTGTTTATTACCTGCCCAGGTTTTTCTGTAAAGCCCGTCGGTAGTAACAGTAGTAAAATATTAAGAAGAAAAGGAGGGAAGTTGGGAGAGTTGCGGAGAGTTAAAAGTTTACATGGAGGTCAAGCTAATCTCTAGCCGTTGTTAGATAGTTATAAGTTGGAATTTAAGTACCGGAGTCTCCCTGCATACACTCTGTCTTTAAAGTAGCCCCAGAGAAAGAAATCTGGGGGGGCTATGGTCTGGGCTGTGAGGCGCCCACTCAAAATGAGTCTTGAGACTGATCACACGGCCACCAAATTTCTCTTTCAGCCAATCTCGGAAAAGGTTTGAGGTGTGAGAGTTTGCTCCATCTTGCTGGAACCAGAACTTCCTAATAATCGACAGGAACAGGGTCTGCAGCTTTCTCTTGAAGGTTTTGAGGACCTCGACATACCGCTCCTTGGTGACTGTCACTGTCGCGCCAGATTCCTGGAAGAAGAATGATCCGATGATGACTCTGGCTGAGATTGCAGTCCATACCGTGCACCTAAGGGCATGTAGGGGCTTGGTAGCTACCTCATTTTGGTCTGGAGTCCCACCCAGAAGACATTTGTCTTCGAGTTTTTCTGTCCTTCAGGATGGAAGTGAGCTTCATCTGAAGTGCAAAGGAAGTAAAGGAAAGTTGGGGTCTCCTGAATCTTTCCCAGTATCTTGACTGCCATAGCCTTTCTCTGCTCCTTGACTGGGGCTGTAAGGGTCTGCTTCGTCTGTATTCTGTATCGGTAGGCCTTTACATCCATTAGTAGCACTCTCATGCAAGTCTCACAGGATATCCGAGTGACTGACCTCGATTGCGAACAGAGCGTTTTGGACTCTGCTGAACTGACTCTCTCACGCTCTCGACCAGTTCAGCTGTACGCTTCCTGGGGAGTCCAGAATGGCTTGGACGGTTGTCACTGGCTGTATTGAGGTTCTCCACTGTCCCATAGTTCTCGAAGTAGTCCACCAAATCCTGAATTCTGATCGGGGGGGGGGGCTTTTTCACATTCGAACCGATGCAGGATATTGTCCTGCACTTTCTTGAACGAGCCTGTCTTGTAGTAATATTTGATGCAGTATATTCTTTGATGGAGCTCCCATTGAGATCTAGTTGTGTTCACAGGTGTTGTTTCTGTTATGTCCTGCAAAGTAAGGGTGATTAGTGAATGAATGAAGGATATATCACAAAAAGTGTGTACAGGCCCGTTTGTTGGGGTTTTTTTTTGGGGGGGTCACCCTGTATTAGTTGTTATGACAACTTTTGGATTCTCAATTTTTTCATCTATTGCTTCAGTTTTATGCAAAGATCTCCTCTGTTGGAGGTTAGCTTTATTGTATATTGTTCTTGTTTTTTCCTTACCCTTACGAGTCAAAGCTGATAAAGGTCACTGTGCACGTTTTCATTACTAAAGTAGCAAATAAATATATTGTTACTTTCAAAGTCCCTTATGGTTTCGCTGAGCAGTTAGATAAATTATCGTTAAAGGCTTATAGTAAGCCTTTTAATTGTTATTCGCTCAAAGATCTGTCATTTTAGAAGCAATTTTGCTGACAAATAAAAGAAAACTGGACTGGTGTATATAAAATAACTATAAAATTTTGACATACCAGCGTTTCCACGAGAGATTCCAAATGGAAGAAGTATCAAGTTTCAATCAGATATCAAAGAAATTCACCTATGGCAGCATGGAAATTCCAGAAAGCGTTTGCTTGTAAATAATTTTTTAGAAAAATTAGGAATAGCCTGAAATGGCCGATCCATTTGAAACGAGACAAAGAACGATTTTCCTCGGCAGTCTCAAAGTAGATCACTGTTGTAGAATGGCCAGCATATATATATATATATATATATATATATATATATATATATATATATATATATATATATATATATATATATGTATATTATATTCAAACGGAGTGGGTGGCCAAGGTCATTTAAGTGACCTTGGCTCGTCTTCCAGCAGCTGCAGACGAGGGGGAAGATAGGGGAATGGGGTTTCCCAATTCGAGTGCGTGGAAGGATTTATTTACAGAATAGAGTGCAATTGGCCGTTAATATAATAAAGAAGGCTGCGGGACTCTTGAGCTATAAAATGGAGTGTACCAGATAATCTTTAATAATTACAAGAGATATAGGATATATATACGAATCGAAAAGGTTGCAAACGGATACTTAGTGTTTACAGGGATAAAATTAAAGAATTACCGGAAGCGATTAAATAAACTCAAACGTGAGCTTGCAAGCGGCTGTTGTTGAGCTAAGATACGAACATACACTTTACGGGTCGACTGGTTAAAAAACCACGATTCAGTCGCTGGACCTTAGCTTGGGGTAGGAGGCTTTATGAGACGCCACGGGGAATGGGTGATCGAACGAGTAAATCGTAATCGATTCGATTGAGTTTAACCTCGAGGAGTGAATTCGAGGGAGTACTTGCTCCAGATGAGGTTAAAACTAAATCCAAGGATAGCTAATTGACTGGGGCTAAATTCCTTCGGTGAGAATTCTTGCTTTCGAGCTGGGGGATAGAGATGAACTCCAGCGGGGTTTCTTGATAACGCCCGGAGAGGCGGGCAGCGTCTTCTTGCGGACGCGCACTTGGAATTCTTGTTTCTACCTAATCAGTGGAAGTGGCTCGAGTCTCTCACGGTTCCCATGACTTTTTTCCTCATCACCAAACCTCGTGCTCAGCCTCATGGCTTCTCGCTCACATGGCAGTATTAACCTCTATTCCCGACATGTACTCTCTTCCTAAGATGGAACTTTGGGAGGAAAAGTGGCATCTGACAATCGCTTGATGGAGGTTAAGTGTCCCAATTTTCCCGACCTCAGGGGGTGAAAAAACAATGGGGAGATACCTGATCTTAGTTCACACGAACTAAAGTGGCTAAGGCATATATAAATAAAAACGGGGAATCCAGGTAAACTAAGAAGGAATAAATGTATATATGAAGGACAAAAAGAGTATTGATTTACAAGGATTAAACTATATTTCAAACGGAGTCTCGATCACCTCGAGTCAATAACGAAATAGAGCTATACAAGCAAATAACACACACACACAAAATATAATTAATACATGAACAAATACAAGAGGGAAATAAAAATATTACAAGGAAATCAAATGAGTCGGGCAATACAAAGGGTTATAGGATCGTTCTCAGTTTGCGAACAGAAACAGTCGAACTGTACACACTGAGGCAGCTCTGCCTCAGTGTGAACGGTTTGAATCCCACCCGATTCGAATTTTTTAGAAGTAAGAAATAACTATTTTTGAAGAAAAATTACTCCATTTTGTCTTTCTTGCGGTGTGTTGGTTTTATCTTATCATTCTCTCGCGTTCACGAGAGATATACATTATATATATATATATATATATATATATATATATATATATATATATATATATATATATATATATATATATATATATATATATATATATATAAGCCATGTCTTCTCCACTGCCCCTCTGCGGGAGGACCTTGCTCTTCACATTGTTTGTTAATTTAATCGATTGTCATCATCTCTAGCCCCCCTACCCCTCACCTTCATGTTCCCCTACCCTCTCATCTCCATGTTCCCCTACCCTCTCATCTCCCTCTTCCTCTAGCCCTATCACATCGCCTAATCTTTCCCATGCCTGATTCCCTTACCTATCCCCATTCCTTCCCTCATTCCTTCTGCCTATTTTCCCTAATCCCTTACCCCATCAGCTTCCCCTCTCCCCCATTCTCAACAGGGGGGAGGGGGAGTCATTCCTAAACTAAGCTAAAATAAAATTTAAAATTATTTTAAAAATCACTTAATAAAAATATAAACTTTGCCCTCTCTGTCCCAGACCCCCAATATTTCCCACAAAAGGCCACTTCCTCCATGCCCGCTCCCCTCCTCCCCAACCCCCTCTCCCTCCCTCTCCCCCTCCCTCTCCGTTCCTCCCTCCCCCCTCTCACACATTCTACCCATAGGAGAGAAGAGGGTTTAAAGATATAGGAGATAGTTAGATAGAGATATAGGGGTAGATACAGGTGTAAAGAGTGGGAGAGGGGTTAGGGAAATGGCGGGTGAGAGGGGGAGAAAAAAGGGATAGAGAGAGGGAGAAAAAGGGGATAGAGAGGGAGAGAGAGTGGGAGTGGAAAGAGGAATGAATAGGGAAAGGGAGAGAGGAGCAGATAGAGGGCCGAGGTAGAGGGAAGAAGGAGAGAGGGAAATGGGAGGAGATGGAAAGGGGAAGAGAGGAGGAGGGTGCTAGGGAGAGGAGGAGATGGGGCAGGGTGGGGTATATAGAATTAGGGGAGAGACATGTATGGATGGTGGGGAAAGGGAGATAGGGGAAGAGCGATGGGGAGAGGAAAAGTGAGGGGGAGAGGGGGTCGAGTAGGAGGTGAGAGGGGGGAGATAGAGAAGGGGGAAAGGCAGGGAGAAGAAGGAGGGAGGGGAAAGGGAGGGGGTAGAAGGAGGGTAAAGAATCCATTGGAAATTCATACCAGTTTACTCAAAAAAATAATATATATATATTTCTTCTCCCTGCCTCTCCCCCTTCTCTATCTCCCCCCTCTCACCTCCTACTCGACCTCCTCTTCCCCTCACTTTTCCTTTCCCCATCGCTCTCCCCCTATATATATATATATATATATATATATATATATATATATATATATATATATATATATATATATATATATCGCTATGCATATCTCTCATGAACACTGTAGAATGGTGGAAATAAATCAATCAAACCACAAGGAAAGAGAAGTTAAACAGCCGAGCGGTCTAAGGAGACGTTTTGATTGAGATCAAAGCGGTTTCTTGCTGCCTCAGTTTGCTACGTTGAATCCCAACCTCTGCACATATTTTTTTTGCTTATAGGAAAATTTATTTTTCCGAAGAAAAAATATTAAAAAATTCTGTTTATCTTCACTTTCGTAGCCGTTTGATATGTATGTTTGTCTCTCAGTGTGTGTTTCTCTCACTCTCATTGTGTGTCTTTCAGCTTCTTTTCTCCATCTGTGTTTTTTTCTCTCTGTCTCTCTTAGTTTGTGCCTTTAAACGTATTGCTCGTCCCGCTCCTCTCTGAAGATAACAACACGTGAATGATAATGGGGAGATGCCCCCTATTCTCAATAGAGTTATTTAAAATCATTCATAGTTTTAAAAATATAAACAAATCAAAACTTGTAATGTTTATATCAAATATATCAACGCGTGGTCACAACCTTAAGCTTGAAGGAAGTCACTTTCGGGAGGACGAAACGAAATTTTTCTTTTTCAACACTACTCTAAGAATCTGGTATATAATACCAGATGCTGTGATGGCGCAGCTGGTATTTGTTCATTTAAAGACAGACTTGATAAATGGATGATAACAAATCCTAACCCAAACTTTTTTTACAGTAGATAATAAAGCACAGTGGAAAGTAATAACTAATAACTTGCAACCTGCTTTTATAGAAAATGTTATGCCTTCGTCTTTACTTTGCCTTTTCTCCTCAAGCTACTATTACAGAGACCTTTTTAATTCATAATCCTTCTCGTAGCCTAGTGAGGATCGGTAGATTTGTTGCTATCAGCCTTTCTATGCAATCTCTCTCAGTGTGTGTCTCTATGTGACTCTATATCAGCATGTCTCTCTCAGTGTTTGTCTCTCAGTGTGTCTCTCCCATATTGTGTGTGGCTCTCGCATTGTGAATCTCTCAGTGTATCTCTCTCTCTCTCTTTATCTGTGTCTCTCTCTTTCCGTGTCTTTCTCTCCCGCTGTGGCTCTATCTCAGGGTTTATCTTAACATGTGTCTCTCTGAGTGTCTGTCCGTCTCTGAGAGTCTCTCTCTCTCGCTCTCACTCTCTTAGTGTCTCTCTTTATATGAATGTCTCTCTCTGAATGTCTGTCTCTCTTTCGGAAGGTCTCTCTTTCTCTCAGCGTCTCTCTCTCTCTCTCTCTCTCTCTCTCTCTCCCTCTCCCAAAACAACCACCTTGTCGTCGGTAAGAGAACTTGCGTGATCTGCTTGAGTTAAGCTAGCTAAGCTGGGGGACTTTTAGTCCGGTAGGGTCACCAACGCCAGTAAGGTAGCTGTAGTAGGATCCAGACTAAGGGTTATCAAACTTCTCTACCACTTTTTTAATGCGTCTCCTTACATCCCCCTACCAGCCTCTTCGATTCTGTTAGTACTAAGTTTCACCAACTCTCTTCAACTGTCAAAAAGAAAAAAAAACAATAACACCCCCAAAAACAAACATTCATCTCTATTCCACATAAGTTGTTTATTAATAAGGGCCTCACCAGCTCCCTTATATCGCGTGAGAAGAGAGGTTTTGGAACCTCTTTAAATAACCCCTTAGAGCACTCATAGGTTGCAAGAGACTGAGATTAAAGGGATCTTAGGCGTTTGGAGTACGATTAATGGAGAAATGTTAGGTACCCCTTAGAAGCTTTGTCCTAACGTGTAATGGCCTGACCAGCCCCCTGTGACCGCTATTTGGTGAATAAAGGCTCAACTGCTCTTTGGTAAGAGAGCTTTTGTCCCTTGCTGGTTGCCAGATCAGTTAAAGATCTCGGATGAAATCGTGGGCACTTAGCTTCACTATTTGCCTTAAGGCTGGTCGTTTCTAGTTGATTAGTAGGGCTTAGTAGGAAGACAGTTACACCTCAAGCACCTCTGTCGAAAAATCAGAGAACCAGTTCACTGAAGCTCTCGTGCTGCTCAGTTGGGAACTGCGGCACAATTGGGGACGTCCGGCTCAGGGGAGACCTTAGGGTCGGTGTGCTTGCTCAAAGGGTTTCTGTTCGCCGAACGACCGAAAACCTCCTGGAAATAGGCGGATGTGATTAGTGCGAGAGAAAATCACAACCAAAAAACCCTTTTTCAATGCGTATGGTCCGAGAGGTTTATAAGATGGCGAAGAAGAATGGTCCTCCGTTTCGCAAGCTAACCTGCAGAATATGCAAAGTTTACAGATGGAGGCAAGACTTCGGGGGCAGGAGTTGCAAGGAGCTCACAGATGCCGTTAGTGTCTTTGACTCCTGCGAACTCGAGAAGCGCCTGGGCGAGAGCATCGCTCAAATGAGAGAGGAGAACTCCCTCCTTAAAAGGGAAGTTCAACTCTTAAAAACAGAGATATGCAGATGCTTAAGCGAGAAGGCTTCCGACGTCCAATAGCCGATTTCTTGTGCTGCAGAGCTGCCTGAACGAGGCACAAAGAAGAAAAGAAATAAGAGAAAGTAGAAATAGAAGAAGAGAAAATAGAAAGAGAAGAAAAGAAAGTGGAAACAAAGAACGAGAAAGTAGAAGCAGAAGAAGAGAAACGAGAAACAGAAGAAGAGAAAACAAAGGAAGACAAGAAAAATAAGAAGAAAAAGAAAAAGAAGAAGAAGAAAAATGTAGAGATACAAGAGGAAAGCAGCAAGTCGCTTCCGAAAGGAAAGACTAAGTTGTCTGCAGACAAATGTGCAAGAGTCACCCTTATTAGTGATTCTCAAGCACGGGGTCTGCAGCCCCTGCTAGCAGCCCGCCTTCGCACTAGTGTGAAGGTAAGCTGCCTGCCAATATGTGGTAACTACCACATCAGAGTAGAGGCTGAGAAATCACAGATTTCTGAGAGTTTAGTCGTTGCTCTGATGGTCAGTGGAAACGACCTCTACCTGAGGGGAGGTAGGGTAGGCCCTACATATAAAATCCTCCACACGGTCATGGATGGCGTGGACGACTGTGGGCTGAAAACCCGCAAGCGTGTTGTAGTCGGGACGCTCCCGAGAAGAGGTCCAACACGGACCGCTCACTCGATGAACGTCTCTTTACCCTGGCGCCTGGCAGATTTGTGTACGGCATAGGAGGTCTTTTTGTGGACCCCTACCTCACCTTTTATGATAGAAATGATCTCTACCAAAGGGATGGGGTACATCTTTAATTTAAAGGAAAGGCCTTTCTGTCGAACATGATCCAGGATGTCGTAGAGAGGACCCAAAGGAGTATCCGGCCCAGAGTGAGGGCGGACGTACGCCAGTACGCCCGTGTCACTCCTGGAACGACATTCTCAGAGGTCGCAAAGATGGCTGCCTCCTCGCCAGCAAACAAGCCGGGAAACGAAAGAGCATAGGGAGTCCTACAGTCGGGGACTCCCTGAAAGTTCTTCTGTTTAATGCAAGGTCGATCAGGAACAAGTTTCTTGAACTTCGTGGCCTCGTAACGACGGAAGAACCTGAAATGGTAGCCATAACAGAATCGTGAGTAAAAACCTCAAGCCGAGATTTTGAAGGTGAATTCACGATTCCCGGGTACCAGCTCTTCCTGAAAGATAGGACAGACAGAGAGGGCGGCGTGTGATGTTATATGTCAAGAATACTCTCAACTCGACGGATTGCAACATCTTATCCGACCATGAACTACTAGGTTTTGACATAAAGATAGGTCCTGTCAGATACAGGAGCCTGGTGCTTTAGAGACCCCCTGCCAACTCCTAGAACAGGACAGGAGTCTGTACCAGCTGTTGAGGAAACTTGTAAAAGAGGGTGTATTGTCATGGGGATTTCAACACACAAGTTGACTGGGAAACCAGAAAACCCTATGGCGAGAACGCACTACTCCTGGAGTTCGCGAACAACGAGTTCTTGACTCAATGGGTGAGAGAACCAACGAGAGGAGACAATATCCTCGACTAGGTTTTCACCTCTGAGGATGACATCGTTGAGGACCTCTCTGTTGGCGAAGAACTCGGTGGCAGTGACCACTGACTAATAAGATTTGTAGTCAAAGTCCCCAAGGCAGAGCCTGCAACTAGTAAATCGAAGAAACTTGATATAAGAAGAGCATACTTTGCAGGTTTTCGTGCTGGACTGACTGACGTAAGGCTACAAGTGTGCAAGGCTGTTTAAGACTCGTGGAACAGTTTCAAACCCACATTCATGAGTCTTCAATCGCGTTTCATCCCTCTGAAATGCCCCCGTCGGTCTTCTGTTCAACCAAAGTGGTTTAATCGAGAAATCAGCCAACTGCTTAGGGAGAAGAGAAATGTGTACCGGAAATCGAAAATCTCGGGTGACTTTGACAAATACCGGAGGCTAGCCAGGAGAGTGAAGTCCAGCATAAGGGCAGCTAAGCGGTCTAAGGAACTCCTAGTGGCGAGACTCTGTAAAGAGAATCCCCAGGAGATTTTTGGATATGTAAACAGCCTTAAACCAATCCGTTGAACGATTGGCCCTTTAAGGAATGAGGAGGGGACATTAAAGCACTCAGATGCAGAAAATGCTAACCTCCTCAACGACTACTTCTCTTCAGTGTTTACTGAAGAGTGTGGTCCCATCCCCCAGCCAAGGGATTCCTACTCGGGGGAAAAGCTGGAGGATATGGACTTCACCGAAGGAGAAATAGAAAACAAGATCACTGACCTAATGACGAATAAGTCACCTAGCCCGGATGGGTTTCTACCTAAAATGTTGAAAGAAGTGAGCAATGAAGTGTCACGACACCTGAGTGCAATCTTTAACATGTCAATCAGGACCGAATGCGTTCCTAGAGACTGGCGTGAAACGGAGGTGACTCCTATCTTCAAAGAAGGAGACCGTAGCCAACCGTCTAACTACTGAACTATCATTCTGACTTCGATAGTCGGTAAACTCATGGAGAGCATGATGGTGGACAAAATGACGTCGCATTTAGAGTAAAAGTTGTTACTGACGAGTTCCCAGCACGGCTTCCGAAGGCAACGGTCATGCCTGACGAACCTTGTGGAATTTCAGAAAGCCTTTGATAAGGTACCATACCGCCGCCTTCTCCAGAAAGTGCGAGCGCTGGGCATAGACAGAAAAGTAGCCGGCTGGATAGAGAACTGGCTAAGTGCCAGAAGGCAACGAGTGGTGGTGAATGGATATGCTTCTGAGTGGGTGCTCGTTACTAGCGGGGTGCTTGAAGGTTCTGTCCTGGGACCACTACAATTCATTATCTAGGTCAACGACATGGACGGTGACATGATTGCCAAGATTTTCCAAATTTGCCGACGATACCAAGCTTGGTATGAACGTTGCAAAGGATAGAAATACAGCACGCCTGCAGGAAGATGTTAGGAAGATTGAGGAGTGGTCGTACACGTGGTAAATGCCTTTTAACGTGAACAAATGCAAAGTGATGAATATCAGCCATCCAAACCCCCAATCCCATTTTATCCTTAAAAGCAGTGCTCTTTAATCTACCCACACTGAGAAGGACTTGGGTATAACTATTCATAGTGATTCCAAGTTCTCGAGGCAATGTATTGAGGTGGAGAAGAGAGCCCAAAGGATGCTAGGTTATATAAAGCCCCAGTTTGGATATCAAAATAATGAAATACTACTCCGTCTGTACAATTCACTTGTCTGACCGGACCTGGAGTATGCCGTACAATTTTTGAGTCCTTCATTTGGGAATTGGAACGCGTGCAAGACAGGGCAACCAAACTGATTTCCTCTATCAGACATAAAAGTTATGAAGATAGATTAAGGGAATTAGATCTCGTTGGACATCCGTACACTAGGTGGTCAGCTCATCGGAGTTTTCAAAATACTTCGAGAGTTCGACAATGTTGACTAGGGGGATTGTAATAGAATTGCCTGAGGTTGCCGCGGCTCGTTTCTATCACATATTGGTAATCCCGTTCCCACGTGTATCCTGCGCGAAGAGAGTAGCATGGCGTTCTTATCTCCCTAACATTTCCCGAGTCTAATCTTCCCCCGCTCCAAGTTTAATCAAGGAGGTTCAATCCCCCGTTTGATTTCAGGCGTCGATCTGGCCAGATTGAGTTAGGCTTATGGGAAGATAAGAGTCTTCGAATCGCTAGCGGGACATTCCATGAAAGTCCTCCATTGCCCCATAGCCCGAGGGGCTGGCTCCGGCTATTTATTCGATAGAATTTCGCACTTAAATTAGATTATCTTCGTCAGGCATCACCCGATCCAGTCTCCCTTGTGCACCTAGGAACTCTACCTCGAGAACCCCCTTATTGTCCAGAAGAGGACAATATCCTTGAGTTCCAAGGTTTGTGCCCTTCGAGACGCCAAGTCAACAGGGCTCCCCCTGTTGTTCAATCAGAAGAGAACAACTTTAGAACAGTCATTGTTCTTCGAGCCCGTTCGACAAGAAACGGTTCTCGCTCCCCTCGTATCACGTCAGTGGTAATTTAATTCCCCCTTTTAACGTTCTTCAAGAGAACGCTTGGTTACCCTAATAACCTCAATTGTTCATCTAGAACATTTCCGGTATCCTGTCTCAAGGATCCCTCGTACTTCCTAGCCCCACTTCGCTCATACTTCTCGAAGTCTGTCCTTCCCCCCTCGTTGAGGACAACCCCCATAAAAACTCCTCCTCCTGGAAAGGAAATCGCCAGTCGGACCGAAACCATTCCTTCAACTCGCCTTCATCTGTACGCCGACCTTATAAATACGTAAGCTACGAATTGCATTTAATTTTTTAACTTTGTTGCCAACGTAACTCCGTGCTTTAATACGGATTTAGTCAACTCTTTCCATTCTTGTTTGTTTTGTCATTTTAAATCCCTCCAAATCATAATCCACCGCTCATTCAACTTTATCCTATGACCTTCCCATTTCATGCGCATCTCCCATTTTAATCTCCGGGGATGTAAATATTTTCCATGTGTTATTTTTGTCAGTTTAATTAATAAAATACTATTTTGTTAATGCTTGCAATATTAATTATCCTTGGGTTCCGTTCCACTTCTTAAGTATATTGAGGATAAATAAGCCCTCTCCAGGCCTATTTATTAACGTAGAATAATACTCAGCCATCTGATTAAATTCCCGCACTCGAATATAGAATAATCCCCATAAAGAATTGTTATATGTATATCTTCGGGAGCCTTTTCTACGACAGAGATATTTTCAGCCTTAATGAGAGCAGAACAAGAAATGACGACTTCAAACTTGAGCTGATGCATTACACCCGCGATCTATGCGGGAAATTTTTCACGTACAGTATCTGCGGTAGCTAGAATGCACTTCCGATGGATGTTGTGAACAGCAATTCTGTTAACCAGTTCAAGACAACACTAGAAAGCCTTGAAAAGTGGCAGTTTAGGAAGGACGTAAGGCAATTGAGCGGGGATGTGCCCGCTCGACAGCTAGTCCAAAGGTACCCTCATTGAATGAACCGTAAGGTCGTCTAGGGTACTTATTTTCCTTGTTACTCGTTGTTGCACTCTCTCTCTTTCTCTCTCTCTCTATCTCTTTCTCTCTCTCTCTATCTCTTTCTCTCTATCTATCTATCTATCTCCCTTGAAAGTAAAAATAATAAGGTAAAAGAAGCATAATTAAATTTAGTAGGCAATTCTTTTAAATAGTTATATAGGGTTGTTCCTCCTTTTCAGTTAAATTCCTTGGTTGTGTCTTTTTTCCAAAGAGCCAGGTGCATTTTTCACTTTTCCATACCCGTGATCAGGTGAGGGAGGTGGGTAGGGAGAGACTTAATCTTTACTATCCTATGCCTTAAACACATTATTTTGACTTTGCTAGATATGTATCAATTAAAGTAGAAGAAAATAAGTACCTCCATTGAAAAGAAACGAACGTTATTCTGAGGGACTTACTATCCCTGTAACTAGTAACACATACACACACTCTGTCTGTCTGTCTGTCTCTCTCTCCATATATATATATATATATATATATATATATATATATATATATATATATATATATATATATATATATATCCCTCTCTCTCTCTCTTCTGCGCAATACAGGACCCTGGTGCTTTATAGACCTCCTGCAGAAGTCGTTAAAAAGGACAGAGATCTGTACCAGCTAGTAGGAGAACTTGTCGAAGAGTGTGTATCGTCATAGGTGATTTAAACACAAGTTGACTAGGCACCATAGAACGCTGGGTATAGGCGGAAAAGTAGCAGGCTGGATAGAGAACTGCCTAAGTGGCAGACGGCAAAGGGTGGTGGTGAATGGACAGGCTTCTGAGTAGGTGCCCGTTACTAGCGAAGTACCTCAAGGTTCTGTCCTAGGACCACTACTATTCATCATATACGTCAACGACATGGACGGTGAGATGGTTGCCAAGATATCTAAATTTGCCGAAGATATAAAGCTTGGTATAAACCTTGCAAAGGATGGAAATACTGCCCGCCTTCAAGATGATCTTCGAGAGATTGGGGAGTCGTGTGATACTTAGGAAATGCCTTTCAACGTTTACAAATGCAAAGTGATGCATATCGGCCACCGAAATCCTTAATCACCTTATATCCCTTAAGGGCACTGCTCTTGAATCCACCGACACTGAGAAGGACTTGAGTTTAACTATCACGAGTGACCTCAAGTTCTTGAAACAGTGTATTGAGATGGAGAAGAAAGCTCAAAGGATGTTAGGGTATATAAAGCGACAGTTTGGATAGCGGAACAAGGAGATAGTACTGTGTCTGTATAACTCCCTCGTCGAACTGCACCTGGAGTATGCCGTACAATTTTGGAATCCTTCATTTCGAAAGGACATCGCGAGATTGGAACGCGTGCTAGCTAGGGCAACCAAACTGATTCCCTCTATCAGACATAAAAGTTATAAAGATAGATTAAGGGAATTAGATATGTTCTTGCTGAAGACCCGGAGTCTACGTGGTCAGCTTATCGAAGTGTTTAAAATACTTTGAGGCTTCGAGAGACTGGACTACGGGGATATTTTCCAGCTCAGCTAGGGGAGAACAAGAAATCACGGCTTTAAACTTGAACTGAAGCGATACTACCGTGATCTGTGTGGGAAATTCTTCACTTACAGTATCCGCGGTAGTTGGAACCCACTTCCGACGGAAGTTGTCAACAGTGAATCTGTTGACCAGTTCAGTCAAGACTAGATAAAGTCTTTCGAAATCGCCGTTAAGATCCTTGCGAGTGATCTTCGAGGTTGCCAACGGACACCTTCGAAGATTGCGCCAAAAGTACTTTCCTTGTATGGACCGTAAGGTCTTCTAGGGTAGTTATTTTCCTTGTAACCCTGTGGCAAGAACGCGCTGCTCCTAGAATTCGCGTACAACGAGTTCCTGACTTAATGGGTGAGAGAGACGACGATAGGCAACATTACCCTAAACTTGGTTATCACCTCTGAGGATTTCATTGTTAAGGATCTTTCGGTAGGCGAAGAGCTCGGAGGCAGTGATCACCGAGTAATTAGATTTATAGTCAAGGTCTCCAAGGTAGAGTCTGCGACTAGTAAATCGAGAAACTTGATTTGAGAAGAGCGGAATTTGCAGGTCTTCGTGCTGGCTTGACTGTTGCGAGGCTATAAGTGTTCGAGGATATTGGAGTTTCGTAGAATAGATTCAAAACTACGGTCATGAGTCTTCAATCACGTTTCATCCCTTCGAAAAACCTTAGTCAGTCTTCCGTTCAACCAAAGTGGTTTAATCGAGAAATCAGTCAACTGCTAAGGGAGAAAAGAACGGTGTGCCATGAATCAAAGATTTCCGGGGATTTTGATAAGTACCCTAGGCTAGCTAGGAAGGTGAAGTCCAGCATAAGGGAGGCTAAGCGGTCTGAGGAACTCCGACTGCGCAACTTTGTAAAGAGAATCCCAAGGAGTTATTTGGATATTTAAACAGCCGTAAACCAATCCGTCGAACGATTGGCCCTTTGAGTAATGGGGAGAGGATATTAAAGCATTCAAATGCTGACCTCCTCAACGACTACTTCTCTTCAGTGTTTACTGAAGAGTGTGGTCCCATCTCCAAGCCAACGGATTCCTATTCGGGGGAAAAGCTGGAAGATATGGAGTTCACGGAAGGAGAAATAGAAAAGAAGATCATTAACCTAATGACGAATAAGCCACCTGGCCCGGATTGGTTTCTACCTAAAGTGTTGAAAGAAGTGAGCGATCAAGTGTTACGACACCTGAGTGCAATCTTCAAAATGTCAATCAGGACAGAATGCGTTCCTAGAGACTGGCGTGAAGCGGAGGTGACCCTAGCCAGCCGTCAAACTGCCGACCTATTAGCTTCACCTCAATATTCGGTAAACTCATGGAAAGCATCATGGTGGCCACATAACGTCATATTTAGGGTCATACCTGCTACTGAAGAGTTCCCAGCACGGTTTCCGAAGGCAACGGTCAGGCCTAACGATCCTTGTAGAATTCTTCCACTTCGCTTTCAGTGAGCATGATGGGATACGGCGGTGGATGTTATTTACTTAAACTTTCAAAAAGCCTTTGAGAAGGTAACACACCGCCGCCTCCTCCCGAAAGTGCGTGTGCTGGGCATATACGGAAAAGTAGCAGGTTGGATAGAGATCTGGCTAAGCGGCAGACGGCAACGGGTGGCGCTGAATGGACAGGCTTCTAAGTAGGTGCCCATCATCCGCGGTGTACTCCTAGGTTCTGTCCTGGGACCACTACTTTTCATCATCCATGTTAACGACATGGATGGTGACATGGTTGCGAAGATTTCTAAATTTGCCGACGATACCAAGCTTGGTATGAACGTAGCAACGGAATGAAACACTGCCCACCTACAAGAAGATCTCCGGAAGATTGGGGAGTGGTCGGACATGTGGCAAAATGCTTTTTAACGTGAACAAATGCAAAATTCTGCATATCGGCCACCGAAACTCTCCAATCACGGTATATCCTTAAGATCACCGGTCTCGAACGCACTGATACCGAGAATGTCTTGGGTGTAACAATCACTAGTGACCTCAAGCTTTCGAAACAATGCATAGAGGCGGAGAAAAGGGCTCAAAGGATGTTAGGCTATATAAAGCGACAGTTTGGATATCGGAACAATGAAATAGTACTTTGTCTGTACAATTCACTTGTCCACTTGCACCTGGAGTATGCCGTACAATTTTGGAGTCCTTCATTTCGAAAGGATGTCGCAACCCAAACTGATTTCCTCTATCAGACACAAAAGTTACGACGATAGATTAAGGGAATTATATCTGTTTTCATTGGATGCTCGGAGACTGGGTGGTCAGTTTATTTTAGTGTTTAAAATACATCGAGGCTTCGAGAATGTAGACTACACTGATGTTTTCCAACTTAGTGAGAGCAGAACTAGAAATCACGGCTACAAACTTGAGCCGCGATTTTTGTGGGAGATTTTTTACATGCAGCATCTATGGTAGCTGGAATGCACTTTCAGTGAAAGTTGTCAACAGCAATTCTGTTGATCAGTTCAAGTCAAGACTAGATTAAGTCTTGAAAAGTGGCAGTTTTGGCACGTAAACCGTTGAGCAGAACTGCACCTGCTCGAATGCTAGTCCAAAGGTACCCTCTCTGAATGGACCTTAAGCTATTCTAGAGTACTTCTTATCGTTGTAGTTTCTTGTAGCTCTCTCAGTGTCTGTCTGTCTATCAAATTCTTCCTTTCTCTCTCTTTCAGTGCGTCTAATATATTTCTCTATAAAGCGACAGTTTGGATATCAAAACAAGGTTCCGCTCTCTCAGTTTGACTCTCTCTAAATGTGTCTCTCTTAGTGTATCATTCACTCTTAGTAGGTCTCACTGTTTCAGCGTGTGGGTCTCTCTCTACTTTGTTTCTCTTTCTCACAATATGTGTGTCTCTCTCTTATGTTTCTTTTTGTCTCTTTGTGTCTTTCTCACTGTGTCTCTCAAACTTTCCTAGAATTTCTAGGTTTTTATCTCTCTCACAGCATTTGTCTCTCCTCGTGTGTGTGTATCTCTTTCTCAGCATGTCTCTCTCTCTTACTGTGTGTGGCTCTCAATAGGAATAAATCACTGTGTTTATCCCTCTTTCAGTGTCTCTCTCTCAGTTTGTCTTTCTTAGTGTAGCTCTCTCAGTGAGTTACAAGGAGTTAAAAGGAAAGAAAGTACCCTAGGAGACCTTACGGTCCATTCAAAGAGGGTACCTTTGGACTAGCAATCGAGCGGGCACATGGCTGCTTAATTGTTTTGCGTCCCTAAACGGCCACTTTTCAAGACTTTGTCTAGTCTTGACTTGAACTGGTCAACAGATTCACGGTTGACAACTTCCACTTGAAGTGCGTTCCACTTACCGCAAATACTGTAAGTGACAAATTTCCACACAGATTGCGGTTGTAACGCTTCAGTTTAAGTTTAAAGCCGTGATTGCGCGTTCTGTTCTCACTCAATGTGAAAATATCTCGGTAGTCAACATTGTCAAACCCTCGAAGTATTTTGAAAACTTCGATGAGCTGACCACGCAGTCTACGGGTTTCCAGCGAGAACATATATAATTCCCTTAGTCTATCCTTGTAACTTTTGTGTCGTATAGAGGGAATCAGCTTGGTTGCCCTGGCTTGTACGCGTTCGAACCTTGCGATATCCTTTCGAAACGAAAGACTCTAAAATTGTACAGCATACTCCAGGTGCGGCCAAACGAGGGAGTTGTACATACAAAGTACTATCTCCTAACATCCTTTGGGCTTTCTTCTCTTCCTCGATGCACTGTTTCGAGAACTTGAAGTCGCTAGTGATAGTACACCCAAGTCATTCTCAGTGTCACTCGATTCAAGAGCAGTGCCTTTAAGGATGTACTGAGATTTGGGGTTTCGGTGGCCGATATGCATTACTTTGCATTTTCCCACGTTGGAAGGCATTTGCCACGTGTCCAAACACTCCCCAATCCTTTAAAGGTCCTCTTGGAGGCGGGCAGTGTTCCCCTCCTTTGCCACATTGATACTAAGCTTGGTGTCGTCGGCAAATTTGGAGATTTTGGCAACCCTGTCTCCATCCATGTCGTTGACATAGATAATAAACAGTAGTCGCCCAGGGCGGAGTTTGAGGGACACCGCTAGATACAGGCGCCCATTCAAAGGCCCGACTATTCACCACTACGCGTTGCCGTCTGTCACTTAGCCAGCTCTCTATCAAAGTTGCTACCTTGCTGTCTATGCCCTGCGCACGCACTTTCCGGAGAAGGCGGCGGTGTGTTACCTTGTCAAAGGCCTTTTGGAAGTCAAGGTACACAACGTCCACCGCTTCATCCCGATCATGCTCACTAAACACGAAGTGGAAGAATTCCACAAGGTTCGTCAGGCATGACCGTTGCCTTCGGAAGCCGTGCTGGGAACTCTTCAGTGACAGGTTTGACTCTAAATAAGACGTTATCTTGTCCACTATCATGCTTGCCATGAGTTTACCGACTATCGAAGTCAAACTGATGAGTCGTTAGTTTGACGGGTGGCTGGGGTCTCCTTTCTTGAAGATTGGAGTCACCTCCGTTTCACGCCAGTCTCTAGGAACGCATACGGTCCGGATTGACATGTTAAAGATAGCGCACTGATGTTGTGATACTTCATCGCACACTTTCTTTAACACCTTAGGTAGAAACCCATCCGGTCCAGGGGACTTATTCGTCTTTAGGTCAGCGATCTTTTTCTTTATTTCTCCTTCGGTGAAGTCCATATCCTCCAGTTTTTCCCCCGAGTAGGAATCCGTGGGCTAGGGGATGGGACCACACTCTTTAGTAAACACTAAAGAGAAATAGTCATTGAGCAGGTTAGCATTTTCTGCATCTGAGTGAGTTAATGCACCCTCCTTTTCCACTAAGGGCCCAATCCTACGATGGATTGGTTTACGGCTATTTACATAGCTGAAGAACTCCTTGTGATTCTTCTTGCAGAGTCTCGCCACTCGCAGTTCCTCAGACCGCTTAGCCGCCCTTATGCTGGACTTCACTCTTCTGGCTATCCTCTGGTACTCGTCAAAGGCACCCCAGATCTTCGATCGCCGGTACGCATTTCTCTTCTCCCTAAGCAGTTGGCCGATTTCTCGATTAAACCACTTCGGTTGAACAGAAGACCGACGGAGGAATTTCAGAGGGATGCAACTTGATTGAAGACTCATGAACTTATTTTTGAAATTGTTCCACGAATCTTTAACATCTTCGCATACCGCTAGCCTTACATCAGTCAGCTCAGCACGAAGGCTCGCAAAGTCTGCTCTTCTCAAGTCAAGTTTTCTTGATTGACTGGCAACAGACCTTACCTTTGGGATCTTTACGGTAAATCTAATTAGCTGGTGATCACTGCCACCGAGATCTTCGCATACAGAGAGATCCTCAACGATATCATCGTCAGAGGTGAAGACCAAGTCAAGGATATTGTCTCCTATCGTGGTTCTCTGACCCATTGAGTGAGGAACTCGTTGTTGGCGAACTCCAGAAGTAGCGCGCTTTCGCCACAGGCTGCTCTGGTTTCCCAGTCAACTTGTCTGTTGAAGTCGCCCATAACGATGCACACTTTGCCTTGAACAAGCTCACCCAGCAGCTGGTACAGTTCCCTGTCCTTCTCAACGGGTTTGAAATGGGGTCTGAAAAGCAGCAGGGTCCTGTATCTGACAAGACCTATCTCTAGTTCAATGCTTGGGAGCTCGTGATCGAATATAATGTTGGAGTTCGTAGATTTGATTGTATCATTGACATACAACATTAAACCGCCACCCTCTCTGTCTGGCCTATCTTTGTGGAAGAGTTGGGAGCCAGGAACCGTAAATTCGCCTTCAAAGTCTCAGTTTGAGCTTTTCATCCACGATTCTGTTATGGCTACCATTTCGGGTTCTTGAGTCGCTACGAGGCCACGGAGCTCAGAAAACTTGTTCCTGATTGACCTCGCATTGAACAGAAGAACTTTCAGGGAGTCCCCTAATGTAGGACCTTTTATACTCTTCCGTTTTCCGGCTTCTTGGTTGTCGCGGTGGCACCATTTTTGGCAACCTCCGAGAAGGTTGTTTGGGGAGTGACTCGGGCGTACTGGCGTACGTCCGCCTTCCCAATGGGCCACACACTCCTTTGGGTGCGCTCCACGACATCCTGGATGAGGTTGTCTAGGAAAGCCTTGCCCTTAAAGGAGAGCTGCACTCCATCACTTTGGTAGAGGTCTTTTCTACCATATAATAAGGCGTACAGGTCCACAAAAAAGACACTCTCCGCCGCACAGAGGTCTGCAAGGCGCCGGTTTAGCGACATGTTTCTCACGTGGGCAGTCCGGCTTGGATCCCACCTCGGGAGCATCCCCACCACGACCCATATGCGGGTTTTCAATCTACAGTCTTTGACAGCGCCCATAACCGTCTTCATAATCTCGCCTGTAGGGCCTACCCTACCTCCTCTGAGGTGGAGGTCGTTGCCACTTACCATAAGGGCAACGACTGAAGTCTCAGAAATCTGAGACTTCTTGGCCTCAGCTCTTACCTGCTTATTTCCACAGCCTAGGAGGCAGCTCACCTTAACGCTTGTGCGAAGGCAGGCCGCTAGCAGGGGCTGCAGGCCCCGTGCCTGGGAATCACCCACAAGGCTGACCCTGGCACATTTTCCTGCTGAGCTCGAAGTCTTTATTTTCTGAGGCAAGCTCTCCGATTCCTCTCTCTTCCCCGTCATGGTCTTTTCAGTCTTTTTTTTTCTTCTTCTTCTCTATCATCTTTTCCCCCTTGTCATCCTTTTTCAATAACTTCTTCTACCTTTTCTTCTTCTATTTCTCTCTCTTCCTCTTTCTTCTTTCCCTTTTTCGTCTTTTTTTCTTTTGCTTTTTTCCTTTTGGCGTTTCTGCCACATTCGGGCCCGGCCTCTCTGCAGAGGTGGTGATTATCACAGGACTCGAGAGCTCGTTTAACTTCTCTTCGAGCCTGCAGATCTGGTGAGAGTACTCCTCCTTGAGCCTCTCGATTTTTTTTACGAGGTCTGTAGTTCTTTCCCTGTAGTAGGCCACTACTTCCTCCACTTCCTTCTTCAAGATGCAAGTGGTGCATACACTGCATGGGTGGCATTTCGCATAGCAGCCCTCTGGGAAGTCAACGCACCACTTGTCCTTCTTACATGTGGCACACGTGAATTTTAGCGCTGCTGGATCTTTCTTGCCTGCCATTTTGAACACTCTATACTTCTTAAGCTTGTGACCAATCAATATATAAAAAGTGGGGTTTGGTGAGTTCTCCCCGCGTGAGTCACTCCCGCCTATTGATCGAAGTCGTTTCGGAGTCTCCTAGAAGGCACGCTCCATGTGCTGCTGTTCGTCCGACCGAGTCGTCAAGCCTCGGCGTGCCGTGGCTCCCAACCAAGCAGCACAGGCGGTCACCGAAGCGGCCATCGATTTGTCACCAGATGAACAACAACGAAGCACGCCCCTTACTAAACTCCTACTAGTTCCCTTCACAACGGCCAGGATCTCGGAGCATCGTTCAATGGATATCCCGCCCCACCAAGAGACTCGACCCAAGGCTTTTTATTTGCCTGGCAACCAACGTATGAACAAAGGGCTGTCAACTCAGCCGATGCTACCAGAGGCACCCGTCAACGGGCACTGGGAACGGTCAATAATTACGCGCCAGGAAAGGAGTTAACGGGGCACTACCCACATCGCATTCATCGTGCCCCAACGCCTAAGACACCTCTAGTCCTAGTCTCTCGCAACCAGTGACCGTCGATTGGCGTTGTTTATAGAGGTTCCAAAGTCTCTCTTCTAACGCGTGAGGTGGCTGCCAGGTCCTTATATGTAGATAGAGGGAAAAAAGGGAAAGAGTGACATGATAGGAGTAGGCTTTTTTTTGTCTTTTTTTTGTTTAAGTGGGAGAGATAGAATAAAAGTGAAAAAGGAGAAAGATAGAGTAGAAAAAGGAAGGAATGACGCACTTATTCTGGAACCTCGTTTCCGACCAAATCAACAAGGGAAGCCCTACCAGGGGCACCCGGAAGAGATACCCCCGCTGACATAGCTCAAAAGGTATACACAAGCTCTCTTCTCGCGACAATGGGGCGTCACATCTCATTGTGTGCCTCATTGTGTCTCTCTCTCAGTGTGTGTCACTCTCAGTTCGTGTCTCTCTTTCAGTGTGTATCTCTCACTTTCCCTGTTTGTTTCACTTCTAGTGACTGTCTTTCTTTTAGTGTGCTCTCTCAGTATGTCTCTCTCTCTCTCTCTCTCTCTCTCTCTCTCTCTCTCTCTCTATATATATATATATATATATATATATATATATATATATATATATATATATATATATATATATATATATATATATATATATATTTTTATATATATATATATATATATATATATATATATATATATATATATATATTTTTATATATATATATATATATATATATATATATATATATATATATATATATATATATCTTTATCATTGTTTCTCAACCACTTTAAGGTATGTCTACTCCTCAGTGTGTTTCTCTCTTTGTCTCTCTCAGTGTCTATCTGTCTCACTCTCATTTTCAATTTCGGTCTCTCTGTCTCTTTCTTAGTCTCTCTTAGTCGCCCTGTCTCTCTTTCAGTCTGTCTGTCTATCTATCTATCTCTCTGTCTGTCTCAGGTTCTGTCTCACTTTTCTCTCTCTTTCAGTCTCTCTCTCTCTTCTTTCTCTCCATCTGCTTGTAGCCGGTGAACGCACGGTACCTTCTTTCGAGCGGAGTACGGAGCCCTCTGCGAGCCTATGGGGTGTAACCAAACAGCTCAGTTGACAGAATAGGTGATGTGTCACCTTCAGGTGACAACTCCCAGACTGAGGTGCATGGAAATGCTTTAGTGTAGAGAACGTGCAGAATATTTCTTGTTCCCTTAAATTCTTGGTCTTTAACGCCAGGTCTATACCGAACAAGTGAGACGAACTTGTGTTCGTGTAAACCAGTGATACCTGGATAGATCTTGTGGCTATTATGGAAGCCTGACTTTAGAAAACCACTCGAGACTTCGAAGGTGAGTTTGTGATCCCTGCCTATGCGATGTTGCATCGCGATTGACAATATCGAGAGGGTGGTAGAGTAATGATATACGTCTGAAATTGGCTTTACCTGGTCGAGTGCTATGTTAGAACCGACCACGAGATTAAAGGGTAGATATGAACCTAGTCGTTGTGTACAGTCCGCAAACTCAGTCTGAGAAGTCGGATTGGTACATGTATGCTAAGCTAGCAGAGAGGGTAGATAGTCACCTGAGTTTGATCATGGTTGCCTTAAATGTCGAGGGAATTACTGGGGATGTAGATCGTGAAAGGGGGGAATTAAGCGACTCGTCGTATTCGCTGACAATAACTATTTGATACAGTGGGTCGAAGATCCAACAACAAATGAGAACCTACCTGCTCAACTTGGTGTTCACTACCCGAACGACATGGTTTTAGGACTGAGCATGGGCACTGTTTTGGCAGGAACGATCACCGAACCATCAATATTTTCGTTTAAACTCCCTGTAGCATGCGCAGTTGCATCGCTACCTACAAACCCAATTACTGACGAATTAACTTCGACGACCTTCGGAGCGCAATAAATGGATTGGAACCTGCAGTTCAAGACCGCTGCAAGGAACAGAAGGTCCAGTTTGTTCCAAAGAAAAAGGTAACCGAAAAACCCATCAAAGTGGTTCAATTGCGACATCGCCTCGGTAATTCGTAGAAGAAAACTGTAGTACAGCAAGTAAAATTCAAGCGATAGGGGCGAATACATTGCTCAGTACAGAGAGAATCGTAAGGAAAGTTAAGAAACTGATATGATGAGCTAACCGCGGGGAGGAAATTTAGGTCGCATCTCTTTGCAAAGAATACCCGAAGGAATTTTTCCTGCATGTCAACAGTTAAAAGCCTCTTCGCCATCCTATTGGTCTCCCGAGAGGTGAGGATGGCAAGTTGCAGGAATCGAACTCGGACTCGCCAACGTATTGAACGACTATTTCGCCTCCATGTCTATGAGGTAATAGTCATTTCCATTCCGAGGCTGGGGGTTCACCTCGAAGAGGGAAACAACTTATAAGATATAGTTGTGTGTAACGATGAAGTAGTGGGTAGGCTAACGATTCTGAACCCGTATAAATCGTCTGGTGCAAACGGCTCTCTTCCCTGATTCCTTCGCGAGGTTTGCCGGTAGGTTGCTACACATCTTACTGCGATTACTGCAATCTTCAATGATTAGTTTGAAAGGGGACAGTTCCCAGAAGACTAGAGGATTGCGGACGTAAAATTCATTTTAAAAAAGGGAGAACGCGAAAGCCCGAGTGATTCCGGCCAATTTTCTGACTTCTATAGTGGGCAAACTGCTGCTAGAAGGCATATTTGCTCGTCGCATAGTTGAATACCTAGAATCTTGCAACCTAAACTAGGACTTCCAGCATGGGTTTCGCAGAAACCGATCGTGTCTCACGAATCTACTCGAATTCTTCCATAGTATAATGAGTGAGACGATCGAGTTCAGGCTGTGGACATCCTATGCCTATACATTCAAAATGCCATCAATAAGGTGCTCCACGGGCGGTTAATGAGCAAAGTAATCGCCTTCGACATTACCAGAAAGGTAGCCGACTGAATTGAGAACTGGATGACGGACCTGAATCACAGGGAGAAAGTCAATGAGAAAGCGTCGAGATGGAGCCCAGTGATGAGCGGAGTGCTTCAGGGATCCGTTCTAGGCCAATGCTGTTCAATGTCTGCATCAATGATATAGACAAATGACTATTATGCACAATAGATAAGTTTGCAGATGATTCCAAACTAGGAGGCGTGGTTAGCTCGCACGGAGTAGAAAGCTTAAGACACAGCCTTTGCAACCTAGGTAAGTGGCCCGAGATGTGGCAGATGCTATTCAACCTTGACAAATGTAAGGTTATGCACATCAGTCACGCTAACCTTCAAGAAGACTACTATTAGTTAGGTAGGTCTTTGGAGGCGACCGAACTGGATAATGAGTTACACGTGCAAAGCAGCAGTGACCTTAAGTTCCCTCGACAGTGCGCCGAGGTATAAAAAGGGCCCAGAAACTGTTAGGTTACATAAAAAGACAACTTTGTTTCAGAAAAAAGGACGTTGTGCTCAAATTGTACAACATTCTTGTCCAACCGCACCTTGAGTAAGCCATACAACTCTGGTCACCATCGCTGCTCAAAAACATTGAACGGCTATAAAGGGTTCAGGCCAGGGCTACCAAACTGATCCCGTCACTTTACACAAAGTATATCGATGCCCCCTATGAGAATTGGGTCTGTTCTGCCCGGAAATGTGCAATATGCGTAGCTAGCTCATCAAAACGTATAAAATTATACGGAGAGTAGAAAACGTGGACTAGAGGAAGGTGTTCACTATGAACATGAATCCCAACTTTGACTTACCCAGATTTAGGATAAGCATTTGTTGGAACCTTTACTCCTACAGTATCCTGTGAAAGATTCAAACATATCGCAAAAGTTGAACAGTTGAAGTCTCGGTTAGAAAGAGTAATGCATGAGTTAGAATAGACAATCCAAAACTTAAAAACATTTCAGCTATCCTGTGCTAATTCCTAGGTATGTTTTGTTTAAACATGCTTAAGTCGTTCATTAATTTCCTTACCGCATTAATGCGGGGAGACGGTGGGGGATAACCTTCATTTATGTTTTCTCTACTTTCCCTTATACTTATTGTTAGGCCTTCGTATACGATGCCTCCTCTGTATGTTTCGCAATAACTTATGAGGTACTGCTTTTTCTTGTGACTACTTGTGACTCTCTCATTCTCCCTTTTTCAGTCTCCCTCTCTCTCTCTCAGTCTCTTACTATCAGCCTCTCTCTCTTTCTCAGATTATTTCTATCTCTCTCTTCAAGTCTCTCTCTCTCTCTCCCACTCTCTTTTTCTCTCTCTCTATCTCTCCTTCTCATGAACTTATAGAAATAAGATTCGTTATATTAATTCTTTGTCCACATCCTCTCTTCAATTTCTCTTCCCTTCTCCTATTACTTCCCCCTATCCCTTTTATTTCGAGTGTTAGTCTTTCCTCGTTTGTTATTTGAAATGTCAAAAATCTCTTCAAACGTATACGACTTTTACTCTTTTTTTGATGTTTACACTTTGTTCACTGGTCCATTTGATAATAAGAAGGTGGACCCGTCTTGTTCCAGGCAGCCGAATTTACATTAGGCCTGTCGCAAAAAATGAAGCCAGCTGCTTACCATAACCATTCCCGAGACTTGAACAGATGGTATAAATTTTAACAATTTGTTTTAACTTGTCTGAAAACAGAGGCAGAAAAACATTGAAATAATACTGACCTCACGCTTCTAATGCGAGAAGCGAATTTATCTGCTTTTATGAGTGTTAGTGTAGTCCATGTTTTGGGGATGTACGTGAGTGAGTAGAGAAAGGCATTGGTGTCTATGTATGTTACATGGGTGAGTTTGTGTCCATACTTACAAAAAGATAACAGTGAATGTGCCATTACATGAGTGTTTTGATCTCACAAAAAAAGAAATCTGTCAGGAGGGGTGTTTCTATGTAAGTGTAGGTGTGTTTTGTAACGAGTATAAATAAATGTAAGTATGAGGATGTTTTGATATTAAGAGGAATGAGTATCTGGCCTATTCGTGATTTTGTTTTTGTGTTAGGTTATCTGATAAGTAATGCGGCATTTTTTTCATGTTTGTCATTATTTTTTTAGGTAGAAATTTAATAAGTAATATAATTTCACCAGTTTTTACCAGTTGTGTCCATCTTTCTATCAACCTTTCAATACCATGTAAAAATAGTTCTGACTTTGATTTAAATAAGTTCTTCAAGGTTGTTTCGAACAGTTCTGTTGTTGACATCTTCATTATCTTCAGGTGATTCGCTAAACTCCTAAAATGGTAGAAATCTAATGGGGCTAAAGTTGGTGAGTATGAGCGATGACTCATTATTTTCTAATCGAAATTTTTAAGCTTCTGTATGGTAGCTTGCTATATGAGGTGGCTCATTTTTTTAATAGAGTGCCCAATTTTCGTCTGTTGTAACCATCCTATTAAAAGTAGCTCACTTTTTATTCGATTATATCGATCCATAAAATAATGATAAATAAAAAAAATGCCGCAATACTTATGGGATGAGAGAATATATAATGTCACCATGAAAGTTCGTGACACTGAAAAAATTTTAAAATCAATATTTTGAAATAAATTTAATATATATTTACCATTTTGTAGTACAATTTCTCACCATTGTATTGGTTAGAAAAACAAACAAACAAACGAAACAGAACATTTGCAAAAATCAGAATTGATATACAAAGGTTTTGAGCTAACGACGCACCGCTCCCTTAATCACCGACAAGTGAGTATTTTACTTGCCTATTTACACTATTACTACTCTGTTTATCAAGTTATGACCTGTTTAGGTTAGACTATCGCTACTCTGTTTAAAAAGTTCCTGCATGTCAAAATTCGCATCGTTTATTTCCGGTAATACGATGATTGCCCTATCACAGTTAATAGCGTTGATAACTTAAAATTTGAGGCATATCAATTCATAATTACAACAAAGTGGTAATTAAATTAATTCACACTTGGACCCTAAATGGATGTCTGATAGAATTAAACATTATATCTTCATTAAAATAAGCATTTATAGAACAATAATAAACAAGGTGATGGTCAATTAGGACAGATGCAATAAGCTAAGTCGAGATATTAAAAAGCTAATAAGGGTAGCAAAGAGAAATTATGAAATTAAAGTGGTAAATATTATGAAATTAAAGTGGTAAATAAAGCAGAAGAAGATCCCAATCGTTTCTTCCAATTTTAAAAAACTAAGTATTTAAGAAAGAGGATAAACCGATTATTTCTAATTACCGGCCAGTGAGTTTGGCATCATTGGTAGGGAAAATAATAGAATCTCTAATAGCAAAATCTATTACGGATCACTTAGATAAACATAAGTTGATTTAGGAATCTCAACACTTCTTTACTAGGGGCAATTCCTGCTGGACTAATCTACTCACTTTTTATAAAAAGGTTTATGATACTGCCGATAGAGATGAGAAATGCGATATTGTTTACTCGATTGTAGTAAACAATCGATGGAAGGATTTTTAGGTGGATATAGTCAGTATAGATAAAATTAAATCTGAGTGAGGAGAATTTTATCAGTGGGGTTCCTCATGAGTTGTTGTTGGGGCCGCTCTCCTTAATTTATTTATATTAACAAGCAGAACTACCCTACGTTGCCAGGAACGAAATTATTTACATAATTTCTAACTTAGTTTCTAAATATTATATTCCAGGAATATAACTACCTTATCAAAGTTAACAAACATCTACGATAACATAGAAATTAAAATAACAAAGCATATTTTAAGTATTAGATATTTAAAAGAGGTTTTCTCTGTATGCAATATTGATTTTTTGTGTGTGCTTCCATCTCTGGAGTATCCAACATACAGTTGACCATGTGAAAAACAGGGATCTTCTAAGTCTAATCCAGTTACTGACAGTGTTTGACCTTGTTGTTTGTTTATTGACATTACAAAGCTAAATTTGACTGAAAATTGCAGTCTCTTAAAGTTGAACGGAACATCTGAAGGGATGAAGGGAAAGTTTCTTCTCTTCCACAACCAGAAAGAATTGTCGCTTCAATAACATGAGGCATCATTCTTTTCAACATTAGTCTTGTGCGTTGCAGATTTTTGGAAGATCAAGGCTTCGTAGTAGCTTATTGGAGAGCCAATTTTCAGATTTATTCTATGTCGTGGAAATACAAAATCTCTAACGTATCTCATTACACCCTTGAGTTCTTTGATGCATATATCTCGGACTTCCAACAAAACTTGATGGAAGAATGAATGACTGGCCAATTTCACCTGTGACAACATAATAGTTAATGCTCTCTCTTAAGTGGATATATGATGATGCTCTCAAATCCGAGTGGTGAGACTTGATGTATGCTAATCTTTCTCTCTCCATCTTGGGATACATATCTACAAAAAACTATTGAAACAGGTGTTTCTGTCTCTGAATGTTATTAAAATAAATTTCTATAATCATAAGAAGAAAGCATAAAAGTATATGCATCAAACAGTCTTATTGGAATTTTCTCCAACTTGGGGGATCACAAAATGATACTCATCTTAACCATCGACAAAATGCAGGTGGTATTGTAAAGCATCACGTGAACGATGAGTCTTACATATATTTTTTAGCTCATTATCACAACCTTGAAGAACAATATCACGTTTTCCAAACTCTTCTCCTCTGATTAGTGCAGCTACTTAATTGCATTTAGGTGGATTAAAAAGTTGAGAATACTCGGTTGAAGGCATTTGGTCAGTATCTATAGCAATCTTGCGTTCAGGGAATGGTAATGATTCTAGAGCAAATTCAAAGTTTTTCATAAAACCTTTCCTCTCATGAAGCAAATCTTGCAGCTTTTTGATGGTGTCATTTTTTGAAACTCTAGTTGCATCAACTCTCTTTCAAGCCTGTTGAACTAAAATAAAGTTGAAGTAATTGAGTCTCCTTATTTGATAGTGGCATAAAACTAATGAGTTCGTAGTAGTTGAAGCATTTTTTAAGCTTGTTTGTCGAAAAATGTCCCGCAATTATCATCCTCTCCCATTTGTTCGTGTTGAGGGATCCCCTAGAATAATAATATTTCCCCAGTTCCTAAGATATTACTTCGGGAGAGAAAGCAAGCCGTTACTCCTCCTCCCCCTACGACTTTACCCTTTTTGGACTTGCCACCAGGTCACCGCAAAAATGCACACCGAGGCATGACGCTGAAATTGAAGACTACCTCCCCGCCGTCTCAATCTTCCCTCCCCCCCGTCTCGGGTCGGAAGATTACTGATCTATTTTGTAGATTCGCCGCGAACAGCTTTTATAGCTCTGGCCGCTGATCCCTGCCTCTTACGCCTTCCCGCAAGGAAACGCTCGGTTCTCACGGCCGATAACGAGGGTTCAAGAAGGTCTCAATCTCTCTCCCTGTTTTGGAGAACTCGGGGTATATATGCACCCTCTCAAGAAGTACAGACAGATTTAGTGAGACGAAACTTCCCCGAAAGGAGTTCGATTCAACGAAGCTCTCTCCCGAGAAGTGTGGGTGACGGTCGCAAGCCACGGAACTGCTGGATATCACACCCGTATCTTCGGGTCAGGGAGAAGTGTCTCGTGAGGCAACATCAGCCTTTCTCAGACGCCTTCGGATCAAGAATTGGAGAAGCCGTCTTCCGAAGTTCTTCTGGTGACCTCTTGAGGACAAGAGGGCCGATATATTACTCCATCCAAGTTTGGAGAAGTCACCTCCCCTCTTCGAAGTTCGTCTGGCGACCTCTTGAGGATAAAAGGCTTGCATCTCGCAAAACACAAGTTTCGAGAATGTAACCCCACCTGCCGCTGGTTTTTGGCTACATTCGTGAGTAACCAAGGTCACCAAGACCCCTCCCCCAAGTTTGCCCTTCTTTACTCTCGAGGTTCAAAGGAACTAAATCACTCACTACCCTAAATCTCCCATTATAACCATTCAATAACCCTGGTTATCTAATTAGTATTCGGAAACTAATTCCGTCTTATTCATGTACCTATATATATATCCATATTTATTGTTGTACCTTTTATTAGTGTGTATTAAAATCTATTTTTGTCGTTGTGTTTGGTATAATCCTTGGTCGCGCAGCTGCAGCTATCTTTTCAAATCGCACTCTTATAACAATAACAGTTGTCGCCTTGCTTTGCCTACCTTAGAGCCTCTGTGCGCATATTCCTGTACACTTTGGCCATACTTTGACAGTTAGCTTTTAACGTAACCATATGTGATTTCTGGAGTCCATGTTACGGACTCACTCTCTCAAGGAAGGGGTTTATAGTCTCGTAACCATTCGTAGTTTTAGTATTGTCCCATGGAGCATCACTTATCCTCAATATTGTTTTGCATCAATTTGACCACTTTCTTAATACTTTGAAATGTATTCGGGGAAAGTAATGCAACCAACACACTAAACGTGCTGGATTGTTCTTTAAACCAAACAGCTCTACAAACTATAACATATTACGCTAACAATTTCTTTGGTTGCAACCTATTATGTCACACTCTTGCCTGGGTGATGTTCAGACCTACATATGCGTTCATACGTATAGGCAACATCAGACAGGAAATCTAATGTAGGGCCTCATTTGTATATTCTTTAATTTTGAAGCTGTTTTTAATGGTTATATTCTAATTGGAACATTTTGTTCCTTACAGGTTATATTTAACTCATTTAGAACAAGAGTATGCGAGTGTAAAAGTATATACACCATGAATAGTTTCTGTGTTTGATGATTACATAGTATTTTTTCATATAAACCGAAACTCCAGAATTTTAAAACATTTTGAAAACCATTCTAGAGTAAAATTGAACATTCGAGAAGCATAGCTTAGCTGCTAATTTACCTACAAGATATGCCATTCGTTGTCACGTCTTTGCCGAAGAAACTTTTTAAAAACCACAATGGTGAAGAATGCTCAAGATTCGGAATCAGTAAGTAACCATATTATTAAATTGCTCAATGCCACTCATTCATATATAAATATTTCCTAACATTGTGAATATTCTAATTCCTTATGTAACTAACTAAGTCATAGAGATGTTGAGTATATGGTGAAGACAGAAATAATCCTAAGACTTCATCAAATGAGTTACAAGCAAATCTTGCAGCACGCGGCGTAAATGTACAGGCTTCAACATAACAACGTTATTAACCCGGGAAGGATTTCATGCACGTGTCCTTATAAACAAACCTCTGCTGAATATAGCTCATAGAAGCCGTTTAAAGTTATTAAAGAGCGTTTGGTAGATGGCAAGCTAAATTAGATAAATTACCTTTCTCATATGCCACAAAAATCGAGGTCTTTTGTAAAAACAACGAACGGTATGCTCAGTGGTAATCTGGCGAATCATTTATTGAAAATAACGCCGTCCCTACTCTCAAACATAAAGGACGTTCGATTATGTTGTAGGGATGTTTCTCTGCTGCTGTCATTGGCGCATTATACATGATGGATGAGAACATGATTTTTTACAGCTATCAATGCCTAATTGGTGAGAACTTGAAGAAATCGGCAAGGGGACGAACTTGGAAGGCATTTCACTTTTCAACAACACAATGATCCCCGCAGCCAGGAACCCAGCGTAGCCTGTTACCTTTGGTACACATAGAGCTGCACATCCTCCCGACCTTAGTGTAAATGAGCGAATCCTGTCACTGGTTTGACTTAACCTATCTATGGGGGCATGGCAAAGTTGTTGGTACACTTTCCCCTCGCTCCCTCTCAGAACTACTTTACCATTTTATTATTATTATTATTTCTGGAACCCATACTTGTCTTTACTTAAGTGGAAAGTGAAAAGACCCTTGTTGCAGAGGTGTTGAAGCGAGTCAAAGTGATTAGGGGCAAGTTCTCGAAAAATCTCTCTCCCTTTCTCCAAGATAAAGGGTCTGCAATCTAGGGCCCCGCCCTCCGTAACCTAGTCCTTCGAGACTGCTTTTTCCGCATTCTATAGTCAGGATGCTGCTCAAGCAGAATTTAATGCACATCGTGACTTCACTGAAGACCGCCGAATGGACTTTACCTCCGAGGCAGAAATCCCTTTAACTAAGGGTTTACGTGGAGTGAATGAGTTTCTTTCCGGATGATGTCCCGCACGCCATGCTTCAACACCTATATAAGCGAGGCATGGCGCTTCTGTTAAATTAGTTCAACAGGATCTGAACAGACTATCTCCGTCCAGAATCCTAGTGATTAGCTACTGTGCTCGCTTTTCACAAACCAAGGAGGGATCACTCTACCGCGGACGGTTTCCTTTCAATCTCCATAAGCTCCTGAGTGTGCAAGTTGATGGGAAAATTGGTAAACTTTAGGCAAGCCTTTCTTGTGGACAGCGAAGGCCACCTGTATTCTGCAGAGTGCGGCTTATGCTAGTTTCTCTCCACGTCGGATGCTCTGCTTTAACTCTTAAATGCCATCTGCAAGGCCTTCCTTCGGAGACCAGTACGCAACTGTTTTTTCGATCTAGTGAAGGTGTATGATACGGAATGGCAATACGGTATCCATAAGACTCTTCATATGATGAGGCGGGACAAGAAAGATTTTGAGAGATTGTCGATTCCGCGTAAGGGTGGGGGCCCAATGGAGCGGGAAGAGAGTGTCCAGGAAGCAATTTTCCTGTGTCATAATCTTTGCCTTGGACATCAACAGTATCACTTCGTTGCTGCCGGAACATGTTCTCGCTTTCAAGCAAAATCCTCAATTTTTCTGTCAATAATGTGACAGGCGGCTGAACTACCTCTTCAACAAGTTCTTTAGGACGTTTACTACTGTAATGCCTTTGATATTATACAGATAATAAGGTATCCAAAAGAGTATTGACTCATATGGAAGGGCTTAAGTGTTCCAATTATTCCACGAGCGATGCCGTCGGGAGTTTCAATCTCTTGGCAGGGTCACCCAAGGCGGTGGGGTCGTGGATGAGATTCCAGACTAAACGCAACCAACAGCAAGACCCAAACAGCAGACCAAGCAGACATGGGACATATAAGATTCCTATGTTTGACTCCAGCAAAGGAGGGTAGTGCCTAGCGAGCAGGCGCGACAAAGGCGGTCCTTGATAGACTACGAACCCGGGAGACCGATGCAACCAGCCTTGCCGAAACCTCATGTCTTAATGTTTTTGAGCCGCAGTGGACGCGTTACTGGCCAAGTGCGCGTGCGTAGCCGTCACGCAGCCACGATCGCCCAAAACAAATTCTTCAGCGAATGGCATTCGTCTCTGTTTTCTTTCAAGCCTTTTTTCTTTCCTCGAGAAGATCGGCTAACGTACGAGGAAACCAATGCTCGGTCATGAGCTGGAGCCGACGACGATATATATATATATATATATATATATATATATATATATATATATATATATATATATATATATATATATATATATATATATATATATATATAAATATTTGTAGAATCAACGAAAAGACGCAGAAGGAGAAGATCTTTAATACAAAGTTTCAGGTGTTAATTTCACCTATCTTCTAGTACTGGAGATACATATTCATGAATAGACTGAGCATTTAAAGTTTTAAAAATTAAAAACATTCATATTATGGAATTGATGGAGGATTCTGCCAGTTAATATAGCGAGTAATGTAGCTCTAAGTTCATTGCGTTAAAATTTATTTGGGAAATTTAATTAGAAAATTGGCTATATAAAGAAAACACAAACCATGTCCAATAACTTGTGAACCAGACACTGTTATGAAAGCGCTAGGATGGTAAGAAGAAAGAGAGGATTAAGAGGTTGGTTAATATTTTATAGCAAAAGTAGAGTGGATGGGAAGAAGAATCTGAATTTGGAGAAGGAGAGAGGTACTTGATGTCTATGGATTCTTGAGTAATGTTAGGATTACATCCGTAAGATCCTTACAATGCATCGAATGCATCACCCGAAATCTGATCTAGATAGGATGTACCAGCCAAGAAGGAAAGGAGATAGAAAAATCATCCAAATTGTGCTCTCTTACAAAACCACTACGATCGGACTTGAAAAGTACCTCCAAGAAGCACAGGATAATCTGCTCCATTTTGTCAGGGACCATGACAAGCACAAACGCCTGTACTCCATCAACAAACAGGCAATTAAGTTGACCCAGGAGCTCCAGATGACTTTAGTTCCCCTGGCAGAAGAGGAAGCAAACACCCACTATGCTTGTGGAACCAAGGCCAAAGCCAAATAGTGTGAACAACAACAACTTAAATCTAGATGAGAAACCAAGAACATCCACGGCAAATATCCCGAACGAATTCAACAACCTGATGTAGACCAGAAGCAGACACACAACTAGCTACGAGCTACAGGATTGAAGGCAGAAACAGATGGCTTTATCATAGCATCCCAGGTCCAAAGTCTCCCTATACGATGGCACCAACACAACATTGTGAAAAAGAGGGATGTTGATCCCAAATGCAGAATGTGTGGAAGGTTTGATGAGACCATAGACCAACCACCTCGTATCAGGCTGCGCCGAATTGGCTAAAACCGAATATATCCACGGTTACAACAAAGCAGCCGCTTAAATTTACTGGAACATCTGCCCAGAGCATGGAATACAGGTCTCTGGCAAGTGCTATGAGCATGAGCTCAAGCAATTGTTAAAAAACGACAATGTCACCATAATCTTGGACATGCCCATCCACACATACAGGACTATAGCAGCCAATAGACCTGATATATTACCGAAAAAAAAGAAGAACAAGACCTACATTCTCATAGAAATGTCCATACCCCTTGACATCAACACCTCAGTCAAGACTACTGAAAAGTTCAACAAGCATAAAGACGTAAAAATTGTGGGGGCTCAAAACCACAACAATTCCTGTCCTTGTAGGAACCCTTGGAACTATCAAAAAGAGCTGAAAATAATACCTAGACCAAATACCTGGCAGCATCAAAATCTATGAACTCCAGAAAACGACCCTCCTCTCCACTGCACATATCCTCGGGAGGACCTTGTCCATGAAATAATCATGGAATATCCAAGCATTCTTAGGTCCATGGTTTGTACCTGGTTGCCTGGAGAATGTACACTGTTAAACTAAAGGAATAATAATAATAATAATAATAATAATAATAATAATAATAATAATAATAATAATAATTAGGAGATTATTAGATAGGCATGAAATAAGAAGCGAGAAATTCACATAAATGTAAATTTTCTTCCGAAGCTAAAAGTGCAGTATATGACGCAGGAATTCCATTTTTCCAGCCCCCTTCTTGTTGACCCATCCTCCCTGCCTTAGTTAATTCCTATGACAATAACAAGCAATCTTCCCTCTTAAGTATCGAAATTCTTTAATACCGCCGACTAATTTCCTGTGGTTTCACTGTTTTTTTGCAAAAGAAAGATTGTTAGGTAAACCTTGTCTGGCTCCACCTCTAATCAACTTGAATTCTACACTATTAGTTAATACTAAGAAAGGAGTATCCTCTATCTTCAAAATGTATTCACATTGGCTCAGTTGTAAGAAATTTCCGCCCCATTAACCCTATGATAAAGTAAACTGGATAGTTATTGTAAAAACTATCCCACTGTCTTCAATGCTCTATATAACCATTGGCTCAAATGTAAAAATCTAAAAACTTAATTTCTAAATCAAATAACTGGACCATTATTAGAAAGCCCCTCCTACTACGTTTAATAATTTATGTAACCGCACTCACTTGAAATGACTGAATAAAAAATTATGAAAATTCTTGTGAGAGAAGAGACTCAGACATAAATCCACAACCTTGAAGTTGTCTCATTACGTCCTTCTGTCCTGTGTAATTCGACATAACCGATTCATATCTTCAAGCGACTGGTAGTCTCCTCCTCCGCTGAGCTTCGTGCCTCCTCCATCGTAACAGATTACTTCCCTAGCCGTAAACTAGCGTAATCTTCTTTACCAGTCCTACCAGACGACGTTCGGAGTATCGTGGCTTCTCCAGTCGTAACAAACGACGTTACTAGCCGTAAACTGGCTTAATCTTCCATACTAGTCGTAACACTTCTCTCCATTCTTTTTAGCCCCGTGGTGGTTCGGCTTACAGCTAATTTTGACGGAAAAGAAAAATAATCTTTTGGACAACGACGAGACAAATCATTCTCCTCAGTACCCTAAGAAGAGGCTTCGTCATTGTTTTTTAAGCGCCTAATCCAATTTTCTTCAGCGGAAAGTCCCATTTCTTCAACATTGATCTTTAAGAACTAAACTACTGCCTAACCATTCTACAAGTCTCTTATTTTAGGACCTTCACTAACATTTTCAAGAAATACACGGCTGTCAAACCACTCTACATGAGTGTCATCTTCAGAATCTTAACGGGAGGTTTGGAGTCCCGTTGTTGGTTTTGGGGAATGAAGTTTTGGGGTTTTACGGGGCTCGGAAACTTCGTCGGCTTTCCGGTTAAGGGGCGCGAATCCTTCCTTCTTTCCTTGTAGGGAGATTGGTGAGAAGTTTGATTCTCCTTTGGGTATAAATTATGGCTTGCGGCATAGACATCTGCTTCTTCGGTACATTCTTTAAAGGTCTGGCACCGACGATCCTTGACGAACGCGCGGATCTCCGTCGAAAGAGACGCCAAAAATTGATCCCGCAACACGAAGTTGGTTAAGGACTCGTAGTTAGGATCAACCTTTGAGAATTCTAACCAAAATTTAAAATTCCTCTGAAGAATGTATCCGAATTGACGGAACGTCTGTCCGGGTTTAATACGACCTCCTCGAAATTCTTGGCGGTAGAAATCGGGAGTCATATTATGAGCGGCCAATAACTCAGCTTTTATAGTGCTGTAGTTAATTGTGCATTCAGGTGGTAAAGATATAAAAATTTTGCGCAATTTACAATTTAAAAAGGGAAGTAATCTGACTACACCTTCAGCCTCCAGATCCATGTTATTGGTTTTGAGGATCTTTTCGAAGTGGGCTCAAAATGCTTCGAAATCCTCTCCGTCCTTGAAATTGGGAGCGTTAGTGAGAGATTGGGGGGCACTTCTGAACGGGAACTGGCTGACTGTATCTCTGCTTCAACACGAGCTAATTCAATCTGATGGTGAAGCTCAGCTTGTCTTTCCCCATCCTCTCTTTCTCTTTCTTCTCGTTGGATTTTTCTTCCTTCTCGTTGGATTTCTCTTTCTCTTTCTTCTCGTTGGATTTCTCTTTCCTTTTCTTCTCGTTGGATTTCTCTTTCTCTTTCTTCTCGTTGGATTTCTCTTTCTCTTTCTTCTCGTTGGATTTCTCTTTCTCTTTCTTGTCGTTGGATTTCTCTTTCTCTTTCTTCTCTTTCTCTTTCTCTTAACTTTTCTCTTTCCGTTCTTTGCTCTTCTTGAACCTACTCAATTAGTTCTTTTCCGGAAAGTCCCAAGGACTCTCCTTGCGCTTTAAAGATTTCGAACTAAGTCATCTTTGCACTTGGGGGCGCAATAGTCAACCAACTAAAATTCCTTGCAACAAGAATTATGCCTCTATAGAATTAGCCTACCTAAATATGGGCACTGACCTATTCGTACTTGGTTTCTCGATCTAAATAACCACTGACTAAAATCACAAAAAAAACACAAACAAATTATTATAACAGTTCCTTGAGCTACTCCAGCTTCTTACGTTTCAAAAAAGGGGATAACAATCGTTAAAGCAAAAGGGAACTACTATACTCTATTATTATAACGAATAACACTATGCTTTACTCGACTAAGACCAGTGTTTGCAAAGATATAGCGTTAAACCTTACACACTTGATACCAAATTGAAATAGTATATATATATATATATATATATATATATATATATATATATGTCGTAGAAGGACTCTCGACGATATACCATATATAACTATTCGTTGAGGGAACTTCTTTAATTATCTTTAGAGTGCGTGGATGACTGGCTGGGCGATCTTATGTATCTTCGATATGCTTAAGAAGTGGAACTGAGCTCAAGGATAATAATATTGCTATCATTAATAAAATAGAGTTTTATTAATAATAACTATCAACAACACACAAAACGGAAAATATTGACATAAACAGAGAATGGAAAGGGTCTGGGGGAATCGAGCTAATCCGAGGATTAAAAGATTTAAAAAGGTAAAACGAATATAAAGTTAAAGGGAGGGGATGGTTCGCTAAACCATTTAAAGTACAGGATAGAATTGACAAACGGGTTAAATACTCAAAGGTAACGTTCGGCTTACGTAATTATACTTGTTGTGCAGAGGAAGGCGACGTGAAGGAATTTTCGGTCCGCTGGCGAGTTCCAGCCAAAGGGGGGGGGATTAAAGGATCCTGACGTGGCGTCTTGGGAATGAGAACCGTTTCTTGACGAACGGCTTGAAGAACAATTGCTGTTCTACGTTGTTCTCTTCTAAACAACAAGGGAGGTGAGAACCGTCTCTTGTCTACGGGCTCGAGAACAATGGCTGTTCTAATGTTGTTCTCTTCTGAACAACAAGACGGAAGGGTGAGAACCGTTTCTTGGCGAACGGGCTCAAACGAACAATGGCTGTTCTACGTTGTTCTCTTCTGAACAACAGGGCGGGGGGGGGGTGAGGACCATTTCTTGTCAACGGGCTCGAACAAACAATGGTTGTTTTAATGTTGTTCTCTTTCTGAACATCAGGGGAAGGGTGAGAACCGTTTCTTGGCGAACGGGCTCAAACGAACAATGGCTGTTCTATGTTGTTCTCTTCTAAACAACAGGGGGGGGGGGAGAACCGTTTCATGTCAACGGGCTCACAAGAACAAGGGCTGTTCTAATGTTGTTCTCTTTCTGAACAACAGGGGAAGCCTTGTGGACTTTGCGTCACGAAAGGCTCGAACCTTTGCACTCAAGGGATATTGTCCTCCTTCTGGACAAGTGATGGTGAATCTTGAGGTCGAGGTCCCTTGGCGCACAAGGTGAGAGTGGGTCGTAGTGATGTTTTGCGACGAAAATCTGGATCTCCAATCTGATCTTAGTGGTAAAGTTTCCAAATAAATAGTCAGGACATCCCCTTGGCGTGGGGGACAATGGAGTGGCGCATGGAGAGAACGGGGGAAGATAAACCTCCTTGTTTAAACATTGACTCAGGTGACTGCGATAGGGCCTAGGCTTCAAAGCGAAGATGCACGTGGGTAGCATCGTGGTTTTAAATAACATGTGATAGTGGTTGAAATTAACGCGGCCTCAACCCGTTCTATCACAAATAGAAACCAAGAAAGAAGTGTTGAACCAGAAAAATATCAGTAGGAATGCGTTGTTATTTTATAAATTGTAGAGCCTCCTAGATCATGTAAAAATCTATATAAGAAATGGGATGGACCATACCGTATAATGATGGATAAAGGTAGATGTAGATTTGAAATCTTAGACCTTAGGGATCACAATCGACGGAAAATTGTAAATGCTGACAACCTCAAATTAGCTCCTGAACCCACACTACACCTTAACCCTAATCAAAAACTAACTCAGACTGACATACCAACTAGCGCACTGCAAATGCCTCTAACAAATGCAACACCAAATACCTATGAATGGTATCTTGTCCCAGGTGCTGCGTCTACAACTCCACTAAGTGCAGACATCACTGACAGCCCTATTCGGAGAAGAGAGACTACACCCAGTACCCCACCATGCCATAACGTTTCTCACTCTAACCTATCACAAACACCATCACCTGGCCTATTTCCTAGAGATGAATCGTGGTTATTAGAATCCCCTCCATCGCCTATAGACGACTAAAGGTTAGACTCTACTCACCGAAATCGGGGTGCTAGACCTAAAGCCCAAAGCCGTGAACGATCACACTCGGGTTCAGAACTTGAGTGTAGGCCACCTTTACCAACCCGCAGAGGTCTTCCCCAGAGCGCACTCCGGCAATCTCCCAAACCTTATCTTAATCCTCACAATTTGAGACGAAATTGAATATGAAACTTTGGTTTTGCATAAATTATATGTTGTATGTAATAAATCATAACATTGGAAATCAAATCTTCATCTCTCCTGGAATATTAATAGAAAATTTAGGTAAAGGAAAATTACTGAGACGACATGCAGACATACTTCTAGATTTTACTGCCCCTTTAACATACCTAGAAAATTTGCTAAAATTTCAGAAAAAATTATGAACCTTCTCAAAATATACCCTCATCTCTGTTCACTCACCAAATGACACAATATCTACTGTTCTACACGCTAGCCACATTGCATCAACCCATAATATTAAATTTACACAAGCCAAGTTAGAACATTTATTAAATTTACACTAGATCCAAACAGCTATACGGCATAAGAGAAGACTTCTTAACATTGGAGGAAAACTACTTAAAGGATTATTTAGTGTTGCCACAGACGCAGACCTAAACCATATTAACCTAAAAATAAAACTATTAGCTAAACACCAAAATGATGTAGGTTCCGCATTAACTGATGTTATAAAGGACCTACATCGCAATAATATATTTCTAGAACATTTATTAAATAGCTATCAAGAACATGAGCGCCATCAACATGTAATAGAATTACTTCATATTCAAGTAAATCTGATAGATAAATATTTGTAAGAAATCAAAGAAATATAGTGGAAGATCATAGATGCCTCACAACAGGCTATACATCAAAACACTATATCGAATATCTTGCCTCTTTCAGTGCTAAAACATTTTACCCATCCGGCACAAACTACATTACATCTTAATATCATATTTCCTCTAAATGACACCATCTATCTTCATTTACTTTAAAGTACATGGGCTACATACGTACCTACTCAGTACACGTACATCCATATCATACCGCTGTTTGATTTAACTACCTTCAACCTTTATCAGTTACATCCTTTTCCGACACTTTAATAACATCAATAAAGAAAAGCGTATTCGCCTAAACACTTCCATACCTTACCTATTCCTATCTAAAAATCAGCACATATACACTACATTAACGAAAAATGACATAGATCACTGCAACTATCCACACACAAATATTGACATTATTTACCCCATCACACAGCCAATTGAATATACCGTTAATAACCCATGTCATGCTGAAATTATCGTACATCAACCCAGACCAACATATCCATACTCCCTTGTAAAATCAGATCAGATAATTCAACTTAACAATGGCAGCAACATTTGGGTTTCATTTGAAGGAACACCGCAAATCGCATACATCTGTTTTGGAAAGCATTCTGTGTTTAAAATTGAATCACCTTTTCTAATCCATAGTGGTTGCTCCATTCGCACTGAACCCTTAAAGAATAAGTCTTGATCAGACCATACTCTCCCCAACTTTGAAGCCAAACCCATTAATTTAACAGTATTGAATATATCTGCCTCTCAAATAACTATCAATCCTGAGTTGCATACACTAACCTTGGATGATCACTTAAATACTTATCATAATGAGAGATTATATGTAACAAAAAATTATTGGCCCAATTACTTTTTTGCACTTCCACATTACACTAGTCAAGAATGATTTTGCTACTTGGGTATTAGCTTGTGATTTATACTAAATCGAGTATGCTGATTCCGAATCTGTAATCAGAATTGTTCTAACACGTAGGGTTCCTGAGTTACACGCATACTCTTTAGTTACACATATGGGCAGTGTTGCTTCGGCTACCGTTTGGTTCCTGCGTTACACTCCTGCTTTATCACGTTGTCCAATTTAGCCATTAGAGTAGTGTTGTTGAAACGGTATTTACATACAGTGATAAATTTCATTTTTCTTTCAGATTTATTTATCAATTAATTTGTAAATGAAATAAGATTGTACAAAAGTATATAACAGGATATATACAAAATAAGTTAAAAACATGAATCGGCGAGGATGTAAAAACATGAATCGGCGAAGATGTATAAATAGCCCAGACAACTTTTGTTATATCTGTGGAAGATATACTATAAGTAACCAGCGGAAATATTTAGCTAAAAGAGTGAAAACAGCATACAATTATTATTTTGGTTGTAAAGTTGGTGACCAAGACAAGCCCTGGGCACCTCACAAATCTTGTACTGTGTGTTATACGGGGCTCACACAGTGTTTAAATGGCAAACGGAAGGGTATGCCTTTTGCTGTACCAATGGTGTGGCGTGAGCCAGCAAATCATGTTTTTGATTGCTACTTTTGTATTACAAATATTGCGGGATTCTCAAAAAAGAACAAGTCAAAAATTGTATATCCAGATTGTAAGTCAGCTATAAAACCAGTCCTCCATAATATGGCGATGCCAATCCCAATTCCTCTATCAGCTAGTACAGTTAAAGAAGATGATTCATCGCCTGAAGAGGAGGATAACAATGACGATGAAATGTATGAGGATGATTGTAAGGAAAAGAAGATCCAGTTGATAAATAAAGAAAGATTGAATGATTTGGTGAGGGATTTGTCATTGTCAAAGGAGAGCGCAGAACTGTTGAGCTCCAAACTACAGCAATGGAATCTTTTAGAAGACGGGGCAAAAATATATACTTTCCGTAAACGACATGAGGCCTTAGCTGCCTTCTATAAAGAACAAGATGGTGCTTGTTTCTGTATTGATGTTAATGGCCTCATGAGTCATCTAGGAAACGAGCATTTACCTAATGAATGAAGACTATTCATCGATGCAAGCACTGCTAGCCTTAAAGCTGTGTTGCTACACAATGGTAACAAAAACCGTCAATTACTGTCGCACTTATTGTTGGGATGATAGAGACATATGACTCAATGAAATTTATTTTAAAATGTGTTCATTACTCGCATCATAAGTGGAATATCTGTGGTGATCTAAGGGGAATTTCTTTACTTCTTGGACTCTAGCTAGTATATACAAAGAATATGTGCTTCTTATGCCTATGGAACATCCATGACGAGAGGAATCATTATATTGTCAAAAAGTGGCCCGAAATAGAAAGAAGAGCACATAGTTGGCCAATACAAAGTGAAGCACATGCATTTGGTACTCGTACGTCCACACAAGATCTACCTTCCACCACTTCATATCAAACTTGGCCTTATCACGAATTTTGTTAAAGAAATGGCCCATGATTCTGATGGATTCCAGTATCTCAAAGAGAAATTTGGTGCAAAGAAAACTGATGCTGAACTTAAAGCTGGCATTTTTGTAGGGCCGGAGATCAGAGAATTGATACGTGACAGGGAGTTCAGAAATAAACTAACTCCACTTGAGTTTGCAGCATGGGATTCAATTGTCCATGTAGTGCAGAACTTCTTTGGTAATCATAGGGCTGAAAACTATGAAGAATTAGTGGACAACATGCTAAAGGCCTTTCAACGAATGGGGTGTCGGATGTATCTTAAGATGCATTTCTTGCATTCGCATCTAGATTTCTTTCCATCTAATATGGGTGATATTAGTGACGAACATGGAAAAAGGTTCCACAGATATATCGTAATGATGGAAAGCAGGTGTCAAGGCCGCTTCAACGAAAACATGATGGGTGTTTACTGCTGGTTCATACAATGGGAGGATCCTATATTCACGTACAACCGCAAGAGCAAGAGTCTCAAACATCTTTCAAGAAATTTATAGTTAAGTGAGTACTACCTCTTTTATATGTAATACATATCTTGTCTGGGTCTTCAAAAGGACGTACATAATGCCACATAGGGTGCCCCGATTCCAAACCTTTGCCCAGAAACGTCTCATTCTTCTCAAACTCGTAATAATTATATCATTAATTGATCCAAGGTGACAAAGTGAGCCATATAGCCTAGTTGCGTAACTCAGGAACCTTACGTGATAGGACAGATCTGAGCACAGATTTGGAATCAGCGCACCAAAGTAAATTAGTTACAACTAGATTTACTCAAGTAGCAGAGACAAAGTAAAAGTTTACTGGCTAGTGTTATGTAGCATGTTTAAATGTGCCATTGCCATCCTATGTATAATAAGGTCGAGAAGGAAGAAGTGTAATAATAAATGCGCAGCCGAACCTATATACGTAAAAGCACGGTCATTCTTTAGAACTATGTCTTCCACAAAGTAAACATTATAATAACCTTTCTGAATAAACCACATAGGATTAAAGTAGAAGATGTATACTTCATATTTTTTGTTAATTCAATTTATTTCATTATATATTTAACCTATATAGTATTTTTCTTTGTTCCAACATATTTACTTCAGGTCAAGCAATGCGTTTGCATTTTATTATCGTAATATGTTTTTTATGTTTTTTTTATTATATAATAAATTCAAATGCTTTTAATTTTCTATTTTCTATTTTGGGTTGTTGCGTTTAAGCATTATCATTTTGGGTCGTCTCCCTCATGACTGTAAATATTCATTTTGTTTAAAAGGGGAGCGATGTCAGGATTACATCCTTACTGATGCTCAAACTCCAATTGTACAAAAACTATAATAATAATAATAATAATAATAATAATAACAGTAATGATAATGATAATAATTAAAAGATTATCAGATAGGCATGAAATAAGAGCAAAGAAATTCACACAAATGTACATTATCTTCCGAAACTAAAAGTGCAGTATATGACGCAGGAATTCCATTTTCCCAACCACCTTCTTGTTGACCCCTCCTCTCTCCTCCTCCTATGACAACAACAAGCAATCTTCCCTCTTAAGTATCGAAATTCTTTAATACCGCCGACTAATTTCCTGTAGTTTCACTGTTTTTTTGCAAAAGAAAGATTGTTAGGTAAACCTTGTATGGCTCCACCTCTAATCACCTTGAATTATGCACTATTGGTTAATACTAAGGAAGGAGTATCCTCCATCTTCAAAATATATTCACATTGGCTCAGTTGTAAGAAATTTCCGCCCCATTTACCCTATGATAAAGTTAACTGGATAGTTATTGTAAAAACCACCCCACTGTTTTCAATGCTTTATATAACCAGTGGCTCAATTACAAAATCTAAAAAACTTAGTGACTAAATCATATATAACTGGACCATTATTAGAAAACCCCTCCTACTATGTTTAATATTTTATGTAACCACACCCATTTGAAATTAGCATATAAAATTTATACAAATTTCTGGAGAGGAAAAAAGAGACTCAGACATAACTCCACCACGTTGAAGTTGTCTCATTACGTCCTTCTGTCCCATGTAATTCTACATAACCGATTCATATTTTCGAACGACTAGTAGTCTCTTCCTCAGCCGAGCTTCGTGCCTCCTCCAGTCTTAACAGACGACGTTACCAGCCGTTAACTGGCGTAATCTTCCTCACCAGCCCTACCAGACGACGTTCCGAGCATCGTGCTTTCTCGAGGCGTAAAAGACGATGTTACTACTAGCCGTAAACTGGCCTAATCTCCCATACCAGTGGTAACAGTAGCAAAGAGACAGGATCGGAGATGGTATTAAAAAAATTAAAATGTTCTAAGGTACACATCAGTTTTACATTGAATAGAATATAACCAAGCAGGGAAGAACTCTTTCTCAGAAAGAACATTTCCAGTACTGGTGATAATTCCCTTATAAAGATGGAAAATCGAATTCGTGATACAGAAAGCCTCATTCACCCTACAATAATTAGCCTCAATTTTTGCCACATCTAAGACAAAGACTACATATAGTGGATAAATGCATCAAGAAGTGCTATTGCCTTTCAAGTCACCGGGAACTCCTATGAATAAATATCCAAGCGAATGAAAAGCCGAGCCCTCCTACGGGCATCGTTTCAGACAACCATGCGCAAGTATAGGGACACTAACAAGTAAATAACTTCAATGAGGTGAAGGACGCCCAAATTATTTCAGATGATCTTTTTACCATTGTAACGAAAGGAAGAGTTGACCCGAACACCAGGAAGAATCAAAGATGTCAAGGTTTGACTAAAGCTAGCGTTAATAATGTCATTCAAAGGAGACATTGGAGAGATTCCTATGCCAAAATAACCTCCACGAGTACCAAGCTACCAGTCAAAAGACGCTATATCTTCGTGAATCTTGCATTACTGCAAGGCCTACGTTTGCAAATGAGAAGTATGATGAGATGGTGTTCCTTCGCCACTAATTGTAGAGCAAAATTTATTAAAATCATTGACACAATGAGACCGAAAATTATGTAGATATTTGAAAAGAAAACCTTCTACTATTGACAAGAAAACAAGTTTGGTCGGCCGTTTTCTTTTCAATAGGACAACGCCCCATAACACACGGCCTTTGTAATGAAGAAACGCTTTGAATATTTCCAAATTTATGTTTTAAAATGGGTTTACAAAACCCAGACCAAAACCTCATATAAAATATGTTGATGGAATTAAAAAAAAAGCGCGTCGAATAAAGAAACGAAACGAATAAAGATGAAAAAAAAATTGGTAGGGGTTTGCCACCGATCCGCACTCACGTAAGAGGCTCTGAATTCTGATGAGACATGCAGTTTAAGGCGGGATCCGAACATGGCTATCTATGGCGTAGGGTAGCAACCTTAAAGTCGACCCGAATCTGGAAACCATCTGGCAGCTAATCACGTCCGATGTGTCTTGACTTCGCTGCAATTGGAAGCGATATTTCCATCCAGCTCGGTCGTAGCCTGAATAAATATTAATTATAGATTTACAATTAGGTGGAATGGGGCAAAATCCCATTTGACAGTTGTAATTACTAACAAAGGTCAGGCAAAAAAATATTAATTAGTATTTTTTCCTGTGCACATATGTAAAGCTTTGCTTGGTTCTCAATTTTGTAATGTCTCTGAAATAAATTCCCTCTGGGTCAGAGCACTTTAGATCTGTGTAGTCCCCTAGGAATCAATATAAAACATTTATTCTACCACATATATTATTTCATCTTAATCCAGCAAATAAATTTAAAAACCTACAGCACTGAGATACTCGTATATTTAAATTTCTGGTCCAAACCAGACGCGAAAGTAGCACCCAATACCCTGACTGTAGCATTAAATAATTTTATTCCGTTCTAAACAGCTAACATGTTATACCTCGCTGCGTCCAAAAACTATTACTTTTTCATTTATTCAATTTCGCCCAACAGAATTACCTCACCTATTTAACGTACGCCTCCGTATCGATTATTCCTCACCCTGCAAACTAGGCTTATCTTGTATCTTACCTTACACCATACATCTTTCTTTTGCTGCTTTTCTGTCATCTAAATTATTCCAAGTCCTGCTTCATTCCAAATATAATCAATAAATGCCTCATTTATCTTGAAAGTGCTATACAAGCTATTTTCAGTCAACAATAATGGTCGAAATTTACATTCAATAAAGACATTTATCATCGACTGCGCTAAAATCCATATTCTGACTCGCGAACCCACCTAAAACGCTATTTGTGTAGTTGTGAGTACCATGATCTATTTTCGATTATATCAGTTTTGAATGAGAGGTTACTACCATGTTGGCACAAATACATAGATATAAGTCAAATGGGGATTTTGGAAGACGTTCACTTACATGACTGATAGGAGACAAGTCCATCGGTTTAGTGCTATTTTGAGATTTTTAAATGCGGTTTTCACGTGGTGGGACTAGCTTTAAAGTGCGTCTAGAGATCATATGCAATGTTTCTTAGTCTCATCATTTTCCGAAAAAAATATGAAACTTTTTGGTTCCAGATACGCTTGTGATAATAATAAACAAAATATTCACAGCACAATTATAATCATTTTTCTAAAACTCGATAAAATGGACTGGAAAGACAAATACCAAAAGAGAGAAGAAATATATTGCGAAGGAAAACCTTCTCTGCACATTTCCAAAGATTTGAAGCTCGATCATAGCACTGTGAATAGAATTGTAAGGAATGGCATTCAGCCAAGAAAGAAAAAGATTCAACCAGAAATTTGAGTTCTTGCTCCTTGATATTCCTCAAATCATAATGGAAATGGGAAGCAGCAGAGACATATTTTAAGATATTCGAGCTCTTTCCTTCTCCAGAGAAACAAGGTGTCTGACTCTAAAAGAATTTTATACCATTGGTAATAGGACCCTAAAAGCCGTCTTTAACTAAAAAGACAAAGAAAATCCTTGAGGCCCCTAAGCATACATAAAAACTGACTTTAGCCAGACTAACTTTACAGGCGAATCAAGAGTCACTCTGGATGCGGTGGATGGTTGGGGTAAGAGTCTGGGTTGTCAATGAACTTCAGGTAAAGCCGTTCACCAAGCGTAACAAAGAGGAGGAAGATTGATCATTTTGGTTGTGATTGTTGGAGACCAAATTGAATGATGATAAAAACGGATTTGAAGGCATACTACGCGTTCTTGTAGAAAAGATTCCCAGCTTGTTTCAAGAGACAACCAGTCAAAATGAAGAAGTCACTGGTCATTATGCAGAATAATGCCTCTAATCAGGCTTCCATGTTCTCTAAGTATTTGTTAGGGCAAATTCGAAATAATTTATAAGAGACTCATTTATGAACTGGTCTCCCAACAGTTGCGACCGAACTCCAATAAAAAATAGGTGGAACATCTTGAATAGAGACGTTTGCCCAGATTGCAGGTGATTTAACAACAGAAAATAACCTATGGGAAGCCATCCAAGATGCTGCAAATAATATTTATGTTCAATACATCATAACTTTGCCTTTATCAGTATACACCAGAATGTTCAAAGTTTTTCCAAAGAAGGATTCCTTTGCCAGGTAGCTAGCTCTAGAATAGTTCTTATTTTAAATTATGTTACATGTAATTTCTCTTTAATTTATGTATTTTTTACATTACTTCATATAAGTTGTTTCAATTTGTTACGCTTTTTATTATATATAAAAATAATTAATCAAACAGTAATTTGTCCTATTTTCCTCTCATGTGGCATTTAGATTCCATACTTTCATATTATGTTCTCTGCTTATGAATGTCTCAACTCCATAAAGAAGTGTTATACAGAAATGCATCTGTTTTAAGAGTTTTGTTATTCACAATATTTGGATATAATCTCTAGAGATATTTTATATATTTCGATTCTAAACCTTTACTTAATAATTAAACTTTAACTTGGTGGAGTTTGGAATTTTAGCATTAGTTTCAGAGAATGATTTTTAACTACGACTTGCGAGAGTTTTTAAATGTTAGCTACTGTTTACCAGACCTATACCATGCGGGGTAGCGTTATTAGCAGATATGAGATGGGATCTTCCAACTCTAATGGCCTCCGCCTTTTAAACCTGTGCAATGAACATGATCTTACTATCACAAATACGACTTTTCAACTCCCGAACAAATTGAAGACAACTTGGATGCATTCCAGATCTAAGAACTGGCACCTGAAAAATAACGTTATTGTCAGGCGCAGTGATCTACAAGATGTCACCATCACAAGTGAACAACGTGGCACAGAATGTTGGATTGACCACCGAATAGTCCGCTTCTGTTTCCGCTTTAAGATACAAACACCTGTGCGCAAACGCGGTGGAAGGAGACAAAAAGAACCGCGATACCCTCCGGGACCGTGAAAAACGCCAAGAACTGCGGCAGGATCTTGCGAGTGCCATAGCCACAGCTACCTCAACTCGCACAGTTTAACCTAATCCCACAAACAACTATTCACCAACAGACGCATGGAAAAGTTTGACGAACACCATCATTAGGGCTGCTACAACTTCCCTGGGTGACACTCAAAGACGCTACCAAGATTGGATTGACGACAACTCTCTCGAAATCCATCAACTATTACAAAGAAAAAAATGCAGCACATGATGCTGCTATAATAAAACTATTTTTCCATGTAATGCGTCCCAGATTTGCAAAACTTCGCTCTGCTAGCCAAACAAGATTGAGGAAAATGGAGAATGAATGGGTGTTTGCCAAGGCGTGTGAAATCCAGCGCCTCGCTGATGGCTTCTATAACGCTGTCAAAGCAATATACGGTCCAACTAAAGGCCCTATGGTACCTGTGAGGTCTGCTGATGGCTAAACACTTATAAAGGACCGTCAGGGCATCTTGAGTCGCTGGGCTGAGCACCTTGGTGAGTTCTTGAACAATGTCAATCCAGTAGACCTTGAAGCGATCAGCTGTCTCCCCCACTTCCCTCCAATAAATGAAATGGACTCCACTCCAACCTTCGACGAAATCAAGAGCTATCAAGACCCTGAAAAATAACAAAGCGGCAAGACCTGACTGAATCCTCGGTAAGGTCTTTAAGTAGGGAGGATACCTGCTCCATCGACAACTCCACGTGTTCATCTGCGACCTATGGGATGCCGAGTGCCTCCCTGAACAATGGAAGGATGCCAACATCATCACCATTTACAAAAAGTCCATCTTCACGAATTACAGAGGGATCTCCCTTCTCTTTGTTGGTGGGAAAATCCTAACTAAGATTATGCTAACCAGCCTTTTTTCTCTCTTAGTTGAGGTAGTGCTACCAGAAACAGAATCTGCCTTTTGCAAGGAGAGGAACACCGCAGATATGATCTTTATGGCCCGGCTTCTACAATAAAAATGCAGGGAACAACATCAAGACTTGTATGCTGCATTGGTTGACCTCACAATGGCCTTTGATACCATAAACTGTCCTTTCCTATGGATGATTCTAGCCAAGTTTGGTTGTCCCCCCCAAATTCCTGAATATTCTAAAGGAATTTCACATGGGAGTCTCCCCGTGTAGTTGTAGGTAGCATAGAATCAGAGCCATTTGAGATCAAGGTCGGTGTGAAACAGGGTCGTCATCGGAAGCAAGACCTATTAATTGTTAACTGTGACTTGAAAGTATTTCAATTTTTAATTCTTTGTAATACATACTAATTGTTAACTGTGGCTGGCGAAACTTTGAAATAAGTGCAAATTACGAATTTTTAATTGTCAACGACAATTTACTGTGGAAAATTATGGCTGCGAAAATTCTAAATTATTAACTAGGGATTGAGAGTGTATTTAATTGTTAAGTGCCGTTTGCGAAAGTTTTTAATAAGTAAATGCGGGTTGCAAGACTTTTTGATTTTCAGCTGCGTGTCGCGAGACTTTTTAAATGTTAAGTGTAATCTGAGAGATTAATTGTGGCTTGCACAGCTTTTAAATTGGTAATTGTCAGAATTTTTAACTGTTAACTTCCGCTTGCGTGACTTTTTGATGGCGGCAATTTGCAATGAGGATCTCTAGTACATAGATCATCGCAATGCGTTCTCCAAATCGGATGAGTTTGGTTAAAATAGTCAAGATTAGTTTAACCAACCTAACCTAAAACTAACTAAGAATCTCGGCTTTCTTGAAGAAAGGGCAACTGGAAAAACGCTAGGGGCCGGGTATGATCAATTGAAATTTTATAATGAGACTTATTAATTAACAGGGGCAACTTTGCTTTTAAGCTACTGTTAACTGCTATTGAGAAGACGCACTCGACTATTTACAGTTAATTGACGCTACGAAAGAAACGTGTCGTTTGCGATTATTATAGTTATATTTACAAGACAGGTGACTTTTAATTATTAACTGCGGAGGGGGGGTGAGAAATGGGATTCTTGATATCCTCAGGCCATTGAAAGAATCGGAAATGGAAGAAAAAACAAACTCGATTTTATTGAGGTCCTTTGATCAAAAAAGGAAAAGTTTGGTCATTTATTTGCGGTAAATGCAGTCAGCATGAAAAAATGGAAAAGTGAACAAATGAAAAAAGTGAATAAAAATTAATAGGGAAAGGGGTGTATGGATTTATAAAAGAAGGCTAAACAAACATATGGAACTACTGAATGTTGTACTCTCAACCATAATTTGAAACAAATTTTAAACAATAAAGAACACCCATTTTTATTAATGAATATCCCGAATATAGTAGCAATGCAACCAATAATAGTAGTAGAGATAGTTGTGGTAATATGCCTCGTCCCTCTAGTGACTATATATTTCCCCTTACATGCTTTGAGCGGGTATTACACTACTGGCTCTATCTACAACATAGGGTGTTGCCCTAAACTAGTTAACACTCATTTCTTTAATGTTTTAGGTGTTTATACTTTTCGAAGTTTCTGGAACTTATGTGACCGACGCCTCTTCATATGGTAACACTTCCATCCTAACTCCATTGAGTCCCTGGCCTCTTTGAAGAGTTTTAGCACGTAAAGTGATCTTCAGGTGTGCCACGCTATTAGCTGCTGAACGATTTTTTGAGAATGGGAAAGGCTAAGGGTCTCACTGAGGCTGAATAAACTAAGATAGTGAAAGAAATGTCTAAAGGGACTCCTTCCAAAGTTATAGTTAACTCCATTGGCCACCATGTTGACTCTCTGAAGTGTTATTTAGCTGATCCATCGCCAAGGAAGACGCGGTCGGACTCTGGCGTCCTTAAGACCGTATCTACCCGGGACCTTCGTAATGTGAAAAGGAAGCTGTTGAAGAAACCGGGACAAACATCTAAAGCAATTTTTACTGAAGCAAGTCTGCCAGAAGTGTCAAAATCAACGATATGCCGGTAGCTGCGAGACATGGGCAAAAGCCTTACGCCTGAAAACGACTTCCTCTGACGCCCAGCCACAAGTAATTGAGGATGGAATGAGCACAAAAGCACATGAGGCAAGACATGAAGATGTTAATATTTACTGATGAAAGCAGAACAACACTGGTCAGGGCCTGACGGAATAGGGAAATGTTGGGTTGGAAAAGTCCAAGAGCGTCACATCCGTTTTCGTCGCCAATAGGGTAGAGGAGGTGTAATGATATGGGCAGGAATAGTTGGAAATAAACTTATCGGTTCTGTTTGTGTGGCTGATGGAGTAAAAATAGCTTCTGCGTCCTATTGAGTCAGCTTTGCTTCCATTGCTGCAAGACGTGGCACTGCACAGGCATCGAAGGTTGATATTTCAGTACGACAATGCTTCGTCTCCCTCTGCAGAGGCAACACATGCATGCTGGTCATCGATGGGACTCAAAGGTAACCCTTTGATGGTATGGCCGCCTTGCTCTCCCGATTTGAGCCCTATCGAAAACATATGGGGGATTCTAAAGCAGGCTATTTTCAAGGATGTGAAGCAGTACACTTCGAAAGAAGATTTAAGGAAAGCAATTGAAACATGTGCACGCACAATTCCTCGTCCATAAATAAAAAAAATGACCGAATCTGTTAACAGGAGAATCGTAGTGTTTTACAGAAGAAAGGCTCTTATGTAAAGTATTAAGTATTCATTAAAGGTGCTGACTTTGTAATATGACTTTTTTTTGCTAAATCTACATTGTATAATAATATTCTATTATTATAATCCTTTTACGATGCTAGATTTTTGTCGGTATGTTGTTTTTCTATAATAAGCTGAAACCGTGGCACGCTTGAGAAGGGATTAAAATCTTTAAACATTGTTGAAACGAAAGTCATATTACAAAATGTGCTGAAAATGTAGGACACGGTCGCACTCATTAACTTAAATATACCATAGAAGTATAAGCTCATAGAAGTATAATCGATATAATTAATGTTTTATCATTAGCAAAGACTTTAAGCTAATAGCGTGGCACGGGGTTTATATTTTGGGGAGAGGGGAGAATACTCATTTAATTTCCCATAAAAATACACAAAATATGCGTTGAAATTTGCCTTTTATATTAAACAATATTCATTTCATTGAACAGCAAATAAAAAAAAGTTATGAAGGAAGTAATGTCTATTCGAAGAAAAGATGAGACCAAAATTAAAGATCAATAGCATAACATTTAAGTTACACGAAAAAGATCATAACCTATGTATAGCAACACTGTCGTCCTCTGTGTATATATGATCGCTCATGATGGTATTGCTCATTTATCAGGATGGCAAAACAAGTTATAGGGGAAAATCCTTCAGAAACAGGTTGTCTAAGGAAGTAATGACACTGTCTGACAAAATGAGTCCTTTTAATCGGTCAAACAGTGTCATTTCACGCATAATTGAGGCAATAATTGACAAATTGGTGAAGTCCTGCGGCCAAAGATCTGTTCAGGCTATTAAGAACAAGGCTCTACATACTTTTTATTAATAGTTTTGTTGAATTTTCTATTAAATAATTATGTTCTCTGGTTATGGCCTTATTTATAATTATCGTTCTATAATTATGGATACATACTTTCTTCAAATACGCATTACTTTTATCAAAACTTTTTTTTTTCGCTGTTATATGAAATGAATCTTAGATACTTTTACAGGCAAATTTCAAGGAATATTCTGTACAATTTCCATCTAAATTGAACTAATTATTTCAAGAAATGTAGATTTTGTCATTTTGTTGTCTAGTGTTAGGGAATAATTCATATAAAAGGGATACAAATGAACAGCACATATCAAATCTTGACAAGTAGAAGATCTCTTTTTTTAACCACCATCTGGCGACTTCAGGCAAAGGCATAGGACGTCGTAATTATTTCTATCCTTATACTAGACTATTTTAAAATACAAAACAAATTAATAAAAATAAAAAAAAGCACAAACCAACAGAAGCAAAAGCAAAGCATGAACAAAAAAAAGCAAGAAGAAACAGGAAGCACGCTCCGGGGTCGTTGGAAACAAGCCTCCTCCAAATAGTCAGATAATCCACAAATCTTTGTGTTCACCTCGCCACGAGTGCGCAGGTCAAGTGGTAGCAACCCGCTCGTCTTGGTACAGTGAGAAGAAATCTGCGCGAAGGTCACTAAGATTGGGACATTCAACAACAATGTGCCGAACAGTCTGGGGGACAACGCATTCGTTACAATATAGTACAGGCGAGCGCTCCATCAAATGGCGTTGCGTCGCGCGACTCTGATTAAATCGAAGTAAAGTCGCAGCATTGGGGGGTAGGTCCATGGGAACATTCGCCTTTTAATGGCACGCAACTTTAAGTTAACTTGGTCCGTATCCCATCTTCTTTCCCAAGCAGCATGGAGGGCTACCATGTAGTTGGTGTGAGAAAGAGTGAAATTCTGGTCTGGTAGCCCAGTCCTCGGAACTCTTTAGCGCACTCATCGGCGCTTGATGACTCAATAAAGATCACAATCTGGTCTCCAAACTGGGCACGACAAGTCATCTCTCTTACCAAAGCCTTGTATGATAAACAAATTGGCCGTGAATACAAACGCAGTGCCTAGTAGAACCCCCACTAACTTCAAAATGAGGTGAAACGGTGTGGAAGCTAAGCCCTTCTGGGACTTGGCTCCATCTGTGTACACTGGCATGGATCCAGCGTGACATGAAATGTGCTCCAAAACGGTCGAACGCAATACTCTGGGTTGGCACGTACGAGCGCATAAAGCATTATTTACGGTGCAGAGCTAGTAGCATCTCTTTGGCATCGACAAGTATGCATTCAATGAGACGCGCAGATAAGGCACTACTCTCAAGATGGGGAACAGTGTGTTTGATAGAGTCCACCTTCTGCAATATACGTTGGATGAGTAAAACTAATCTGTTTTCTCTTTCTTGTGGTGTGTTGGATTTATCATTCTCTCGAGTTCATGAGAGATATACATTGTGTATTCGCCGCGCGTTTAATTCAATTTTTCTCTTTTGTCCTTTGAATTCCCAATTAATTTCTCTCTCAGTTGCGATCGACCTTGCAAAGTGTGCGAGTGGTAAAAGGCTCGGTTTAATTGAGATCAAAGCGGTTGCTCGCTGCCTCAGTGTAAATGGTCCGAATCCTACCCTAGCGGGGATATTTTCGAAGTAGGAAATAATTATTTCGTTTTGGTAATAACATCATAACTATTCGGCCGATTGTAACGAAAGTTGAAACCCTTATGTTGTTTTATATTTTCCTTCGAATAATATACTTGCCAAAGTCCTCCTAAGGTTAGCCTGGTCATTATTTTGCTTTGGCAATAACATCATAACTATTCGGCCGATTCTAACGAAATCTAAAACCCATATAATGTGTTACACTCTCTTTCGGATAATATTAGGGGCGGTCAATAAGTTTTGCAATTCGGATATGAGGAAACGAGATATGAGGAAAAGTGTTGTTTTATTATTTTTCAATATAACTACCCTCGACTTCAATGCACTTGCGCCACTTGTCCCTGAGGCTTCGAATTCTCGACAACCAGAAATCTCCCGACTGCTGTTCAGTCCACTCCTGGACGGCGAGCTGGACATCTCCATCGTCCCCAAACCGGCGTCCACGCAGTGCAGCCTTGAGCTGGCGGGATAAAAAGTAGTCGCTAGGGGCCAGATCTGGACTGTGGGGGGATGGTTGAGCTCCTCGAATCCGCACTCGCGCAGGGCAGCTTGTGCAACTCTGGCCTTGTGGTCAGGGGCATTGTCGTGGAGGAGCAGGACACCGCGTGTCAACTTGCCGGGTGGCTTCTGACGGATGCACTTCTTCAACCCGCCAGTACCTCGGCGTAATATTGGCCTGCGATGGCCCTTTCACGAGGTGCATAGTCCAACATCAACACTCCCTCAGAATCCAAAAAGATGGTGGCCATGATCTTTCCAGCTGAGAGTTGGGTCCAGAACTTGTTTTGGGTCGGAGAGCCCCTGTGCTTCCAGGTCATGCTTTCGAGCTTGGTCTCGGGGTTTCAGTGATGGACCCACGTTTTATCACCTGTCACTATGCGCGACTCGAATTCCGCCGAGTCTTGGTTGTACAGGAGCAGCAGCTCCTCCGAACTTTGACGACGTTGAAGTCGATCATGGGGCGTGAGGTTTCTAGGGACCCAACGGCCAGATACCTTAGTCATGGCCAATTTGCTTGGATGATGTTGATAACACTTCCATGTGATATTCCAAGTTCTCGCTCGATTTCATCGACCTTCACCCATCGATTTTCGAGGATCATCCTCTCCACACGGGCCACATTGTCCTCGTTGGTCACGTCTGACGGGCGTCCTGGAAAGGGGGTCATCTTAAGGGACTTACGACCATGGCGGAACTCCCTATTCCCACGAGCATTGGTTGCATAGGTAGGGGCGGTGTCGGTGTCGGTGTACACTGCAACTATGCGTTCATGGATCTCTTTTGCATTCTTGCCTTCCTTGATCAAAAATTTGATCACTGCGCGGTGCTCAACCTTCTCCATTATTGAAAAACTTGTGACTAACGATCTGCGATCAGCTAATACTTCTTAAATAGATAAGGCAGGAGCGTGCGGCTGCAAGTCTTGACTTGTCATAACTTGTTCTAACACCCCCACAAACAGCCATCCCCCTTCCTCTGTTTTGCCTTACCGATTCGCAAAACTTATTGACCGCCCCTCGTATAATTGCCAAAGTCCTACTAAGAGTCCGGGAATTATTTTGTTTTGGCGATAACATCATAACTACTCTGCCGATTCTATAGAAATTTGAAACTCTTAAGTTGTTTTACATTTTATTTCGAATGATTGACTTGCCAAGGTCCTCCCAAAGTTGGTCCGGGAATTATCGAAAGTTTTGAAGTTGGTAAGGTCATAAATCAGAATAAGTGAGCAGACCTTGTTTTCAGGAATTTTAAAACATTTAGATTGAATGAGGAAAAAAAATACCACGATTTAGCTAACAAGATGAGTTCATTTTTGTTGGTAAACGTACAAATCTTAAATAAAAATCACAACTCTCACTTGCCTTCTATCTTCAGAGCATTGTGCATAGTTTCATAGACCTTGATAATAAAAAAATTAGTTAAACTAGCCGAAATTTAAACATACATCTACTTTCATAAATAAAAATTCAATAACACCGATAGCTCTGTTAATATTTTTACCGTCTCTGATGATTAGAGGTGCCATCAAAAATGATAATCCTTTATGGATTCCTTACCATAAGAAATGGCCTTTACAAAGTAACAATTACTTTCTCTATGGTAATAAGGAAAGTTTATTCTCTCTTTGGTGTTGTCCGTGACTTTGGGCTTTTTTCTTATTAAGAAAGAAATAAATAAAAACTTCGATTTCTTAGGCCAGCTGAAAACCAACATGTAAAGTAAACAACCTATTGTTGAGCACAGAATATTTTGTATTTTTGATGGATTTTCCTTTAAGCTTTTTCCTTTTTTTTCCGTATGCAGGTTTTTTTTTCGTTTTAAGAACCTTATCTTTCTTTTGTATTAATTTTTTCGAATTTGTATTCTCTTTTTTTCGTTTTTTTGTGTTTTATTTAGTCTATTTTTTGTAACTTTTGAGTTTTACTTTAGGGTTTCACATTGTTATTTTAGTTTTCTTTTGATATGCGTTTATCTCCTCATTTCCCTTTTATTTTTATTGATATTCTTCATTTATAAATTTTTGATATTTCAGTTTTATTGTATTTTTCCGATTCCTAAATAATCTCTTTTGGCTTCTCATTTTATTGGCGTTGTTGCCAACCAAGAACGCTGTAAATATAAATCGAGCGCTCGCAAAGGGACTTTTTTCGTTGGTTCGGACTTCTCCATCGAAAGGGGTAATGGTCCTATTTTGGTTTATGGTGAAAAGGGACCCAATGAGCGTAATGACCAAGCATAGGGAGGTATGCCGGGCAACCCCCGTTGATTAGTTTAGCTTTTGCCGGGAAGTTTTCGAAAATTATTTCCCAACTTTTGCATCACAACTTGGAGGTCCAGGTAATACTGTAGAAATAGACGAAGCGTAATTCTTACAAATGGAAATATAACCGGGGTCGTGTAGTAGAAGGCCAGTGGTTATTTGTAGGGTTTGTGGTTTGAAAGTGAATTAAAAAAAAATTTCATAGTCCCCTTCGAAAATTGGAATCGCTAAACCCTCCTTGCGTCGATAAAAAGGTGGATTGTGCCGAGCACGACGGTCGTATCTGACGGATGGGCAGCCTATTCAAAATTATCATCTGAAGGATACACTCATCTATCTATCAACCACTCTTAGAAGTTCGTCCAGAAACTGGTACCAGCACGCAAAACATAGAAAGAGTGTGGAGGGATACAAGATCCAATGTATCCCACTATGAACGGAGAGGGGCAGATATGGACGGGTATCTTGCCAACGCTCTTTTTATAAAGAAGTTTCCTAACGTGAAATAGTTCTGGATCACCGCAGCTAAAATTATCCACCTGCTTAAAGTAAGTACATATTAACCATTAGTATAGTGTATTAAACAATAGTAAAGAGGGGTATGGGGGCGAAGCCACCCATTTCTGAGAAATAGTCCTAAAGTAAGTACATATATACCATTATCATAGTGTATTCAACAAGAGTTAAAGGGGGGTATGGGGGTCGAAGATGCGTGGTTATTCAAGATTAGATACCCAGGTCCATTTTAGAACCTTGATTAACGTGCCGCTGCACTCGATCGTGGGAATGATTTATATCTGAAATTTATTTTGATATTGAAAAGATTAGTTATTCGTGTAGGAAAGCAACAAACTACCGTATATTGCGTGTAATATTCGAATCATTTTATAAAGTTATTACTATTAAATATTAGTCAAATTTCCAATGAAGCCCCCAAAATTAATGTTGTCACAAGAGCCACATAAAGTACTTTCAAGAGCCGAATATGGCTCGAGAGACACAATTTGGCCACTGTTGCCATAGTTTTTTTCAGGTCAAGAGAGTTGTCTGACCAAGCAAGCAGAGTAATATCCTAGGAAGCGAACCATTTTGGTACCGTTTTGGTACCCAGGGATAGGTGCTAAGTCCTACTGGAAAAAGAAATTATCATCCTCACAAAGCTACTCAGCAGATGGAAGCATGAAATGCTCCTAAATCTCCTATAGACGACAGCGTTAACTTTGGACTTGATAGAATAGAGTGGACTAACACCAGTAGGTTAAAGGGTACCTCAATTCATCAGAGACTTTCGAAACTTCACACAGGACTTCAAACAGCTTGGATTATGTACTACTTCACTTTTCAAATGACTCGCAAAATTAAGGTTTATCTGAAAAGAAGACTTAGGAACACCAAACAACAGTCCAGTTCTTTTTCTCCTTAGCCGAGACAAGAATGATGCTTATGACGTTGCCTCGGGTTTGGGAGTGCCTTGATGACTTCTATACATGGTGGCTCTTCCTGGACTGACTCTAGGCTAGTTCACTCCTTGTGAAGCTCTTTCAAGTTATTTAATCGAGTTTTCTTGACAATCTTCTGAAGGCTGCGATTGTTCATGCACCTTTTCCTCACAAATTCTTCCCTTTCTGTCAATTTTCCATTGATTGCTTCGATACAGCACTTTATGAACACAAACCTATTCAGCAAAGACCTTCTGTGACTTAACCTCCTTGTGGAAGGTGTCGATTATCGTCATCTGGACACTAGTCAAGTCAGCCGTCTTCCCCCTGATTGTGGTTACGTGTACTGAAATTGGTCAAGAGATGCGTTATTTGTACCGTTTGGATAGTAATTTACTCAAACTCGAAATTAAATTATCATTATCATTACTAACTCTATAATTTAAGGAGATTTTTTTGAGTATTTAAATAATAATTTCATCTTAGTTTGGTTATGACTTATGTTTTTTTATCAAAGTTATTTCTATTAATTGGTTTATAATACCAAAAACAAGAGGGTGAAGTTCAGAAATAAATATAAGTATAAAAATTTGGTGAATTTTAAAACCCAAAGAATTACAAATGGTGAAGTTCAGAAAATTTATTTTTATATATATTCTCTATAACTATATTTTAGCAACGTAATATTTTGAAAGGGGGAAAATTTAGTTTAGAGTTCCTTTTTAAAATTATTATAATTGGTGAAGTTCAGAAAATTTATAAAAATTTAACCATGGCTGCTTTTTTTAGATTTTAAATTTTAATCTTAGTAGCGAAGCGCAAGCTCCCCCCATAGGGGGAAGTGGCAAAGCCATTACCTGGTATTCTAATTATTTGAGATACTGAATTTCTGATTTTCGAGAACTATAAACATAAAAAGGTTTAAATTATTTCACTTTACGTGTAATGAATATATAATATATGAAAGTTTACTTTTTTAATTAAATTACGAAAATATGTTAACCTTTTACGATATTCTATTTTTTTTTAACTATATTAGTATAATTAATATTCAATAATTGAACTAGATAACCGAGATGTCTCTAGAAATAACGGTTATACGTTAGCAAGCCCAAAATTTAAACACGGCGATAACACAACAAATATTCTTTAAAAAAGTACAAGCTAGGAAAATGACTTACTTATAAATATTGTTTTAAGCACCAAAGTAAATGTGCTTAAGATTAGAATTAATAAATTTTTACTTTCAAATATAACTTTATAGAAATAACATTTATAAATTCTCTCACTTCTAATCTTTCCCTTCCATTTGGAACGAGGTTTGAGTAGATCTGTAATTTATAATTATTGTTCCTCTCTTGTAACTCTTACAGCATGCAAATACATCGTGTTAGAACAAAATTAACTATAGATATTTAGTGTTCTTCTTTTCATATTTTTAGTTTGTTTAGCTTATGGCAAACAAAGTTCACACAACGTTTATAAACAATTAAAATGTTAACAGCAACAAAATTGATATGAAAATATAGATCTAAGTTATTATTCTACTCTACTCTATTTCATGTTACATTATACCTCATATTCTTAGTATGTTTTTTTTTTAGATAGACCAAGAACATGAGAGAGTAGATTAATCTAATAATTCTAGTAAAAGTAATTGACAGTTGTACTGTTTGATGAAGGTGAGGCATAAATTACGCAAGATTTTCCCAAAGTTTTTGGTCGATTTCATATCCCCTTCCAAATGTCTCATTATTCATATTTTTCAATGCTATTAATTTTGTGTCTATTCAATCATTAACCATAAAACTCCATTAGGTTTTAAGGGATCTCTATGACAGGGTCTTTGGGAGATTATTCCTAAAACGAGTTTGTGGATGTTGTGATTGCTACTCACTGAGCAAACGGCACCTGCAATAATCAAACTGAATGAGAGAAAAGCTTTTTGTAGATCCATAATTTGGTCATGGATGCCAGATGTTACTAGGACCTTTATATTAGTCGAAATGACATTAAAACATTGGCAATGATGAAATAGATACAAGGTGATAATGATTTAAAAAGGAGGCATCTTTAGACTCAGTAGAACAATAATTATGATGTCCCGTTTTCTTTTCTTTAAAGATTTCTTCTAATGTCCGCTTCCTTTCGAAAAACTTGTGGGGGATGCCAGCCCCAAGGCTTCTCCCACACAATTTACCCGCCTACGGCATTCCAGTGTGACCAGAGAGACTTCTGGCCGAGCTTTTCTCCCCCGCCTGAACTTCAGAAAGTAGTGAGCTTCCCTCTGTGATTCTCCAGATAAAAGTCTTCCTATCTACTTCCGGTACTGGCAGAAGCAACTTGCCCTTGGAACGCAACACTTGTGCAAGCGGGTCACACGTAAGACTACCCTAATTTGGGGAATATAAAAAGAAAAGCTGTCAAGATACGTTTAAGTCCAATCCGAACACAGCTACTTTCTACACCCCCGAGAAGAACAGTAACACCTGACTCAAGAAACGTCTCAGTCTCTGCGGGAATCCAAGGCAACAGCCACCGCGAACCCTTATTCATTCAAAATCGAAGCTTACTTGAATAATTGCACGGAAGTTTTGCACACACGTTTCTTTGAACTTTCCCTAATTCAAAGAACATTTAATTCACTCTAACTGTTATCAGTAAGTTTAGCATACGGTGAAGAGAATGTCTATCAAATCTTTTATAATCATAGTGCTTTCAGTGTCTAAAGTTAAGCGATATATTCAGTGCATAAATGGCAAATTAATTCTAATTAGCAATGCCCGTTAAAATGAATAATTCCATCTTTTATGTGATACTATTTTCTTTTCGTATATTAAATTAATATTTTTTAAATTAAATATATACTGTGTACGTTAATAAAGCACAAAATACGATGTCTTACCTTCCAATCCTTCAGAATAAAGAGCATACATTCAACGTCCTCCATATTCCCTCCGAGTAGACAATGTCTGCGGTGGTTTCGGAGTGGGATCAAAGCAAAAACCAATAGGTCCTATTGACATACAATTTAGAGATTATTGCTACTGGTACCCCAAATTTCTGTGTCCAGAAGTTTGCACAAAAACCTTGTTTTTATCTCAATCGCTCATAGGCACTCAAAATTAATCAATTATATTTTGCACTGTATCGATATAGTCAGCAAAATCATGATATCTGTAACTCTATCAGTATTTAAGGGGTTTCAAAAAGAGGAATAAATTGCAAAATTTTATCAGTAGTTGTATTCGCAATATATTAAGCATTTTAGCTTTATTTCATTTTGTCTTCTCCTTTATTTGTATCTCTTTTTCTCTCACAATTAATATATATATATATATAATTCAAAATCGCATAACACGTGATATATAATAGAGATATTTGAAGGCCCAAAGAAATGAAAACTGGTAACACAATCCGGAAAAACGCTAAGGAAATTATTATGTGAACCATTAAAGATTAAGAAAGAAAATGTGAGATATAGAAACGGAGAAATAGAGTACACTATTTTAACCGTTATATGAAAATGAATAAAGGATTTAGATTTTAATCTGTGTCATCAAGCGCTCTTCGCTAAAATGAACACGACGCTCATCGCCAGAGCTACGATCGTCAACCCCTAAAGGTTGTTGCCACAAGCGATGCCCTCCAGACCATGTGAGATATAGAAACGGAGAAATAGAGTACACTATTTTAACCGTTATATGAAAATGAATAAAGGAATTAGATTTGAATCTGTGTCATCAAGCGCTCTTCGCTAAAATGACCACGACGCTCATCGCCAGAGCTACGATCGTCAACCCCTAAAGGTTGTTGCCACAAGCGATGCCCTCCAGACCATGTGAGATATAGAAACGGAGAAATAGAGTACACTATTTTAACCGTTATATGAAAATGAATAAAGGAATTAGATTTGAATCTGTGTCATCAAGCGCTCTTCGCTAAAATGACCACGACGCTCATCGCCAGAGCTACGATCGTCAACCCCTAAAGGTTGTTGCCACAAGCGATGCCCTCCAGACCATGACCAACGAAGAAGTCAAGATGTTTCTCATGATGCAGCGTGAGGACATCTTCTCGCGGTAGCATTTCAGGGATCTACGCGGAGAAATCTGGAGGCGTGAGAAATGAAATGACCAATACGCTACTCTCAGGCGGATATACGGCGAACGAGAGGCCAAAGTTCTATGGGCCGCTGCTGCCTTCATATCGTAAGAGAAGTCACAGGTTGAAGAAGACTAACGACCTTCAACTTCAGCCTCTGCATCTGGTTCTTCCGCGAAGAGGCCCAAGAACATCTTCAAATCTCCTGAAGTCGTCGGCGCCTTGGATCGAGTGAATCGACCAGATTGTGGTGCAGTGTTTGTCCCTGGCGCTGTTGCACATGCCCTGGACCACGATATTTCTGATCTGACGTTTTCGCAAGGTTCGATACGGCGGTCGCGTCGTCACACACTCTAAATCCAAAACGAAGAATCGCGGAAAAACTTTCAAGCAGCTGGTCCCCTTCTCCTGCATTGGTACAGTAAAATGCTGCAGGACATGAGAGGAAAGACAGTACAGAGGGTTGCGATTCTGGCAACTGGTCAAGGATTCGAGAAGTTGCTGGGTATTCCAAGTGCTGCCCGAAATATTGAAGAAGCTCAGGTCGCAACGTGTCTGGAATTGGTCGAGTCTTTGAAGATTCGCGACGAATTAGTCAGATTGGTCTTTGATACAAAGCCAAGCAACACTGGCCTCCACAATCGCGCTTTCGTCCGGATCTAGAAAGGTTTTAGAAGGGCGTTGGCGATGTTGGCGTGCCGGCATCATGTGTTAGAGATTCTTCTCTCTGATGTCTTTTGAGTCATCTTTGGGTACACTGGAGGTCCGGAAGTTGCCCTTTTCAAGCATTTCCAGAAAGATACCCTATTCGAAGGACATCTGGAGCAGCTCCGCTCCCAGATGAAGGATTACTTGGCATCTGCCCTGGCTGTTCCAAGAAAGTGTCCGCCCGATGACTAGTTCGAGTTCCTGCATCTCACATCCGTGATCCTCGGAAAGGGCACAACAACTCAATCATAGTTTCGTGCTCCTGGTGCCATCTACAACGCGAAGTGGATATCAAAGGGTATCTACTGCCTCAAGATGTTCCTGTTCCAGCACCAATTTAAGATAACGAAACGAGAGGAGCGAAATGTGTTTGCATGGCGTTGTTCATTGCCCTAGTGTACGTCTGCTTTTGGCACGAACCTCCTCTGTTATCCCACGCCCCATAGAACAACATCATGATGTTGAATGAACTCCACAAGTACAAGAACCAGATAAACGTCCCTGCAACCGCGAGCAATGCCCTCCAACGGCATCTCTAGTATTTAGCGGAAGACTTGGTCGGCCTTTTCCTTGTGGGCGCCCGGGTTCCAGACAAGATGAAGGCCGACTGCGTAACTCAGATAAAGACGGAAAATGCCGACACCGGACAAAAAACCTCCTGAACAAAGGCGGAGCCCAGGAAGCGAAACAGGGCTTCGTGCAGATGGATCCTTTGGCTTGGAAGGGCGAGCTGTACAAAAACTTCCAGGCCAGAGCTAAAAGTTTGACAGTGCTAAACGACGCAGCTAAACGAGGAGTGTCCCTGGCCTAGGCGTACAATGCGAAGCTGACGAAGGATGAGGATCTGGAACAATTTATCTTCCGTCTCATTCACAAACACCGAATGGCTATCCCGTCACCCTTAAAGACCAACCTAGCGAAGAAGAAGTGAAAAGTGGGGCGACCCCTAAATGATGAGAGAGAGACGAAATTTTACGTGTATTACCTTTTCTGAAGTGTAATAAAATTAGCCATGTGGAGAGAAAGAAATATCATTTTCAGTTTTTGACCACCCTAACATATATATATATATATATATATATATATATATATATATATATATATATATATATATATATATATATATATATATAAATGTATATATCTCTCAAAGTAGCGCGAGAGAATGATGAAAATGAATCCATTAAACCACATTGAAAGAGAAAACGGAATAATTTTTCCTTGCAGTAATATTTTTATTACCTTTTTCAGAAAAAAATCGTGCAGGAAAGCGATTCGAACCAGGCACACTGAGGCAGCGAGCACCGCTTTGATCACAGTTAAAAGTATGCCGTTAGTACACTACGCTGCGCAGAGAACTGTGATCAAAGCGGTGCTCGTTGCCTCAGTGTGCCTGGTTCGAATCGCTTTCCTGCACGATTTTTTTCTGAAAAAGGGTAATAAAAAATATTACTGCAAGGCAAAATTATTCCGTTCTCTCTTTCAATATGGTTTAATGGATTCATATATATATATATATATATATATATATATATATATATATATATATATATATATATATATATATATATATATATGATAAATAACACCCACAAGGAAAATGGAGAAATGATTCCGAGCGCTTTCGTCTTTATTCTAAAAGAATTCTTCATGGAATAACGTAGGTCAGGACATACAATCTCTTAAATAGTAAGGAGTGGGGGGTCAATGCGGTTACCTGCATCAAAACCCCTAGTTAGGGTAGCCGTATTAACCCCCCCCCCCTCCTTACTATTCAAGACATTGTCTGTCCTGACCTACGTTACTCCATGAAGATGTCTTTTAGAATAGAGACGAAAGCGCTCGGAATCGTCTTTCCATTTTCCATTTTCCTTGTCGGTGTTATATATCATAATTTTGACTCACGTGCAAGTTGTGAGTTTCTTTTCATATATATATATATATATATATATATATATATATATATATATATATATATATATATATATATATATATATATATATATATATATATATATATATATATATATATATCAGCGAACGTAAGTTCCAAAAATTAGAGGAATCAGTAGATGAAATATAAAAACAACAATATAGAAATGACCAATCATAAAGGAAGAAATATATGGTATAGAATAAGGAATATGAAGTAAATGACGAAAGGAGAGGGAAAAAGGTGCGTATGGTACATAGTCGTGGAACCTCAAACTTTTTTCGGATTTTCACTTTTGCATTCCATGTCCTCTTTTTCATTTTAGTTATTTCTTTCCTTTTTCAAAGCATACGAGTATCTTTCAATTTTTTATTTTAACTCTCCCTTTCCTCTTTTCATATCTCGTTTCCCTTTAGCCTTCATTTTTTTATTCCTCCCTTTCCTCCTCTTCTTTTTATTTCCCCATTTTTTATCATTTATAGCTCTTTTTCCTCTTTTTTCATCTCACTCCCCTTTTCTACCTCATCGCTCTTTCCCATTTTCCTTTCATTGTTCTATTCCTATTTCCTATCTTACTTCTCTTTATATCCTTATGTCCCTCGTTTGTCTATTTTTTATTTTATCTGACCCTTTCTTTTTTTTTCTTGTCTTCTTACTTTGTTTTTTTAACCCTTCTCTAAATATTTTACTCTTTTTTATCTCCCTTTCATGCACTTCTTCATTTCACTTCTCTTCACTCCATCATATTAATTCCCTTCTTACACGCACCACGGTTCAAAATCTCCCACGGAAAATAAATTCATTTTCCCCTCATTGCTTCTCAACATAATCATATCCTCTTTTTTGCATCTTTGCCACCACGTTCCCTAACCCCGTCTCAACTGACGGACAAAAAACAAAAAATATAAAGACAAAATATTCGTTCACACAAATTGGTTTTTAACCTTTCTGGAAAATCACTCGATTCATTCGTTCCAACTACGTTAATATAAATGCCTTTTCACTTCAACAAACTTTTTGTTTAATCATATACATTTAAAATTTATTTCATGATAAGATATATTTGAACTTACACCACCACTGGTCATTATTCAGGCAATTTCAGGAAGATCTTTGACTTATCCATGACCCAGAAGAGAAGCAAGTGAAATATATTCCCCCATTAAGGTTACAGAGTGGTTAAAGCACTTCAAAAATTAAAAAGTCTGGTCATTATCATATAATGAATCTATCCAAGAAATTATTTTAGAAAAGAAATTCACAACTTTTCGTAAAATTACCGAAAATAACAGCGATGGATCCCGACTCAGGAATCATTGGTTGATCGGGCAAAATCTAATCGGTTGCACATAATGGAAGATTATGGCCGATGCTGCATGAATAGGATGGACAGGCTCTGTATCTTGGTGCCCTCCTTTCACCACCGGACCCTACAAATTCTAACAATAAACTACAATGACACTTTTTAGGCTCTCGCTACACTAGTGGATACGGAGTGGGATTTTTAGCGTCGAGGCACGAGTTAAATCCAATCGAGCGCGGATTCAAAAGTTTCAGTGGCGCCGCGAAATGACCACCCATTGGCGGATACGCTGAACTTGATCCCGTGGGAAGAAATAGATCCACACGTCTCATCACACATATAGGCAATCAAGTCACCGCTAGCATCTCCTTATCGTCCTCAGAACACACTATACCCACACTCTTCTCTGTTCCGGGGCCCTACCGTTGGGTCAATGGTATCCTATATGGGGGTACTCACTTCCACATATTCGTGTCCCTGACGCGGAATTAATGCCCCCATATTTTTAAAAGGGTTGCTATATCGCTTATTGGTGTAAAAAACGCACAGTAGCACGCCCTCCCCCCCTACCCACTACAAAGAGGATCAACTCATGGGGCCTTAGAGCTAGCCAAAGATTGTCATTCTGATCCTTAAGTTCATTTTATTATATGTTCGGATATTCTCGTTTATAGTCTGTTTATCGAAGAATTCATATACGTATAACGGTGTAGGTGCCTTTGGGTGTTCCGTAAGGTTCGGTTCTTGGTCCCATCCTTTTTGGCATCTATTTACCTTCTTCACCTATGCATTCTTATGGGTCGCCTTCATCATTTATTTTCTTTCTTTGCCGATGGGACCATAAATCCTTTATCCGCGTAACACATCCTAATTGAATGGCTCTTTTGGACCCATTTTCGAAACTTATGACAAAACCAAAGAAATGCTGGTGAGACTGTTCTCGCTGGTTCACAACCTCGCGCAACCTCCTGCTCCGTTAACGGCACTGGCTACCCATCCAAACCAGCATCCTCTTCAAGGTCATCCCCACTACCAACCAGAACTGAAATGCCGCGAACTCTTCTTACCTGTCTTCCTCACTAACCCTATTCCAACCCCTGAAATGCCTTCAATCTGTCTTTCCTCCTTAATTTCCTGTACCTACTGGTGGTCTGTGGTAGGTCATCTTTACTGTCTAGGTCAGTGGTTCCCAATCTTTTTCTGATCTTTACCTACTCTTCATATATGATCATCATCCATGCCCCCCCCCCCCCTCCGCCCAATCCACATCTCGTGACTAGAGTGACTGTCTGTACTCCTCCTACATCAATTTAGATCCAATATGAAAAAAAACGTAATTTTATTTATTCCAATTAATATTTTTTTCTCAAATACTGAATTATGAAAACTTGGAATTTACTTTTTTCTGAATCTTAAATAAATATTAAAATGATACTAAGGATGTAATTTGATGCACATAAAATAGTTTCAATAATTTGAGAGTAGGCCTACTTATAATTAAAACTCATAATTTCGAAAAACCTTTCTCCAATTTACAATAGAAAAAAATAAATTTCACCGAATAAAAAGTGTAAACAAAAGCAATCTTATTTTTTTACTGATATATTTAATAATTCTGAACGAAAACCAATCATAGGGAGTCATAAATACCAAAACCAAGACCTTTAGTGGAAACACCATCTTCTCTTCTCCCATGTGAAAGTTCGTTTCCTTCTACTGTGGTGGGCCTTGTGAATTTTATGGCTCCCCACAAATTTTGCTGTATGCCGCCCTCCCCAGTCGGCCATGACCACCAGTTTGGGAAAAACTGGTATATGTTATCGAGCCTTCTCGACATTTGCTCCTAGAATGTTGAATAATCTTCATCATCCTATGAGGCTTAGCGGCAACAAACGTACCACTAAGAAACCCCTCATGCCTTTTCTTAGTAGATAAGGCATCTGTGAAGTAGTACCAAAAAGTGCGATATAAAAAAGTGCATAATTATTATTATTATTTATGAGATAGTTACATTCGTGTGTAACATTTTATAGCGTAAATGATGACAGTGGCTTACAGACTCTTGCGCTTATCCTTGAAGCCTCCCTTCCCTGTCAACTCGGAAAATACTCGCGACCAAATCAGAGAAAATTATAATCGCTTTATTTATGAAGAAGCAGCGATACTCTCCTTTGGGGTTAGATTTGTAATGACGTTTATTTATAGCATGGGGCCAAGGCAGAGGGTCATTTTACCATTTTATTAGGAACATTAAGGAAGCTTTGAACTTAAACAAAAAAATACAAAGCAATATTAAATTACTTCATATATATATATATATATATATATATATATATATATATATATATATATATATATATATATATATATATATAGTACACAAAAATATTAGTCACCTTTAGTGGACGGTAAAAGCGGAGAGACTGAGGAAAGATTATAGAGGGAACCGATTAGAGATTGGTAGGTTGTGAAAATATTTTGAGTGGTTTATGAAATGAGAAGGGGAAAAGCAGCTGAATCAGAATTTAAACTGGAATTTTGTTGTTTTATAAATAATGATTCGAGAATGCGCAGGGAAGTGGAGTCCTTTGCATGTCCTATATATATATATATATATATATATATATATATATATATATATATACCGGGTGCGGCAGAAGTAACACCCTTTTGAACTGTTCGGAGAATGTTTAAGATTGAGATCTTACATCCCACGTGTGTATCAAAGTTTGTATGATGGATGAAGATAAGAACTTTGTTGATATGATATGGAATGGCCACATCACATCAGCAGACCTCACACCATCGGACCGAGTCTGTGTATGGGGAGTACTGAGAGATGGTTTAGAGCCTCAAACCGAAAACAATTCCTAAATTAGAACAAGTAAGTTCTGATGAATTTTGTCAAAGTTGTGTAGAAGTGTTGCTGGTAGAGTTCAGCAAATGGATTGAAAAGGAAGGAAATCATTTTGAGCAATTTTCCTTCGTTGGGATTTCTGTTCAAAATTATATATATATATATATATATATATATATATATATATATATATATATATATATATATATATATATATATATATATATATATATATATATTAACGAAACCTGGGCGGCATCCCATTTCGCTTGCAGGATAATTTAAATGCCTGTAAATTGTTACATATAAGCGGCCCGAGTCTCGCCGATGGCCGCCAGAGGGGATATATTGAATTTCAAACCAAGGTTGTTGTTTTTTATCTCGTTGGAGACTAAGCATTTAGTGGATTATCAACTAGACCTAGTTTTAAGTCGGTTCTAAACCAAACCTAGATTTAGGTGGGTTCTAGAGAGGACCTAGTTTTAATTGGGGTCTAAATCGCCACTAGTTTTGAGTAGTTTCTAAACCACTCTTATCTTTAGATGGGTTCTAAAAATTACATAGCGCCAAGTGGATTCTCATCTAGAACTGGTCTAAATTAGGTTCTTAATCAGATCAAGCTTTAAGTGGATATTAAACCCCTATCGGAGGATGGGCACCACTTGATCGAACTTTAAAGGATGCAAATTATGATTTGCTTCGTTCTGGCTACAATGGGTAGATTTGGGGCTCGAGCTGTAAGATGAGATGAGTATTTCACCCCTTACTACACACCTTCTCTCTAACTTCTTCATTGTTATGCACCTCCTAAATGCAAATCAGTAAATTTTCTTATCAAATGCTTCATTATATGAGTCGCAGTGACTTCCATTACGAGGTATTATAATATTTCAAATTCATTAATTATTGTATATTTGCTTACACTTCTCTGCAGTCTCTCTGTTCTCTCCCTTGCATTTTGACACAACGTTTGTGCCCTATGAGCAAATGCTGCTCCGCCTTAATCTTTGCTTCCTAGCTGTGGAATGCACTGCTTGCTACTTTTAATTCCACACGGAAATCGATCTATGGCCTTTATCTAATTACAGAATGGTTACATGCTTTAACGGGCTCATGTATGTTCTTTAATTTCAACTCAATTAAATCCACTCGATAAATTCTGATTTACTTTCAGTATTTCATGGTAAATGGTGTAACTAGTGTTGACTACCAAAATATTAAAAGTTTATTATATTTGGGTTTCAAAATAATCGCAAAGAGATTAACAGAGGCGTTTAAGGGTGGTTTGTTAATATAAAATAAGTTCATCATAATTACCCCAAAATACTTAGCCCCAGACAAATATCTCAAAGCTTCCGAGGTAATATATTTGTATGGCTTCTTTTAACTGTTATACATTGGTAGCCAATTTCATAATACGAGAGATATACAAAGAACAAGCAATCGTTTATTATCTTGACAGTAATGTGGTGATGTGTATTCGAACTTGATAACACTGTTTACCAATCTACCTATCAACCAAACAATCTGTTATTTTATCTTTTTATCAAATATTCTGTATTTTATGTTTGCACAATTTATCTGTAATTATTAAACAGTAAACATTTGAAAAGATTTCATCTCAGTAAATTATTATAAGAGATTAAAATAAGTCTGTCTGACTTTATCTGTTAAATTATATGTGGCTAAAATTATGAAATTACTGAGAGTTACAAAATTGACAGAAACATAGAGCAGGTGTGATCCAATGAAATTTATGACAGCAACGATGCTAAATTTACATCTCGAGAGCTTAAGTCATCAACGCATCTTTCTAAACATTTCCCAAAATATGAAATGAGTTTGGCGTGGGTGCAAGTAAGCGCGCTCTCTTTTCTTTCTTTCTTCCTCTTTCTTTATCTCTTTTCTCTTTTTTATCACGCACAGTACTCCTTTCATTCCTCTAAATCATGAAAGAGAGTGTATAGCGGAACTCACACCTCTAAAAATGTTTTCATGGGAAGTTGTTCTGAACTCGAACTTGTTCAATGAAGACCAATGATAGAACCTATTGATGCGTTGTCTTAGAGAGAGACAGGGGGGGAGGAGGAGCTGTAATATCGATAACTCGTCTCTATCGCCATGTTCCAATTAAGTCACAAAGTTTCTCCACGCTGATCAAATCTTTCTGAACGAATTAATGTTAAGTTAGAGCTTTGTACTTTTGTAAGTTACTCCTTCTGTGACCTCTTATGGCCTCAATTTGCTTTATATTAGAAGAGGAATAATTATGCATTTTAATATATATCTCTGATTTGATATTTAAAACACTACGCATTCGTGACCATCAATTTAGTGACGAGGAGATTAAACATAAACAATCTTTTGCCAAATAATGACGTGAATAAGCGTCTCTCTATGGTTTATTAAAGTCCCTTTCCCTCTTTCACGACGGGATTTAAGCTTAATCCTTGATAATATACTGATCGTTACTTCGCTCCCTAATATTATTGTGAAATTAACTAGACATAAAATGACTTGGTCGCAAAGGCTCGGCGGTTGAATTTATGCGCTGGAATGCTGTTTGTAACCTAAAACATATAGTGGCAAAACTGTATCTAAAACGCCATATTTGCCAGTATAGAAAAGGTAGTTGTGTGGCCAAGCAAATGTTCGACATGGATCATCCAAGTGATTTTAATAAGTTTACAAATAGTAAAAAAGTTTAAGACACTCGCATTCGTAAACTTTGAGATATTTTATATTAATAAATTAAAAAAACATAAATGAATGCAAAGGTAACGGCGAGTATGATAACTTTTTTATGACGCCTCAAAAATTCTTTAATCAAAGATGAATGGCTTTGTCCCCTTTTGCTTATCTTTCCTTCAGTTAAGTTCAAATTTGCTTGAAAAGGTAACGTCTGTTACTGTCTCTAAAGCTCACTGTTTGTTTATTTCCTTGGATGGTTGCTGAATTCAATTTAGCACAGCGGTTATTGGAGTATTTTATTATTATTATTATTATTATTATTATTATTATATATATACATAAATATATATATGAAAAACTCACAAAGTAACACGTGAGGGTAGCAAATGAATGCAATGTCCCACAGGAAAAAATGAAATGGTGTTTCCAAGTACTTTCGAACTTTATTAGGTTCCTTATCAAGGATAACTACAAGAAATACTATTATATTAGAGGTATATACATAAAGGAATAGTATGAAAGACCGCATCAAAAACAAAAAATAACAATGAGGAAGACGGAAGATTCACATTAAGAATTACAAGAAGCAGGTAGTAAGGTCAAACTGAGAAGACGGAAAGGGTAACAGATTCAAAGAAATGGAGATAACGAGGGAGATTATAAGAAACGAGAGGCGAAAAGTGGGGAAAATACAATGTACATAACAGAGAAGTGACATAACTAAAAAAAAATGGGTCCACATAACTAAAGATTGTATATAAAACTAAAGACAAAAGTCAAACTAATTTCTTTAAGTATTAGTTTTTTACTACCTGCTTTTTTTGTTTTTGAGGCGGTCTTTTATACTTTTCCTTCGTATATATATACCTCTAATATAATATTATTTCTTGTAGTTATCCTTGATAAGAAACTTAATAAAGTTTGAAAGTACTCGGAAACACCATTTAATTTTTTCCTGCGGGTCATTGCATTCATATATATATATATATATATATATATATATGTGGATATTAAGTGCCCTAACAACAAAGTAACTATAGCATAGTTAAATGAAACGGGAAGCCCCCCCTCTCACTTAGGAAACATACCTTTGCATATAATTGCATAGACAGATAGATCGATAGATAATAGAGAGACAGCTACGAATTAAACGCTTAGAAGTTCACAAAGTTTACATTTTTGTTTTCAAAGTTCAGCTGTTCTTTGAATCCAACTCTCTCATATGTTGACCATACTTTGTAATTGATTTTTCGACCCTAAATAATACTACAGCAGAAATCTCGCATGTAAGCATCCAAAACCAAAGTACTGGTAAGAAAAATGCTTAGGATAAAAAATCCTTTTCTGCTTACCGGTGCCACCCACTTTTATGTTAGGTTAGGGAAAGTGTATGCACGCCCACTGGTCGTAAAAGTGGCAAATAAACAGGCAGCGTTGGAAAGTGACCTAATCTTCTTAGGTTAGTATTGGTAGACCCACTTAAAAAACCTGTGAAAACTCTTCCCACGTAATATAGGATTGGGAGACTTACATTAAATTATTAAATATCTCTTCCTAAGTAGTATCCTATTGGTAAACCCCTTTGGAGATGAACCATACCTCCTATCATATAAATCTTTTATAAATCCTTGTAAACGTTAGATCAAGAGACATTCTGAGCAAATCTTGTATTTTGAATAAAGCTAAAAGTCATACAGCTTCTTTGCTCTCAGCCACTACGTCGTACCGGGTCTTCAAAGATGAGCAAGCAAACACTCCAGGTGCTGTCGCACTCGGGCCACACGAAGCATTGCGTCAAGTTGCTGTGACCACTTAGTATCACATGCTATTCTACTATGATCTAAACCCCTGTAAGAGTCATCTCTCAACGTCAGATGGTAGCGTGTGCCAAACTACCAGGCAGTCCTTTCGCACAAAGAAGGATTCCGTTGCGCCGACTGCCTGATCTCCTTGACTGCGAGCCCCATCTACCGACTGAGGGTCATTTACGCCATAGCCATAGTTACAAGTTCAGAAGGAAGCACATCAATATATACATATATATATATATATATATATATATATATATATATATATCTCACGAAATACTTATAGCTCAGGATACACAATGAGATGAATAAAAGCTCGACCTATTGATAATGGTTTAATGGCAAGTTTTCAAATCTAACCTAGGTTTCTTCCTCAGTGCAAAATGGAAATACATTGTGTGAATCCGGCTCTATATACGACAAAATGGGGAAAGCTATATGACTCTAAAGAGGTGGAAGGATGGGATATGGGGGAAGCGGAAAACCGGGGCGAAGTCTTGCCTGTTAGGACTGGCTGCGCATACAAAAGTAGAAATTAACTAAATGACAATTCATTGAAATAACAAGGATTTCATAAATGGAAAATAAATGAGAATAGTAAAGTCAATAATATATAAATATACTAATGAGGATAATAATTATTGCCTGAGGGAATTGTAACAATCCATACCGACCTTATCCTAGATTTTAACAACTTTAATCCGTTTAGTTTTTAGAATATCACAGTATGGACCTTATACGAGAGATCCATAACACACTGTAGCAACGTTAATGTTCAAGCAGAAGAAAAAAAGAGTAACTGAAACTGCTTTAGCATGCAAAATCTTTCCATTGAAATTTAGGCGCAGAGTAAAAAATAACAACAGCTAAGAGACCAACAAGAGTTGGCGTAAATATCAAGACAGCTACACTCCCATATATCAATTGGGCCTCAGAGATCGCTTGCCGTCTACTGCAACCCCTTGGATTGGAAGTGCCTCCCAAACCTACAAACCCGATAGGAAACTTTTGACCAGATTAAAGTTTAAGGCGGAGCCTGTTGACAGTTGAGTAAAGGTTCGTAAGGTTATATGTGTTGGTTGCATGATATAACTACGTAGAACAAACTGGGAAACAAATGAAAACAAGAATCAAAGAACACCAGCCGGTTGTTAGGAGAAAGGCTCCCCTCTTTGCGATTGCACAACATTTCATGAGAGTTGGATAAGAGTCGAAAAGGGATGAAGCAAGAGTCGTTAGCAGACAAGCAACGAAGCCAGGTAGAGAATGTTTGGAGTAGTGGCACTTTGGCAACCATTCAATTAATAGATATATTGAATTATCAGATTGTCACGATGTCCTCGTGTAATTATTATTATTATTATTATTATTATATTTCCACATTATTGATTATACCATTGTCATTTTTTTTCATATTTATACAATCCTTGTTATTTCAATGAATTGTCATTTAGCTAATTTGTGCTTTTGTATGCCCAGCCAGCCAGGCCTGACAGGAAGACCACGCCCAGGTTCTGCATCCCATCCACTACTATCCCTCTATCATATCATATGGCTTTCGCCATTTTGTAGTATTAAAGCCGGAATTACACACTGTATTTTTATTGTGGTCTGATGTTCTGAGTAAAAATCCTAGCTAAAGATTGATACAAAGGGCGCGTACTCTCCCAAACCAACTGCACTCATCTTACAATGCACAAATGGACAACTCAATGTTTTAGTCAACCTAATTTAACCATCCATTCCCTTCTTTGCAGCCCTGCTTAACATAACCGTTGTCAACGCCCAATCATTAGGCTAGGAATTGATTAATTTACAAGCTGATTCTTCAATTTCGCTTAACTTACATGAAATAACTCTGCCGTCCTTTTACACCACTATTATTTGCAACCTCTCACAAAGTTCACTGAGACCATAGCTCACTCCTCAATTTTTGAAGTTGGTGTTTGACCAGTTGTACAATTTTGATCATATAGCAACCCCTTCGACTCTAAAGTCAATCTCGGACCGCGTTGTCTAGAAACACATGCGCCGGAAAGTTCCAGGTTGGGTACGGAGTTCTTTCACAATACAAAAGGCAAAGGTACCCCTTCACTCGACCCTCCCCCCTATACACATTTTCTATTAGCTCCCAACAATAGGTTCTGAGGTGTCTCTGTTGATATAGTAGAAGACCCTTTACGAAGGAATTCTGATACATTTCAACAAGCATCTGTTGTTACACTAAATGAATTGAAGCTTTAGCCCTAAGAGATATTATTTTAGAGTCTTATAACAAAAGCCTCTTCCAATGGCTTCATACTTCGATTCGAGGTGCATATCAAGATGATAACTGACAATGCCTTGCAATCCCAGTCAAAATTGTTTAATTAATTATTGTAGCTGACAGTGACTGTGCACATTTATATAACTCAAAAGAGTCAACGTGGCAACGCATTGGTAAAACGTCTAAACCAAACAATCAATGACTCCCTCTCCCCTCGCCAAATATAATCCTAAGAGATGGCAAGAGAACATCCCATCCATGCATTTAGCCATATCCAATTGACCCAAGTCGGAGACCACATATTCCACCCGCAAAGATCGTGAAGGGTTTATATTTGCGGATTCCGAGTCTTTTATTTTCCACTGGCATCATTTTCGGAAGAGCATGCAGGTCCTCGCATCCACGGTCATCGCAATATTACCTCTGACGTATTCATAGAAGCCTCTGAGGTGGAATTGGCAATCCAGCCCATTAGTTATATACTGCGAATGAGTAATGGAATTCGACTATCATTGGTATATTTTCCATTATGTTTTCATTAGTGTATTAATAAACTTTATTGTAGTAAGTAACACGTGAACAATCAATTGGTAAATTAGTTGGTCATTTCAATCTGCGCATTATATTATGTTGCATCTGACTCATCCTCAAGGTGTGTACGTTCCAGAAATAATCGGCTCCTCATTGTATAACTTATAAGGCTAAATTAATAATCCACAAAACTCCCCTTGAGAAGCCTCTTAATGACAGAAGAGATATCCTGTACTCTCAAATAGCCTTCATAGATAATGCAAGTCCTTAACGCAGAGTCAATATAGATACAAACTTTTTTTTATTCGTACGAGTATATGGAATTAACACAGCCTTGTAAAGAAATTCCCCAAGGTTTCTAGGTGTGTTTGATGAACACCTGGATCGTACACACATCGAGATTTCTAACGGATATTTTAACTATATCAACCTATTAATCAATTACTGTCTAGAATCCCCCCCCCTTCATATTTAAAAAAGTGTTCCACTTTCGTGTTTTTTTAATTATCAAATCTCTTTCTGTTCCTATGATAAGATTTTTTCTGTTAATTTAATTAGTTGATCTTGTGAAATAATTCTCACAGCCTCCATTTGACGTATACTTCTTTAAGCCCATGTATATAACAATTATTGCAATTAATGAGTATTCAATCAACTAATTTTCATTAATTCACTTGTCGATCTAAGAAATATTCAACTCACTTCCTTGCCAATATTCTATTCACTCCCTTGCAATTCGTGGCTTAAGCCACGAATCTCCCACTTCATCTCGTATTCACAAGTGATACATTGGGGCGCTACCGTCGACAGGAATTCTCTCCTTCGGCGGGGCCTGGGATGCTCCTCAACCCTTGTCTGGAGCTTCTATGAAGTTCGACCAGCATATTAGTTTTCCCGTCAACCACACTGGAATTCGTAGACTACGTCCGAACCTTTCGCTGTTAGGGACCGACCACGTCCTTAAATCTTGGATGATGGTTGCGCAAAGGTTTCGATGGTTTGTGTGTAAATCATTGCCGAAAGGGAGGAGAAGCCGTGACATGATCTGGTAAGTCGTACACTCATAAAAAGGGCTGACCCTCCTTAGGTGGTGGTCTCGTAGTGGTGTCTACTCAACGGTCTAGGTAACGGCTGTCCCTAAACATTGATTTGAAAGGTTTTTCTTTGTCTTCGTCAACTCCACGATGTATAGGTATGGAACAGTAAAGTATTCGCTATTCTGTGTAATTGCTAATACAAAGCCGGACGAGATGCCAACTCTAAAAGAAACTAACAAAGCCATTGAACAGCAGGACTCGGTGGCCTGCCACCAGAGATTTGAAAGCTCAGCATTGTACATTAAACTCAACGAATTCTTTCTTTGTTTCAAGGAACAAAAAAGATACGTCAAGATCTCTACGATGCAGTCATCTTCACTTTGTACAATAACAAGGGTTAAAGATTACACTGCTCAAACTACTGAAGGATTACTTTACATCATCTGATAAATCCTTGCAAGAGTGTTCCCGAATAGACTGGCGTCCACTATTGAAAATTAACACCTCCCAAAGAGCGAGTGTGGCTTCAGAGCCAACAGGAGCATAACCGACATGCTATTTGTCGTACGGCTTATTGAAGAGAAATGTAGGTAGCAGAACAAATTCCTCTACATGACTTTTGTCAATCTTACTAAATCGTTTGACACTGTCAGCAGAAAGGGGCTCAGGCAAATCATAGAACGACTGGAATGCCCCTCAAAGTTCCTCAATATGATCATGCTGTTATAAGTAGAACAGAGAGACAAAGTCATACACAACAACGATTTCAGGGCCTTTCCCAATCGATAACGGTGTAAAGCTAGGCTGCGGCCTTGTCCCAACTCTTTTCACTATATATTTAAGCAAGATTCTTCAGTGAGCCAGAGAAGATATGAATTGCAACGATGACGTTTATAAATCATAATGGACTGATGGCCGCTTGTTCAACCTGATACAAGTACAGGCCCACAATAAAACACTGAAGCAACTAATCCGAGAACTACTTTTCACCAACGATGCTGCCTTTATAGCTCTCATCACCTTCTGAGCAACATAGTTAAATAAAGTTCCTTAGTTCATCTAATCGTAGCGCAACATCTCGTCAGATGCCAATATCAACAAAGAAATTAACAGCATACTGGCAAAAGCTGACAGAACATTCGACAGACTGCAGACGGGTTTGATACCAGACTCCTGATGGGTGAATTGCCTAATGATCGGATCACCATGATAAGGGATTTAGTACTCTTTAATAAATAACTCCAAAATGGAGGGAGTACCATTATAGTCAATCTATGGCTAAACCTTTATGACATGCAACTATATATACTTATGTACATATATTTTTATATGTCGGAATACAAGTATTCACAGATTTGCCCCAACTTCTATAATGTTAAGACGAATTTTATGTTAAATTACTTCTACCTTTATCTAACTGTTTTCTCTATATACATTTTATACATATATACATTTTATCGAAATATAATGTATATTCATAAAGGTCATGAATCGTATCGAAATATAATGTATATTCATAAAGGTCACTAATGTTACGACGAGTTTTATTGTAAATTTTATTTGCTATGGGTCATTTACTTTATTGAATTATTATGTATATTTATATAGAGCATTGGAATTGATTTATTTTGTTTCTAGGTTGAATTTTATCTATGCAATAAAACTCAGCTGGCAAAAAGCAAAGAATAATATACGACAATACGTCATGTACAATGAATTAATATCCTCCAAAACAAAATAAACCTACGGAGAAGCAATGTTATGTTTCAATCACTGAAACTTCACTTTACCAGGTCATTTTATTTTCCCTAGTGTTTCCATCTTTCCATAGCCAAAACAAGAGACAAAATCTCCCTTCCGAAATGAATTTCCACCATTCTTTTGCTCAGGATGGAAAGTTACACAATGAATATTTCCCCTTGGGAGTGAAATTCATATTGATTATGCATTAAAATTGGTAGAGGGACCATTATTTCGCCCTTGTAGCTTATCGACGAATCTGGCCAACAACAGAAATCTGCTCTTGAAAGCATTTATTGAAGAATCGATGCATTGTCATGTATTTAATGCTGTTAACAAGACGAAAATGATGAATAAGGAGAAGATGGAAAAGAAGTAGCAAGGTCACGGATCTCTTTCCCGCAAAGCATGGTTACGATTCTGCTGCAACCATTTGAATAAGTCTTAATTAGTTATGAACCATACAAAAACATTTTTAAAACCCTAGTAAATTGTTAAAAACTCACAGAAAAAAGAAAAAAAGAACATCTATTATTTATAAATGATAGTAACACAAACTAAACCTACTTAAAATAAGTACCTTTCATCGAATATAATGAAAGGTTTAGAATGCGTCCTTTCAATTTTTCAGCAGGTTGATTCCAATCGTAGTTTATATTAAGCACTAAAATGCTTTCGTCTCGATCAAAATCAAATTGACGACCCACAGAAAAATGAAGAATGCGATTCAAGGTGCTTTCGTCTTTCCCCCTATAGCTTCTAGTTCTTTAAAGTGATTGAAATATAGCTGCTACCCTGGTACCTTGCAACCACTCCCGCGCATGAAGGAAAGGGTGTAACATGTGCATAGAAGAAAAAAAATGCTCTACTACTGCATTGGTGGTCTACCAACTACCATATTTCCCACTAAATACCACTCGAAGGAGCGACCATTTATTAACATTAGAGTTAATTGGATATGTCACGGCAAACTTCGAAATATTAGGAATTTAACTTTTTCCTTCGATAATAATAATAATAACCACAGTAACATTAATATTATGCATAATTATTTCACTTTTCTCGCATTTAGAAATGTCTTTTTTGATTTGAAATAAGTCGTCTTAAATTCAGTTTTGCTTCACAATTCAGCGGTGTGTTTTATACTGCCGTTTCGCCACATGCCATTGATATCTTCAGAGAAACTAATATGTTACAATTACACACCTAACTTTTATGCATACAAAATGGAACGAGGGGAGTTAATAAAATTGAGCGATGGTTGATATTTTATTTTTCTCGAATTTAAACGCAATAGCAACGAGGCCAAATCACGGAGAAAGTTTGTAATAAATCTTTAAAGAAGATTGTGAAGAGTAAGGAGTAAACATGTGTGGTAGACATATATAGCTACAGATCCTCATGTATGATTTGGATTCGGAAGGGCAAACTCCGAGGGTTGGGGCCGGAAGGGCACACGAACCTCAGGGTGTTACTAGAAATCCCTTTGCTGGTGCGTAAAAGGATACACAGGAAAGAGAAAGATGATGGGCATTAGAAAAGTGAAAGGGTGAGGAGAAGGCAGGCATAATAAAAGCCGACCCCCAGCCGGAGTCAAGAGGGATGCGTAAGCCCCCATTCCCGTTCCAGACTAGGGATGAGTGGACGAAAGCCGGTCGACAACTAGCCTCCGAAATCAATCGTCCTCTAAGAAAATAGGTAAAAAGAGGTTAATGAAGAAAGGGCGAAAAAAAGGTAAAATGGAAACGTATAAAAATAATAAAGCCTAAGGTAGTATCAATCTAGTTCGAGTCTACCGAGGTAACTGGTGTAGGGCGTACCGCTCCTCCATAGGTACCGGGTGTAGCAGCACCTATAAGTAGCACCGCCTTGCGAAGGAGGGAGGGGTTTGGAAGAATGTGAGTGTTGGGTGATGTCGGCACCATTGGTTTGTCCTTGCAAAATCCAAAATTAAAGTTACCCAATTTATATTGTTCATAGAATGCATAAATTGTGCAATAATTCATTTGTTTTGCACTCAGATTCGGTTTAATAGTTTTAGTCAGAAGGGCGTCTCATAATTTAAACTGTAGATCATCTCGAGCCCTGTAATTTTACATTTTTCTGCTACGTCTTTTATCGCTAAAAGTATCAAACCGATCTCATTAGAAACAAAAATGAATTTTTAAACTAATTTTATATGTGCGTAAATATGTAAAATCGTGTAACTTTTCACTTTGATCTTCCCAACATTAATTAAGATCACTGAACCTACGTAAGCTTTTTTCCCTCACTTTCCCAACCCTCTTTTGTATTTCATAAAGCCACCCACTACCCGGTTTTTTAGTGCGTATAAAGAGCTAAGGAGGACATTGTAACACTTTAGTTTCCCTAAAAATGTCAATAATGTTTGAATTGATGTAAAGTATTTTGATGACTAAAGAAATTTCGCAAAATAAGGTTTAATCCACAGTGGTGTCCCGTGATGAGTGGAAAGGATTGGGGAGGCCTTTCCCAACCAATTGCATGACATAGCTGAACAATACTAATAATCATACATCGATACCCATATAGGCACATAGGTAAGATCTCGCGGAATGGCAACCAACGAGACATTGTGAATTATTCTAGAAACCACCTAATTTGGAGAATCTCTGCTTCGTCCCTTCCCCTGATTGCTGAAATGCGCTGAAGGGGCGCCAGGTCTGTAATTAAATGAAGCCGTGGTAAAATTCAGATCTTTTATTAACTTGGTAACGATCGCCAAATAAAAGGCCCTACGCCCTCCCTCCTCACGTGCCTTCTATCGATCGCTTCTTCGAGTATCTATTGGATTCTTCCTCGGTTTCGTTTCTGACATTTCTTTCTCTATCTATTTATATATTCTTAGGTTTGTTTCGTATTCTGTTTCTCTGCGTAACGACGTCTATAAGTTAGTCTACATTAATAACGATTCATTTGAAATCTGTTCACAATCATATATTACAAATTTGTTTAGCATATATTTCATTATTGATCATTTTTTCCTACGTGAACTCACGGTTTTGGCTTTACCAGAGGATTAATTTATCTTTCTATATTTATATTCATTTGTTTGTTTTGTATCTGAGTCATATAAAGTTATCTTTTAATGACTGGTACTTAAAGCCTTTAGCTGCGCCATTTACTTCGAAATCTAAACAAACTCTTGAGGAATTTCTAGCGAGTTCCTCTCCCTCTCTTTTTCAATTCCTTTCCATTCTACTCTTTCTTTCAATCCCTTTATATATATATATATATATATATATATATATATATATATATATATATATATATATATATATATATATATATTCTTATTGTTCACGTATTGATAGGTGCAAATCTTTGGTAGTTTTTACAACCAATCTGTGGACATATTTTTACATGGGATTCGAAACAACCTGTTTCTACAGGATATTTACAGTCCCTCTGAAATAGATCCAAATCGAGAGACAGGATCATGCATCATTTACATACGATGTGGCTTAACATCGCTCCAATCATCGACAATAAGATCAGCACAAGAACTATTTATTAGCAGTACGAAATGCAAATTAAGTTTCAATATGTAACTTAGCGAGATTAATTCATATTGGGCGAATCATTATGTAATTAATTATTGGCCACCTACCTCACTTAACAAGATTAAAAGCGTAATTATATAAAATAATGGCACAAATTATATTCTTTATAGGTAGAATTTCACTTTTGCCGTTAGTCGTACATAACTTGTTCCCGCAAGGTACCCTTTCTTCCCTCCATGATTTCAGCACTTCTGATAATAAGCTTTGGCCCTATCAGCATTGGCGTTATTCTTATTTTTAGTCGGAGGCGACCCCACATCTCACTATGTCGGTCGGTCGGTCGGTCCCCGTTTTGCTTTTTTTTGTAATAACATTGTAACTATTAAGCCGATTATAACGTAATTTGAAACTCTTATGTTTTTTTATATTTTCTTTCAAATGATATAATTGCCAAGATCCTCCCAACCTTAGCCGGGGAATTATTTGGCAATAACATCATAACTCTCCAGCCGATTCTAAAGGAATTTGAAACCTTCATGTTGTTTTACATTTTCTGTCGAATGATATAATTTCCAAACTCCTCCCAAAGTTTTGAAGGTAGTAAGGTCATAAATCAGGAAAGGCTGGATTTCAGCTTTTCCTTTTACCCTATCTTCTATAACTGTTAGCTTCGGAAAATATGGATAGGGTAGGGAGGGGTATAAAGCCTTATAATCATGACGTTGGTCTGTCCACAAAGAATTGGGCACAACCCTAATTGAGGATTACCTCCACACTCTCCTATTTTGAACAATTAAGTAAAAAATGGCTACAATATACGCAATTTAATTGGGGCATAAGCGCTGAAGACATAATCTACCTGAGGTTTGCCAAAATGACTTCCTGTTGGTGATTGTGGCGGGTAAAAGAGTATAATTCTTTTATTAATACTAAGAAGCGAAAAATAACAATGGCATTTCTTCGTGTTGAAATACGAGGAGAGGTTTGCCTCAAAGTTTATGAAGTTATGGTATGTTCAAATGTTTGATATCTATACATATATCCCGAATAATCTGGAGAAGAGACTACTCGGTGCAGTTAGGAAGAAAATAACAGACAGGATGATGAAATGTAGTAGTTAAATTATTTTCCTCCTTCAGAGTCTCGTCCCTAGCATTTAAATTTTACAAAGTATAATTTTCTCTAATTAATTTATTAGTTTATATTCATTTTTTTTTTATTTATCCTCGTCCCCCTGAGGGGGATACCCAGGTTGGATTACGCCTAACCAACTTCTTTTCTTCTTCGATAATTAACATATTTTAATTTCTCCTCCTCTCTATAAATGCATCAAAATAAGCGTAAAAACTCAATCCTACGAATTCATCTGTTTAATCACCGGAAATAGGCTTAATAAAGCCTACCGTCTTTCATATTTGTTCTACCTTACCAAAAACAATTTCCTACATTTTTCACTTTGTCCTATTTAACCTCCCTAAAACATTCTTCCTGTTCCCAATTTATATTTTCTTATTCCTTAAAATAACTTAAAAGGCACCAAAAAGATCATAACTCTAGGGGAAAAAAATGTTTCAAAATAATCGATTTTAGCTTTAATCCTCTTTTACAAAGTGAACCTTCTTCTGAACACGATTCAATCCCTCAAAATTACCCACCACCAACCATTAAGTCAAGGAAGTAATTACTACCGTTGGTAACTGACTTATGTTATATTTTAGCACAAATGTGATCATGTATTATATAGATTTTAACTCACTTGCCAAGAATAAGTGGTAAGGTGGAAGCATTTCTTTTGCCAACTTTGCAATGCTAAGAAAAGATTGTGGTAAGTTTTTTTCCGCTCTATATGTAAACCGAAATTTGCACTTGTGTACGTAATTATTAGTATGGGTGCATAATCAAATATTTGTCCACATTGTATATACGATTGTACGTGATAAGTAATGTTTAATTGAGTAAATTTGTATAAATATCACGAATTTTTAGGGAAATTGGATAGTAATATTAAATATTGTCATATAAATGGGTTCCAAATACTATTGCATTCTAGTACCCTAATTACTCTCGACTTCCAATCTTTTTTAAACTACTCAACCTAATTTTAGCCATGTTTGCATCTAAAACCCTTCTAACATTTTAGATCTCTTTTTTCAATGTCATTAGAGGGATCTTGTGTTGGGTTTGCTTCTTATTTTCTATTGGAAATTTTTCATATATCTTTATTGCTCAACAATTCCACTTGTTTTAACTACTAGGTCCTCATTGAGCTTTTTTTTCTTTAATTTTATCTATGTACTACTGGTCTGCAACTTTCTCACACATGTCGCACTTATTTGAAATATCTCCCACACACTCTCAATACATTATGTAACCTGTCTCTCACTTCTATTTGATTAACACAGTCAAACCCAATTTTTGTAATTAATTAAATTATAAATAGCAATAGAGAAACATGTTATGGTCTAAATCTACGCAACATTCTTTGAAAATTTTATATACATTGAGATGGTATGAATTACTGTCTGTATAACGCGAAAACACTCGAACTATTGTTTTAGGTATGCCGTAATGGGCCATTACAAGTGAAATATATTTCTCTCTGATATTATAAAAATATTAAACAAACTAAAATTTATGAAATATACACATCATACCAAATCTAATAAAAATGTTCCGATTTAGCTCTATAGCTACCTAGATTATTATTGTGTCTAAGTACTTATTAAAAGAGAGATAACTTTGAAAGGCAGTCCAACGAAAGTTTGGAGAATAACGTTAAAAAGCTTGTGGTTAATTAAAAATGATATATTAATTATAACCATAAGAAAATATTCAATAGGTCTTCATATCCTTTCAATAATCCTAAAGTCAAATGTTATTTTATAAAAGGGGGTTTACCACCTTCAAATGCTAACAAACATTTTATTTGTAAGGATGTAATACTACACTTAAATAGTAACATAATAAGTTTTTTAGTTTCAATATATTAGAACGCTTATTTTGGAGATCTAAACCCCTGTTTTGAAGCTTAAATTACAAAAACAGCGAATGGTAGCTAGCGTTATTTTTACTTAACCTTAATACCAACGAATCTTCTCGGCAGTTAACATGGTGACTTTTGACAGTTCAAGTAATGGCAAAAAGTGAGACAGAAAGTTGAGAGTAAACCAAAAAATGAAACAGAATATAAAATATGGCTTTATCTTTAAAAAAAGATAAATTATTACCATAATGTGACTCAAGATATAAGCGAGGGTTCTCTCTGAATACTTAAAGAGTTAAAAAAATACATTAAGTAAGGGCCAATGGATGTTTCTAGCGGACTTGGTAACTTTTTTAGGAATTTACTTAAATAAAGATGACATAAATATTTTGGCTCAGAAACATAGATAGACACAGAAATTACGTTATGTTAGTAAAATGAGCAATATTTGGCATCTGAATATAAATTATATTCTATATACCTGAAGATGTTGAAAATATTTTAATTCAATATTATGAAACGGGAAATTATACAATTATTTATGAAGGTCGGAGAGAGAAAGAAGGAATTCAGACTACTTTCTCCTATAGCCCGAAGAAAAGGAGAAAGAATTGGGATCTTTCGTAGTTAAAATTAGAAAAGAAATAAGTAAATAGGTCATAACTATTAGAGTTAATTTTTGCAGGAATTATAATCTTAAACTGAAAATTTTTTGTTGGTTTTGACGCCATTTTGAAATACCACGAGGCGGCCTAACTACGCTCGCTCGTTTGAACCAAGCGAACCACTGAGCTTATTTTCAAATTTAATATAGTTTAATTATAATTTAATTATTAGTTGCTCTTTTCACGTCTACCACCTTCAACCGATACTCTGGAATGGGAATTTATGGATGCACTTTGCGTCGTCTTTGATCACAGCGCATTGGATTCTAAGTGTAATGAACTCTGTTATCAGGAGACGATCGTTTAGGGTTCAGGATATTCAGGAAATTGTTCTTTTTCTTCTTAGAATATTATTATCCCCAAACCTAAGCTTACTAAGGCTTCCGCACATGCTTAGTCAAATTACTCAACGCCTAATATATTAACTTAATCTAACCCAACCGTACCGATTTAACCCCCATATATTTAACTCAACTTCGGCTAAAAGAATCTCCCTCGGACGCTTTGCGCAGTGAACAAATCGGTCGCTGTTTTCGCTCGGTCAAAGTTGGCCAAGATCAAGACCAATTTTCCTCTCGGCAAATAAAGAAATCACACTTTTCTCAATTTTCTTCAACTATGTGCATTACATTATTATCATCAAGCGATTTCCCACAATGTATGGTTGGGACTCTTCAATGCCCCTGCCGGCATGACTAAGCTGGCTCCGTACTCCCCCCGCCCATTACCCAATTATGCATTACGATTTCAGTCCAATGTTCATATGCCCCCGTTTTCAGGGGGCATATAAGAAGAAAAGGTACTCATAGAGTGTATAGAATTATAGGTGTACCAGCGAACACTATGTGTACAGGTGTTATTATGTACCTAAATGAATGCTCTACATATGCGAATGTGATATCTTAAATATTTCATTTGTCATGTACAAATCTCTCTGTGTAATTTTCCTAATGCAAACAAAGCTACAAAAAAGACTCATATATCATCTATACTTTAATGTATCATAAGAACATAAGAAAAGAAGGAGACTGCAAAAGACCATTCATGGCCTACACTTGGCAGCTCCTGTATTTGTTGTTTACATGTCTCATGTACACGAGTGCGCGATCTAAATGCACGTAGGAATTACGTACTATTTCCTTAATATTATTATTTAATCAATGAGTAGATATCGGAAATATTTTATTCGTTGCGTAAATGTGTGTAATTTTTTCCTAATATCAACATAGATTCATAAAAAGGTAGTCATATAATATTGTGTATTAGATCCATTGTTTACGGATGTAATTGATATGCAATATTAACTATATACTCGAGTGTATAATCAACACGTTTTGCGCTTTGCCCTTATAAAATCTAATTAATGAATGAGCACTTTGTAATCAATAAATGTATGGCGGAAAAATTTAATTCGCTGTGTACATATGTTTGTAAATTTCTCGTAAAATTTTTAAGCTAATATTTACAATTTACGCGTTCAAATTATATGGGAATCAAGTAGTACATATAAATGTATTTTAATTTTAGTTATTAAAACCATTATTATCACGGACAGACACAGCAACAATTCATCAGCACATATCAACACCATTCCTAAATTAAGGAAACAAACTTTACCCCTGTATAATAATCCAAATGAACCCAAAATAGTAATTTATAATCAGCGAAATGTATGCAAATTGTACTTGTAATGTACCCATGTTATGTAAGGAAAATACTATACCGTGTACATCTCTTATGACAGCTAGAAGAAAGAGGCTAAAACCAGATGGTGGCTGCATTTACTAGTTTAAGAAGGACCGAGGTCTTAAGGCCATGGGGATTATTTAAATTGGCAACCTGAAGTCATTCGAAGCACCAACTTTAGGCCACAGAATTAGACCAGCTATCGCTTATCTTGACTTTTATGTCTCTTTTGAAATATATATACACACACAGTTTCTCCCCCCCCCCCTCTTTCTCTCCCTCCCTCTCTCTCTTTCTCGTCTCTCTCGATCGAAACACCCCCTGGTCGTGGGGAGAGATATTGCGTTTACCATAGATTTTTGGAGCTATGTCGTCGAGGGGCTACCTTTATAGTACCCATAGTAGGTTACCCTTGTCGAATTGATCTGGAAAGAGATTCCAAACAAAGTGCGTCCATCTTCTACTCTTCTATCCTGTATTCTGTTACTGTTTTTCTATCCCTTCGACTAATTAAAAAAAAAAACCCTTTCAGCTTTCACCTTCATCTATCTAAATTTAAGGACCTGGCAGCTACCTCATGCGTCAGAAGAGAGGCTTTGAAACCTCTAAAAATAACGCTGATCAGCGCTGACTGGTTTCGAGAGACCAGGACTAGAGGGGTCCTAGGCACTGTGGCGCGATGAATGGGATGAGGGTAAGTGCCCCGTTAACCCCTTCCCTGGCGCGTAATTACTGGTCATTCCCAGTGACCGTTGAGAGGTGCCTCTGGTAGCAACTGTCCAAGGTGACGGGCCTTGTTTCCAGGTTAGTTTTCAGGCCAACAAAAAGCCTTGAGTTGAGTCTCTTGGTGTAGCGGGATATCCATTGAATGCTACGCCGAGATCCTGGCCACCCTGAAGGGAACTAGTAGAAGTTTAGTACGGGGCATGTTCCGCTGTTCACCTGGTGCGAAATCGATACTCACCTTCGGAGGCTGTCAGTGCTGCTTGGTTGGGAGCCAAGATGTCAATCCAGACCGCATGCGTTTGTAGACAATGGCGTGAAGCGGAGGTGACTCTTATCTTCAAGAAAGGAGACTCTAGCCAACCGTCGAACTGATGACCTATTAGTTTAACTTCTATAGTTGGTAAACTCATGGAAAGCATAATGGTGGAAAAATTAACTTCATATTTAGAGTCAAACTTGCTATTAATGAGTTCCCAGTACGAGTTCCAAAGGCAACCGTCATGCCTGACGAATCTTGTGGAATTCTTCCACTTCGTTTTCAGTTAACACGATCCGGATAAGGCGGTGGATGTTATCTACTTAGACTTTCAGAAAGCTTTGATAAGGTACCACACGCCGCCTCCTCCGGAAAGTGCGTTGGCTGGGCATAGACGGAAATGTAGCAAGTTGGATAGAGAACTGGCTAAGTGGCAGACTGCAATGGGTGGTATTGAATGGTCAGGTTTTTAGTGGATGCCCGTGATTAGCGGTGTTCCTCAATGTTCTGTCCTGGGACCACTACTTTTCATCATCTATATTAACGACATGGATGCTGACATGGTTGCGAAGATTTCTAAATTTGTCGATGATGCCAAGCTTGGTGTAAACGTTGAAAAGGAAGGATATACTGCCCGCCTACAAGAAGATCTTTGGAATATTGGGGAGTGGTCGAATACGTGACAAATGCCTTTTAACTTGAACAAATTTAAAGTAATGCATATCAGCCACCAAAACTCCCAATCGCATTATATCCTTAAGGGCACTGTACTTGGTGTAACTATCACTAGTGGCCTCAAGTTCTCGAAGCAGTGTATTGAGGGGAAAAAAAACCAAAGGATGTTAGGCTACATAAAGCGACAGTTTGGATATCGGAACAAGGAGATTGTACTTTGTTTGTACAACTCCCTTGTCCGGCCGCATTTTGAGTATGCCGTACAATTTTGTAGTCATTCGTTTCGAAAGGACATTACGGGATTGGAACGTGTGCAATCCAGGCCAACCAAACTGATTCCCTCTATCAGACACAAGAGTTATCAAGATAGGTTACAAGGAATTAGATTGGTTCTCGTTGGAGACCCGGAGGCTTCGTGGTCAGCTTATTGAAGTGTATAAAATGCTTCGAGGCTTCGACAATGTAGACTACAGGGATTTTCTCCAGCTTAGCCAGAACAGTACCAGACACTATGGCTACGAACTTGGGCTGGACCGGTACTACCTTGATCTGTGTCGTAAATTTTCACATTTATCATCTGTGGTACATGGAACGCACTTCCAGTGCAAGTTGTCAAGAGCAATTCTGTTGGGCAGTTCAAGTCTCATCTAGACAACGTCTTGAAAAGTAGCCATTTGGGCACATTACCGTTGTGCAAGTGTTCTTCGATGGCGTCAATTGACACTTTCGAAGACTGCAACAGTTTCGCCAAAGGTACCCTCTTTGAATGGACCGTAAGGTCTACTAGGGTACTTCTTTTCCTTGTAGCTCCTTGTAGCTGTCTCTCTCTCTCTTCATATATATATATATATATATATATATATATATATATATATATATATATATATATATATATATATATATATATATATATATATATATATATATATAAATATATATATATATGAGGAATTAAACCACATTCTCCAAAGACAATTTAATTCAGAACAGTTTCGGTGTATCTCACACCCTTTTTCAACTGACATTGGGCAGAAAAATGAGAAAAGCATAACACAAGATCCCCTCTTTTTCCCCCCAATCCCCTACTTGTGGCTAATCTGGGGGGGGTTAGGCCTAAACATATTGAAGGGCTGACATTTTAATATTTTATTTATTTGCGATCTTATTACAGGATTAAAAGAAAATTGACTCTCAGATAGATTTAAATTAGGAACTGACGATATCAAGCTCGATTCTACGATTCTTCTCTTAACATAGTTGGCCGATTTAAATAACATTTTACTTCCATTGAAATCGATCGTATGATTCTTGTCTCTAACATGGCAAAATATTCCACTGCTTTCGCTGCCCACTCTAATATCTCTTTTGTGTTCGTACAATCTCTTGTCTAGATTTCTCCCCGTTTCATCATAACATAGGAGTATATGCAGTGGGAATTTTTTGCCATGTTAGAGACATGAATCATACGATCGATTTCAATGGAAGTAAAATGGTATTTAAATCGGCCAACTATGTTAAGAGAAGAATCGGAGAATTAAGCTTGATATAGTCAGTTTCTAATTTAAATCTATCTGAGGGTCAATTTTCTTTTAATCCTGTAATAAGAAAGCAAATAAACAAAATAGTACAATGTCAAACCTTCAATATGTTTAGGCCTAATCCCCCCCTAGATTAGCCACAAGTAGGGGATTGGGGGGAAAAAGAGGGGATCTTGTGTTATGCTTTTCTCATTTCTCTGCCCAGTGTCAGTTGAAAAAAGGTGTAAGATACACCGAAACTGTTCTGAATTAAATTGTCTTCGGAGAATGTGGTTTAATTCCTCATCTTTTCTTGCGATATTGCATTAATTTTCATCATATATATATATATATATATATATATATATATATATATATATATATATATATATATATATATATATATATGTGATAGAACGGGTTGAGGCCGCGTTGATTTCAACCACTATCACATGTTATTTAAAACCACGATGCTACCCTCGTGCATCTTAGCCTTGAAGCTGGGCGCCTTATCGCAGCCACCTGAGTCAATGTTTAAACAAGGAGGTTTATCATCCTCCCCCCGCGTTCGCCCTCATCCGCCGATCACGCCAGATTAAGTTAAGCTTATGGGCAGATAAGGCTTGTTCTCAGGCTCGGCTGTGCATTTCCTCGAAGCTCCCACTCCATTGTCCCCCACGCCAAGGGAGTGTCTCGACTATTTAGATGGAATTTTACCACTAAGATCAGATAAGAGATCCAGATTTTCGTCGCGAAACATCACTACGACCCTCTCTCACCTTGTGCGCCAAGGGCCCTCGACCTCGAGATTCACCATCACTTGTCCAGAAGAAGGACAATATCCCTTGAGTGCCAAGGTTTGATCCTTCGTGACGCCCAGTCCAGAAGGTTTTCCCCTTGTTGTTCAGAAGAGAACAACATTAGAACAGCCATTGTTTTTGAGCCCGTTGACAAGAAACAGTTCTCACCCTTCACCGCCCCCTGTTGTTCAGAAGAGAACAACGTAGAACAGCCATTGTTCGTTTGAGCCCGTTCGCCAAGAAACGGTTCTCACCCTTCCCCTGTTTTTTAAAAAGAGAACAACGTTAGAACCTCCATTGTTCGTTCAAGCCCGTTCACAAGAAACGTCCTCCCCTCCCCCCCCCCCCCTCCTGTTGTTCAGAAGAGAACAACGTAGAACAGCCATTGGTCGTTTGAGCCCGTTCGCCAAGAAACGGTTCTCAACCTTCCCCTGTTGTTCAGAAAGAGAACAACATTAGAACAGCCATTGTTCTTGAGCCCGTAGACAAGAGACGGTTCTTAGCCCCCCTGTTGTTCAGAAGAGAACAACGTAGAACAGCCATTGTTCTTCGAGTCGTTCATCAAGAAACGGTTCTCATTTCCAAGACGCCACGTCAGGATCATTTAATCCACCCTTCGGCTGGAACTCGCCAGCGGACCGAAAATTCCTTCACGTCACCTTCCTCTGCACAACAAGTATAAATTACGTAAGCCGAACGTTACCTTTGAGTATTTAACCCTTTTGTCAATTCTAACCTGTGCTTTAAATGGCTTAGCGAACCTTCCCCTCCCTTTAACTTTATATTTGTTTTACCTTTTTAAATCTTTTAATCCTCGGATTAGCTCGAGTCACCACGACCCTTTCCATTCTCTGTTTATGTCAATATTTTTCGTTTTGTGTGTTGTTGATAGTTATAATTAATAAAACTCTATTTTATTAATGATAGCAATATTATTATCCTTGAGCTCAGTTCCACTTCTTAAGCATATCGAAGATACATAATATCGGCCCGCAAGACATCCACGCACTCTAAAGATAATTAAAGAAATTCCCTCAACGAATAGTTATATATGGTATATCGTCGAGAGTCAATTCTACGACATATATATATATATATATATATATATATATATATATATATATATATATATATATATATATATATATACTATCTAAATTTTGTATCAAGTGTGTAAGGTTTAACGCTATATCTTTGCAAACACTGGTCTCAGTCGAGTAAAGCATAGTGTTATTCAATATAATAATAGAGTATAGTAGTTCCCTTTTTGTTTTAACGATTGCTATCCCCTTTTTTTAAACTTAAGAAGCTGGAGTAGCTCAAGGAACAGTTATAATAATTTTTTTGTGTTTTTTTTGTTTGATTTTAGTCAGTGGTTATTTAGATCGAGAAACCAAGTACGAATAGATCAGTGCCCATATTTAGGTAGGCTAATTCTATAGAGGCATAATTCTTGTTGCAAGGAATTTTAGTTGGTTGACTATTGCGCCCCCAAGTGCAAAGATGACTCAGTTCGAAATCTTTAAAGCGCAAGGAGAATCCTTGGGACTCTCCGGAAAAGAACTAATTGAGTACGTTCAAGCGGAGCAAAGAACGGAAAGAGAAAAGTTAAGAGAAAGAGAAAGAGAAATCCAACGAGAAGAGAAAGAAAGAGAAATCCAACGCGAAGAAAGAGAAAGAGAAATCAAACGAGAAGAAAGAGAAAGAGAAATCCAACGAGAGAAAAGAGAAAGAGAGGAACGGATAAGACAAGCTGAGCTTCACCATCAGATTGAATTAGCTCGTGTTGAAGCAGAGATACAGTCATCCAGTTCCCGTTCTGAAGCTCCCCCCAATCTCTCACTAAAGCTCCCCAATTTCAAGGATGGAGAGGATTTCGGAGCATTTTTAGCCCACTTCGAAAAGATCCTTGAAATCAATAACATGGATCTGGAGGCTGAAGGTGTAGTCAGATTACTTCCCTTGTTAAATTGTAAATTGCGCGAAATTTTTATATCTTTACCATCTGAATTTACAATTAACTACAGCACCTTAAAAGCTGAGTTATTGGCCGCTCATAATATGACTCCCGATTTCTACCGCCAAGAATTTCGAGGAGGTCGTATTAAACCCGGACAGACGTTCCTTCAATTCGGATACATTCTTCAGAGGAATTTTAAATTTTGGTTAGAATCCTCAAAGGTTGATCCGAACTACGAGTCCTTAACAGACTTCGTGTTGCGAGATCAATTTTTGGCGTCTCTCCGGACGGAGATCCGCGCGTTGGTCAAGGATCGTCGGTGCCAGACCTTTAAAGAATGTACCGAAGAAGCGGATGTCTATGCCGCAAGCCATAATTTATACACAAAGGAGAATCGAACTTCTCACCAATCCCTCTACAAGGAAAGAAGGAAGAATTCGCGCCCCTTCACCGGAAAGCCGACGAAGTTTCCGAACCCCGTAAAACCCAAAAACCTCTTTGCCCCAAAACAACAACGGGACTCCAAACCTCCCGTTAAGATTTCTCCTCCATCTCTCTTCCCAAAGCGACCAATCATATGCTTCACCTGTGGTGTAGAAAACCACATGAGCTGGAATTGCCCCCAAAATTCTAGGCTTAAAAGCGGACCAGCCCACCAAGTTTACCAGATTAATGCCACCCCGGCTCCCCCGGTAGTGCAGACCCAAGCAGAAACTTCTCCCTCTCCGCCAGGCCACCAGGTAAATTTTATTTTTGATAAAAGTTTATCGGGAACTTTGAAATTTGAAAAGGGCAGCGTGAACGGCTGCCGAGTATTGACTCTCGTCAGGGACACAGGATGTACGTGTCTTATCGTGTCCGACGAACTCCTCCCAGTGGCCTCTAACCACGAAAAGTTGCGGTGGTACATGACTACCTTGGGCGGGCGAACCAATTCCCCGTCGTTAGATGTTACCTGCAGTGTCAATATTATGATGGCTGGGCTGAAGTCATTTCAGCACACATACAATTCTGTTCCATACTTATAGGACAGAGCCCCCAAGTAAGTTCCGATTCTGTGTCTCAGGCCGCCCTTCCTCGAGGCCGAGCTAAGAAAGAAGCCCAGGAGCCCGTCCCCATCAGAACCCCGATACCGTCCGATTTCTCGGAGACCCTTAACCAGGACTTTAGGACGGCACAAATGGAGTGTGAATCACTAACACCCTTAGGTGATAAGGCCCAAGAGAAGGACACGAAGACTGTCCGTGGACCCCAAGAAAAAAAGTACCCCCAACGCGCCCATGGAGATACCTTTGTAGAACTGGACGAAACATCGGCGCTTGAAGAAGATTACCCCGCGGAGTCCCTTAATGTAATACAGACAGTGTGCATCCAACCTGATGCCGATTACCCTCTTCCTTCCCTACCAGGCGAGCTTTTTGAACCCTCTGACCTGGATATCGACGCGCAGCTGACACCACATCAAAAGAGTCAGCTACAAGAACTAATTAAATGGAGTCACCATTTAACCACCCTATTAGCTCTTTTCGAGCGACTGCGCGAAAATGGCCTCACCATTGGCCCCAGCAAATGCCATTTTGCCTACGAAACCATAAAATACTTGGGTTTAAAATAGGACAAAGCCAGTTGGGTCCCCAAGAGGATAAGATTAAGGCAATCGCCGACATGCCCCTCCCGATTACAAAGAAGCAATTAAGATCGTTCCTAGGATCAGCTTCGTACTATCGGCGATTCGTTCCGAATTTCGCTGCAATTTCGGCGCTCCTCTGCTCGCTTCTAAAAAAGAATTCCCCCGATCGTTTACGTTGGAATGATGTCGCTGTTTCCCATTTTAATCAGCTCAAGAGTAAGCTCATTTCTGCCCCCATTTTAAAGTTGCCTAAACCGAAAAGATCCTTTGGGATTAAGACCGACGCGAACAACGAGGGCATTGGAGGTGTACTCCTTCAATACGAGGATGATGGAACGAGTCATCCAGTTGCATATGCTAGTCGTCAATTATTACCACGCAAAAAGAGATATGCCACTATAGAGAAGGAAGCTCTATCAATTATCTTGGTTATAGACAAATTCAAAATGTACTTGATAGGAAAAGAATTTCAGATAGGAACCGACCACCGTCCGTTAGCCTATATTAGGAATGTGCGACACTCGGACGGCCGAATCATGCACTGGAGTTTACTCTTGCAAGAGTATCAATTTAAAATAAATTATATAAAAGGTTCCGATAACCAGGTCGCTGACGCACTCAGTAGGAATGCGTTACCAAATAGCGTAGAGTAATTACTTATTCATAGGATTAGTATCTCCATGTAGGTATATACCATCTTGTACGACTTAAATTAGATTCTCTTGTAATATAATTAGTTAATGTATATGTCTGAATTTTGTAACGCTCAATGTCTATTTTTTTGTATTTATATATATTTGTACCCATTAATTTACGTATAAATTATTTTTTCCTGTATGTACTAATTTTATATCATTTCATTGTTCCATGCCTCTTTTTTTTTTGATTAAGTTGTAATCAAAAGATAAAAATAATCATATGTATTGAGGTAATTCTAATTAGGTGCATGAAGGTACGGTTGGTACAAGGAAACGAGTTCCCCACAATGGAGCTCTATCGTTGTCTCTTCTCTCTTTTTTTTCGAAGTGACAACTTGCCCCGGAATGGAGGGGTGTGATAGAAGGGGTTGAGGCCGCGTTAATTTCAATTACTATCACATATTATTTAAAACCACGATGCTACCCACGTGCATCTTCGCCTTGAAGCTGGGCGCCTTATCGCAGCCACCTGAGTCAATGTTTAAACAAGGAGGTTTATCATCCCCCCCCCCCGTTCGCCCCCATCCACCGATCACGCCAGATTGAGTTAGGCTTATGGGCAGATAAGGCTTGTTCTCAGGCTCGGCTGTGCATTCCCTCGAAGCTCCCACTCCATTGTCCCCCACGCCAAGGGAGTGTCTCGACTATTTAGATGGAAACTTTACCACTAAGATCACATTGAAGATCCAGATTTTCGTCTCGATACATCACCACGACCCTCTCTCACCTTGTGCGCCAAGGGCCCTCGACCTCGAGATTCACCATCACTTGTCCAGAAGAAGGACAATATCCCTTGAGTGCCAAGGTCCGAGCCTTCGTGACGCCCAGTCCGCAAGGTTTCCCCCTTGTTGTTCAGAGGAGAACAACATTAGAACAGCCATTGTTCTTGAGCCAATGACAAGAAACGGTTCTTACCCCCCTGCCCCTGTTGTTCAGAAGAGAACAACGTAGAACAGTCATTGTTTGTTTGAGTCCGTTCGTCAAGAAACGGTTCTCTCCCTTCCCCTGTTGTTCAGAAAGAGAACAACGTTAGAACAGCCATTTTTCGTTCGAGCCCGTTGACAAGAAACGGTTTTCCTTCCCCCCCTCCTCCACCCCTGTTGTTCAGAAGAGAACAACGTAGAACAGCCATTGTTCGTTTGAGCCCGTTCGCCAAGAAACGGTTCTCACCCTTCCCATGTTGTTCAGAAAGAGAACAACATTAGAACAGCCATTGTTGTTGAGCCCGTGGACAAGAGACGGTCCTCACCCCCCCCCCTTGTTGTTCAAAAGAGAACAACGTAGAGCAGCCATTGTTCTTCAAGCCGTGTGTCAAGAAACGGTTCTCATTCCCAAGACGCCACGTCACGATCATTTAATCCCCCCCCCCCCTTCGGCTGGAACTCGCCAGTGGACCGAAAATTCCTTCACCCCGCCTTCCTCTGCACAACAAGTATAAATTACGTAAGCCGAACGTTACCTTTGAGTATTTAACCCCTTTGTCAATTCTATCCTGTGCTTTAAATGGTTTAGCGAACCATCACCTCCCTTAAACTTTATATTTGTTTTACCTATTTAAATCTTTTAATCCTCAGATTAGCTCGAGTCCCCACGACCCTTTCCATTCTCTGTTTATGTCAATATTTTCCGTTTTGTGTGTTGTTGATAGTTTTTATTAATAAAACTCTATTTTATTAATGATAGCAATATTATTATCCTTGAGCTCAGTTCCACTTCTTAAGCATATCGAAGATACATAATATCGGCCCGCAAGACATCCACGCACTATAAAGATAATTAAAGAAGTTCCCTCAACGAATAGTTATATATAGTATATCGTCGAGAGTCCATTCTACGACAATATATATATATATATATATATATATATATATATATATATAAATATATATATATATATATATATATATATATATATATTTATATATTTATATATATATATATATATATATATATATATATATATCATGCCTTATATAACCTCTGCTACACTTGGTTTTTTGTAATCTTTCGAGAGCTTTACGTGTGTGATAAACTTAAATTTCTACTTTTCCAGCAAGCTTCATTCAAATGCCTTTTCCATTGTGTGCAGGTGTGTCGAGATGCAAGTGAAAAGAATCGAGATCTCTGTGTTCCTCTGCGCTTTCACACCAATTCCGACATGGCCAAGTGGCTCAACGTGATCTGATGACCGTCCAGAGAGTCACAGAGAGGCCTAGGAACCTGGAAACCTCGAAGGTCAACCTCGTTCCTGCAGACCTTAAGTCGTTAGCCGCTTAGTTGTGATAAAAACCTTCAGAAGTGCTCCGGAATCTCAAAATGAGTGTACTAACGAGAAAGGCAACATCTCGTTGGCCACGGTGTCCAGAGCCTACAAGGAGAAGGACGGCAAGAACTTGAAGTGGGTGGAAATGCCTTTTCACCGTGCGCATACTAGAAAAACGTTGAGAACTCTGTCATCGACTTCTCAATGACTTTAAGAGTTATGGCAATTGAATTCTCGTTTTTTTTAATGGAAAACCCTTCTCGGTCGAACCGATAATCAACAAAGAGCACAATCGTTTAGTAAGCTTCTATCAGGACTTCTCTGAGGTCCGCTACCTGTCCACAACCAAGCCCGCGACATCAGTGTCGTCACTTCGAATGGCGATAAGATGCCGCCAGTGTGGTTTGCGGCCGGTTACAACATCAGCTTACCCGTTTAAAGGAACATCGTGGCTACGAAAGTCTTGACCTTGGTGAGAAAGATCACAAAGAAAGCGGAGTACGTCCTTCATCAGGACGGTGCCCCAGCCCACATGGTCGAGACCGTGCAAGACTGGTTGGGGGCGAACATGAAATTCAGTTTGAAGGACCTTTGGCGGCTGCATTCAACCGAATTCAATCCTCCTGCACTAGAGCCCGTGGGCGCATTTCGAGGGAAAAGCGTGGAAGGTCAGCCACAGCAACTTCGACGGGCTGAAGTCCTCCATCAACTTCGTGTGGGCTAACATAAGGATGGCCTTCGTCCGCAATGTGTACGCGTCCTTCAGGTCTCGCCTGGATCGCGTGCTCGCTGCCGAGGGCTTCTGCATTGATTAATATTACAATTTAAACAAATATATAAATTTTTCTTAACAAATATATAAAATTTTAAAACATAAAAATCTGTCTAACTTCATCAAAACTATTCTTGTCTATTTTTTATTTTGTAGAGAGCGTGGTAACTAGTGCAACGGGTCTTTTGCAATACCCAGTATATATCTACATCTATCTATCTATCTATCTTTCTCTCTCTCTCTCTCTCTCTCTATATATATATATATATATATATATATATATATATATATATATATATATATATGTGTGTGTGTGTGTATGTGAGAAACTCACAAAGTAGCGCGTGAGTAGAAAAATAAATGCAAAAAATCACTCAGGAAAATTAAAGGCGGATTCCAAGTACTTTTGAACTTGCTCAGTTCATTATCAAGCAATAACGAAAATTTTTACAAAGGTGGTATATATATATATATATATATATATATATATATATATATATATGTGTGTGTGTGAAACAGAAGAGCAATTCCCCGCCCATGTACAACGAAAGGACCCAAAATAGAAAAATAATATCAAAGACGGATGTGAAGTATAAAACCAAATAGATAAGGTCTACTTCTGGAAACTTTCAACCTGTGCGCATGAATGTATACATTTATATGACTAAACTAAGTACATACACACCCGATTGTGAATATATAAAAATAAACAAGAGAGACATAACTAACTTAATAAATCAAAGGGTTAGGATTTAAAATGGACAATTTCGTTATAAATAAGCCTTTGTAGCGTCTGAGTCAGTTATGGTACTCTCTTTCTAGTTTTGCAGGCTGGGTTTAAGTGATCATCAGCTTCCTTACGGGATGAAGGAAAAATATATATTTATATCTGGATTCTTTATTCCTGTATATTATAGCCGGAATAATCTTTTAAAATGGTGAACAAGGAATATAATTTTTCTTATTAAAACATCAATAATTTTCTGATTCTGACTGATTTTTACACAAAAATTCACCTATATAAATATTAATTTCATCTAAACTTAACTTTATAACATTTCAACCAGTCAGGCGACAGGATAGATTAAAATGGTAGAGGTCATGGTAGAGGTCATGGAAGTCATAAAAACCTTTAAACAAAAGGCACCAGGCTGGACGGGCATCACTAAGAACAATCTGGTGCATGCCCCCGGCAGATCATTCAGGGAATCACTAACATCTTCAACGCTTTCCTGAATACGGGCAACTTCCCCGATGGGCTAAAAATGGCTAAAATCATTTTTATCCCTAAAGGTAACAGCCTCCCCCGATCAACTGGTGGACTACAGGCCAATATCCCTCCTGGAGTTTGTAGGCAAAGTCTACGAGAAGCTTCTAGCCAATAGGCTACAAGATCAGCTGACCGAGCTGGAAGCTCACAACCCTCAGCAACACGGGTTTTGCAGGAGGCGGGGGACTGATACAGCCCTTGCCCTCCTTACCGTAAAGCTAGCCCGCTGTAAAGCTGATGGGAAGTACGTAGACATGGTGTTGCGTGATGTACAGAAGTCCTTTGATAAGGTTTGGCTAAGAGGTCTACAATTTAAGATCTTAGGCCTCCAGCTAGACCCTATCTTGAAAAGGGTCCTCTGTGATTACATCATGGAGAGGAGGGCCCGAATCTCGATCGAGGGCAATAGAGGACCCATATTTGAACTAGAGGCGCGGGTTCCACAAGGTAGCTGTCTGAGTCCGCTGCTGTACCTTGAGTACACGTCGGACTTACCTGCTCCAGTTGGGGAGGATGTGATGTATCTGCAGTTTGCAGACGACATCACTCACATCATTCCCAGTTCCTATATGAACGCTAGAGTTCAAGCAAGGAAGACAGCTACCGAAATCGAAAACATCAACCAATTCGAAAGAATGTGGAAAATCAAAACAAACCGCCGAAAGTTTCAGATCCTCCCAATGAACCGCCGGAAAAGGTACGACGTCATCGTCAGGGACGAGCTTTACCCGTACGCCAACGAGGGTAAATTCCTGGGTCTGCGCCTCACCTCAACGGGGTATAAGGTGCACATCAACAGCCGAATCTCGCTAGCTAAAAGAGAACTTGGTAAATTGTACAGGTTCAGAAATCTCAGCTCCAAAAACATCAGGAAACTGTACAACATTCCGGTGCGACCAGTTCTGGTGTACCCCGCAGTGATTATGCTGGCAGCCAGTTCAACTTCTCTCAAATTTATGCAGAGAGTCCAGAACAAGGCTACCCTGCTTATAACCGGTGCGAGAAGATTAGACTATATTCGGCAGACGGAACTGCACGCAAGAGCAGGACTCGAGCCACTGAATAAAGTCCTCCAGAGGCTAGGGAGAAAGACCTGGGAAAAAATCGAACGCGATATCCTCCTGCAGATAGATGCTGACCTAGAAATACCGCAGCAAGCTATTAGGCGAGCTACAAGGATAGCACTATTCCCCAGTGGAAGACTGTGCTCCCAGGAAAACCAAGTAGCCTTGTTCAGATAGCGAGAAGTATATACCCAACCGGACGCAAGATACAGTTCAACAGACCACTACTCAATTTGACTCCACAAATAAGAAAAGTGAATAAATAAAAGATATAAAAGAGGCGAAGTGCAAACTACTGATACTAAATACAATAAACTAAAAGAGGCGTAGTGCCCAATTCCATACAAATAAATTATGACCAAGAAAGAAGACAAAAGAGGCGAAGTGCCCAAAACCCAAATTAATTAAGAATACAAAAAAGAGGCGTAGTGCCCAACGAAACATACTAAAATAAATTAAATAAAACAATGTGAGCAAATAGGGCGTAATGCCCACAAAGGCGAAAACAAAATCTAAAACAAAAATAAATAAAGTAAAGCTAACGAGTTAGCAAACTTATAATTGATAGGCTTGAATGCCTAACATAACGACGGAGGAAAAAGATTTATATAGAGAGATTATTTATACATATATATATATATATATATATATATATATATATATATATATATATATATATATATAAGAAAAAACAAAAACAAAACAAAACAAGGCAAGAGTAGTTAACTACTATAGGAAAGTCAGCTAACGCTGACCCAACGTAAATGGAGGACAAAAATAAAAACTGGAAAAAGAAACATGCCTGGGACGCCCTTTGCTCCAGGGCATATACAAATTTCCTTCATCACTATCTAAAACTACTACCCATTTTCACCACTTGTTCCATCAATCAATCAATCAATTTCCAAATTTTTACACTTGGAAGAAATCAACAAAAAATTTGAGCTCACAGAAAAGTTCACAGCCGGCAAAGGAGGAAAAGTCGAGGGACGGAATTTCAAGAACGCCATCGATTTTTACCTTTTCTCCACGGGACTTCATGAACAAGATCTATTTTTGTACGGAGCTACGTATGACCGACTCAAGATATCGTACTGCGTACTGGGGAGTCTAACCTCCTGTTTACGAAGGAGAAATACTGCAAAGGGGGAAGTTTATCTTCCTATTTACAAAAAACGTTATTAACAGCAGGAAGTTTATCTTCCTATTTACAAAAGAGAGCTATTAACAGCAGGAAGTTTATCTTCCTATTTATAAGGTTCAATGTGTGAACCGTTAAAATTTCAAACAAATGTTTCCTAGGTTCATGTGTGAACCGTTTAAATTTTTCACACAAATGTTTACTAGGTTCAATCTTCGACCCCCACACCTTCTAATAACAGGGTCTAGTTTAAAGAGACCAAGGGATATATTAAAATTAGGGGAAGAATTAATGAATGAGGAGTCAACAATATTTCTTTGAATAAAGTCATCAGATTTGTAAATAAATTTAGCCGAATTCCGATAAATGGATAAAGAAAGTGCTGCTGCATTTCATCTACTAATATTGTATTTACGAGTATGTTGCGTCAAGTGTACACTTAATGATTTTCCGGTTTGCCCAAATTATTGCTTAGGGCAAACGGAACAATCAACAGAATATATCTCCCCTCCATATACTATTGTTATTATTATGAATCAATATTTTATACATGGTAGACTGATATTTGAATATAACAGAAATATTTAACCTATTCAAGAGGCGGGGAAACAACGAAAAAGACTCAGGAAACGGTAAAACAAGAGAGTTCTTAAAATTCTATGCGGGAGGGATTTCCGTTCTTTAAAACGACCTATTTGCTAAATCCAGGCATCCTGCAAGAAATTTATGAGGGTAACAAAGATTGGTACCAATTTCAAAGATCTTAGAAATCTTACGATCCAAGAATTCCGGGTTAGTGACGCGCAACCCCTGGAGAAACATTGAAATAAATACAGACCGTTTGACTGAGTAAAAATGAATATAAGAACAGGCGTTGGTAGGCTTACGATAGACAGAATATTTAAATCCACATGTAGTCCTATGAATAAGTCGATCTAAGAACGAGAGGATACCATTTTGTTTGAGTTCAGTTTGTCCTAAGCAATAATTTGGGCAAATCGGTAAATCATTAAGTGTACGCTTGACGCAACATAAATACAATATTAGGAGGGGGAATGCAGCAGCGCTTTCTTTGTCCATTTATCGGAAAACAGTCCCCTATCAATTGGAACTCGGCTAAATTTATTTACAAATCTAATGACTTTATTTAAAGAAATATTGTTGACTCCTCATTCATTAATTCTTGCCTAATTTTAATATATCCCCTGGTCTCTTTAAACTAGACACTGTTATTAAAATACTTGTTTATAACGAAATTGTCCATTTTAAATCTTAGCCCTTTGACTTATTAATTTAGTTGTCTCTCTCGTTTATTTTTATATATTCACAATCGAGTGTGTATGTAATTAGTTTAATCACGTAAATGTCTACATTATTTGCGCACAGGTTGGAAATTTCCGGTTTTATACTTCACATCCGTCTTTGATTTTATTTTTCTATTTTGGGTCCTTTCGTTGTACATATATATATATATATATATATATATATATATATATATATATATATATATATATATATATATATATATATATATATATATACCACCTTTGTAAAAATTTTCGTTATTCCTTAATAATGAACGGAACAAGTTCGAAAGTACTGGGAATCTGCCTTTCATTTTCCTGTGGGATTTTTGCATATATATAATCACTCTGATATGACACACCACGATTTTCTCTCTTTATCTGACGGTATGTATAAATTCAAATGCGATCACTGGAATATACAAAAAAAAAACTACTGACTTCTCAAAGACAATTTACTTACTCTTTTCTATCCCTTCAAATATTGACCTCTCCATAGACTCCTATCCTAATACCCCCGTCTCCCCCCTAAAAAAAACTGCAATTTAATTCTATCCTAATTGCCACAACAAAATAACAAGAGATGAGCACCGGTTTTCGCCGAGTAACCATAAATTGTAAGAAGAATCAGAGAACTCCGGGGATCGGAACTTGTTCATGGCGAATAAGGTGGACTCATAATGAAGAGGGTAACACTACCCTCCTACTTTAGTAACTCTTCTAGTGATGATGATGATAATAATTAATAATTTTCTTTATTGAAATAGATTATGAATAGGTCCAAATTGATGAGTGGAGTATATAATAAAATTGTAAAGCACTAATGAACAGCTTGGTCACACCTTTTGGACACAATCAAATTATATTTAATATTGTGAGATCTTAAGTGAAAGCGAGGGAGATGGGGGGCAGCCACAATCTGAACGTTGTGCCTTTATCAGTAACTATATTTACTCTATTAAGCTTTGGAATGGTTTGAATTAAGGAAATAAGGAAAGTGTATTCTAGAGGCTTAGCAGTTTGATTAACGAATCATCGCTCGATGAGGGGGTAAAACAAGCTTTTTTTCAATAAACGCAGAACAAATTGATCACAGATTATAATGTAATTTCAAGTTAATTTTCACCTAACTTAATTAAAGTTTTAAAATGCCCTGTGAATTAGGAGTTCACGGCTATATTCTCTTCATATATATATTCATTGGGCCAATTAATTATAATTATTGAGCAGCCGGTCAGAGAGTTTGAAGATTCTTTATCTAATATAGTTTTAATTTCTCCTCATCCAACCAGAACAAATTGAAATTTTTAAAATTAAAAAGAGTAATTACTTTCTGAGTATTCGCTATGATTATAAGTTATTAATTTAAGCTTTATTCTGTTAATTTAGGGTCAATTTAGCTTCATTTCGGCGATTTCAGTTTTATTAATACTTATATTTATAAGATCATCTTAACATAGTAAATATATGCAGTTTTGTATGAAAAATAAAATATACGCGTATTCCATCTCGATTGGATGAGGCTATTTGTATCTGCTGTGTGGCTACTACAGAAACTTGATTTTTTATCTTCTAGTATAAGTATAAATTGTATATTGGTACTATCAACCGGCTTTAATCGTGTTATAGGCATTGGGTTCCTATACTAGTGGCACACATGAATGTCCAATAGTCTCTCTCGCACATACCACCCACCCTTTCATTCGTTAGAGGAAACCAGCAAGGATGCATCCTTACACAGCCATAACTCCCTCGTATAGCCTTTGGCCCATTAACTACTTAATTAAATGTTTAACACATCCTTAAGCAAACTTATAATCTAATTATAAGGATTAAAGAATGATGATATCGGCATATAGATTAAGATAATTGAGTAACTTAATTAATAAGAAATATTCAACATACAAAGTAATATTTAAAAATTTTATGTCTCCCTACCCTAATGTATGCGACTTTTGGCCTCCCATTTTATATAGGGTATATGGGTTTCCAAAACAGAGTTTAATACCCCACTTCTCTCCATTAATCTCCCAAATAAAAGTAAATACAACTTGACCCAATGTTCGCGCTACTATTTCAAAACTGAAAAACATTTATATTCATTTAATAAATGAAATTGTTTCTAGAAATAACAATTTATGATTTCTAAATTTTATTGGTCTAATTTTGGAAGGTGATATAATGTAACTGTCCTCAATTTAATTAGGAAGATTAGCACGCATTTTTATAATGGTTTCGTAACTTTTGCCTATCCAATACGCTTACATCAAATAACGTTGCAGTTTCCTATGCCTCTTTCATTAAAAGCAAGAGAGATGCATAGGAAAATGCAACGTTATTTGATTGTCTCTTTTTTTCTGGGACTGACGGGGAAAAAATCTATGGTGAGGTGTACTTTAAGTACCCTTAGAGCCCTAGAAATATATTATCAACAAAAAGACAGAAATGGCAAGTAATTTATTTCTTTAACGTATAATGAAAATGTGCTTAGATTTTTTTATTTCAATTTGTTAACATATTAGGGCAAATTATATTATGGGTATAAATAAAAAATAAGAGGTAGGAATTTTTTATTATCAAAATTACAGAAAAGTGTAATTAAAGAAAAAAATTTAAATTTAATTATGGAATAGAATGAAGCAAGTTATGCATAATGAAACTTCACATGTACCGCACACAAATTTAGTTCTCTTATGAATTTTTGCTTCTGAACATCCAACACAACGCCTTCTTCCTTGCCGTTCGGGCAAATGGTCTCCTACTTTGATCAAAATCTTTGCTTCTTTTTGATTGAGGATCTCCAATAGAAGGGAATTTGCTAGTAATTTTGGAATTTTTACACCCTGTCAAGACAAATTGATCAGCAAGATTGAAAATAAATGGGAAAAGGGCCGTTTTCCTCTTATGTACTATTTTAAAAGAGATGTAACGATTTACAGTTGCATACATTCCAAGTGTAAAAAAAAGACTCTTCCACCATTTATCTGACTTACGGTCGAAGCCTGACCCCAACTTGATGATCTGACAAGCCTACACCTTTAATTGTTTCGTTGTATAATTAAATTGTTTAGTAAAGTTTACGTCAATTCTATTGTCATCTTTCTGTTTTCTTTTTACAATGCTACTTAATGGATTTGTGAAATTACTTTGAGCCAAAACTTGTTTAATTTCCATCCAACAGACAGCTAAAACTCCTTTTCTACCTGCACGTTGTTCAGATTCTCCTCGATTTAATTTTGCTCCAAATTTATGAAAATATTTCCGTAACTTAATGCACTTACCAACAACAAGCAATGATAAATTTTGAATTATGTTTACACCTGTCAAAACTTATCAAAACAACAAGGATATTACGATTTTGAATATTTTTACATAGCTTATTTACAAGTCCTTTACCTAATGTATTCAAATCATATGTATAACCAGATTTAGAATCGCACCTTTTACAAAATTTGATACCTCTGTCCATTGGTTTGCCTGCCGCATACTGTTTGATTGAGAAGCACCCCCTTAAGTTTTACCATGGATCCATCGAGGCTTCCATGAGTACTTTCTGTCATAGCTTTTCAAAAGTGTAATTGAAACAATTTACAAGTTCATTAACATATATCTTGTCCGTATCAGCTGGCTTTACTGGATGGTTGATATATAGCTTTGCTAGTAAAATTTGAAACATATTCCTAGAATTAGACTTCTTTATAAAAGATTACATAAAAAGCTTGTAATAACATATAATTAAAGGTAATCCCAAGGCAATCATTATTTCGCCCTCAACAGATTTTCCTTTGTTGTGAATGCTGATTCTTTTAAAGGTGAAACTTGCAATGAAAATGAATAAGGACTTAGGAAACATCAATTTAAAAGCAACAATTTCAATTGCTTTCGATGCTAATCAAATCAAAGGTTTGGGTGGTAAATACAAGGCACTTTGTATCGTTGAAGGCAAGGACGAGCGCTATAAAATAGGAGAATCCTTTCCAAATGATGTAGCTAGAGGAGGCCTGTCAGTAGCATCATTCCTGGTTTCTTCTCCTGAAGATGTAGAATGTTTCTTAGAAATCTCGTCTTCTTCAGTTTCTGAAGATAAATCTTCATAAGAACTTGAATTCTACTGTTCATTTTGATGATTTTCTATGCTGTTTTTTTTCCTATCCAATCTTTATTCACACTTTCATGTAAACACTCTGACTTTCTTTATTCTTTTCCATTCTGTCGAGGACGTTTAGAAAGCATACCTTGAAACCAGATGACTTTGAATAAAATATATGTAATCTACAGAATGTGGTAATAAAATAGGGAAAAAAAATAGGTAAGATCATATAAATAGTAATGTTAAAAGTAATCGTTATTTTATTAAATTTTGTTTTATAGGTTTTTTAAACCGTTGAAGTAGTAACCAGATATTCAATATCTGGGATTCATTGTCCTACCATAAAATACCATTGCGATCATAAGACCGAATATATTTTTTTTTACAAATTAATTTAAAATTCTGACATGATATTAGATTAAAAGGATTGTTCATACTTTTATCTATTTAGTATATATGTATATAAAAAAAGCTATTAAAAAGCGGTTTGTTTATAAGTACTAGTCACAGGTAACTCATAAAGCGAATTTGCCAAATTTATGCTCTTATATCTAAAGACTGAAACTATCATTGAAAGAGCAAAAATTAGAAATTCAATATAATTTGTGCCACTGGGATTTTTTTTAAATACTGGGAGATCTTCTATCACATTGTGACTCAAAGTATTAAAAAAAATAAACTCTAGAAGATTAATAGAATATATATAGAAGAAAATAATCTATATCATAATTTCCAGTTTAGAATAGGGAAGAACAGGGATACCACCATGGCCCTATAACTAATAACTGAAAAAATAGCACAATCTAAAGCGAACAAAAGATATATTGACTTACTGCTCAGAGACGTAGAGAAATCCTTTGATTAAGCTTAGATCAAGGGCGTCTAGTATAAGATTCTAAGTCTCCAAATGAACAACAATTTGGAGAGAATTCTCTGTGACTTTATCAGGGAAAGAAAAACAAGACTCGTGTTAAATGAATACTAGTGTCAAAAATTTGAAATGAAAGCCGGATTGCCGCAAGGTGGATGTCATCTCCCACGCTATATTCAGTTTATACAGCTGATATGCCACCACTAATTAGACCTGAAACACTGAACATCCAGTTTGTGGATGATATCAAACAATGTAAAACATCAACGGCACTAGAAATTGGTAAGATCAACAAATTTGAAAAATAATGTAAAATTCGGACGAACTTCCAAAAATTTACCGTAATTTCTATTACAAGAAGAAAAACAGCTGATATCATATATGAAGGAAAATTGTACAATTATAGATCCGAGGGTAAAGATTTGGGTCTAAAAATAACATTAAAAGGTTACATAAGTCACCAACGAGAGAGGATTCAATGAGCAATCCTAACCTTACAATTACATTATTCAACCCGAGGAAGCTATATGAAGAACGAGAGAAAAATATATCTGGCATTGGGTAGGATAACACTAAATTACCCCAATACCCCTGCATATAATGTCTCAATCAAAGATAAAAGAAATGCAAAGAGTACAAAAATAAGTCCCTAAGATTGATAACGAACACCAAGAAGAGATTCATTACTACCAATTAATAAGGTCCTTAGGATAGAGCAAGAGATATATGGGATAAAATCCATAATCCCCACAGGTATTTGCAGAACATATCTATATTCTCCACGATCAATGCACTCAACTTCATTTCCGAAGCTAAAAACATCAGGTGAGGAGAGAAGAGCCCATATATACGTAATAAATCCAGAAAGAGTACCAAACAGACCATTAAAATTCACCGAAGAGAAAAAAGAATGAATACCGAAAACGACAAAAAAAACAGACAGAGACGAATTACCCTATGAGAATAACCAATGAATAATGAGAACCGAGTTCAAGATAACCAACTATGAGAACTGAACTATGATAACCCAATATGAACTTACACGAATAAGACAACCGCGAGAGAAAATGAAAAACAAACAAACTACTGATAAAGGAATAAACATGAAAAAATTATAAACCAAGACACGATATAAAAGCCATATAAAATGCATCCAAAGGCATGAATGCCATTACACACAGATTATAAAACAAAAAAATAGTTACTAGAGAATATTAGGATCTCCCGATAGCTATAAACCAGAGTAATTTAAGGACTGAGTGCGATAAAGGAGGAAATGAATAAGAAAACGCATCATGGTGGTTCGGAATCCACATTAGTCAGCAGGTCCCCCTTGTCCTTTGGGCATGGGTATTCCATTTTCACCTATGACTGGGAGGTTGCGCATTCTGCCTCCTCAATAAATCTTATCTCTTTTATTTTTCATTTTTCCTTCTTCTATTAGAAACCCTCGACAAAACCTTGTTCTGCACTTTCTACCAAGTACCTACTTCTCCCTCGGTTTATTTGAGCTGAAGGTCAGAAGTGTGGGAAGTTTCTCCAGGATCAAGTCGGCCGCAGACCTATTCCTCCTCTCCTTCCCCCACCCGATCGTGAGTCGGGGACAGAGGGGAGGAGAACCCATGCTAGCCTTTCCCCCTTCCCTTAAAAGATTTTTCTTATTTCTAAATCTCGCTCATTCTTTGTCCTCCTCTCTTTCATTCTACCTTACTTTTGAATTTTCGCCTATTCTCTTTCTTCGTTTATTAACATCTTTATCTCATTCGAACAATCTATTCTCTACCCCCCATCCTCTCCAGCTCTATTGATTTACTTTCCAGGGGGAAACTTCCATACAAAGGGAAGTTACATATTTCCCATAAAATAAGAATGAAGACAAAACAATGACTCGAAGTAGCAATGAATGAGGATTAAGCCAGGATGTTACTTCATTTTTTGGCAAAACGGCCAGCAAAGAAGAATCTTAGCATGGTTGCTCTATAGAACAAAAAAGTAAGGACCTCATTTCTCTCGGTTCTGCAGCCATTGTTTAGGGTGCAAAGTGGCTTCGATAGAGACAAGAGAGAAGGAAACTTGTTTAACCTTCAGTTTATCCCTGAATAATTTGATTTTTTTTTGTATAATATGGAGTTTGTATACATAGTTCAGAAGAAAATGATTTATACAAATATCACTTCATTTTTTGTTTATTAATATTATATTAAGTAAAATTTTGAGATTGTTTGTTACCCTTATACCCCCCACCCCTCGCACAACTATAGGCGAAACCTAGACTTCTGCTCCCCGGCACGCATCTTCAACTATTTCAACCTAGAAGAGGATAGGGAGTCAAGCTTCGGCTCACATCTTGGATATTATGTGACCCTTAGGCCCCAAAGCACGTAGTTTGCCGCCATGCTCTAATGCTTGCAAGATCATCTGCAGCTGTATATCTTCCATCATTTCTACCTCATCTATCTTCAACACATTCTTTAGCGAATCTCTTATTACAAACTTTCTGAGGAAATCGTACTAGTTGGCATTTCAATTTAAATTCGAGGTGGGCGGAAATCTCGCCTACTCGGCAGCGCGCGTCTCCAGCTCGTCCAGAAATTAGCAAGTCGAACGCATAACGGAGAATTTCAGACCACTTTTAACTAAAATATGTATCTGTAAACTTCGAAACTAGTTTTGTTTTTTCTCGAGACTTTTTGACAGAAGTCTCGCAAAATTTTCAAGTCGGTCAAAGTTTGGCTGTAAGAGTTAACCATCCTCGATGCCTTAGCTTTGAAAAACTCGGAATTGCTCGGAATGGGTGAACACCCATCCCTAGTAAGAGAGAAACTATGAAACAAAGAGTTCAAAGAAACATATAAACAAAGAGAAAGGACAAAGTTTAACAGGCTATGCGGAAAATTATATTCGGACAATAAAAACAATATTAAAATTTTGATTAGTTAGCCTCCCTCGTCTTCACAGATTGATAGGTTTATATATATATATCAAAGTGAATTATAAAGAAGCAAAACATATATATATATATATATAAATTATTTATCGATGATATTCCAACAAATGAATAGAAACCTCCTTAACAAAGGGTATCCTTAGTTGTTCACACGGAATATATCCGTGCCTTCATTACCAAAGTAGTCATCAATGCTATAATATTTCTCTTCCCATAACTTCGAATCTTGAACTATGTTGGGGGGATCAATTCAATAACTAAGAATATTGAATTTTCTTGAGAGATCTATTCGATAACATGGCGGGATTTGTTTAGGAACTTGGATGGATCTATCCGATAACTTGGAGGAATCAATTCGATAACTTGGAGAGATTTATTTGATAACTTGGATGGATCTATTCGATAACTTATAGAGATCTATACGATATTCCATTACTTGTAGGAATCTATTCAATACCTTTTCAGAATCTATACGATAACTTAAATGGATATATTCGATAACTTGGGAGGATCAAACCGATAAATTGGTTGGATCTATTTGATAACTTAGAAGGATCAATTCGAAAAAATTGAGGGATCTATTCGATAACTTAAGGGATTATTTCGATAACTTATAGGGATCTATTCAAAAATTTCGAGGGATCTATTCTATATCTTTGAGGAATGAATTCGATAACGTGGATGGATTTATTTGTTAACTTGAAGGGATTTATTCGATTACTTGAGGGATTACTCAATATCTTAGAAGGATCTATTCCAAAAATTGGATGATCTTTTCGATATCATTGAGGGGACTATTGGATAACATTGAGAATTTATTCAAAAAATTGGAGCTATCTTTCCGATAACTTTCAAGTGTCTAAATAATAATAATAATAGGTATTTATATAGAAAACATACTGGCATAGCAAAGACAGGAGAGGCATACGGGCACCGTTCTAGGGGCTCGAAGACTAGAGAGGTTAAATGGAAGCCATCCTGTGTTAAAGAGGACAGGGGAAGTTATATGTAAACCCCCCTGTGTTAAAGAAGAGAGTGGAAGTTATATGTAAACCCTAAACCCTCCTGGGTTAAAGAAGGCAGTGGAGGTTATATGGGAAACCGTCCAAGGAAAATGAAGACAGGAGAGAGTATATAGAACTGGTCATGGAGTAAATGAGACAGGGGGCTATGTGAAAACAGTCCTGGATAGCTAAGAGAGGAAGGTTATATGTAAACCATCTTGGGGTAAATAAAACAGGGGGACCCACTCGGTTTATCTGAAAACAGTCTTGCTGTAAAGAAAACAGGGTAGATTATATTGAAATCCTCCTGGGGTAAAGAAGGCAAGGTAGGTTATATGGAAACCGTCCCTAGATAAAGAAAGTCAGGAGGTTATATGGAAGCCATCTTTGATAGTGAGTGCAGGGAAGGTAATATAGAAATGAGTGAAGGAAGATAGGGGAAGTATATGGAAACCATCCTGAGTGTTATTGTGCATAAAAAAAGAGGAGCCGGGGCGAATTTGGTTGAGGGGGGGAGGGAATTTTGAAGAAGAGATGATCCGACAGAGGGAGAAATAGATAGCCCCCTCCCACAAGGAAATCGGCCTTCCCTGCACAGCTAGGACAACTCCAAGACGGTTGTCCTCTATACTTTCCTTAGCGTGCCTCGGAGTATCATTTTTGATCCTCGGTTTCACACGTTACTCTTCTCCTAACCTCAACATTTTCTTTAAGGAAGTTTAATGTGATTTCTGGAGTTAAGTCGCCTTGGTTTTTGCTTCTTTTTTTTAAATAGTTTAATAGAATAGAATATTAAAAGAGAATATTGAGGTTAACTCAAGTTATATATAATTATTTAACATTAAAAAATTAGGTATTATATTAACAATCATTAATAGATTATTTGACTATTTACAACTCAACATATTTTTTCCATTTGATATCACCTCTTCAGATGCCTGACTCATCTTCACTACTACTATAATTTATAGGATTCAAGAAGGCCGAAAAGATTGTCTTATGATAGTAAGGATGCGAGATCTATTTTGCTATCTAATGAGATTATTATCAAGGATGTAGGATTGAGACCCCAATGATCTCCCATCCTTATTATCATTATGATAGTAAGGATGAGAGATCTTTTTTGCTATCTAATAAGATTAATATCAAGGATGTAAGATTGAGACCACAATGATTTACTATCATTATTACCATTATGATAGTAAGGATGGGAGATCTTTTTTACTATCTAATGAGATTAATATCAAAAATGTAAGATTGAGACCACAATGATTTACTATCATTATTATCATTATGATAGTAAGGATGGGAGATCTTTTTTGCTATCTAATGAGATTATTATCAAGGATGTGAGATTGAGACCACAATTACCTCCCATCCTTACTATCATTATGACTTTCGAAACTCTGTCGTCGTCAGACTCGCATTCTCAATCCTTGACGTGCTTTCTCCACAGCAATGATTTTTATCGGTAATCTCTTGTCTTCTATCATTATATATTCCTTAGCGTGAATTGGTCAACCTAACAACCTCTCCATATAAGTAACACCCTTTGTTAAGATTCTTTCGTCTACTCGCTACCATCCTCAACCTTCTTTACGATCTTGGGCTTTTGTAAGATTTTACTTTTCTTAAATTTGAGTCTCACTCTTATCCATCTTAAAGAAGTATCACATCCCTCTATGGACGTCCAGGATAATAGCGCAACTTTACTCCTTATCCATTGCAATACTTCTCAATAGTAAAAATGCAATCTTTTTATAACTAATATCTATCCATTTGTGGCTTGTTACCATTAATGGTCATAGGGGGAGGGTGGAAGACCATCTTATAAGCGTTGGATGAGGATATTTGTTCCCTTGATCTAACTCCCACTCTAGTAGGTTTAGGTTTAGTCCTCATTGCCTGTTACTGATTTTCCAAAGCGGAATCTCAAGATTAGGCGAGCACTATCTTTCCCACAGAGATGAAAGGAAGCGTGGGGTCCATTTTATTTCGCAAACTCATCTCACTTTTTGCAATTAACTTTTCTCCTCTTAAGTATAATATTTGTAAAGTGTTAGTTAATTAACCTTAAGTCAATTTAGGCTCTTTACGGTAATGAGGTACGTGTTAGCATCATTATTTTGTAGCGGTATAACCTTGTAGCTACTGCTAAATAATTTGCGTTGCACGAAACTTTGGTTCGCTTGTAATTACAGTTAAATGAATCAAATCCCTTTCAGTCTGCTGCGTGCGGCCTCTTTTCAAATCTATTCTTCCTATCAAACTTTAAAACTTTATTCTAAAATATTAATTTCCTCTTTCATGCCGTTCTACAATTAATTACAAACTAACGAGAGAATTCGGGACTCAACCTGTCTCAAAACATCTCTGTGAAGGCATTTGACTTTTCCAAAACTATCAAATTAATCCAAAATATCAATTACTTGAATTAATACAAATCTCAATAATTTAAATTAGTCAAAATCTGATAATAACATTGCTTACAACAATTGCCGATTCTTCAATCTATGTAAAATTTTCATTTCCAGTTGCCTATAAAATTGGAAGTACGAAGCAAAACTCTTTCAAGCATAAATTATATTTCAGAATATAGAGATCACACATGCACCTGCTCTGCATGGTAGCATAAGAGAAAATAGAGGGTTTACATAATGTTGCAACTTTCTACCGTATAGAGAACGTCAACCAAATATCGGGTCCAAAAGAAAATTCAATAATTTGTAAAGATTTAATCAAAGTGAATGATTATCCACACTATTTAAAAGGATTGGAATTTACATTTAATGGTCATATCTGTCAAGCGACCTCTATCTGATGAATATGTAAAAAGGACCACTGATTTATCTCCTTTAATTATTTCATATGAACTGCAGCAAAATCAAACAAATTATATATGTAGTAGTGTGCTATTACAAAAACCAAATGACGAATGCCTACAAAACAGACGAACGAATACTAGAAAACATCATAAAAAGTAACACTATCCAAGCTAAGACAATAAATTATCTCTACGAATATATTATAAAAACAAATAAGTCAGCAACCTACTAATGAAAAACAACCTCCGTGAAAAAGAATCCATCCTAAAGGCTACAAATGTGGTATACAAATTAGAAAACCACCATGAAGACTGCAAGCCTCATCCAAACAACCAATATAGAGGTATGATCGCCACCACCCTCAACGACGCCTAACAATGTACTTACAAGAAGGAGGGATCAAAGCACACTACAATAACAACACAATGAACAAATTACAAGAAAGATCCTTGTTGAAAATACTACCCTCCTCAGAAAAAAACTCGGATCTCCGCCGCCTGAAGATTCTGGAGACTCTTATCATCAAAGTGATGGGCCCGAACCTGAACACACAGCAAACCAGCTCGGAGCGAGTATTGCACATTTTCTGCCAAAATAAAAGTGAACTGTACTCTGCCCGCGACCTATAAAATGCATCAAAGAACGAAGACGAACTTCATTTACTGATCTGATTGCCTGTAGCAAGTCTTACTCTTTCTCATTTTGGGTGAAGTTAAGAAATTGTGCTTTGGCCTTATTTATCTAAGCGAAGTTTCCAGTGAAAAATCGGGAAAGCTATTCAAAAGTGATAAGGACGATTGCTCATTCACGGGTCTTTGCCGTTAATTTCAAGTGAATTTCGAGTGAATTTCAAGTGAATTTTGAATGAATTTCGAGTGAAACTCGAGTAAATTCCGAGTAAATATTTTTCACTCTCTTTCGAACTCTCTGGCGAGGATTGAACTTGCTTCCCCTCCCCTACCCCCACCCTCTTTGATGAGTCACACTCCGTCGGACGTTATTCTCGTCGGTCTATCGAAAATCGCCTACAGTTAAGGTAAAGGTCCTGATGAAAATTATATTTTTTAACTTGGGCTTGTGACACCTTCTCTAAGAGCTGTCCTTTTGCGACCTTGGTGATATGCTTTCTTTTACATACACACACCGACACAAACTCACTCCGCCGGTCTTTCTTTTTCATTTTAATTTTTTTAGACACTTATTTCGAGCAGATGTAAAAACAAATGACAGAGACCCAGCGGGTAGCACTGAATACCCTCTCAGTGGGCCCCAAGCCTGATCGAGGGAGGGTCTTCGCTAAAATTTATGGTGATTTAGATATTGCTCTGGTGCTACTTATAGATACCCATAATGGATACGCTGCTATATGCTCCAAGGAGGCTGACTTCGAAGCATTCACCTCTAGAACAGGACTCACACGGATGAACACGACAAATACGCGACGAACTAATAACACTTATTATGGACCAGCAATTTAATAAACCGACTTGACTTAGAAAATGACTCACGTAGATTCTGAGGGACTGTAAAAAGACTAAAAGGAGGACAGACACAGATGTCAATAACACTCACATGAGACAACATAGAAATTACAGAGACTAATAAAATCGAGGAAGAATTTAGAATCTTCTGGACATCTATTTTTAAGATATCCCCGGAGATGAATGATAACTTTGATTTAGACTTCGAAGACAGAATCATTGACGAACTAAGTGACCAGATTCACAGAACCTATCATCATCATTTTGTGTCGCTAGCAAGAAATATAGATGGATACGGTGGTAGAATTACTGCCGAGGATCTGTCAGAAACTTTAAAATCCTTTCGTCAACGAGCATCTGGGCATACAATACTGACACGAAAGAATTTCAAAACAGCCCCACCTTACATCAAAGTGGGGCTTATGAATATTAATAATTAAGGCAGACCTGCACGTGGGCTACTTCCCTGCCCATTGGAAAGTAGCAAAAACTATATTCATTCCCAAAGCCGGTAAGACACCGGAGAGTTCAGTTAACTTCAGGCCTATATCTCTTAGAATTTGCAGGCAAAATCTTAAAGGCTCATTGTCCATGTCACATAAAATATAGTTACTGTGCCTGGTAGCTTAGCGGTAAAGCATCTGACCGGCAATCAGCAGGCCCAGGTTCGAGTCCCGGCCAGGAATTTTCAAAAACTTTTTTCCCCTGGCGTTATCTATGTCTTCTCGGTAAAGGATTGCCTTCATTCTGCCGCCCTCTGCTCTTTTCGATTCTAGTCTTCTTCTAATGTCCCTTTCTCTTACCTCTAAAAAACTTGTTTCTTGTCTCGTTGCTCATTCGCGTCCAATTTCTCTTCTTGTACTGCATTGTTATATAGTCTGCAATGCAAGGTTTCTGCACCTTAATTTCTGTCTTCAAAATTGTTTTAAAAGGAAAAAAATAAATATGGCGAAAGCCCTGTGGTGGTTGTTATCACCCGCAGAACTTGCATTTGCTCCTTCTTCTTTGTATGTGACATGGGGAATGAGCCTTTAAATTGTGAGCGGGTAAGAAGATGTGGTATAAAAATTCCTTGGAGGTTCCTAGCTTAGAGAGATACTGGGTTTGATGGGGTAACGCTTTGGGCGAAGTAGAGTCACTGTGCCTGGTAGCTCAGTGGTAGAGCATCTGACCGGCAATCAGCGGACCCGGGTTCCAGTCCCGGCCAGGAATTTCAAACTTTTTTCCCTGGCGTTTTCTTTGTCTTCTCGGTAAAGGATTGCCTTCATTGTGCCGCCCTCTGCTCTCTTTGATTCTAGTCTTCTTCTAATGTCCCTTTCTCTTACCTCTAAAAAACTCCTGTTTCTTGCCTCGTTGCTCATTCGCGTCCAATTTCTCTTCTTGTACTATATATATACTCAAAAAATAAAATAAAAAATAACCAAAATAGAAAGAAAGCCAGTGAAGGAAGAGGTCCCTGGCGAAAGGGTATAATTTCATCAAGAACCTGTTCTTTCATTCTACCTTCATTTTTACTTTCCTATTTTTCTCCAATTTTCTCCACTATTTTCTCCTACTAAAACCTCTTACTACCCTATTCCTCTCTTTATATGTCCAATGTACACGAATTTCATTCTTTGCTAGTCTCAAACAATTACCTCGCTGCTAAAGAAGGTAACGAGAATAGAACTTTCCATCAATGCTGCCTCAAAAATAACCAAAACTTCCGTCTGATGATGCCTGAAGAATGGCAAAAGCTCTCGGCCAAAATTTGTGAATAAATCCGAATATTCTAAATAAGACTAAATAAAATGGATCTTCATCCGTTGATTTTCAATCTTCAGCCTCATATAAAACCGGCAATCGACAGTTAGAACTTGCTAAAAAAAAATAGTGATGATTCTCCTCTTGGACACTGCATTTGGCATGCCTGAGAGACGCGCTTCATCCACGCCAAGAAAACAGCTGTATCAAATAGACCAATCTAACAACCTTAAAAGGAACTGTGTTAAGTGTTTACTTTAACATTCACTCATATGATTTTCGGCGCTACTTTTGAAGCTTAAAGACGAGTCTTGGGGTAAAAAAACTCAAATCATAGTTCAAAGGGATGCTTTGCTCTTTTCTTTAAACAATATTGTATTATCTTTAAAGAGTTACTCTTAAATTCTTATTATCATTGAAACACTCCCCTTTCTGCCTTATCAAGTCCTTTTATTAGATCAAAAAGGCTGAAGAACATTGTATTTTATATTTTAACTATACTGCTTTCTCTTTCAGATAAATTAATTGGCATAATGTCTGATACTAGTTTCTATACCAGGGGTGGGCAAACTTTTTAAGTGGGCGTGCCAAAATTGGCCAAATCTTTGCTACAAAATTTTCTCACGTTCCAATGAAAGGATATAAAAGTAAAGATGTTCTTTTTATTCATTCCCAACCCTTTATGATGCATAAAAATTACAAGGAAAAGATAATCATTTCACCTAAAAATATACATATTAACATATTATGTTAAACAGAATTGAATCTTTATCATTTCAAGAAGAAAACAACAAATCCAAACTAGAGAAAGAAAAATTGTGGACCTTTTCATTTATTTACCATCAATGAGACTTCTGGTGCTGCCTCACTCATAACATAATTTATAGCAGGTTGTACACAATGCGGTTGCTATATAAAATAAATTGGAGAAACATTTATTTAGTTTTCTTAAGTTAAGCATTTGGTTTTGCGTGCCGGTAGAAGTCGTTGGTGTGCCACGTTTGGCATGCGTGCCAAAGGTTCCCCACCCCTGCTCTATACTATACAAAATCAAATTATAGCTAGTAAAGAGGTACATGATCGTGCTAGAAAATTTATAAGTGTGGAAGGTGTACGACCATGGTTTCCCTAGTTTTAATTAGTCTGCCCCAAAGAGTGACACCCTGTATTTTGGGGAGAAGCAGGCTTTTAATACTGGAAGTGTTCTTGAGGCAAAGATTTTGCCGTCCAACAACACCATAACGTCATGTAGAGACAGTTGAGTCATCATACACCAGGTTGCTTAGCAAATCTTCTCAAAAGAGAGCTTCTAAGGTGGCTATTCCCTTGTATGCAGTCCTAAGAATTATGAAACGAGATTTAGGATTTAAACCATTTAAAACTTCATATGTGAATTAGCTGTCCGATATGGATATGGACACACCTAAGCCTGCTTGGAAATATTTTTTGCGAAGATTACCAACTCTTGATTCAAGAAAGAACTTAGGAGCATGCCATTTATCTGAGCAGACAAAGCAGAGGTGAGAGATCTTTCAATTACAGCGATTTTTGAAACTGATTTTATTGGCCCATATTTTTAACACAAGTGTCGATCACTGTGGACAATATTTAAAGCGAGTTGTGCAGTGATTTTTAAAACACACTGTACACACTCGCTTTAACAACCTGCTGATGTTCTTTCTCTCCGTTCTTAATTGCTGTCAGACTTGGGATCTCATGTTGATCCCCCATCTCGCGGTTTGCGAGTTTACGTTCTCTTCAAGAAAGATGAATTTCCTATTGGATTAGATTGGATATCACTACATTAGGTCAAACTAATTTTGCTTATTTTAACCTACCAAACTTAACCTACGCTTCAAATAAACTTGTTGAACAAAACAATCATTGCAATCATTTCGAAACAGAACCATTTGGCCCAAATTCTAAACAAAGAATCGAATGCTACTCCTAATAATATTACTCCAAATAATGGCTAATAAATGAGTGCATACAGTTGAACAAGTTATGAGTAACGATTTATTTACCTTCCCCATGTCTCTTTCCTTCAAATTCTGCATATTTGCCCTCAAAGATCCAATCCATCCCTTAGAAAATGCGAAGCATTTTTATCTTACCAACAAAGAATCTTTTATGTCATCCATCTTTTCTCAATTCAGCATGCGTGAAAAATCATCTCTTTATCATGTTTGTGCATCTCTCCTGAAAACGTTTTTACCGGAAATTGTCAAGAGTAAGTCGCCGGGGTTCTGGTGGAATGCATAGCGGACGTCACACTTTCGTCGAGGCGAAAAGAGCTCGCCCAGGAGAGATGAAGCTAAAAGAAAGTGGCAGAAAAGAGGAAATTGTCTGTTTGATAATAGTGAGAGAGAAGAGTTAGAGTATCATTTCGAATCAAATTGTGATGGAAGAAGCACGGCAGTTGAAGAAGATGGTGTGTGTTTAAAAGCGAAAGCAAACGAGGGAATATCCCCCAGAAGGGTTATAATGAAGATAGGAAAAGTGGAAAAATGGGGAAGATATAAAGCCACAGATACCCCCACAGGCAATGGGGGAAAGAAGGCAAGCAATTGCGGATTTGGGGCCCGTGATGGCGCAACATCCTCCAAAAGTAAACTGCAGCATGGTTCCTGCCCACAGGTTCCAACTAAAAATAACGATGGTCGGTATAAAAATAATGGAAGAGTTGAAAGAAGGATAGTGGCAATAGGGGTGGAAAAGGTGAGAAGAATGGAAGTGTGTTACCCTCTCCTCCAGCCTTCCTGATCACAGTTTCCCGGCAGGGTCAACTTAGAGATTCAAACTACCTGGGCTTTATTCGTTCTAGACAGTTCCTTTTTACCCCATTTCGCCACTTATTTTCAAGTCTCCTTTTGTTTATTTGCTTGGCGGTTTAATACCGCAGGCTAGTCGGCAATCAGCTTGCGTCCACGCATCCATGGGTAGGCGGATTCACCATTGTCTCTTGGCTCCAGGGGGGGGTGACGGGTTTATCATGCCTATCTTCTTCGCACTTTTCTCTTTCTACCTTTCCTCATCTTTCTTTTACGCAATCGGATGTCGCGCGTTGAATGTTCAACCTTGCTGCTGTTGACATTTAGAAGATTGTGTGCCACACACAGATCCCAACATTAAATTTGCCCTTTAATTAGTTTTATATCTTCTCTACCTTTTCACTTCCCCCAACTTCACCATTTTCTTTAAAGATATTTAATTAGAAACATTGTGCTTCATGCAGCCTCGTTGCTATTGCGTTTAAATATTTGAGAAAACAGCCAAAGCAACTGAGGCTGAGAAGGGGAGGGTGTTCTATACTCTCCTGGCCCGACGAGGGATGAGTGGAGTGGACGAACTCTGGTCGACGAGTAGCCTGAAAAATTAGCGGCCACCAAGAAAAGAAGTGAGAAAGGGTTCGGAAATAATGTGGCCATGAAAATATAAAAGGGTGATGTACAGAAGGAATGAAACTAGTTAGATGGCAAGAACTAAGAAGTGTTCCGAGGTTGAAATTGTTCAATGTACGTGACTAGATCACTGTGTAATTGTTGAATGTGCATGAAGAAATCAATCTGTAATTGCTAACGGTGTTTGAGATAAACAATGTATAATTGTTGAAGATGCGTGAGTTAAACCACTTAAATACTGTGGAATTGTTGAATGTGCCTCTAGCATTGTGTTCTTAAAGTAAATGAATTAATATCAATCTATACTTTACGTTTCCATCTTATTTGAAATCTAAAGGTCGATTTTCAGGATGTTCCACAAGTTTGGGGGAGGCCAGACTATGATTGAGTCTTCTACAAATCCATTCAATTTTAACCCATTCTTCAATAATTGCAGGCATGAGTGGGAGCATTATCCTTCTTGAAGACAAGTGACTTCCTAATGGCCAGTGACTGTCTCTTGAACCGAGGTAGGAAGTTTTTTTCCAGGAACTTGCAGTACGGCTTAGAATCCATTTTGACGCCTTTATGCATTTTCAAAGATCCTACAAGGTTTTACCCTAACAATTGCGTCCTAACTAATCGATTCTCCTCTCCTTTCTTGTTCTCACTTGGTAAATGCTTCACTTCATGTCAATTTACAATCCAGCTCTTGCCCAACCATCCGGTCTATCCATAGTGAGAGTTGATTCGTCTGTGAAAATAATTGTACTAAAATCAATTTTATCCATGTCGGAACCCACAGCAGATGTTTTTCTCTGTAGTCTTGGTTAGAAATGGACTTTTAGTCTTTTGTATAACGGGGGGGAAATTTCCTCGGAGTGTTTACACCTTGTTTCTCTCTACATAGAAGAATCTACAGCAGCTTGAATAAGTCTTTGTTGCTAGCATTAGGGTTTATAGCCACATCTCTTTTGATTTGAGAAGGAGGTCGAGGGGTAAGACCTTGAAATTCTGGTTGATCCCCTTTTATTTCTTTGTTTAATGCCATTCTCTACTATTTTTTTCACGCTTCATATCTTTTCTTCGGCAAATTTCTTTTTCCTGGCCATTTTAGCAGAAAATGCTTCTTGCAAAATATGTTTGAACTCTTGTTTCTTATTCTTTTTAACAATTTTCGATTTCTTGTTTTTTTTACTTTTCTTTCATAAACATTTTTACAGTGTCTTCCTTGTTATTCTGTTTTTTTCTTATTATCTCACCTATGCTTATTCTTCTTTCGTTCATCTTTTCTTCTGTACGACTGAAATGATTCGTAGAGAAAGGCTACCTGTCACATCCCTTTAAACCTCGCTCTTTCATTTTTCGCCAGCGAAATTGGGCGGATTGGAGGCACTGAATCCAGCGAAGAAGATATACTCAAACCCAACTCTAATGGTCCTCCTTTGTTTGATTACACTGGAAAATAGGTTTGAACTTTTTTAATCATGAGAGACCTAAGCAAACTTTAATCATGGCATTTTCCTCGTTGATTTCAAATCTGACTTTAGTTTTTCTTTAGCATATCAGGTTTTCGAGATATTCGAAAATGCAATATGACCCCCGTCGCTGATAGAATGTAGCGTTTTACTCTGATTTCTTTGCCGAAACTGGTGATATATGGTTACATAGCGCCATTGCTAGAAGAAAATTGCCTTCTGTATATCTCCATGTGCATTGAGAAATTGGACTGACACAAAATGATGCATTTAACATATAGAAACTCTAAAAATTATCATTCTCTTTAGGCGTAAACATATAATAAAGATAACTAGTCATATTTTGTTTATTTCACAAGCATCGTAAAGTTAATGGTACTTATATTGCATGTATAAGAATGGTAAACAATGATTGAAGGGCGAATAAGTCAAAACTCGAATTCATAAACGTTGTGCATGGGATTTGCGTTTGAAGTTTTTCTCAGGATTATCACGATACAACATCCAACAATGATCTTCCATCATGCTCTCATTCCAAAATCCTTGATAGCTAGTTTCCATGGGCTTGATATCCTGGTGGAAACGTTCACCTTGCTCGTCACTTACGGCTCCAAGATTTTATGAGAAAACGTCGAGGTGCGAATGTAGGAAATGGATTTTAAGTGAATACGGCATCCCATTTCTTCATAAGATTGAAGAAGGTCTGCCACGCCATGTCTTTATGCAGGTGATTTGTTGATGCCCACAAAGTTTGCTCATCACCACTTGAAGACTAGCCATGCATTTAGTTCAAGAGGAGTGAGGGTCTTCTCGAAGTCAGGGTCTGCTAAAACCTGCCTGATTTGTAGTCCCACAACTATGCCTTCTTTTAGTTTTGCCGCGCTCAGTTGGGGAAATCTTTTGCAGATATATTGGAATCCCTAAGAATTGTCCTTAGCCATTGCTTTCACGAAGTTTTTCATTAAACCTAGTTTCAAATGAAGAGGTGACAGATATAATTTCTGAGGCTCTACCAGGGGGACTGACTGAACACTGCTTATTGCAGGCTCATATGTAGATCAAAGTGGCTAATCGCGCTTGTCATAATGTTTTTCAGTGGTACGGCTATCTCACATGCAGATGAAGCAACAGTACATCGTGAATCATCCCTGCATACTCATTAGCATACCTATGACTTTTAGATCAGCACAGATGTACTACTGATGGGCTTGGTAGTTTATGGCTTTAAGAAGAATATCCATATTGTCATATGTCTCCTTAAAGTGGACAGAATGGCCAATAGGAATGGAAGGCTTTACATTGCCATTGTGCAAGAGGACAGCTTTCAGACTTGTCTTAGAAGCATCAATAAAGAGACACCTCATATGTTTGTGACAAGGCTTCGAACAATCCATTTATATCATGGCAGTAGCAGAGAGGTCCATTAACTGTGAAGAATGAAGTTAAATCACGATTACGCCTTCTAAAGTAACTCACATGCACATTTTTCTCGAGTAAGAATCTTTCCTGTAGTAGAGATGCTAGAAGTTCTGCTTTCTCCTTTGAAATTGACAGATCTCTCACAAGATCATTCAAATCTTCCTGAGTAAATAACTTTGGCTCAAAGTTAGCATCCTCATATTCAACATCCGCATTTAATGTCCATGCACCTGCAGTACCGCTATCATCACTGATATCATCAGGTACGAGGCCATCATCAGGTGGAACTGGAATTGGCAAAGATACATCATGTGGAACTGGTCTGCACGCCGAATCCATGGTTGCGTAAACAATTTGGTGCTTGTTCTTTGCAGAAAACCCTTTTGTGGTCACACTGCAGAAATAGCAATCTTCGAAATGATCTCTGGGCTCTCTCCATATCATAGGAACAGCGAAGGGCATTGAAGCATTCTTTCTGTTAATCCAGTCACGTAATCCATTAGAGCAGGAACTAAAAATTTGGCGTGGTGCCCATGCTTTATCTTAGTCACCCAGAGAGCAGCCGATCTAGAGTTTGTACATTTTCTTTATATCATTTGTGATAGTACGCTGCTGAGATTTTGTTGTAAAATGCCCATATACATAGTAGAATTTATCTGAATGATTTTTGCACTTTCGAGGCATTGTTACTGCTTTGTGGAAATATTTGGAAGCCTCATATGATCAACGCAGGAGGAACAGCTTAGAAGATGCACATCATATGAGGAACCTGAAAGCATAAAACAGAATTATAAATAATTGCGCAAAATATGCATGCGAATTACAAATGTAAATGAATTCTTCTCTATACCTCTTTAACCAGGAAGAACTCACGAAGCATCTAGTTTGCTCATCTTAGCAGTACAATAATGATGCAATACCAGTAATATACTGCATTTTATAATCGCAGGCGGCCATTTTAAACGTTTGGCATTTTCTTAAAAACGGTACGGGCTAGAGCAAAACCGAAGGCAGATTCGGATTCAACATGGAAAATGCATTTAGAAAAGTATAGTAAGGTCGCCGATGAAAAATGTGTGCTGACCAAGTGGTTTGCTTTACTATGATAATATCGGATTGCTGATCATTTGTCATCTCTTTCGTTGCTATGTATCGTTGCTTTAGTGAAATTCAACACTAGAATTGTCAATGTGTAACATACAAATCTAAAAGCATTCATGATATCGATGTCAGCTACTGTGAAGTTGAGTGGCGACACCACCAATCTTACTTTAACTGAAGATAATCAACATAGGGTGGGGTTTGTCGCTGGATGAGGTTCCGATTGGGGACGACTAAAGGGTAGTTTTCAAATGCTTTAGTACTTGTAGTTCTGACCCCGCAGTAAACTGAACCTCCCCATTGAGAATGACCACGAAAACGAGAGCCGATCAGAAAAAAGATAAAGAAATCTAGAAAGTATTTCTTCCCCGTAACGTATAAACCAACTAAGTGCTTCTAGAAGTATAGCAGAAATTCTTCAACTATCACATTATACCTCTTTATGGAAAACATGGCAACTGCCAAAAGAGAAAGTAAAAATGAAAAAAACAAGAAATAAAAACCTTGAGTGGAAAAATATTGAAATAAATTACTTTTCTTGTTCAATTTTACGGAAGTACTAATCGCGATAAATTGGCGATTAAAGCTTAATTTTAATTTAAATTTGAACTCAAACTCCAGTTATGGCAGAATTTTGCAAGATTTATGGCAAGTATAAGTCACCCCGCACTTTTTCATTTGCACCTGTTTCTTTCGTCCAATTAGTTTTTTTTTAGGACTTACGTTCCTTTAATCCGAATATAAAAGGTTAGCGAACGTACACAATTTAAAAATTACAGCACAATCGCGAAAAGGAGTTTGAGGGGGTTCAAGAGGTTATCATTGGTCATTGAGGCTTAGTTTAAAGTTTTTAGAAGCCATAAGAGAAAAGTTAAACCCAAGTCTCTGTCCATCTGTCCAATGTAACTTTTACGGCTATCCCTAAATTGGATTTGATATATAACACTCTTTTTCAGGGAATGAGGTGTGGAATTAATATAAGCTTCTTTATATATATATATATATATATATATATATATATATATATATATATATATATATATATATATATAATATATATAAATATATATATATATATATATATATATATATATATATATATATATATATATATATATATATATATATATGTGTGTGTGTGTCCTCGTAGGGTGACCGTGAAGAGGACACGCCAGAAAATCGGGATACAGATCCCAGTGCGAGGATTAAATAAACAAAATCGAGTGCGGTTGGCCTAAGTAATCAATTCCTAGAGGTTCTGGGATTAGAGAAACTAATGGTAGAAAAATATATAACTTTAATATATACAAAGAAAATATTAATAGCACAAGTAAATAACTGACAATAAATAAAATGTGACTCGAGATACCAAACGGGGGAAGGGATACAAATGACTCGACGGGTACGAGAGTCCGTGATTGCTTGCAGAGAAAATGGGAGAGTGCAATTATCGGGGAGACTCATGTAAAGCCCAATTGAATGGAGGCTTGAATACGGCCAGTAAACGGGGTGCTGCCAAGTTTAACTTGCAAGATTCCTTCTTTTTTAACCTCGCTGAGTAATGATCGAGGGAGTACTCCAGTCGTTGAACAAAGTTGATAACCGAGTGATAAATGCCTGTCCGTGTCTATCGTCTGTCGGTGGAAACTCTGACCTTAGGTAAGAGCAAGGCCGAGTAGAGATGACGCGTCGCCTTCGAAGCCACAAGCCGTTGGGAGGCGAAGCAGGGTGTATGAGACTGTATGTGACTACTAACCAGGACGGGGTTGTATGGTATTGGTTTCCCAAAGTTTATTTCGAGGTATTTATACTGCCTCGGCGGAAGCGGGTCGCCCCAAAAAGGGATACGGGGATCTTCTTACAGGTGCATCTTTCAGGCGCCACGAGAGACGTTGGGTTCTAGGGGGGGGGGGGGGAGAACCTTCTCTCTCTGAAAAAAAAATATATATATATATATATAATAAAAATGGAGTCTGTTTGTCTGCGTGTGTGTGTGTGTGCGGGGGTGTGGGGGGGTGTGTGTGTGTGTGTCTATTTATACGAGTAAAAAATCATGTACTAAAACCAACATTAATCATATATATATATATATATATATATATATATATATATATATATATATATATATATATATATATGCAGCTTTTGTTAAAGAACATAGTATATTTCGTCTTTATTAATTTTCTTGGGAAACTTTCCATTTTATTATTAGCTTTTTTTAGTTCATCTTGTAGACGGTAAACAACTTCTACGTTCATCTCTTTTTTAAATGAAATGTGTTTGGTAAAAACCAAAGTTAACTTTAATTGTTGAGCTTTCGATCTATGCGATCATCTTCAGAGTGTCTTTCCTCCTTTATCGGTGAAGAATGGTGGAGGGAGAATGAAAATGGGAATGAAAAGAAATGAAATGAGATGTAAAGAGAAGTGGGAGACAAATAACAGCTCTTCCTCCCCTTCCCCCGCCCCCCTTGGCCCTCATGGAGCAGCCCAAGGAGGCGGGAGAGGCCTGGTACTCCTTTATAGACCCCCATAGTCACACTGTCTAGGCACCAAACACTGTGAGTACGGCGGATAGGAGTGAGAGGGAGAGCAAGAAGAAAGTTTTAGGATAGGACAGCGAAGGAAATAGTAGGAGACAAAAGTGGACTTAGTTAGTCATGGGACCTACAGCTTAGCGTGGAATCCGTACCACGATGTGTGGCTTGTCTCTAGCTATAACCTTGTAGATAATCAGTTTACCGTGACTCCTGCCCCACGCATCTACTGAGTCTCGTGTGCGAACGTGATAGTAAAACAGAATAGATGTTCTTGTATCCCGACCAAGCTCTTGGGCTAATTCTCCAACAGATAAGCCTTCTGTGAGACCTGCATCAATCCGCATTTTCTCTGTAGCTATCAGACGTCGTTTCAGGAGCATTTTCGTACACCTACAATAAAGCGTGACACAGTTGAAAGCATATCAAAATACCTAACTGAACATAACTTTGTATGTAGCAAATCAATACGATTTCAGTAAACCAAGTTTCACGTTTGTACAATGTTTAATATTCAAAATATTAGCCAAAAATTTGCACTGCAATAAAGCATGATACACAGTTTCTATATAATAGTGGAACCACACTATAAGAACATAGAATTTATTTACGAGACTAGTTTCGGTATGAAGTTTACCATACCCTCTTCAGTCATATACTGTGTCATGATGTGGAGATCGGTAACTTGGTCTTCATAGCTCACGGTACATCAGTGAGGAACATAGCAAGCCAGGAGCTGTTTTGCGAGTTCACCACTTGGTCGTGGGAGAAATTCTTCCCGCCCGAGAAGAACCAAAGCATACCAGGCTTAAAATGATGCTTCAGTTTATTCACAAGTTTCGTTATACGTTGTTTCCTCTTGCCCTCCATCTACTGTGACAAAATCTGCCCTTTTTACATCTTATTTGAGTAGTAGTGGATGTTATCATGCCCTAACTGCCTGATGAGAGACTCTAACAATACCTTTTCCCTGGCCATGGATCTGATTGTCTTGCTTGGATCGCTGTCAATAATGTCCTGGTGCAGATGGCATTCCTTTCTTTCTTATTAGCATTCTTTAATCACTTTATCTTTCTTCTTTGTTTATGCATTTATTTTCACTTTACCTTTTTGCTTTTTATCGCGTGCGAGTCAGGTCGCGAGCGACTATACATCTCGCCATGTCGGTTCGGTCCCCGTTTTACTATTTTAATTTTATTTTTAATAACATTGTAACTATTAGGCCGATTCTAAGGAAATTTGAAACCCTTATGTTGTTTTACATTGTCTTTCGAATGCTATAATTTCCAAAGTTCTCTCAAGATTAGCCCGATCACTGTTTTGTTTTGGCCATAACATCCTAACTATTCGGCCGATTCTAACGAAATTCAAAAGCATTATGTTGTTTTGCATTTTCCTTTAAATGATATAATTGCCAAAGTCCTATCAAGGTTATCTTGGGAATTATTCTGTTTTGGCAATAGCATTATAACTTTTCGACCGATACTCTGCTAGAGTAGACTAGGTTATAATATGCTATACTCTGCTAGGTAAGCCTAGAATAGGCTATGCTAGGCTATTATAGGTTAGGTTATACTATTCTAATATACAAAGGTAGAATATACTATACTAATTTAGGCTATAATATGCTATGCTAGGATAGCATATAATATGTTAGGCTAGAAAATAATAAGCTATGATTGACTAGGGTATAATAGTATAGTATAGGCTATACATGTCTATTGTAGTTAATGCTAGGCTAGATTATGCTATGCTAGGCTAGGCTAAGCTATACGAGGCTAGGCAGGGCATGAAAGGCTATACTAGTCTAGGCTACGATATGGTATACTAGGTTAGCCTATGATATACTAGGTTATGCTACACTAGGAAGTTTTCGCTATATCATGCTAGGATAAGCGAGGCTTTGCTAGGATAGGATAGGCTAAGCTAGGCAATACTATGATATACTATACTAACTATGGTAAAGTAGGGTAAGGTAAGCTATGATATACTATACTAGGCTATGCTAGTCTAAACTAGAATATGCTAACTAGGCTCCAATGAACTAGGCTAAGCTAGGCTATACTAGTTTAGGGTAAGCTAAGCTAGGCTAAACTAAATTTTAATATACAATTGTAGGCTGCGATAAACTAGGCTAGGTTATACTCTGCTATGCAGACTATGCTATACTTTGATAAGATAGGCTAAGCTAGGATACACTGTGATAGGCTCAGGTATACTATACTAAGCTAGGTTATTCTAATATATACTATGCTAGGCTATATATGCAAGTCTATACTAGGGTAGGCTAGAGTATACTAGGCTACTCTAGGGTATACTATGCTATTTTATGTTATGATATACTAGACTAGGCTATACAAGGGTATGCTATGCTATGCAAGGCTATGCTGGGCTATACTACGCTAGACTAGGGTATATTATAGTGTACCATGCTAAGCTAGCATAGGCTAGTGTAGGCTAGGCTAGACTATAGTTGGGTGTGTTATGCCAAGATATATCATGCTAGAATAGGATAGGATATACTAAGCTAGGTTAGGCTATGCTATGCTAGACTAGTTTATACTAGGCTAAACTAGGTTACACTATGCTTATACTATACTGCGGTAAGTGAGATTAGGGTAAGGTAGGCTAGGCTAGCCTAGGCTATACGAGGATAGCCTAGGATATACTATATTAAACTATTCTAAACTATACTAGATTAAGCTTTCCTATACTATTCTAGGCTAGGTTATACTATGATAAGCTTTACTATGGTATGCTTTACTATCCTATATATGCTAGGCTGTACTAAGCCATGTTAGGCTAGACTTTACTATGGTTTCTAGGCTAAGATAAGCCATACTATACATTCTCTGCTAGGCTATTCTAGATTAGTCTAGGCTAGATCACACTATGCCAGGCTAAGCTATACTTTGTAAGGGTAGGCTATACTATGCTAGCTACGCTAGAGTATGGTATGGTGAGTTCTATTATTATTGGGAATCTAAGGCTAGACTTGGTTATACTAATCTAGGCTAGGCTATACTATGGTAGGTTATGCCATGACATAATCTACTCTGTTATACTATGCTATACTCTGCTATGCTATGTTATACTAGGCTAGGCTAGGCTAGGCAGGATTTACTATGTTAGGCAATCTAGGCTAATCTATACTGTGTTATCTTTATTATACTAGGTGACGTAATACTATTGTAGGGTATCCTATGGTAAGCTGGGTTTTACCAGGCTACTATTTGAGACTATACTAGGCTGTGCTATAAAATGTTATACTATTCTAGACAATACTAGGCTATACTAGGATATGCTATGCTAGGCTATAGTAGGATAAGCTATGCTAGGCTATACTAGGATATCCTATGGTAGGCTATACAATGCTGAGAGATACTATACTACATATACTATATTATATTATACTTTACTATATATACTATGTTCGGTATGTTATGCTATACTATACTATGTTATGCTATAATATACTATGCCATGTTATACTATGCTATAATATCATAAGCACCACTATGCTATATTATACTATGCTATACTAATCTAGACTATGCAATGAGGGTGTAACCATTTTTTCGCCATTCCAATTCCATAAATGAGGTGTGCCAAAACTAAGGCCGGCTATTATAATTGAATAATATATATATTTTAATATAATTTAGTTCTGCTTTTTAATAAGCTTTAAAAAGTTGTGACTTTTTAGTCACGGGCGACTCTACATCTCACTATGTCAGTCGGTCCACGTTTTGCCTTTTTTTTAATAACATTGTAACAATTCAGCCATTTCTAACGAAATTGGAAACTCGTATGTTGTTTTACATTCTCTTTCGAATGATATAATTGCTAAGATCCTCCTAAGGTTAGCATAGGAATTATTTGGGGGGCGCAATAGCATCATAACTATTGGGATGATTCTAACGAAATTTGAAACCTTATATTTTTTTACATTACCTTTCAAATAATTTAATTTCCAAAGTCACCTAAGGTTAGCCAGGAAATTAGTTTTTTTGGTAATAACATCGTAACTATTCGGCCGAGTCTAACGAAATTTAAAACCCTTATGTTGTTTTACATTCTCTTTCGAATGATAGAATTGCCAAGGTCCTCACAAGGTTACTCCAGGAATAATCAAAGTTTTCAAAGTCGTAAGGACATAAATCAGAAAAGTGAGTGCACGCGAGTTTTCAGTCAGCAGACCTTGTTTAATTAAGTTTTACTTGCCTACAGGCTTTTCTTAGTTTTTTAATACTTAACCTTTATTTACTACTTCCTTTCCTCTACTTACAGTATATAAATATTTTCCTTTAGCTGTATTTGATTTCTTCTCTTTTTTTATGTATATTTACGTAATGGACAACATACTCTGCCGCCCTGGAACCTTGCCTTCCGTGAAACCTCGACTCTTTTATGATCTTATATCTACAGCCTCTGATGAATGATAGGGATAATTTGCTCGACTATTTTATCCCAACCTTTTTCTTGCTTGTTTCTGTAGTGTTTTGTTTATGGTTTCTAAGTGGTTTATGTGATGGAGTATTCTTTGACTGAAATGTTGTTGTCTCCTAGCTTTGCAGATGAACAACTTGGATTTCTTCTGTATTCTTCGCATAGCTCTGTGTCATTGTCAGCTTAGCGTTGTGTTATAACTGCTGGGCATGCCAGTTTTCACGCACATAAATTATGTAAATGTTTCTTATGTTCTCTGCCTTCTAGGTTCTCAAATCTGTGGATTTATCTAATTTCCTTCCTTGTCATTCTTATTGTATTCTGTTGTGGATATGCATTCGTAGAATATTTCCTTCGTTAGTAGATTTATAGCATTGCTTTTTTTATGGTTACGTCAGCCAATTCCCCCTGCAGGAGGGAAATAATTTTAAATTTAGCTGCATTGGTTTTTATTTTCTACTTGGTTTCTAAATCATTGATAATAGCGATTTTCGCCCCATTTCTCTCGCCTGCACACTCTCGTTCTGTAAGTACTAGGAACGATCTGCGAAATGTCATCTGCAAACTGCACTTACATCGCATCCTTCTTTACTGGAATTTGAGCTTTGACCTCATATTTTGGTGTTATGTAATTTTCCATCATAATTTATGCCCTCTTCTCCAGTATATAGTCACACAAGATTCTTTCCAGAAAGAGGTCCAGCTAAAGGATGAGGAGTTTCTACTCTAGTCCTCTCAGCCAGACCTTGTCAATGGCCTTTTTCCTGTCCCGCAGCACTAAGCCCACGTACTTTCCCCACTTTATCACTGCGTGATTTTCTCGGTGATAAGGAAGAGCGCGGTGTCAGTTTCTCGCACTTTTCTAAACCCGTGTTCCTGAGAGTTATGCGCCATATTCTCCGCCATTATCTTTAAATTACTTCATCCCATCAGTAAAATATGCAGTACTCAGGGAGACGTTCATATCGTTTGCTAGCCTTTGAATTATTGAGGGGTGGGGCCATCCGCTAGGTTGTTTTGGGTTACTTCAGACCAGCATTCTGCCTTTTGGTTGAATGATTTTACCGTAGTAATTACTTCTTCTGTAGTGATACTGCTACCATATCATATCAGCTCTATTTCACTTTTCTGTGACTTAGTGGTGCGAGTGAGTGCGTTTTATAATCACGTTTAATTTGGCTATAATTTGGCCCTTGAAATGATGGTCCAATGCTTTGTTCCTTTGGGTGATATCTTAAAACTTTGGACAGAATCCTCTTAATCTTTCAACAAGATGCACCGGATCCTAGATATACTCCAAATTTTATTTCATTTTAACTTTTTCTTTTAATTGTTACTTTTAGTTTTGGGCGCACCTCCAGGAAAAATTGGGCTAGTTTTTATATTATGTTATCCTATACTTCCTTCTCCTATAATAAAGATCTTTAAATGTTGCATGATTTTCTCCGGGCTAGTGCTTAACCTCTCCAGCGATTCGTATATTGTCCTGTATTCCCGGGCAATCTCTTTCACCGCGTTGTTCCATCTCGGCTGAGGAAGTGTGCTAAATTTTGTCATAGGTACAATCCGTTTGTCAACGGTAGTAATGAGATTTGTTATCTTATCCAACTCATCATCTATTTCCTCTAGAGTAGCTTTGGCACATCGGCAGTTGGGATAGCCCAATTGTTTATGGTACAGCTACCTGGTCATAGCTATTTCTAGGTGTGACCGGGATCTGAATTTGTTCTATTGAGACTGTTGTTATGGTTGCGATGTGGTAGCTTGTTATAATTGAACCTGAGTAACTCTCGTAGTCGAAAGGGATCTTATGATTATTCAAAATTCTCTATGGTTGGGTTGACGCCTATCGCATAATGTAAAACAGAAAATCAGGTCCGATTCTTTTGAACCTAATCCTGGCAGGGAAATTTCCAGGTTCCTACACCTTGTATTTGTCCGACATTATCCTGCTTCTTTGAACATGGTGTTGAAGTCTCCTCTTAATAATGAGAATCCCTGGTGGCTAACCAGGGTAGGAAGCTGTTCATCGAAAGATATGGTTGTCGAGGTAGCTGGTGTGCAGTTGCTATGACTAGGCCTCCTACTAGTTAGTGTTGGTTTTCGATTGATGGGAATGACTTATCGAGCCCGTGATACGTTTAAATGAGTTTTTTTCTAAGAGCTACTGCCACGACATCGAATCTCTCTAGGCTCTGATTTTTCGCTACTACTCAGTAACTTGGTATTTTTATTATGTTGCTGTATTTATTACGGGTTCTGTTATTCTGTTATTTGATGTCTTAATCAAGTCTCATGAATATGTTTCCATATACTGTTGACTTTTTGTGTTCGCCATTATTGATTTTAATTCCTTTTAATTCTTAAGTTTCTGCTTCTCTTCTGTTTGAAATCAGCCATTGATACATCTTCGCATGTTTCCACATTTAGGCAAATCTTCCTTTCGAGGACTGCTTCCTCTACTCTAGTATTTTCTTCCGAGACTATAAAAACTTCTTTCTTATTCCTTGAAGAATTGAGGTTATCTTCTTTTCCCCCGGGAATTGTACAAGGTCTATTTCCTACATCATCAGATTTATCCTTTTGCCATCATATCTATACATATTTTCCTTAGGCGGGGGGGGGGGGGATCCTTCTCTCTCATCTTGGGATTTTGTGGTCTTGTCGTTTACTTACAGTTCATCAGTGTCTGTTGCTTTCATTTTCTGATGAGATTTTGCCCTACCATATTAACTTTGCTTTTCTTACTCGGTTTTCTTTTCTTCTCATGCAGATGAATTTTCTGGTTGGATTTCCGCCCTCCCTTCATTCTTATTGTTGTGACCTCGTTAGGTTGTTCTTTATTTTCTATCAGATTCCTTACATGGGCGTAAAGTATGAATGATGGCATTGAATCTAAATTTCTTTCTCGCTTCTTTTGTAGGTTTTTTTTTTTGCTTTCTACCTCTGAATATGCCGCTTATGCGACCTGCGCATATGTTTTGATTTACATATTTTTTTGTTTTTCATCTTCTCTTTTGTTTTTCGTCTAATCATTGTTTCTCGAAAGGGCAGATCATCGCTATTCCTTTGTGCCCCTATCCGCAGTAGACACATATTTCTGGGGCGAATCTGCAATTTCTGCAGTTGTGTCCTTCTTCCCTGGATCTTGAACAAGTCTCGAACTTAACCTTGCAGACTCTTGTGGTGTGTTCTTCTATCCTCTAACAGACGAAGTACATTTAACCTGGATGAACTCTTCCCTCTCTATTTTTTGCGTTGCTGACCTTGGCGTTAAATAGTAAGAGTCTCTCTCCTTTTGCATTTTGCACCATCATTATTGTAAGAATATCACCTTGAACAGGTGCATAATCAACGTTGTCAATTCTCTTTCTGAATTTTATTACTTCATTAAAGCTCTCTCGAGTTTGCGCTCTCGTGATTTTATCCTTGATCTTCTTAGCACGTTGTCCGATTCAAAGGACTATCAGGCGACACACTTCCTAAAGGTTCTCAACATTTTTCACTACATCCTTCATAAATTTTTAAAATCCTTGGGTTTCCCTTCATTTTTTCCCTAAAACCACCCCGTCAAATAAGTAAAAACATGTATAGGAAGAGAGCACCTTTGCTTTATTGTTTATTACAAAATTGATAATTATAATTAGTTTATAATTTGATAGATTTTTGTGATATACTTCTTAAAAGTTCAATTAATGTATTTTTAAAATATCAAAATTGAAAGTATTTGTATTCGACCTAAAAAGAAATTGTATCCCATCTCAATGAGATGAGTTGCATTGTTTATTTTCAGGCAGTTGACAAATCCGAGGTTGTGTCACTGACAATGCACATCTCATGTCAGGATCCACATCCAGTCGGTTCCGGCTCTTATTTTTAATTTTTATAATGGTAGAGAAACAAGATTCACATAAATAGGTAGTTGAAAACGGCAAGAGTAATCGAAGTGCAATCTCACTATATTTTGGAAATGACTGATACATTGAACACCAGAATACATTCAGAGATTGTTCTTCATAAAGATCTTTGGCAGTAAAATCATTTTTGAGATCAAGGAATTCGTCCCGAACACCATTGGTAATGGTAATAATACATAAAAAGCGTGTCAGTGATTGGATTCCTCACGAACTTCCCTTCTTCCTACCCTAATTCTGGGAAGTATATTATAAGGTCACTTTCCAAGTATCTCAGATGCCGATTGCTTTCAGTTTTAAGTAATGGGTCAAACACACCAATTCTCGTCAAGAACAGTTGAAAAGTCTTCAAACTTGGCAACATTGACGGCACCGACTTTCCTTTGTCATTTCTGGAGCTTGGCAAGAAATGCTCGAAGAGAATCTATCAGCCAGGCCCGTAGCCAGGCCGTGATATTTGGGGGGGCTATTTCTATTTTAAGGGGCTAATATTTTACAAATACCATCTTGGTATTTAAGTTTTCGGTTCGCCGTAATTACATATATCTAACGTTGGGAATGGAGTGATAAGAAAAGGCCACTTACCAGCCAGTTCGTTATTAACTACCGCGACTACCAAGCCAACAAAACTTGAAAAGTTCATAGTCCATAATTAGTAGCATTATTGTTGTAGTTTTTGAGTTGAGATTATAGGATTTTGTTATGATAATACATACGAACACTTGTATTTTTATCATAAAATTGATTTATAAAATGATATTTAATATAATCAGTTTGGGAAATAGAATTGCAAATAGGTTACCGTGATTTGAGGATTGCCCTCTTGTGAAGATGGTGTTTGCTACAAAATTATTGGCATGGACTTCCAGAATTGGCGATGAATTCTTAGAAAGTTTGAATGTATTTTAACTTAGAGAATGGCTAGGGGCAAAATACAATTACAGAGCTTTACTATGCAGACATTTTTTCCAACTAGTAAGCCAACCAGGCATTTCACAAAACCAAAGTGGTAATAAGAAACTGGAGCCACAGACAAAATAACCTCTTCCAGAAGATCTCTGTGAGTAAATGTACACGCTTGCTGTGTAGTGTTTAGCACAAGGGATAACTTCTCCCCTGTGTGTAACTGAAATCATATTATTATTTTAGGCTAAAAGATTAGGGGGAGAAGTCCCCCCATAGCCTCCCCGTGGCTACAGAAATGCCATCAGGTGGAATAAATTTCTTTCCTACATCTGTAACCTGAGATTGAACCTATTCAGCTGCTCAAATATATATATGCTAGGTATGCGAGACGTGGCTCCCACCAAACCTCATTGAATTGACTCAAGAGATCATCTTTCCCTGGCATTTCTAAGAACAATTTAGCCTCTCTCCGAAGTTCCAAACAGTAGATTCACAGCAGTACCCTTTGAATTAAATTAGAAGCACTTCATGCTCCGAATCCATGTCTCTACAAATCTTCTGGACAAAGCGAGACTTCAGATCTCCATTCTTTACAAAATTGACCCATTTGACCTATACCTCTAGGATCTTGCAAAGTTCATCGAGGAGGGTTTTCGACACCAATGAAAAACGATGGATCAATTATGTATAATGGTTGAATTTTTCCATTAACCATTCAGTCAAGTGTTTCTTTAATTGTACCATTAATTAGGTAACTGTTCAAATTTTATTGTCGATATAAGCAATTAAAAAGAAAAGTTTTCTTGTCCCATAACAGAATGAGTGATGCAAGATTTTTTAAATTCAGATTCCTAAAATTATTTAGAAATGTATAATTTCTAACAGCTTGCCATCGCCCCCCCCCCCAGCTAAATTCTTGCCATAGCTCCTTTGGGGCTATGGTCACAAGGTTGAGAACCGCTGCACTATGCTCACGTGAGTTACAATGTGGGGAGGGATTGCTGGCTGCAAGTTTATCTCATTTAGCGTGCCTATTACTTCTTCCTTCGTGAATGCATCTATGTAGGTCTTGTTCCTTCTCGCATATGGCAACATATTCCGTTAAATTGTCGTTGATATGGACAATGCCTATGCTTAGTATCACGAACACCACGTGAAACACCTTGACCCTATTGGGCTCGTCCTGTCCGTTGATCGTGCGAAGTCCTTTCAATGTTCATGGCCCTGGTGCCCACTAAAGAACTGGAGTGTAAATATTTATATATTTCCTTGTATTTATTTTTTTTATTTTGCAGATGTCTGTAAAAATTTTCATTAAGTTTGGGTTGGCTTTGATTTAATCCAAGATTTTATGCAAGTTGTTCCTTCCCATGTCATCCGCCTCCCCTAGATTACTGATATGCCGTGAGGTGAGTTATAGGAGGAGTGATCAATGAATGAACATGGGAGGGCCCCTTCTGCGGGCAAATCATGGCGGACTTATTATGAATGCAGCCTCTCAATGAATTGTTTATCATAACTGCTCTCAGCATAGACGGAGAAGGGTAATGTGAATAGCCAAACCCTTAGGTGTGGATCAGAGAACCCATAGGCGTTACAGCTAAGGCCCATTTCAGGATCCTATGAAGCTAAGTGTTGCCCTGGGCTAATCCTCAAACTTCCTTTCCTCAGCGCCTACAATAATGCCTTTCAAGTGAACAGCACAATTGGAGAGATACATTGAATGGCAATCTCCAATTCTAAGACATCAATTTGGTATGGGGAGTGGTTGTGGTGACTTAGGCTATCATACTACTTGGTCTGCCATAGGGGAAAACTAGCCTTTTTCAAATTTTAAATGGTGCCAAATGGGGTGTAATTTTATCGTAGGGACTTAAGTAAGTTTTCGTAGAATTACTTGCTTCATGTCTCCTCTACCAATGTTTATAGTTAAGCGTAGTAACCTCCATGCAGACTCAGACACTCAGTCTTGATTAAGGACAAGTTCGTGTTCTATGTGAAGTGGTAAGGTGCTGTAAAGAGTTATCAGAGGTTAAAGAGGGTATAATGGTAAAAATAGAAGAAAGTAAAAAAAATGAAATCGATAAAAGGGAGTTGGTGATTAGAGCAATCTTTTTCACACTATGATATTTCTATTACATTTAACGTGCATTGTTTCCTTAGTTGATAGTAATCAAGTTGGGGTTTTTTTTCTTTTTATTATATATTGTTATGTTGAATTTGTTTTCGTTTTGTGTTATTTTCTCTTTCTCTATTGGTTAGGTGTCATGTTTGTAGTTTGGTGATTTAGTTCTAGATATGGTTCTAAGTGATTGGTTGTCGTTTTCGGGTATTTTAATCTATAATCCAGTTACCTTGTTCTCACGATCGGTTTGAAGCTGTATTCAGAGAATTTAGCCACATTTTATTTTTTTCTACATCATGAAGGTATTATTGATTGGTTGTTAACTTCTGTTGATACTCTTGGTTCATTGCACTTATGAACTTAAGAGTGCCGCTTTTTTTCTATTTTAAAGTAATTTTATGGACCTCTGGAAACTTGCATGACTTTTTACAGGTCAGTTTTTATTGCGCAATACTCTAGGCTCTTCATACAATTTTTTCAATATTTCCACTTTTTTTCTCTTTCTTCTATCACCGTGTCATGTTTCACCCTCACCGTCATGTGCAGATTTTCTTCATTCTTCATTTTTCTGCTGTGTGTATATGTAATGAGGTACATAGATTGTTTATTCTGCACTCTTTCTTCGTAATAGCTTCTTCTGTGTTTTGAAAGCACAAAAGAGTATGGATGCGGGTTACAACAGCAGTGCTTTTACTAGAGTCATATATATAACTCATTTTTGCGGGGTGTGTTGCCTAAGATTTCTGAAGATATACAGAGTTAGGACTGTTTCTGATCTCTTTGTGATTTTATCAGTGGTGTGTTTCTTGTACCCGTTCAAATTAAACTTCACACCGAGTCGATTTTACTCGGTGACATAGGAATGACGTTTATCCACCACCCTTTGATTTTTTCACAAGTTCAAGTGAAACTACCTTGAACTTGTCCTGGCTTGGTTCTATTTTCTAGTTGGCCTTATTCGTGTTTATTCTTTTTATCTCCGCAGAAGCCATACAAGCTTGCATATAGGCATTTTTGTATGAAAAATGAGTCATTGAGTCTGGAGTGTAACGTGACATTGCGTCACGTTGAGCTGAATTGAATTTTGAAGCGAGTAGGTAGGGTTGCCGGGTATTGTGGCATCTGCTGTGAAGACCGATAAAAGGGTTGGGCTCAGGCACACAACCTGGGAATTCTTGTTATCATATCGAATTTATGGCCGTCTAGGTTACCATTATTAAGGTACGTGGTTCTCTTCATGACGTAGTCACAGAAATTTTCACTTAGTCGCAGCTGAAGGAATTTAAATTTCAGATCTATTTGCCATACCTTATCAAAGGCTTTCGACACATCGTGGAACATAATACCTACATAATTCCCTTGCCTTTTGGCTTGAGCAATATTTACCGTTATGACGTTGATTACCATCTGGGTGATCCGTCTCTTCCTAAAGCCAAAATGATGTCGATTAAATAGGAAGTTGTCTTTCGGGTAGGCGACTTGTCTCTTGTTTAGTATTTCTCAAAGAGTTTACCCCTTAAATTCCAGGAGTAAAATAGAGCAGTAGCTTTCATTCTTCGTCGGCAGCTTGCCGACTTGGTATAAGGGCCATCTTAAACATTTTGATTTCGTTAGGGAAGTATCCATTATTGAGACAAGCGTTGAATATTATTTTCATTCTTTCTAGAATGGTTGGTGGCACATATGAGAGTTTAACTTTGTCATCCAATAGTATCCAGGAGGGGGCGGGGGCTTTATGGCGGAATAAGCGGAGCACGCTTAGTATTTCTTCTGATGTTATCTCATTTTCTTTATTATGTTACTAAGGGTGTAGGTAAAAATATATTATTCAACCGCCGTTCTCACCCATTCCTATGCATAGCAGGGGCAGGAAATAAGGTGACCACCGGTCGACCCTTTCATGCCCACCTTCCTCTCCCGCCCTCCTTCCGCTACTCCAGATGAGCCGGAGGAAAAAAGATGGAAGTAAGTAAGGAGAATAAGTAGATAAAAGCTGGTTGGAAAGAGAGCATTATAGGAGAAAAAAGTTGTCATAAAGGGGGCTTCTTCTTCATAGAGTTGGATAGTAGGCAAAAATGTAATACTTCCATTGTTTCGGGACTATTGATTAAGGTAGAATCCAAACTACGATTTGTTTTGTACTGTTTCATTCCCATCCTTTCTCCTTCTGTTGCTCTACTATTGTGTAATCGCAACAATTCTATAGTTGTCGACACAGCCGATAAATGTCTATCCACTTTCTTCTTCTATCATTTTTGTGTATACTCTAACGTTTTAGATATTTTTGCGTTGAGTTTCTACTTAGCTGTGCAACGTTATTTGTGTTATAGGTATTTGTATTTAATGTGAGGTTTGTACGATGTGTTTCTGGGTTTTATGTAGGTTTAAAGACTTTAGTCATCATACTTTCCTCTATTTGTTCACTGATTTTCCCTTTGTTTTCTTATTTCACTCAGGTTTACACCACTTCACTTGTGAGAGTCACTAGGATTCATTGAATTAAGTTGCACTATTGTTTTACCTTAGGCTGATTGAGAATGATTCTTGGATCATTTCCATTGAATATATCGCTTAGATATGTTATTTGCCAATCCAGCCATACGAGTTAGTTTGCAGAATCCTGACCTTTCTTCTCGTTCCGTTTTCCATTGCTCCCTTGATGAACATTCAGTGTTCTCATTCTTATGGCAAGTCTTTCGCTTGGAATCGTCTTTTCCAATTCGAAACTTACCAATTCGAGCTTCTCCGAACCTATCGCGGTTTAAGATGAAGCAATCCCCAGGTAATATTCTAATTATATTCTTTAGAAGCATCTTCTCAATCACACGTTTATTCTCATCACCAGTTTTTCATGTGTAGACCCATTTGGATGTGCTTCTTTAGGGTTTTAACTATATCAGTTTGTTTTATCTCTCTGGGAAGATGTTACTCCTCACTGATGTCTACTTTGAATCCACTTGTTTTAATCCTTTTGTTGCTGTTATCGTTGTCTACATTAGTCGTGTTTTCCTCTGAGGTCGGATTTCTAGACGTTTGTTTTGAAGGTTTTGAGGCGATTGGCCATCTTTTTTTTGATTTGTTTTATCCGATTATTTTAGTAACACTGAAATTTGGGATTTCCGAAAAGGGTACGTTCTCTTGGAACCATATAGTCTTCATCCCATTCTTTTCAAGCATACTATTAAGTGTTATCCCGATTGTTCCAGATCTTCCAATATTCCATTAATGCACCATTTGGTGAAATAAGGTGTTTTCTCTTCTCTCTTCTCTTAAGAGCTTTTTTTTTTAACCCTGCGTAGGTCGTCTTTCTTCTCATTTCCTGAGCGAGACAGACGGAGAAAGGCAATATAGGCCCGCGTTTCTGCACGAGACACGTCGTTTTCTCGATTCAGCTCCGTTCCCCCTTTTCGAGCTCGAAGTCAAGAATTCTCACCAAAGGAATTTAGCCCCAGGCAATCGACTATCCTTGGATTCTATTTTAACCTCGTCTGGCGCAAGTACTCCCTCGAATTCACTCCTCGAGGTTAAACTCCATCGATTTCGATTTACTCGTTCAATCGCCCATCCTCCGCGTCGTCTCATAAAGCCTCAACCCCCAAGCTAGGCACCAGCAACTAAATTGTAGTCTCTTGGCCAGTCTACCCGTAATGTGTATGTTCGTATATTGGCTCAACAGCATCTGCTTGTGAGCTTACGTTTGAGATTATCTAATCGCTCCCGGTAATACTTTAATCTGATCCCTGTAAACATTAAGTATCCGTTTGCAATCTTTTCCATTTGCATATATCGTATATCTATTTTAATTATTATAAAATTATTTTTGGTACCCTCTGTTTCATAGCCTCAGAGTCCCGCAGCCTTCTTTATTGTACTAACGGCCAATTGCACTCGATTCGGTAGATAAATCCTTCCACGCACTCGATTGAGAACCCCATTCCTCATCTTCCCCATCGTCTGCCGCTGCTGGGAGACGAGCGAAGGTCACTCAATTGACCTTGATCGCGCACTTCGTCTAAATATAATATAAATACATATATACTGGTCATTCTACGACACCTTTCTCTAGGAGATTTTTTTATGGTATAGGCCTCCATTTTTCAACACTTGAATCATGATTTTAATTAATACGTTTCTATCTTTCCATATGCTCGGATTTTATTCGCATAATAAATATAAATCAATTATATGGGATTTTATTTGTCATTTCGTTATTTATGTTTAGTTATTTATGTCGTTTATGTTTGCTGTTAAACGGCCAATGCCAATGGGTCTCTATTTATCTTCTCTTGGGAGAACCGCTTCTCGATACCTTATCTGAAAGTCCTATTTCTCTCAGACTCGTCCATTCAATTTTTGCTCGTTGTCCTAAGGAGACCTATCCTTCGTGCTCATTGTCCAAAGGAGTCCCGTCCTTTTTATTGGGGCTTCAATATGCGCTACTTTTAAGTGGTTTTGAGCGCAGTGGTAGTCGCGTTATGTTGCTTGATTGGGAAATGTATAGGAGTATAAATTGGAGAAGCCAGGTGAAAATAAGGATATGATCCCCCTTTAGGATATTTACCCCGTCTACTGAAACAAGGGAAATCTTAAATAAAGTTCTGTCTTCGTTTTCTTGCGAAATTTTCCTCCTTTATGAGCTAGTTAAACTCTAAGGAACGAAGAACGATTCAATCTGTCAATTATGATAATTATGCTACGGACAGACATGGAGGGATTATATCATACAAGACTAAACATAAGCCAAACCAGGCAATGGCTTCGCGGGGGGAGCTTGCCCTTCGCTACTAAGATTAAAATTTTAAATCTAAAAAAAGCAGCCATGGTTAAATTTATATAAATTTTCTGAACTTTGCCAATTATATCAATTTTAAAAGGAACTCTAAACTAAATTTTCCCCCTTTTAAAATCTCACGTTGCTAAAATATAGTTATAGAAGAAGATATATAAAAATAAATTTTCTGAACTTCACTATTTTTAATTCTTTGAGTTTTAAAAAATTCACAAAATTTTGATACTTATATTTATTTCTGAACTTCACCATTTTGTTTTTTGATATTATAAAAGAATTATTTGAAATAACTTTGATAAAAGAATCATAAGTCATTTGTCCCCTAAAAAAAAACCATTTATTAATTTTTCACCCATCTTCAAAAATCCCGTTATATAATTATAGAGTTAGTGATGATAATTACAATCAGAAGCAGTATACAAAATTTGGTGGTTACATTAGATGTGTTAAAAAATTAAAGGAAATTGCAATACAAAATAAATTGGGATAAAAAGTGACCACACCGTTAAATATAAAACAAGAATGCGAAATGAAAAACAAAAACAAAAATACATTGAGAACAATTTAGAAGATTTGAAGAAATAATACAATACATCACAAAGATAGAGGAGACAACTGTACAACTAAGGTTAAGAAGAAGCAGTGTTACGGGAGGTTGTAGAGAGCAATGTCTCACGCTTGATTTGGATGTGGATTGCTGGTTTGTTCAAATTACAGTTACTGCTTCAGCTATTCTACATTCACGTCGGGTCATTTTCACGGCAGAGAATGTTGGTATGGTCTTTGAGCATCTTCCCAGTGAGCTCAATTGCCTGAATAGATTGGGTGTGGCGCCGCTTTATGGCGCTACTTTGTAGGTGCGCAGTAAATTTTTTTGAAACCGTTAGGGTCATTTCAATGTACGAAGAATTGCGGTTCCCAGCGTCTCTAACCATAAAGTAATATTTGTAAACGACATTAATCTTCTGAAGGGTTTCGGAGCGTGGCAGAATGCGTTCATTCATGACCAGGCTGGAAGTTGAAGTTTTCAGATTTTTGTAATAAATGAGAATATCAAGCTTGGACTGAAGTGGCGTGGGGGCGGGGTTGACGTTCCTAACGTTTATTGATTTTATTATTTTCTCAACCAATTTGTGATCAATAAATAAAAATTGCGTCATACAAATAAAACTTTAATATTTTTACCACCCTCAAACAGTTTGCAGTTAGCTTTTATTTTTTTTGATGTCTAATATTTGACATATAACAATAATATAAATAACTCTCTTACCAAAAATGTGTTTCCTCAGGTGAAATCGAAAGCTGTATGGATGCTGTTTACACTAATTCTTCCCCTTCTAAAGCCCTCCTCAAAATGGTCAACATTATTTCTTATGAGAAGAGAAGTACATGAGTACTTTAATCATTACTTCAATGACGTCCAACCACAAGCATAACTCTTCAAATAATTGACCTTTTCGAAGAAGTGAATGGTGATGGTTATCTAAGTCAAAATTTTGCTATTCCTAAAACAATTTTCCTTCGAATTTTTACATGATCAGCTTCATAGGAATAAGGTGAATAAGAGCTAGGTTCCAAAAAGATAAGGGGAACTGAGTCTGAGAGTCAGCCATGTCCATGACAATGCTCCAGTTCGCACTGCTGGAAATTGCAAAGAGGTCAACTCTTGATTGATCTTGGAAGAACTTAACTACCGTGCCAATTACCCAGACCTAAATAGATCAAGTGACTATTATTTGTTAAGAGGCGAAAACCTTTTAAAGGAAAATGAAATCAGGAGTTTTTTTAGCATTCGAGGTAAAAATATCAAACTTCTGTTCATACAGGGATTCTTCAGATGCTCATTTCGAGATGTAATAGATGTATTGATATTGTCAGAGTTCATATGTATTTAAAAATTATAAAATTCATTGGTATTTTATTTCTCTATCATTTAATGCTGATATCTTTCCGACCTTCCCACGCAAATCTAAAATCCTTGGTATTTTTAATCACCTTTGTTACACATATCTATTACTGGTGTTTTACGCAAAAATGGTTAGCGGTGGATATGACATGTTTATTAATGTTTATTTCTCAGGTATCTCGTATTGTCGAGGTTTTACAGTATTGTCATTTGAGATGCTCAGAGGGGATCTAATATCCCATTGCTATTCAAGCAAAAGACCATGAAAGTTGGAACTGGTGAGAGCCATAATTTTTCTGGATATTTAAAATGCCTCTAATAATTTGATGAAATTGAAAACTTTTAGGAAAAAGTCTTGTGGAATTATATTCATCATGTTTAAATTGTGCTCTGCACAAAATTGTAATGCTCCATGTACAGGGTGTCCCAGAATTTTAATTTGTTTTTCAATCCTTTTCAGAACCCTTTAATAATGAATACAGGCGGATTTTTGTTGTTAGAGCTCCTATCAGAGGAGCGAAATTTGTTCAAAAGTTGTCTGTAGGACCAGGTTTCGTAAACCTTTTTTTAGGACTTTTCTTATAGTTAATTAAATTTTGCTCTTTGATACGAGCTATCACAGCAAAATTCCGCTCTTCTGTATTCATTATTAAAGGGATTGAAAAGGATTAAAAAACAAAATAATTTTGGGACACCCTATACATGGAACACTACAATTTTGTGCAAAGCACACTTTGAACATGATGAACATAATTCAACAAGAACTTTTCATAAAATTTTTCAATTTCAGCAAAATAGACACTCAATTTTGAGACACTGTATTTGTTTCCATTGATTGGAAATCTCTCTTTTGTTTATTCCAAAGGAACGGTAAAGAGGATTCTTATCGAAACATTTGCTTTTCTATCCTTTCTATTCTTATTCTATTTATCGTTTATTTTCTTCCCATTATAATTTTATATTCCGTCCTTTTAATTACAATACATGTCCCGTTTAATTACAAAACACTAAAAGACACTATATCGGTTACTAACACAACCAATAACGTTTGTCACTCGTAGAAGTTATCACTGGTATAAAATGTTCTAGTATTCAAAGCCCATTAATATTATTTACGAATAATCCCATTAATTCCAAAGTGTATAATATTTTTTGATCCAATAAAACCATTATCATTTATTGGTAAAATCATCGGTTCTGTCAAACTCCCTAGGATATTGTACCCGGTTACCAGTTACTGGTAATGGTGATGGCAATGAACTTTGAACTGCTTTGACACTTAAAATTAATGAACGTCGCCATTTACATCGCTTATCACCACTTAATGACAAGAACTTGATTAATATAATTAGTTTTGGAAAATATGAAATTTGTTTAATGGTTGATTTTAATTATATATATATATACATATATATTTATTACGACTGGTATGGAAGGTTAAAGTATCGCAAGTTTACGACTGGTAACGTCGGCTGTTACGACTGGAGAAGGCACAATGCTCGACGGGGAGGAGAGGACCAGTCGCTTGAAGATATGAAACGGTTATGTCGAATTAAATGGGACAGAAGGACGTAATGAGACAACTTCAACGTGGTGGATTTATGTCTGAGAGTCTCTTCTCTCTCACAAGAATTTGTAAAATATTTTATATGCTCATTTCAAGTGGGTGTGGGTACATAAAATATTAAACATAGTAGGAGGGGTTTCATAATAATGGTCCAGTTATATTTGATTTAGTTACTAGGTTTTTAGAGTTAACAATGGAGCCAATGGTTATATAGAGCATTGAACACAGAGGGATGGTTTTTACAACACCTATCCAGCTATCTTTATCATAAGGTTAATGGGAAGGAAATTTCTTACAACTGAGCCAATGTGAATACATTTTGAAGATACAGGATACTCCTACCTTACTATTAACTAATAGTATATAGTTCAAGGTGATTAGGGGTGGAGCCAGACAGGGTTTACCTAAGAATCTGTCTTATGCAAAACAAAAACAAATAACAGTGAAACCAGGTGTTCATAGTCTGTGGTACTTAAGAATTTTGCTCCTCAAGAGTGAAGGTTGCTTGTTTATGCCATTGGGGTTAGCTGAAGCAAGGAGTCTTGGTTAACAAGAAGGGGGTTGGAAATAGGGAATGCCTGCGACAGATCTACAGTTTTAACTTTTGAAGGTGATGTACATTTGTGTGAACTCCAGAGCTTTTATTTCATACCTATCTGATAATCTTTAAATTATTATTATATAACAATAATAATAATATATTACAGTTTGAATTTTATTATAAGTAAGGAAGCAATTCTAACATATATATATATATATATATATGGCCACAAAAAGCTAGCATATACCGACACTGGACAAATTTGGGGGTTTCAAGCTGAAATATTATAATATACTTATACTTATTAATATTTTGCTGTATATCTTATGTTCAAATTATTGCTTAATGACTGTTACCAATCAAAATAATAAAATTTTATGCTGTTTAATTATCAATTTTATTCAAGAAAATATGAGCTTTGACCATTTTTAGTAGAATTATTGCTTTTGTGGTCAGTAGTTGCTTAATATTTGGATGCATTTTTGCAGCCCTTATCTTTGTTAATCTTTATAATATTGGTAAAGGATAAACACAGTTTAATTTTACAGTCTCTAATTAAAACTTTGGATTATGATCTAACGAGATGCTCTAAATCAATTTTATATTCATTAGTTATCTCGCAGAGAAAGTGAAGAGAAGGCTTCGTGTTTTGCTGTCTCAAAATGTGCAAGGAGAATTATATATGTACTTCTCGAAAGCGACCCCAAATGAGCATTTTATTTCAAGAAGGCACTACACTTCGTGAAATTGCTAATACAGTTGTTGAGTATGTGGTATTTGGAATGAGATAGAAGTTGAGTAGTGAACCTCTGACTCTAAAAAATAAGAATCGCTGTTGCTAGAAACGAGTTAGAACCGAGAGAGGTGACGATATTTTAGTAAGAAAAACGAGGAAAAACAAAAGATTGACAAGAAAAATGTTACATATATTATTGCATTAAAGTGGCGTTAAGGTTAGCAACCGAGCCGTCCGACGTCGTTTGTTTAAAGGACGACTGCCAGCACAGCACTCAAGTAAAAAACATTTACACAAGCAATGCCACCCCTATCCCCCGAAAACTGTGGGCTAAAAACTATGTTGATTGGGTTAGAAAGGATTGGGTAAAGGGAAGATATATATGTTTAACTACGAGAAAACTAATAATTGACAAAAGAAATCCAATGTGATGTGTTAAAATGAATATTGGGCTAATATTTCTTTATAAAAACTAATCTGCTGGGTCAATTTATTACGTCATCCTTCAGAGTCAAATCGATCATTTAGTCTTGTACTCAACAATCAAACTATGTTTGTCAAAGACCAAAATAGAGTCACTAGAAAGTTTCGTCCAACAAAGTGACAAACATCCCACCAAAATCATGGTATGGAGTGTCATGACTGTTTGACACTGTAGAGTTGCACACTCTATCGGGCATATGCAGCAAGATATCGATCAATACTGGAATCACAGCTGCAGCTTCATTTACGGTAACGAGCCATAAGGCTAAGAGTGTCATTAAGTATTTGGACGACAACAAAATACAGAATTACAGCATTACGAACCATCACTGACCCTAAATTCCCCTCGAGGCTTGATCAAGGAAGAAAGGAAAGGGTGAAATTCAAAGGTGAAGGACAAGTAAAAGGAAGAGAATATATAATAAAGAATTTGTTTCACATCTCTTATTTCTGCAAATTCATATTTTATATGTTATGTTATATTTATCAAGCACGTTCTTAAACCTATTTACTGTAATGCTTTCTACGACCTTCATAAAAAAAGTTATTCCAAGTCTATGTTAATTTATAAGGAAAGAAATGTGCTATCTCAGTGTTGAATCTTTTGTTTACTATATTTAACTAGTTAATTCTAGTTGACGCTGGGTTATCTAGTTCAAATATTGAGACAGAATTTAAATTAACCCACTAGTTTATTATATTAAAGAATTTAATATGCTGTCTGCTTAGATACCACCGGTCTTCCACGAAGGAAAACTTCCTGCCTCCTGAAAAGGCTCGATACATTCTTTAATTGGCTTACGGTTATTTACATATCTATAAAGTCGTTCGAGCTTATATTTTGACCAAGGCACGACTTCTTTTTCATTGGACCTTTATATAACGCCTTTTGTCTGTTCTTATTTAAGTTTGACAAGGCAACGATTGTTAGGATATTGGTTTCGATTCCCGTTATCATTGCTGGTTTTCTAAATACTATACAATTGGTTACGTTTCCTTATGCACTTTTTAATTTCTATATTCATGCACAACATTTTATTCGATCTATTACAAACTCTAGATTTATGACGGGTTATTTTTTATATTTAAAGTGCAAAATGAACGCAACAAAAAACATTATACATTCCCTAAACGTTTTTAGCATTTAAAATTTCATCGTAGTTGTAAACTTCTAAGCGGGAGCGAAAAATACAAAATTTAAAGTTCGAGCTGAGATGAGAACTTGGTGAACAATTTTTAGGTATATTAGATTTAAACAAATTGTTGCGATCGCTGTTCCCAAGAGTTTCACTAAAGCTTATGATTTTTGCTCATTTCTCTTTACTAGTCAAAATTAAATCTAGGATATTCTGTTCCTGTGTTTGTTCGGCTACTTTTCCATAGAGGTTGTTTACGTTCGTAAAATTTAAGTCACCACACAAAACCATTACATTTTTGTACCATTAAGCCCAAAAGCGTATAAATAAAGAGTAATATCGTACTTATACATCTTTCTTGGTG